>VMRM01000022.1:11265153-12465153 GCA_010277075.1 Poeciliopsis retropinna
TTTCTGAAATACCAAGTTGAGCCAGATGGTGCTTCATTGTCTTGCAGGATGTTGTTGATTTGTTGAATTACATTTCAAAATGTTCAAAAAAGAAAAAGGGAAAAAATGTGGTGAGCTATCACATGTCACAGTAAATGTATTAACGCTAAGGCAGTGTTATCATGCTATGATTTATGTTTATAGAAAATATCAATGTCAGCCATTTCAAAACTAAATTAAAAACAAAGATAAATAGAACAAACAAAAACAAACTTTGAATATAAATGTAAACATTCCACCAATTTAATATTCATTCATTATCTATTGTAGATTTTTTTAAAGGTTATTTTTCAAATTTACATGATTAGCCAACAATATAATTTCAGAAGGCAACATATTTCAAAAAGCATTTATTTATTTGAATAATATTTATACTGTAAATATATATGTATGTGTGTATATATATATATATATATACATTCATTTATTTTTTGTAGATTGAGTTCTCAAAGGCAGTTTCTTCATTGGTTTTAAAACTAATGCATGCTTATATGTTGATAATGGCACATTGTTATAAAAATTGTACTTTTTTTTTTAAACTCCAAAAGTTTTGATCACAACTCTATTTTTTTATTTTTATTTTTTATTGAATATTTGTGAAACAAATTTAACTCCACAGCAGACTTTCAGCCGTGGGCCCTTGATATTTTTTGCTCCGTCCCTGTCAGCTGCTCTCTGCTTTCGATGCGCATGCGCTCAATTCAAAACACGCCCCTTCCCTTTGGAGAGGGCCATGTGGTCAGGCTGTGGTTGGTAAATAAATGCTAAATGGCGACTTTCGCCTAGGACGGGGGGCTTTTCGGGGATAAACTCTTGACTTCCGTGCAGCCAGTGGGGCCAAAATGTCTGCGGACGTCGCGAACCTCCAGGCGCAGGTGGAGACGGTGCTGAAGGCGCTGGTCAAGGCGGCGTCGGTGGAGTTGCTCAAACTGTTTGAGAGCAGATACCGAGCGGAGCCTGTGGCCGCGGGCCGCGCAGAGGAAGAGGAGCGAAGCGGAAGCTTGGAGTCGTTCTGCGCCGCGTGGAACGGGGGCAGCAAGCGAAGCATCGGCGTGCAAGTGGAGGAGGACATCAAAACGACGGCGGAGCTCGGTGGGTTTGCGTGTTTTGACTTCCGTGCACAATGGTAGGATTAATGCTTCGCTTTGGTGCATGATGAAACCCGAAGAATACTTTTTTTGTGCTTAACTGCTTAAAGCAATTGGTGCATTTTTGTATGTTTTGCATGCATGCATCAGTCATTCCTGCAGAACCGGATTGGTTCTCCGAGTAATCTCTGTCGCTTAAGGATACATTTCCTTTCGGTGTCATGACCCCTCCCCCTCTTCTACTCTCCAGACTCTTCCCTTCTGCTTGGTGCGAGTTGCTTGTGGGAGACCAATAATGTGGAAGTGGAGGGCGGTCTGGTTCCGTCCGAAGTCCTTCTGGCTGAAGACACCGACCCTCAATGGGCACCTCAGGAGGATCAGGTCGGTGGGGGGCTTACAGCCTGTAAATCACTTATAAGTGGAGCTGGGCGATATCTCCGAGAAACGTATGTGAGCATTGTCGATATCGATGATTATTACGGTTTTTTGTTTGTTTTAAGTATCTGAAATACTTCCAAACTAGGAGTGACATGACCTCTCCTGTTGTATCCACAGTTTTCACTCCATGCTGCTGCTCTGTTGTTTTATTTTTAAGAAGTTATGAGGCAATGTGCCATGGTTCTCAACAACCTATTGCTAGGTAACCAGTACTTGCACTTGTTTACAAGTGAGCTAGTACAGGGGTTTCCAAATTTTTCCATGTCATGGCTGCCCAAACAGCGATGACCTCCAGCAGTTTTACAAAATATTTAAAGAAACATCAGTTCTTACAATGTTTTTTTTTTATACCCACAATTCAATAATTATTACAAGCATAAATGATGCCTCTTATGCCTGATATTAGATGGCCATGAGTCCTGTGACGGATCATTTTACCTGACAATTGGTTGTGTGTTTATTACCAGATACTACTTTTTTTTATTTATCACAATCTCCTCTTTTGATTATAAGAAAATATGTAATATTTCATCTTAGTCACATCAAATTTTATTTTATTCCTGCAGCTCTGTTTAGTTTTTGTTTTTTTGCAGCAGTGTCGTCTACAGTGGGGCTGCTGGACAGTTCCTTTGGGTCTTTTCTTGTTAAAACCACTAACATTTCTTGCTTTAGCTTATGGAGCAAAGCAGCTTAAAGAGTTTGACAAGGCAGCCAATCAGAAAATGAAATAAATAGTTTTATTCTACTCTAATGTGTTGCCTTTTAACAGGAAATCTCAGTAGGTCTGGTAAACAAGTCCTTCTGTTTTCTGTTCTTATTTTATCAGATTAAAGCAGATTCCATGAATACGTTGGAGCTGAGCGGCCTCGAGCTCGACTCTCTCACTGATGATGATGCTCAACTTAAGGATATTTTGCCTGGTAAGCACTCACATGAACTGATGAATATTGCTATTATTCTCCTGGTGTTCTTGGAAAACAAGAATAACAGGATCTTGATGGAGTAAAAAATAAAAACGCTCCTCACATTGTTGGCTTCACCTACAGTTACAGTAAGCTTCTGGTAAGAAATGGGGCACAATATGTTCATATAAATCATGTTTGGTAATTTACTTTATTTCTCATGGTAGAAATACGTACAAGTCTAATGCTGTACTCACCTTGTCGACGACACCAGAAACGTCACATTTGGAATTTGCCTTTCAATCGTATTGCTTCTTATAAATTGGTGGAAGTTACAGCTCTTAAACATTTTTACAAAATGATCTCATCACTGTGCCTGAGAAGCTAGCACAATGTGGTCCATATCTGTGACGTGAAACCTGACTGATAATCTGAAAAGTGTGGCAGTCATTTGCATTCAGCTTCTTTTTGTGTGTTTAAAAACGCATTCAGCTTTTTATTTTGGATATCGCAATATTTATATTGTGATATTTGGATATCGCAATATTATCTCAGTTTGTGGTCGTAAAGAGACAAAATATGAAAAAGGTCAAAGGGTCCTTTTGCAAGAAAACTTGTGTATATTGGCACTAAGCATAACAATAAAAAAACCTGTGCTGTATTTCAGTCTCTGCAGACGACGGTTCTGGAACATCGCAATGTGGATCTACTCAGATATCACCCGCAAAGCAGAAGCCTCTTCTGATTCAACCAGATACGAGAAACAAGGCTTTTGGGGAGACGGTGAAGTTCGTTTGCCCCTTAATCCTTACGCCAGACTCTTCGGCTCTTAAAGCTGAGAGTTCAGAGGAGCCCATTCAAGCTGAGCCCCAGCAAGCCTGTGTGAGCACGGCCAAAGGGACCGCCTACAGCCCGTCGCCGTCCGACGGGGCCGTGACCCCAGCACAGGTCAGAGTGTGGGAGCGGATCCACTCGCCGAAAGACTCCAAGAACCATCTGCAGATGAAGTTGAAGCTCACCTCTCCAGATCAAAAGTTGCTTCTTCCTTGTGTGGTACAGCTGGTCAACATGCTCACAATACCAGAGATGATGACCGAGGATGACGACACCACGAAAACTCTCAACGCGAACAACAAATCCGGCAGGACTATCCCCAAAGACCTGCGTCGGCATCAAGGTCCCCACACTGGCCATCGCCTCTGCTGCTTCACAAGGTGCGACAACGACGTCTGGCGCCTCCAGAACATCGTCACACACTCCCGCGACGGATACATCTGCGGCAACTGCGGGAAGGCCTTCAAGCGCCGGAAGATCCTCCGGCGGCACGAGCGTTTCCACACCGGGGAGAAGCCGTACGC
Organism: Poeciliopsis retropinna; assembly: GCA_010277075.1. Classification (NCBI taxonomy): domain Eukaryota; kingdom Metazoa; phylum Chordata; class Actinopteri; order Cyprinodontiformes; family Poeciliidae; genus Poeciliopsis; species Poeciliopsis retropinna. The sequence continues at coordinate 11,268,979 of VMRM01000022.1, forward strand.
GTGCTCCAAGTGCTCCAAGACGTTTGCGCTGAGGAAGAGCCTCCGCCGCCACCTGAGGTTTCACACGGGCGAGAGGCCGCACACCTGCCCGCAGTGCGGCAAAAGCTTCCGGCTGCGAGACAACCTGAAGGCGCACCTGCGGTTTCACAGCGGAGAGAAGCCTTTTAGCTGCACCACCTGCGGGAAGACGTTCCGGATCATGAGGAACATGGAGAAACACAAACTGAGCCAGTGCGATTTCTTCGTGCCCTCATTCAGAAAGATCGCCGGCTTGTCGCTATGAAGGCGACGGTGGTCACATGCCATTATCTACCTCAGACTGCTAACACTGGACTGCTCAAGGAGACTGCCGTCCTCTAAAGCAGAAGAAAGGACACTTTACATCAAAAGTCTCAAACTGCGTTCCTCGAGGGCCGGAGTCTTGCAACTGTTAGATGCGTCTCTTGTCCTACACATTGACTTCAATGGTGAAACTGCGTCACTAACGTTCAGTCCAGCTCTACGGAGCTCTGCTAACTTTGGAACCAGGTGTGCTGAATGCAAAGAGACCTAAAAGTTGCAGAAAACGGGCCTTGAACTATGGAGTGCGAGACCTCTGCTTTAAGCTGTATCTAATCCATATCAGCTCCTGATATTTCGTTTCTACTGTAGCAACATCAGTACTGGTGTCAAGGGGTCATTTTTTGTCTGAACCCAGATGAATTTTCAAGGAAAAAAACATTCCTTCAAAAAGTAGGTTATCCCATTTGAAAGGGAACACCCTGATATACAGTGCCAGTCAGAACTTGACAAACAACTGTTTACTTGTTTCTCCTCTTTGATTTGTCCGGCCATTGAGTTTCAGCTCTGGGGCGAGGAAGAGTTAATCAGATCAACTCTTGACGCCCAGCAAATGTGATTGAATCGGCTAATGTTCCGGATGTGACACGAACACAGTTTGGCTTTTTGAAACCAATGAATTCCAAAAAGCTTTATATAACCTTTGACCCTTTCACAGAACACTTTATGCTGGAACATTGTGCGAGCGTCTTTGTGTGTTTTCTGAGAGGACTCTGAGCTGGACGGTGCGGTCGTGATTGAGTCGAAGTAGTTGTCTCGGGTAACGGTTAGCTCTCTTGGCAGTTTATGGGTTTGATGTTGCGTTGGCATTGGTCAGCCTCCCAACGGTTTTAAGAGAAAATGCATCAGGACTACCGTCATGAGACCTTTGAGATGCAACCTTTGTCCATTAAACACATTGGACAGGGTTTGCCAAAACAGAACAGCTCACAGGACTTTGTGAAGAAGCTGTGGAGTGTTCTGTGGCGTGTTTTTACCCTTTAAAACATAAGATATCTGACACTAATTTCATTCATTTCTCTATGGCCCCACTATGTTCCACTCCAGGTCTTCTTTGGGTTCACAATGCCACTTTTACTGGTGCTTTCTCAATCATACCAGGCAGCTAAAGAGGTTCTGTTTGTGGTAATACGAGTATGGAAGAGGCTCTGACTTGTTATGAATTGGATGGCTTACCTTTGTGTTTTCTGAATGTAAATTACAATTCGCCGACATTCTCGTTTTTGCCAAATGGCCGTTCCTTTCTTTAAACTTCTAACATTTGCTTTCAGTTTTGTGTCACAACACTTTATGGCCTACTTTCATTTGATTTCCTTCAAAGAAAACATCTTTGCATTTGTTTGTTGGTCCAAATGTTACGTCAAACTGAAAACGGTCACTGTCTTTGGTCACATGATTAATGACCTTCTTTGACGGCGTTTCAGATTATTATTTTTTTAAGTTTATAGTTCCTCACACTCAGATTGGGGAGCAGGTTGCTATGCACTGTGCAGACTCACTTGCAGGTTTAGACGGGTTGTTATGGTTGTTGTAGTTCCTGTTTTTGCTTTTGCTTTGTACAAACTGAACAGATCCATTTCAAGTTTTTTTTTTTTTTTGCATATGTGTGGTTTTTGTTCTCTATAACAAACCAGCCTAATGACCATCCTATTAAAGGATGTGTCATTGTTTTCCTTACTTTATTTCTTCTTACTAGCATTAACTCCCTCAGCTCTAAGGTTACTTCAGCTGCTGATCACTTCGCTCATGTGTGTCCTCGACTTTTCCGGGTATGAAATGGAGCCATCTGTTAATATGGACCATCCATGGTGGTTACTGTGATCATTTTTGTTGATTTGTTTTCTTTTTGCTTGTTTTTTATTAACCGGTCATAGTCTTTCAAATTTTATGAGTCGAGCGGATCAGAACCAAAGTAGACAGAAATGATGTCAAATACAAAGCTTTAAGGAAATAGCATGGTTCTATTGCGTGTGACAGTTTATTGTTTGTATGAACATGTATCTCAATAAGTCATAAAAATAGCCAATCACAAAGAAAAACCTATTGAATGATAAAGTCTTAAGTCCATAGTTTATTGATGGGAAAGGGAGGAAACGGTAACATGTAAGTATGAAAGTGAAGTTACTCTGTGAACAAAGTTAATAAATGAAAAGATTTTTTTTTAAATGCCATATTGCCCACTTTAGATGTTTGCATAAAGCAGGAAACACTGAGGCTGGAAGTGGAAGTCGGTGTTACGTCTGTTGTTGCACGAGAAACTCTGCGACTGGAGAACAAACCAGCAAAGGTTTCTGGGTAATGGGACCAAACAGTTTCTGAGATGCTAAACTTTGTGTAAGTTTTTTATTTTTTATTTTATTTTTTTTTTACTGTTTTTACATTTATGGATTTTTTTTTATTTGCTTAAAGATTACTGAATGTACATAGACATAGACAAAAAACTCATTTTGTCAGGGTGGTTAGTTTCTAAAGTCAATTCCAGAGACCATTACGGTCATTCAGAAGATGGTTGTCTTTTAAAGTTGCTCAAGGATTCAGTCAAACCTGCAGGTTTAAGAAGTTAAAATATGGGATTTGGTTGCAATATGAACTACTCCAGTGAATGTTCAGGACGTTTCTTCAGCTGACCCATCGTTAATCTCTCAAGATGTTCTTCAAAACATCTCATTTATGTTGTTGAATTTAGTCGGGTCAGAAAAAATTTGCAATCTTGATTGTGTAGCAATCATTCTAGGTTGTGTTGTTGTGAGATTATAACTTCATGTCTGAATGGCCTTGATGAGCTGTCAATCTTACTTGTTAATAGGTTTTTATTTTCAAACACATTTAAATCTAAACGAATGATGACTCTAACCTTATATGTGCTTTGCAAAGACTTTTTCAAAAGTTTTTATGGTTCTCAAGATGTATACTTTATATTGGCAAATAACTGTTTTTCATCTTTTTTAAACTGCTGTTGGTAAATAAATTGTTTTTGTCAAACATAAGAATTTTGTGAAGATTTATTCAACTTTAAAAGGATAAAAGCATGATATTGCATTTACTGCTGTGTAATTTGTGATCTTTTAACCAATTTAAAACTCTCCAGACATGAACAGAACCACACTCACAAAAACTGTTGTATTAAAATAAAAAATAATTCACTGCAAGTCTATATCAAAAATGTATAGGTTAGAAAGTTAATTTACTTTGAAAAGAACTTAAAATAAGCACATGTTTTTAGATGCACATAAAACCTGTTGATGCTTTAAGGTTTGTCTAAACCCGTCTTTGTGCAGCTGAATTGTCCAGAGCTTCAGATATTTTTATATATTTTATCTCATTGAGCGATTCTTGGTAAATAAAGGTGAAATGGAAGTGGCAGCCACAAACTTGGATCAAAGGTGAGTTTAACACTGACAGCACTTTTCAGTATTTTATTTGTATGAAAAGTTTTTCATGTGAAATCCTAATAAATAGATTAAAGATTGTGCTTTGAAAATGTGTTGAAGTATACATTTATTTACGTGGTATTACACTTGGTATATTAGTTCAGTTCCAATATTTCCTCATTCTTTACATATAGGGGAAAAAAGTAAGTCTGTTAATTATTAAACTGTGTATTAATTATAATAATACATTATGAAAATTATTATATAACCTTAGTTAAAAATGCTGCACATCTGTCTCTTGATTAATTTGTTCATAACCAGTAAATGTGTTTATAGTGTTAAGTAATTTTAATATTTGTATTATCATTATTTGTGTTAAATTATACTGTAAAATAATTGTGCTAGAACTAGAATCCACCCATCCATTTTCTGTTCACCCTTGTCCCTAATGGGGTCGGGAGTTGCTGGTGTCTCTCTTCAGCTATGTTCCGGGTGAGAGGCGGGTTCACCCTGGACAGGTCGCCAGTCTGTCGCAGTAGAACCAGAATTAGTTGTGCATTTAAACATATTTTATGAGATTGGTTGGTCTGCCTTATTATGATTAGGAGATATTGTTCATTCTCAATAAAAAATTATCCTAAAATGAGCAAATTCTTTGTAAAGACGATGAAAATTTTTGTTAAATGTAAACTTTAGTATTTCATTTGTTAGGAAAACTATCTCTATAAAATCTGCCACTCTCAACATGGCGGACGCGATGATGTGTGGTCGCTTTGATCTGCGCACTTCACGACGTGTAGACAACGTGCTTGTAGGATTTCTCATTGACTAAACTCAGCGAGAATTACTATTTTTTCTTTTTATTCTTAAGAAAATTAATTTTTAAAAATCATGTTAATGTCAAGGGACTACTTTTTTGTGTCCAGACGATAAATATGCACAAACGACGCGAGAAGAAAAGCTGAACTAGCCTGAACTGGGACGTCACGTAGGCCCCGCCCCCACCAGGAAGTAGAGCCGTGCGTTTCACTTTCACCCTAAACTTCAACCAAGAACACCGATACTGCCTCCCTTACATGTCTGGGGAGGAAGTAAGACATTTTAACGCCGCTGCGAACCTGCGTTTCTGAGCCTGAGTTCATAACTTAAACAACCAGAATATATTGGTAAATAAATCAACAGCACAGCAGGGCGGTGATATCTCTGTGGATACCCTTCTGGAGGGGTCCAGGATGGAAGATGCAGACCTAGCCCGGTGGGGGGAGCTGCTCATGTGTCCGGTGTGTCAGGACACCTTCAGGGATCCCCGCCAGCTGCCCTGTGGACACAGCATGTGTGTGGACTGTCTGACCGACCTGCTGGCCCACTCCACGGACTCCCCGTTCCGCTGTCCGGACTGCAGGGCGGACTTTGGACAGGTCGTGGAGCTGCAGAAGAGCTACGCCTTGGCCAGCATCGCTGAGGACTTCAAGTTGATCAAGAAGAGGAGGGTGTGTGTTAAATAATTCAGATGCACGGACCAGGCTTTGTTTTTTTGTTTTTGTTTGTGGATGATGTGAATTCACAGCTTTCTTTGAAGTCGGACTTGCTGATGACGTATGCCTCTAACTCTAACCTTCATTTGATTCACTTGCATGTTGCATTTACAAAACAACAACAACAAAAACATATTAAAAAATTATGTACATGTTTCAGTGCTGTTTACCAATCCGAGCTGATTTACGGAAAATATTTCTATGAGGACCGAAACGATTAATTGTAATGAATCAACTATTGGAATAACCGTCAACTAATTTAGCCATCGATTAATCATTAACTAGAGAACCAAGCCTTTAAAAAATTCAGTTGTTGAAAGAGCAACATGTATTATTATTTTACTTATGTATACATTATTTATACATTGGATGGAGGACCTTGTCAGCAAATAAACAATTTCCTCACAGGGATTAATAAAGTATATTCTATTGAGAGCAGTAAAAAAAAAATACATTTAAGATAGAAAAAAACTTTCTTTGTTCATAAATCTGTTCTATACTGAAGTCCTCAAATGGTATAGTTTTAGCAAATTCTGTAAAAGAAAGGTATTAAGTACCCTTTGCTAGCCAATCATTAACAGGTTAATAAAAAAAATTAATCAACAGATCAGTCCTGCAGGGTGTTGATGTTTAGTCAAGCAGAAAGCTTGACTTGCAGATGTTAGAAGTAAACATCTAACGTCTGCATCCCTTGCTACAAATGATTGATGCTACTTTATTGCATTTTAAGCAATAAAATGCATGTTTTCTTACTTAACAAAAAACAACAACAATTAAATTGTGTTTTTGTTTACATTTTTTATTTATTCTAAGCTTGTATAAAACAGAGTTAAAAGTTTAAACGAAAACTGTTCAAGGTTCCAATTTTTCACCCGATTAATCATCGGAATAATAATAATAATATATATATATATATATATATATATATATATATATATATATATATATATATATTTCTGTCTGATTGATCGCTTCCTCGCAGGAGACGCTGGCTGAATGCGTCTACTGCGACTGCTGCCCCGAGACAAAAACCGCTGCCTTCAAGTCCTGCCTGAAGTGCGAGGTGTCGCTGTGCAGGGAGCACGCGAAGGACCACCTGGAGCTGCGGGCGTTCACCGGACACCCCCTGGTCGATCCGCTCAGCGACTTGCTGGAGAGGAAGTGCCCGCAGCACCAGGACCAGGTGCTGCGGTACTACTGCAGCTCGTCCAGGCGATACGTCTGCAACGTGTGCGCCCTGGAGAGCAAGCAGCTCGGCTCGGCCTCGGACGCCTCCGCCGTCCTGCGACGACAACTAACTGTGAGTTCAGCATCTCTCCTGCAGCGCCGTCATTAGGTGAGAGCTAATCAGGGTGTCTGTGTTCAACAGGACTACATGGACCAGCACTTTAAGACGCTCCAGCAGCAAATGAAAGAGTCTATAGATGCTGTAAGCAGCCAACATGAGGTAAGTGATGTTTTCTAAAGCTCACTGGGTTTGGTTAGACTTAAAGAAAAGGTCCACAACTGGAGCAACAACACAGTGATTCAGGTCAAAGCACATCCATGTGTCAGAGTGGCCCGAAACTTTTTGGGAAATGTTGGCAATGGCTGTTCAAAGATGTTCTCCACTCAATCCGACTGTACCTCAGCTAATTTGCACAGAAGAACAGATGCAATTTTCAGTTTTAAAGTGTTGCGACGTCAACGGAGACACTCCATAAAACACCATTAAACTGGAACTGCAGCGGAAAATTGGTATCAGACAAAATCACAGGAAACGTAATCGAAATTCCTGACTGAAACATGACTAATTTATGCTGGCATGGTTCCTCGAGGTGCTCGAAATCCTTCAAAAGGCTTGACTTTCAATTAGGTGTTTTCAGGACTTGCACTGATTTCTGCATAAAGTCCTTGAAAGTGCTTAATATCCAAACTGCACCGGTTTGTAATAAAGTGCAATCTAACGTTTGATTCAAAGCCTAAATTTGGAAAATATTGTTTACAGTATATTTTCCACACACTCTGTAAAAAGAGACATTTTTGCTTCACTGGTAAACTAAATCTTTCTTGCTTCAGGTCAGATAGAATCACCAAAATTATTTCTATTTACTAAATGCCAGAAAAAGTAGCAGGAACATTTCCTGGAATTATTATTTTGTAACTTTCTTTGCGTGTTTTGTTTAAGCGTTTAAATTGAGCATAAAATTGACCTTAACACGATTTGTTTGGATCGTTTATTGAACTGAAATAAAGTTTGCCTTACATTTTACATTTTAAACAATGTTATGATTCACAAATGTCTTTGCCAGTCAGATTTCAACGTTTCTTTTTTTTTTTTTCTTCTCAAACCCAGAAACAGAAAGGAAACCCTCTTGATCGACTCAACGGCGTCACGGTGGTCCTGCTCTCCCTGTGGTTCATAGTCCTCTACTACGGTGAGAGGAACGATGCCGGGCCCTGAACCGGGCGCCATCGTTCTGCGTCGCCAGATTAAAACCGTTGACGTCCATGTTTTGTTTCTCACCAGCCTACAGCTACTCTGTGGAGAACCAGACGCTGGCGGCCGCGCTGGAGAGGCAGCACAGCCGTGTGCATCACATTTATTCCAGCATTGCAGGTAAAACTCCGCCGTCACACATCAGAGGAAGCAATATCGCGTTTGACGGTGAAAAGACGACGTCTGGCTTGCGTCTGCTAAAAAGACGTCCGTCTCCGTGTCCCGGTTATTCTCCGTAAATAGGGAATGTTAGACTAACTGATGGAAAAACAACTAGTTGTTTTGAAGTTTCTACTTTCTGACCCAAACATTTTAAGAAAACGTCAGCTGTTATGGTCAACCTGAGAGTTGTCAACTCGGAGTGAGGGAGGTCACAAACTTTCTGATGTTTCTGAAAGTTTGAGCTAACCTTGAAAAGTACAAAAAGTCTGAAAGCCAGGACATCAAGTGACTTAGAGAAACTCTGCCGGTGTTGCACCACATCTCAAAAATGTATCAGCAACGGGGCAAGAACTGTGTATGCACTGTATGTGATGCGTACGGGTGCTACGCTGGAAGGGGCGCCAAAACTACGGCGGGAAAACTGATTTCTGGTTGGCATTTTCTGTTTTTAACAGATGTTTGTGCTTGTGTAAATGATCTGATCACCTACAATTTGCCTACATATGTTTCAGAAAGTTGAAAGTTACGCCCTTTGTCAATGTAAATAATTTGGAGCCTGCTCTCGGTAAATATTTGCATCCAGTTCTTTATTAAAGATGTTTTATCGTTATTCAACCCTGAAAATGGAACAGTTTTGAAGTGGAGCTCATGTTCATTTTGACTCAGTCCCATCTTCTTCATAGGACACATGACTGATCATCCTCTGAAGAGGCGTTCAGGAGACAAAGACGAAGGTATGGATATGTCTTTTTAAATTGTTATTTTTTTGTTATGCTTCTAAATTACAAATAGCCCTAAATTAAAATGAAAATTTGTAATTTTAGGGCTATTTTAGGTTTTATTTTGATTTCCATGTGCAGGTTGTTCATGGTTTTGTTGTGGCCAGCAATAGGATAAACAAAAACAATGAGTTAAAAGACTCATATTTTCATTGGGCCGTGTCAGGTTTGGTAGTCAGTGAAAAAGTTTGAGAAAAAAATACTCTAAATCATGAGTGTCAAACACATTTTCATTTTGGGCCATTTCAAAAAGCTGAATGCCAGAATATGTTGACAAAAACAATTAAACTGTTAATATCAATAAATATCTTGTTCCTCCATGATTTTGTGATTGTTTTTTGCAATCAAAACTTCAGATTTTGTGATGCCAATTTAGAAATGCTTAAAGAAATTTCTGATATTTGTGCTAATATACGATGTTGAATGTGATTTTTTTTTATTACTTGTATCAATTACGAACTTTAAAATCAAGCAAGGCTGAGGCAGGAGTCACTTAAACTCAATGTTTTTGACCAATTTTGAGAAATAAATTGCATTAAAATCTGAAAAAAATGTAGATTTGTTGATTTTGTGTGAATTTTGCAGATTTGTGAAAAACTGGAAGGACTTATTGATGTAACTTGGAGTCTAGAGGGCCACATACAAAGTTACGGCGGGCCAGATTTTGACACCTGTGCTCTAAATGAAAGCATGTGTGTGAGTGTGACCCTCTGTCAACACCTGCTCTGTCAGGGACCGTCATGTTGGACCTGGACACCGCCAGTCGTCTCCTTGGACTTTCTCCTGATCTCCGGACGGTGGAGAGAGTCAAAGCGGCGCTGCATTATCCCAACAGCGACGGCCGCTTCGATCAAGCCCCGCAGGTGCTCTCCGCCCCGTGCTTCTCCTCCGGCGCCCACGTCTGGGAGGTGGAGGCCGAGGGCTGCTGGGACATCGCCGTCTCCTACCGGAGCGCCCCGCGGAGGAGCGGAGACGGCAGCAGCGCATTCGGACACAACTCGGAGTCCTGGAGCCTGTCCCACAGCGGGCAGGGCGAGCTGTTCGCCTTCCACGACGGACACCAAACCGCTCTCTCCGGATCGCTGCGCAGCAGCAGGATAGTGGTGGAGGTGAACTTTGAGGAGGGCAGGATCGGCTTTAGCGCCGTGGGCTCCACCGAGACGCTGCTGCACGAGTTCCAGGCGGAGCTGACGCAGCCTGTGTGTTTGGGTTTGGGCCTCCATCACGCCGACCCGCCCAGCAGAGCCTCCATTGTGAAGGTTTCATGAAGCAATGAACACAAACTGCATAGAGCCTGGTGACTCATTACAGCTCAGGAACAAATATTTTAATAAGAGATTTTTGTACAAGTAACGTTTCTGGGTTTTGATTTGTCACAATATGAATGTAAAATTAAAACAAATTTTTTTTATAATGAGCCAAAGTTTTTTTTAAGCATTTCAAAGTTGTTTTGATAAAGTTTTACTTTGAGAATAATCTAATTCACTTTCTAATGAATTCTTTAAATCACTGATTTGATTAACTTTATGTATAATGATGGAGAATTAGGGCCATAGTAAGAAAATATAGTCATAATTTAACAAGATTAAAGTTGAAATAATACGAGAATGAAGATGTATCATTACCAGAATAAAGTAACATTACCAGTTTATTCTCGTAATATTTCTTCTCAAAATATGACTATTCTCATATTATTTTTGTATTATTTTGACTTTATTGTAATTTTTAATAAACCTAATAGTCATAAAAAAAATACAGGATACTTGACACAAAACGTCTTTCAAATTACAGTGATTAAAAAAATTCATAAGAAAATTAATTACCGTGTTTTCCGGACTATAAGTTGCAGTTTTTTCATAGTTTGGCCGGGGTTGCGACTTTTCTCCGGAGCGACTTATAGTCTGGAAAATATGGTAGAACATTCTGAAAGTAAAATCTTGTCATTTTATCTAAACAACTGAAAATCCTGGGTTCTGTTTCATAAAAAAAATAATTCTTGTCATCTGATGGTGTGTTATCAGATTACCAATCAATTCTTGTGGGATTTCTGATAAATTATTCCGGATTCCAGCCCTAAGTGTTGGGATCAAGTCACAGGAAGGAAACCAGGATAGGGGGTTGAGAACTAAACACTTTTTCCTTCCTAAAGGAATTTATCTGTTTCATCCAGGAATGACCTCTGACCTTATGAGAGGCAGTAAATTGCAAAACTGTCCAAACAAACCCCCTCGACCGTAAACCCACACAATCAGAACTGCCACACTGCTGAGGAAGTCAAAGAATAAAACTTGTCTAACTACCAACTCACTGGTTTCCCATGGTCCTAATGGGTTTAAGAAGCTTAAATGTGCAGGGAAAACTAAGAAAGTTGATTAAAATTTAACAAAATATTAATGAAAAAGGATGAAGGAAAGAGAGACCGTAATTACGGCTGGACACGTCTGCTCCATTGGCTTACAGTTGGGATAAAGGTTGTACTGGTTGGAGGTTAAAACGAACAAGCTATTTTGTTCAAGTCACTTGTTCTTTCTTTATTGATTTTTCCCGTCCATCCTAACAGTAAACCATTTCAGGTTGATTTTTAAGGAAGTTGTTTCTGAAAACTATCTCCGGCGGTGAACCTGCAGCCTGATCATCTGCCCAGAAGTCGAATTTAAGACGTGCATAACGCCAGGAATGCATAAGAGAAATATCCATTCAATGTAATGTAATGTAATGGATACATAATGTATCCATTACACCGTTTCAAACTGTCTGGTTTACATCCATCCAAAATTTTAAACAGTGCAATAGTTTTGACGAGAACCGACAGGCTTCCTGAGATTTCGAGGTAACCTTTCATCCTGAAAAAAATACATTTAAAACAAATAATCAAATGGTCCTCTACTACAGGCTTTTATTTAAAAAAACATGAGAATTTAGAAACAACTAAACTGCCTGATTAAAAGATCATACAAAAGAAGGCATAATCAAATACCAAACATATACAAACAAATGAAGGCATTTAATGCTATAAGCTGGTCTGGAGCTTTTTATTTTGTTCTTTACTGGGAATGGTGTTTTTTTTTTATTATTATTATTTTATTTTCTATCTTAAAAAAAAGAAAAAGTAAAATGTTACTGACTTTTCAAACTGTACTAGCTGCCATTAGATCCTCCGGTAAGAGCGTTGGCTGTCTCCACTTCTGGGTCGGATTTACTGACACTTAATTTCTTCCCCCAGAAAACTCGCTGCTAAACTACAATTTACATCCGAAGCAGCGACAACAACCGCCACTTATCTTTGTTCCAGTTTCTCAAAAAACAAAAACTGATTTTTCAGCTGACTAGTGTTACTAGCAAAATATATATATATCAGTTGTTGTGTCTGTGTCAATCAGTGGAGGGCGCTCCTCACTTCACTGTGCCCAGGTTCTGGTTCTGGATGGAGCACCACGCCTTGAAGATGTCCCTACGAAACAACAACAACGTGTTGGGATTTTTACATGTTCCTTTTTATTCTGATGGCTCAAAACAAAACAAAAAATAAAAAATCAAACAAGATGACGTCTCCACACCTGCAGTGAGTGGCCACGCACTCGTTGCTGCAGTACTCCTGGTCCCAGTCCTCGCTGTCGATGGCCGGATTTGTGCAGCCCGCTCTCACGCACATGCTCTTCACAGAGGCGGCGCCGGCGGACGCGCTCACCTCCATCACATCCTGGAAACAGGAGCACAGCGTGTGCACATGTGAGATCATGTGTTTACTGATACATGTGTGGCAGAGTTTCACATTATCGATACATTTGACGGTTTGGATTAGGGATGCACGTAATTAACCGGCTTCACTCATTAATCGATAACTTGCATCTCTACTTTCTTTTCTATTTTTACAGATATAAATCTGAAAGGTGTGGCATGCATTTGTATTCCACTGCTTTTTATTTTAATCCCTACTTACAAACCGCAGCAGCCTTCAGAAGCCTCCTAACTGGTAAACATCGAACAAACCTTTATGTCAACATGGTGGACACGGCAACCCGACGTTAGAAATACAAAGGCAGCATGGAAGCTGGTCAGAGTCAGAGGTTTACCTCGTCTGAATCCAGAATCTCAGTGACGTCGTCATCGTCGCCTGTGGCTGCAGCAGAACTCCCGTCTTGCGCCGGCTGCACGGTGGCAGCTGCAGCAGCAGCAGCGGCGGGTGCGACCAACCTGTCCTGAACCGACGCGGGGACGATTTTGATCTGGAGCGGAGGTGGAGGCGTCGCCGCCATGGTGACCGGCTGGCCCAGCGTCGTCGGCGCTCCCTCTCTGGGTTTGGCCTGCAGCGGCGGCGGGGCCGGCGCCATCTGCTGGAGCCGCGGCGGGGGCGGCGCGTTCTGCATCTGCTGCAGAGGCGGCGGCTGGCGGGCGGCGCTGGACACCAAGAGGGTGGGCTGCACGGCGCCGACCCCTCCGGATAACAGCGTCACCACCTGGCCCCCGGCCTGCAGCAAATGCTTGGGGATGATGATCTTGGTGACTGTCTGGGTCGGAGGCAGGACGGCCGGGTTTGCGCCCGCCTGGGGAGGAACGTCCAGGATGATGTTGGCCTCCATGCTGCTGCTGCTGGCTGAGGCCAGGAGAAGAGTCTGTGGGCCCGCAGGAGGAGGGGTGGCCAGGGTCAGATCCACCACGGGGGGGCAGGTCTCCATCTCCACAGCGGCCGGCTGCAGGGAGGGAAACCAGGTCGTAGGAATATCAGTGGGAGACAGAGACACTGAGTGGTTGTTCCTTCGCAGGACGTTACCTGAGACAGCTGGCTGGCTTTGTACGCTGCCAGGGCCTTCAGGTACTCCTTCTTGGCTGCTTCCGTTTTCTTTTTGTAAACCTGCAGGAAACAACAAACCGTCGTTCTGGACTAGAGCTGAGCCAGAAATCGATCCAATCCATTTTTGGTTTTAGAAGATTTAATTCCTGAAAAATGTTTTTTTTTTCTTTTTCCCTTTTCTTTTCTCCTGGGTTTCAAAAGGTCAGAGAGATGCTGGCGTAACCAGGGCGGCCATCTTGTTCTACAACTTCTGTTTAATTGGACTTTGAGTTCAGGTCCACAATGCAATGGAATATTAAGGCCAGGCTACATTTTTTTATTTATATATAGTTATGAGAATGAAGTTGTAATATTATCAGAATAAAGTCTGAATCTTACAAGAACTCCATCATAAAAGATAAAATATGTTCTCGTAGCCTCACTCTAATTCTCCGTCATTCAGATTGAGGAGCAATTACTGACATAAAAGTCACTTTTTGAAAACGTTTTCTGTCATTTAATTTTTAAGAAAAGAAACCAGGCAAAAGAAGAAAAAAAAAGTGACTAAAATCGGATTTGGTACAAAAGAAATCTGACTTTATTTCTGAGCCGCATCTCCCTATTCCTGTTTCTAGACGCTAATCCTCCAGATATCAATTGAAGGCAAATGGCGCACCTGTTTCTGATCGTCCACCAGGCTGTCCCACATGGACGCCACGATCTTTGACACCTCCCCAAAGGAGGCGTTGGGGTTCTGGCCCTTAATGGCCGACTGGGTGTCTCTGAAAAACAGCGCGTACGCCGAGACGGGCTTCTGCGGCTCGTTGGGATCCTTCTTCCTCCTTCCTTTCTTTCCTCCCGCCGCTGCTTCGGCTGCCGAGGTCAGAGCGGCGGGTTTCCCTCCGACCCGCCTGGCCGCTGCCGCCGGGGAGGCAGAGGACGGGGAAGTGGGGTAGGGGGACATGTGGGACAGGACCGGGGAGGAGGAGATGGACACGGGGGAGTCCACCAGCACGCTTCTCTGTTGGAAGAGAGAAGGTGGGTCAAAAAGATGTTTTTTAAATCAATGAAGCAGAAAGTTACAAATAAAAACATTAATATAAATTATTAGGAATTTATTAAATTTTGGAATTATGAAAGCAGAGATTTATGAGAGTTTCGTTCATTATGAGTTTTCAAGATATTGATTGATGGTTACAGGGGTAAAAACCTTAACATGCATCTGTTTTGGATTGTTTTCTTCCCTTTTATGTTTCTGTTAAGTGATTTTAGATACAAGAAGTGATATGTTTGGGTTTTTATAAACTGGACTGATTTATGGAGTTTGTAGTTTAATTTATTAATGACAGGCGTAAATACAAGCCTTCTGCTTCTACTTGTACCTTTTCTGTCAAGTTGTTGAAATTGTCTCAGTGCTTTAAAGTAGGAACAGCAAATTATTTGGTGAACTGAATAATAAAAAAAAAACAATAAATCAAAAAGAAGACAATTTGAAGTTTGACTGGAACGTGACACTGCATCTAATCCTGGTTACCTTGAAGTCGTCCATGTCCTCGTCCTGCAGGGAACCGACTGGAGACGAGGATATTAACAGCGGCTCCTCTGGCGCGTCTGGATGATGGCCCGGGTTACTTCCCCCAAGCCCCAGCGTCAGTTCTGACGGGTTCATGCCGGTCAGCTGGCTGCCTTCCAGGAGACCGTGACCCAACTCGCTCAGCTGGACATCGATGGTCATGGGAGGAGAGCGGCTGAAATGTGAGCCACTGGAGTTCCCCATCTCCTGAAGAGAGAAAAAAAAATCCAGGTTTCAAACAGCATTCAGATTTGATTGATTGATTGACTGACTGACTGACTGATCCCAGAACTCACCAGGGCAGAGGAGCTGAGCAGGGCTCCCCCTCCAGCTTGACCCATTGACCCGAGGCTCAGCCTCTCCAGACCTTGAGTCCCAAAGGTGGAGGCGAAGGACGGGTCATTGGCCTCCACCACCAGGTTGCTCACCAGGCTCCTGGAACCAGAAGAGCCGCTGGTGTCGTCTGAGCCATCGGTCAGGTCGAAGTGGGACACCGCCTCGCTGATGCCAAGAGCCTGGTCTGGATCCAGGGATATCGGGGGGATCTCGAACACCTCATCCCCGAGACTAGGAGTGTGAAATGTCTGCTGCATGTGGAAAGAAAAACACACACACACACATTGAGAGAGATGGGTTAAAAACACAACTAGAAAAAATTAAGATGGTTCATCAATGAAGTCACTCTCTAACCTCTGCTGATAGGAAATGATGCCCAGCTCCACTAATGGTTAGATAGCTGTCGCTGCCTTCAGAAAACTGCAACAGATAAGTAAAATGTAACTAACAGCAGAGACGGTTTATAACCAGGCATCCTGTGACGTTACCTTGTTCTCTTCAGAGTATCCGCCGTACGGCTGCGTGTCCATGAACTCCGCGTCGACATTTGCAGGACAGTCATCCGACAGCTCAGAGTAAAACTTGAGATCCATTTAGACTTGTTTCTCTTCTTTTTTAGAAGCTATTCTTCTATTCAAACTGGGGCTAACATCTGTATCAATAGCCGCTAGCAGCTAGCTAGCTAACTAGCTAACAGCAAACAGACGGTTAGCATGCCGCTACAGCCGAACACATATTAAAATAGCTTAAATGAGATCATATTTGTGTGATTTATAGCTAACAACAGCTACATAAAGTCCGTTTTGATCATTAAATTGAACGTGCTGGTCTTTTTACAGCCTAAAGTTGACAAGCGACCCTAAACAAGCATGTTCGTCAATGTAACACTGCTAGCGCCCTCTCGTGGATGGAAGAAGCAGCTGGTGTTGCGTTAGTGGACTTACGTAAAAATGAAATACGGTTCACTTTGTTCACCCGGAGCCATAATTTATTAGCGAAGAAACGGGAGGTTTAAAGGTTCTTTTGTCGCTTTTTAATAAAATAAAATAAATAATTTAGGACATGTTTTACAAGTTCCTGGCCTGTGAAAATGTTATGTCTGTTTTTGGTTTTCACAACTGTTGGCTGAATGATGCGTTTATGATATTTTTAATGTTTTTAATGTTTTCTCGATGTAAATAAAGCTGAAATGTGCTGTATTAATAAACTTGATTGAGTGATTGATTGAAAAAAGAAAGTTAACGAGAAAGACTATGCTTTTTAAAACTTTGTTCGATTTTTGCTTACCCTTTAAATTATTACCTGTGAATTATTCAGGCACAGAGTAAAATACATTAAGCTGAAAACAGGAACTGAACATAATGAATGAATAAAGAGCAGTTTAGAAAGAACAACTTTGCTAGTATTAGAATTTCAAGAAATCATAACTGGGTTGGATGCTTAAAAAACAAAACAAAAATCTTATCTTTTTGCAGCTTTGTCTTTTAGTTGCATCTCATAAGCATTATTGTTCATTTTCCCCTTAATATGGTCATATAATCCATTTAACACCTGTGAAAGCTGCCTGACTGTTGTTCCTGCAGCATAAATATTTGCATCCACAAAAACCTTTTGTGATGAATTAGAACAAAGACTCAGTACCAGGCTTTCTTATCCAACATCGGTGTCTGACCTCAAAAGCCCTTCTGCAAGAATGGTAAAAAATATACATAAAACACACTCCTAACCTTGAGGCAACCAGCAAGGATTGGTTAATTAATGGAGTAAGAACTGGATGTGTGAAGTGCCTGAAGGGAAATGAACCAACATTTTAGGCAATTTAGTTTCCCTCTTTTCAACCTGTGCTGTATATTTTGAAATATTCTAGTTTAGTGTGATGAACTTTTAACCTTCAAATAAAATTTTTAGTAATTTATTAATTGCCTGACTTGGCAACTTAATCTTATTTTATAAACCTTTAAATCACCTTCCTAAAATGATAGTTTAGGTCTTTTTTTTTTTTTTTTTTGCTAAAAATCACCTTTGGCAAAAAATGACTTGTGAGCCATTATTTTAGAAAGGTGACAATTTGTTTAAGCTTTTAACTTTGTGATTGTTTTATGTTTAGGTTTTGACTTTCACTTGTGATTGAGAAGTTCTGCAAAAAATAAAGATGAGCAGAGCTGGAAATGAGTAGTTTGTCAGTTGTTGCTTCACAGAATAAAAACAAAAAGAAAAATAGATGCAAGTAGTTTTGGTATATTAACTCTCCACATTAAGATGATCAAATAATCATCTGGCTTAAATAGAGAGTTGTTCCAGTGTGTTGAAGTTATTGCAACCAGTTGAAGTTCTCCTTTCTGCTCTGTTCGTATCACAAAGACGATGCACACAGGAGGGTTTTCTTTCACTGTAGATTGCTGTTATTCATATCACAGATACAGTCAGATCATAAAACAAGAATAATACCTCACAGCCGTCATCTTTGCACCATAGTACACAACTGACGAGCTCTACATTATACAATACACCCATCCTCCTCGCACTGCTTCAGTAACTAATAACGCCATTTTCCCCTCTCCCTCCCTCCCCACAGCCCTTTCCCACAGAGTGAAAACACTAACAGTATATCCACACACTGGAAAACCCCCAATCCAGCCCCCCAAATTAGTTCACAGGCTCCTCTGGAAAGGAGTTCTGCTCAGTAAATGTATCCAGTTTCATGTAGCGTTCAAGGACCAGCTTTGAGGGGGTTTTTTTTGTTTCTTTTTTAAAGATATGAAAAGTGTGTCTATACAGCGAGGGTCCCCATTTGGTCACGTTTGGGAATGTGATGGGAATTCATGGGTTCGGATGGAAGGAAATAAAAACGACGAGAGAGACGTCAGGAGGAAGATCGAGAGGAGCCTGGTGCAACATGACCGCGATAGGAAAATAAACTGATGGATGCACACTTTGCTCCTTACACAGAACTAATCCTAAATAAAACAAAAGAGTAAAGGTAGCAAAAAAAAAAGCAAAGAACAAAAACAATTTACTTGTTACATGTTGGTAAAAAAAAAAAAAGATCTCGGAATAGCATGATTTCATTTTGAATGGTGGGGGCGCGGGAGACGAGTCACTTCAGTCAGTCGTCTGAGCTTGACGAAGAGTCAGAGTCCTTCTGCGCCATGATGACGTCACCCAGCAGCGGCTCTTGATCCGAGCTGTCGTAGTCGCCTTGGGAGAGGCTGTCGCCGCCCTCCATTTTGACATCAAAGTCCGGGCTGGTGAGGAAGTGGTGGGACGTCTCCAGGTCCTCCTCGTCCATCATGTAGGCTCCGTCTGAAACCAGAGTCTCTTCTTCTACGCCGTCCAGGGTGGGGTCTTCGGGCGTGGGCTCGGGAGTGTGGTAATGGTGGTGGTGGTGGTGGTGGTGATGGTGACGCCGCCGGTGGCTTTTCTTCGGGATGTCGGAGTGCTCCGTCAGCAGGCGGTGGAAGAGGGATTCAGGCAGCAAACCCTGCAGGAGGAAGAATAAAAATTTAAACATCTGGCTAAGCTATAAAGAAGCTAACAAAAAAAACCAAACAATTGTTAAAGGTAATTCTTTACAGCACGAAGAATAAAATATTTAGCGTACTGATTTTTGAACTGTCTCAGACCACTCGGGTGCAACGGCGATATTAGGATTCTCTTCCAGATACTCCTTCAGATCCTGCAGCATCGGACAGAAAGCAGCTCCAACCTGTAGAGAAATGTTGGAATGTCAGCTGGTTCAGATCCGACGCGCCTCGACATAAAACTTCCCAGAATAAGTGTCATTTTTAAATGGAAATCACTTAAGTTCATCAGATGTTTATGACAGATGTTTCTATGATGAACAGGATTTACATCTAGAACCTTGGAGTTAAGGAAGAACAAATGAATGGAAATAATCACACAAGAAAGGAAAGATGGAAAGAGAGAAAAAACAAAAAGAAGATGTAAAGACAAAACAGACAGGACAACAAAAGAGAGAAAAGAGAAAAAAAGTCAAAAAAAGAATGTCAAAGAAAGAAAAGGAAAGACAGAAATACAAGAACAAAAAAGATAACTAGACAAAAAGACAAAAATGAAAGAGACAAAAAAATAAGTGGGTAAAAAGGAAACAAAACTGACACAATGGAAGAAAAAAAAAGAAAGATGGGAAGAAAAAGACAGAGAAAAAGAAAAAATGGAAAGTCAAAGGAAAAGGAAGAAACAAGACAAAGAAAGAAAAAGACAAAATGACAGACAACAAGAAAAAGTCATAAAGACCAAAAAGAAAGAAAAGGACAGATAAAAGAAAGAACGAA
Source organism: Poeciliopsis retropinna (assembly GCA_010277075.1). Classification (NCBI taxonomy): domain Eukaryota; kingdom Metazoa; phylum Chordata; class Actinopteri; order Cyprinodontiformes; family Poeciliidae; genus Poeciliopsis; species Poeciliopsis retropinna. Next base: position 11,288,619 of record VMRM01000022.1, read on the forward strand.
ACAAAGAAACGCAAAGAAAATGACAGGATGAAGGAAGAAGGGGTCAAAGGGACAGAAAGGACAGAGGGAAAAGAAAACGGCGTCACCTTCTTTCCCGTCAGCATGTTGATGACCTTGACCTTTTCAGTGCCCGTGAGGGGTTTATTCGCTCGCCTCCTCCTCTTCCTCTTACTCCTGTTCACCAGCAGCTGGTTCACAAAACACAAAACTGAATTATCACCCTGGAAGTGTTGAAATACACGCCTGAAGCCCGGGTTACCATACAAAACGACACTGTTTTGATTCTTGATGTTAAACAGCCAGGACTTTACCTCCAACATGTCTCCTTCCACCTCATAATCTGGATTCTCTTTCAACCATGTGGGGGGGTCTCTTCGTCGAGGAGCACGCCCCAGTGGGTCATGGAGGCCGTCTAACTCTGACAGCTGAAAGAGATGTTTCAGGTTGGTCAGTCTGGTGTTTGCTTTCAGGACGCTCAGTTAGGATGTGAATCTAAGTTGGAGTATTTTCACAGCTTGTAGTCCGGTAGACTCAACTATTGCAAAATTTGCTACACTCATTCATTCAGCTGCTGTGGTTCACTTTCACACTGCACTGAGCCAAACAAACCAAACTCTCTGAAAAACCTGTTCACCTCCTCGCCTGGGATGGCGCTGCACCAAGAATCACTGAAGGAAACAACATGAAAATCTCAGAAGAAGACATGAGCACAACTTGCTTCTTCACCAAATGTTAAATAAATAATCGAGCATTTGTCTTTGTTGGAAGACAACAAGAGATTTTGTCCGCTAGCTTTAAACACGTTCGTTTCGGTTATATTTACCCAGAATGCCCTATGTTATCATAAACTTCCTGGTTTTGGAGCAGACTCCGCTCAGTTTGCATTCACATATGCATTCAAACCACACCAGAGTTCACTTCCATAATACTGAGACCCAGGCTTTTAGGTGGACCAGAACTTGTTTTCTTAGTACGCATCAGAGTTCGATTCACACCTCTACAAACGGAACGGACTTTCTATAAAAACTGACTGGATTTTAATTAAATTGGACTAACCAAGGCTGGTATGAATGCACCTTAAGAGCTTGTAATGCCGAACTGCTAAATAAAAACAACCCAGATCAACAGAACAGGAGAATAAACCATGACGTCATACCTCTTGGTCTTTGCGTTTCTTGCGCCCGCTGCTCTCTCCCCCTGACCCGTTGGGTAGCAGAGCCTGCTTGGAGAATGTCAGCTTCAGACCCTCCTCCTGAAAGGATGACAGAGAGGCGTCAAAGTTACAGACCCAAATCGCTTCCGCCATAAGGAAAGCAGCGGATCGCCAACACCGGGCTAGCCTTCCCATATGACGTCACCTTGAGGAGTTTTACGGTGAACTCTCCGTCCTCTCCCTCCGCCCCAATGCCGGTCGGTGCGCTGCTGGGTTTCCGGATGACCCGGGTGTACGCCATGTCCTCGCCCACCAGCTCAGAGCTCGGGTGGAGCTGGGCTTCGGGGATGTAGCGCCGCCCCGAGGGCCACTGACCCGACAGCACCAAGTGACACAAGTTGTCCAGGCGGTTGATCAGCACGCGGTCCTGAAACGGGAAACAGAACATATGGCATTAGTCTGAAGAAGCTATTAGTAGATTTTTGGTCTGCTGCAAACAAATATTTTTTTAGGTACCTTAGGCCAATCGACTCTGATTGGCTCAGGTGGCAGTATGCTGTCTTGAGATGGAGTCATGGAGAGCAGACTGTTTTCTTCATCCACATCTCCTACCTTCATGCCGCCTAAAAGTGAGAACAGTTTGAATGTGAAGCCTTTGGTTCTACTTCCTGTTGTTTTTATTTTATTCCATCCTTACCTCTTTCTACTTCCTCGTCACTGTCTCCGCTGTCGTCGCTGCTACCGGAGCGCTCTGAGGACGATGAGCCCGAGTCGGAGTCTGAATCCGAATCGGACCCTCCTTCACCTTTCCTCCCGGTTTTTTCTGTTCTTTCCCTGCTGCTTTTGAAGCTCCAGTCTGGACCCTGCGCTTTGCCGCTGTGGTGACTCAGGGGCGTGCTCTGCAGGTCGCTACCAATTCTCCCCCCAAACAGTCGGGCGCTCTCATCAGCCCCCTCCCCCTTCGCTCTGGGTAAGTCCATCTCAGACTTGGGTTGGCTAAGCGTCATGATGGGTGGAGGCGGCGGAGGAGGTGGAGGTGGCGGCAGCGGCACAGCCTGCTGGTTCTGGATGAACTCGTCGCGAGCGGAGCTGAAAGTGAACTGCGGGTCTGAGAAGATGGAGAGCTCGGTGCGGCTGACGCCGTGGAGCGAGGCGCCGAGCATCAGCTGCCGGTCGTGATCCGGCATGCTCCACCAGGCGGGCAGCTCGGAGCTGCGCGGCGCCAGGAGGAGACGCTCTTCCAGGGAGGAGTGGGGAAGGACGCGCTCGCGGAGGCGCCGCAGGAGGCTGATGCGGTACAGCGTGCGGGAGGCACGTTCCTCTGTGATGGGAGCCACAGTCTGAGTCAGCTCTGACGGATCTGCGGACGAAAGCAGGTATTCTGTTACCGCAGGACTGCTCCAAAAGCAGGAAGGGAACTATAGTGCAGTGCATTCTGGGTAAACGGAACCAAAACAAATGCACAAGCTCAGCATTAGCAGGAGACGTTGATAGTGATCTTTTACCAGAACACAAATCTGGTGCTACTCCATTTTTGTTTACATTTCCAGTAGAAGGAAGCTCTGCTCAGTATCTTCTTCAGAGGATTTTGTTTAGTTTCCTCTAGTAGTCCTTGGCGCAGCGCCACCACAGGCGAGGGGGTGAACAGAAGGTTCAAAGAGTTTGGATCGTTTGACACAGTGCAATGTGGAAGTGAACGGCACTAGCTGGAAATGTAACAAAATGTGGCAAATGTTGCAACACTCTAAAATAGATCCAACATTTTGGATCTATAAAATGCCATAATTTTAAGTAAATAAAATTTAGATAAATGAGGAGTGTCTTGAAATTCATTTTTGTTAGAACAGAATTAAGCCAAGTTGTAAAAACAACATTCAGACTGTAAAGTAATGAAATAGAAAACCTCAAAATAAACAGCAACTACCTTCACCACGGCCTTGGGGAAGGTGGCACACTCTCCGACACATCGCGACGAATGAACGGAAGTATCGACTGAGGCTCTCATCGGTTTTTTTATCCAGACGGGCAAAAGTTCGGAAACGGGTCCAATCGAACTCCGCGTCCCCCTCCTCTGAGACACCCGGTTCTTTCTTGATCTTCTCCACTCCAAACGTGGAGACAACGCGGTAGAAGTCGCTCTCTTCTCTCCGCGTCCACCTGTAGAAAAGACATGAAAAGAAGCCTTTGAAAAAAAAAACAAAAAAAAAAAACAAACCCTATAAACTACACCACTCGTTCCATAATGAAAACATAATAAATGATTCAATATGACAACTCAAATAAATAATCAACGGTTTACCGTTGTTGTCGTTCCTGCCGTGCGATTTCCTTCAGTTTGCTGGCCTGTTCGCAGCGCCTGCGCCGGCGGTCCCCTTTGGCCTCGGCTTCGATCTTCAGCTGCTCCTGTCTGTAGCTGCGTTGGTACGCCGTGATCAGCCTCCTCAACCGCGCCGTCAACAAAGAGCTCGAAGGCCACTCGCACACGCCGCTCTGGATGGCTGCGCATTCCGTGACCATCGGTACCGGCTTGTCTTCCACTGAAATCTCGTCCTCCACATTCATAGAGTCAGGCTGCAAGGAAACGTCGAGCAAACCGTTGAGCTCCAAAATTTCCTGCTCTAAAATGGTGCTACAAAACTCCAAAGTCATTGCTGCAATCCGTACCTCATCAAAAAGATCTTTGGAGAGTCTGGATGCTGGCTTGAACTCTGGATCCTCCGAGAACTTGTCAAAGTCGGCACTGCACGATCAAGCAACAAGAGGAAAAAAAGGTGTTGAGAAAAAGAGCTTCCAGTTTTTGAAATACAAAACTCCAAACAAACCACACTCTAAAGATTACTGGATAAATGAATGAACTAAAAATTTAATACTTTAAAGAAGGATTGGTTGGTTGATGTATTATTTTTATGTACTCTTAGTCAATCTAAAGACTTTTACACTAATCATAGCAGCTTAAAAATCTCCTTTCTTTCTTTATTTTGACAAAGAAACAAATAAATTTTGGAAAACAAACATTTATTCGAACCTACAATACAAATTAAAATCCCTAATTTTCGACAAGCTGAAAATCATCCAGTAAATGAGCGATAGCGAACGTCAATGTGACGACACCAGGTAGTGTATTTAAGGACTATTGTAAAATTCAAATCAAGTGAAGCTCACAATATCTTCTACTACTTTTTATTGTGGGAAAGATTTGAGAAAAATAAAATTTGGTGGGAGAAAATATATATGAAATACCTCTGTATAAGGTGTCAATGTCTGTCTCCTTTCGGTTCATTGCAACAACAGATGATGATTGTGAGCTTTACAAATCAATTTATATCTATTGCAAGCCGAGCAGATCTTCTCATAATGAATATCGAGTACTGATGTTATGACAAATAAAAAAAAAAAAAAAGAAAGAAAAAACCACAACTTACTCGTCTCCGAGCTCAGCGTCCCCAGTGTGCTGCTCAGCATCGATGGCCTTGTCATCTGGCCGACCGACTCTCTCCACGAAGCAGAGGCAGGGATCGGCCCGCATGGTAGTGTACATCTCATATCCTGGAAACAAGGATAAAAACCAAGACTGTTCAACTGGGGAAAAAAATATATTGGGTAGAGAGCAAGTTCCTCATGTGTGAAAACACCAAGGCACAAACTAAACCATCCTCAGGGTATCTGCAGGTTTCATCAAGACAAATGTAAGACATTTTAAGGACCCACAGACATCCTGAAACTGGATGCGAAAAGCAGAACAGCTTTAACTGGACCTACCATGTTTGAAGACACCAGCGAGAAGTGAGCGGTCTGCGTCAGAGTCCCACCAGGCTGCAGGGACCTCCTGCTGCTCCATCTCTGGCATCCAGATGTCGACATCCCTGAAAACCAGACAATCTGTTCATAAGCTGGATCTCAGTGAACTCTAGTAATGAAGTTTGCTTGCGCCTCACTATATTTGTTACCTAATGTCCGCCCCCTTCAGGACAGACTCTGCATGTTCACCTATGACCTCCTGCTTCAGGTAGTAGAGCATACGGACCCTGAGCAACACTCTGGGAAACGAGAGGGGAGGAGTTAATGTTCAACCAGGACAAATTTGCATAGGCAGTGCTTTGGTGCATTTATAACCCTCAACTTATCTGTTGTCACTGCACAACCACAAACTTTATGGGATTTTAGTGGGATTTAATTTAAAGAGCAAACACACAATGGTGTGCATCTATAAAACGTAGAACTGGGCAACATGGCATGAGAATAAAATTTCAGATTTTTTAAACACCAAATTTTTTAAAATGGTAGTTCTTCCGTGTGTCAACATCACTCTGGAAACACAAGAAATGCATTGCTGAAAACAACAACGAAAAAATTTATTTTCCAGCAATCAAATCATCAAATAGATACGAGTTTGATTAATCCGTAAAACTTATTATTCGCCCAGTCCTAGTAAAACAGAAGGAAAATTATAAATGGCTTCCAAAAGCAAAAAATATGTAAAGTCCAAGTTTCAGATTTTCATGTGTCGATAACTTTAAAAGTTGTCCATTCTTTTGCTTCAACAAACTACCACATAAATAGTTTGTGGGTGTAATGTCATCCAAATGTGATTACGTTCAAGGCACTGTAATGTGAATTTAGTTCTGGGAAAATTTCACCAACTTGTTGCACTGGTGCTTCAGGTGTTTGCGGTAGCTGTCGTCGAGCAGCAGGGTGTCGGGGTTGTACTTGCGGATCCACTCCACCTTCTGAACATCGAACGTGCTCTGAGCCTTGACCCTCTTACCTTTCCTGCCTCTTGGAACAGGGATAGAAAGGCCTAAAGCAGGAACATTAAATGTAAGTAGAAATATTTTCTGTGGGGAAAATGTTACTTACATGTATTTTTACACATTGATATACATGCAGCTTCCTACCAGAGTGGTTTAGTAGTGTTTGGGGTTCTCGGCCATTCTCCGGTGGCGTTATGAGCTCCCAGATGAAACTCTTTATGTTCTCGTCGCCCCGATAGTGCATTAGACAAAACACCAGAATGACACGGCAGATGGTTTCTACGTCACGTTCGCTCAGACGTCGTTTACATCTGGCGTGGGCCAAGATGTCCCTCCAGCGGCCCCATCTAAACCGGTCAAAAAGGTGTAAAAAGACCCCAAAAAAACAATGTGAAAACACAAACTAAATTTGATAAAGTCATGGTGCGCCTTAAATATTTTTATACCCATAGACAAGGAGGTGTTTCTCCACCCGGAAACAGTCGGTACGGCCGTAACCTCCCCCGCTGTGTCGGTCGGAGCGGCGAGAAGACCTGGAGTGTCTTGAATTGGCAGGCGGATATTCGTCGTCGCTGTCCAAATCCGACAGGTCTCCTCCTTCACCTCGCAAACTGGAGTACTGGCGCGTCTGCTTCCGGATCCTGGGAGTATCGATCACAAGCGTGTTCTGTGCAAGAAACGACAAAGTTAGATATCCCGTGCAATATAAATGTTAATACATTTATCAACCCTATTCAAACAAATCCAGGCCAAGATTTGAATCCAGGAACAGGCAGGGCTTCTGCAGGTTTGACCAATTCAGATTTAAGACTTTTTTTAATACCAATATAAATGGAATTTAAGACCTGCATCACGACACACATTGACAAATTTCATCCAGTCAACTGGCAGTACATTTCCATTAAGCCATACTAGCTAGCTAACAAGGGTATGTTAACAGTGAATTAGCGGTAGCCTCAACAGAATGCAATGAAAATGAGGGCGACTCAAACTTTTGCCTGACAGAAAATACATTTAATTTACAAGATTGTCCTGTGAAGAAAAATTTTAAGACATGCGATTAATATTTTAAAAGGCAACTTAATTTTAAAATTAATTCAAGACATTTTACGCCCTTAATTTAAGGCTATTTAAGCAGGCGCAGACACCCTGCAGGAACAACACTGCTAGCCACTGCACCAACATGTCAATTATATTTCTGTTGTGAAATATAAATGATTAATGTCCAAATACAACATGGTAGCCAGAAAAAATATTCTGAATGATTTTTCTAGATCTTCTTATATGTTCTAAAAACATGTTTTCACACAGATTAAAGTTTTCCTAAACCTACACATTTAAAACTGGCTTAAAAAAATTGACCAGAGCTTGTCTACTGCGTTTACCTTCTGATTAATGGAATCCATGTCGATGTCGGCTTTCTTGGCCCACTTCTGCCAGAACTCGGGGTCGTCCAGGGCGATGTCAGTGCGGTTCTCAGATGCGACAAAGCTGGCTTTAGAGAACGTGGAACCTTTTCCTTCGCTCTCGATAGTAATTGTGGTGGCTCGCCGCTGAAGGATCTGGTCGATGTCTTCCTCGCAGAACCGACTGCCTTCGTCGTTTTCATCCATAATGGCGGCATAAGCTCCTTTCCTCAAAAGGTCCTCGATTTCCTTCTTGGAGAACTGCTGGAGCTATCATACGAGACGTAAAGGCATTTACAAAGCTGATACAAACGGGATGAGAGACGTTTTTCAGCTCGAACTCGGGTGTCTGGGTTTCTCCTTACCCCGTTGACGTTGCTGTCTTTGTTGCCGCTCATGCTTTGTAGAACAGCACGGTCCAGACCGAGTTTCAGACTTGCTTTGTCCAGCATTTCCCTCTCATAGGAATTTCTGGTGATGAGGCGGTAGACCTTGACTGCCTTCGACTGGCCGATACGATGGCATCTTGCTTGGGCCTGGATAGAAGAGACGCAGAACGGTTGTCGCCAGAACTCGGAGTGGCTGTGAGCACAAAATACAAAACACAACCATGGCAGGATGACATACCTGCAGGTCGTTTTGAGGGTTCCAGTCAGAGTCAAATATAACACAGGTGTCGGCGGCGGTCAGGTTAATACCCAGACCGCCAGCACGAGTACAAAGGAGGAAGACGAAGCGATCCGAATCCGGCTTGCTGAACCGATCAATGGCTGCCTGTCGCAGGTTCCCACGAACTCTTCCATCAATTCTCTCGTAAAGGTATCTGCGTAAAGGAGGGAACTTGATGAAACTTGGACACAAATGTCCGATGCAAACAATTCAATTACTTTTTTAAATAAGAAAATAAACACTTTATTGCCTAAAATGCAATACTGCAGCATTCCTTTAGTGTACGCTTGATGGCTGTTTTGATAGTGATGTTTCTAATATCAACATTAGATTGATTTAATATTAGTACAGTGTAGCAAAATTTGATTAATCTGGAATTTTTATTTTACAGAATTTAAACCAGGTTTAGCTAAACTCTGCCTCATGGGAGAGTATTTATGGGAGAAAGGTTTTTTATGTGTATACCTTTATACCTTTAATGCAAAAATGTATGTTTTTTGTACTGTTTTGACTGACTGCAGTGAGTATGTTGTTCTTTCATCAAGTGATCTTTTTTAGTCTTCAATCCAATCAACAATTAATATACACTGCTCAAAAAAATAAAGGGAACACTCAAATAACACATCCTAGATGGACAGTTTGGTTTCACAGAAGTTTGATTTACTTGGAGTTATATTGTGTTGTTTAAGTGTTCCCTTTATTTTTTTGAGCAGTATATTTCCTCATTAGTTTTCAATTATCTCAATCAATCTATAATCTATTGACCATTTTTTGGATAACTGGTTAGTAAAAAGGCAAAAGGTGCCATTTTACAGAATGTGAACCCAGTAACATTCTGGTTCTGGACAGAACATATTTAAAGACAAAGAAATTTTAAATGCAAATTGTAGTATATTTTTGTACAGTTTTGACATAATCACTGCTGTCAGTTATTCTTTCAAAAATAAAAGCTTTTTTGTCTGTATACTTCAGTTGACACTATTAATCGATTACTAAATTCGTTGACAATTACCTCAATAATCAATTAATCATGATGAATCAAATGAACGGTTTCAGCTCTAATTGAAAGTTTGTGGACATTGCTTACAAAGCATGAAATTATATATAAAAATAAAAAAACTATTGATGACTACAAAATACATGCTTTACCTCAGTATGTATATATTATTTTGATATATATCAAAATAATATATGATATATATTATCAAAATATATATTATTTTGATATATATCAAAATAATATATACATATTATTTAGCGAAATTTTCAACACAAGCACAAACAAATATTTACAAGTTGAATAACAAAAGCAAACCTCTTGTTGATGAGGTAGTCCTCCAGAATGTCTAAGCAGCGCACCATCTGGGAGAAGATGAGCACTTTGTGGCCGCCGGCCTTCAGCCGAGGCAGCAGTTTATCAAGTAGCACCAATTTGCCGGCGGACCGAATTAGGGCCTGCAAATGAAAGTCCGGGGCCATGGGGTCGTACTTTTCCCGCAACTCCGCCACGATCTTCTCTTCGGCACCTGAACAGGGACACCAGGACTCGGTAAAAAAAAAAATGTAGTCGACGCTAAAAGAAACAGAACGCGGTAAAGATGACGGCGCAGTACCGTTAATGAGGTAGGGGTGGTTGCAGCACTTTCGGAGCTCCATCATCGTGTTGAGCAGATTGGGGACGTTGCTGTTACTGTTGGCTCCTAAACTCAGGAAGCTGAAGTTCCTCTCCAGAATGGCCCGGTAGTACTTCTTCTGGATATCAGTCAACTCAACCTGGGAGGAAACAGGGTTTCTGTTGTTTAATTCCCCAGTTGTCTTTAACAAAAGCAACTTTGGATAGTGACTGATGCTTTGTTTGTAAGGTGAGGGTCATTTTACAGATTCCTAAAAGTTTGTGATATTGTTTTATAATCCAATACTTCTTAGCTGCACTGGATTTTATATTTTAAGGGGCACCTGAATAAAGATGTCTGCCCCTTCGCTTTCACATTTATATTTGTGAATATTTTCTAAAACTATGAATAATTTTGCTTCTGCAATGTAATAAGGCTTTACTTTGTGTTTGTCATTTTAAAATTCAATCAAAAACACAAATGGACATTATTAAAAACACAGTCAGCGATAAAAAAATCCAGAACTTAAACTGGATAAAACAAAAGGACTATTAAAAGAATAGCTCCCAAACAAAGTGTTTTTATTTTACTTTATAAAGTGTTGAATGTGAATTGTTCATGTACGTTCTATATGTACTGAATGTGGAAAATGTCAATACAAAATAAGTCCTAATCAAATTTATTAAAGTTTGTAGTTATAAAATTGTGAAAAGGAAATTCATCTGACATTATGCAGTTAAAACTGAATTGAAAAATGGACAATGGTAATAAAATTTTTTTTTAAAAAGCTGACCTCAATAATGGTCTCCTGCTTGGGTGCCAAGTTCTTCTCCACATCTTCTTTGAGTCTCCGCAACATCATAGGTTTTAAAATGGACTGGAGTTTCTGAACCTGTTAAAAAGATAGTTTTGCAAAATTACAATCAGTTGCATGTAGAGCTGCAGACAAAGCGGCAACGAATTGCTCGATTTATGCGTTTCCCACCTGCTCCTCAGTTTTGAGATCTCCAAACTCTCTGAGGAATTCGATTTCAGACGGGAACTGAGCTGGTTCCAGGAAGTGAAGGAGGCTGAAAAGCTCCTCCACGGTGTTCTGAAGAGGCGTGCCGGTCAACAGCACTTTGTGTTCCTGAGGGAATCCATTAAAACGTTAAGCTGAAGGGGAAAAAAAACAAAAAACAAGAAAGACACGCATATTTCATCGTCTTGATTCTCACCAGGTCGAGCATCTTCAAGCTGTCCAACAGTTTGCAGTTTCGGTTCTTTAGCCGGTGAGCCTCATCGATGATGACGCAGCGCCACGAGATCTCCCTCAGCTCCGGGCAGTCCGAGAGAACCATCTCGAAGGTCGTGATGAGGGCGTCAAACTTGTACGCGCCTGGGATTAAATGTCCCTGGAAACAGAAACAGAGTTTTAGTTTAATTAAGAATGTTCCACCCTTATACTGAGAGCCAAGTAAAATAAAATAAAAATAAAATTCAGTTCTTCCGATTTTGGTTGCTGTTTTTGCTTGCTTTCTTTCCTAAAAAAAGAAATTGCAGAAAATATTTTCAGAAAGTGGAATCCCTTCTGTGAGTTGTACGATGGAGAACTCAGGCCAGGCTGCAAGAATATTTGTTTGAGTATGAGACTAAAGTTGTAATATTAGAAAAAATGACAGAATTTAAAAAAATTGTTTTAATGAGGAAAAAAAAGTTTTTAGTTATCAGAATCTGATGTGACGACTCAGTTCGTGAAATCTTGTCTTCAAAATTGACTTGTCTGTGCTATAGTTTCAAAAATATTTAAGTGTTTTCTTAAATAAGTATAAGTCATAATACTTTCCTTTTTGGGGGGGGTATTTTTTAGCTTTTACTTTATTACAATATTACCTGAAAATTATGACATTTTCCGGTAATATTGTGACAATTTTCTTATCCGTAGAGTTGACCTTAATTCAAAGTCCAACTAAATAGAAGCTGTAGAACAAACATGTCAAACAAAATGGTGGCTCTGGGTGTCCTGATGTCACTCTGAACAATGGAAACCCAAGTAATTCAAATCGGTGGAAAACATAAATCCCGATTTTCTCAAAATCAATTCAATTAATCAATAAAATCTAAGTATCGCCCAGCTGTAATCGTTTTTCACCTTGTCGTCTTTGCAGTACATCTCATACTGCTGGATCATCTGCCGGCTGGCGAGGCTTCCATGGTACACGATGGCGTTCATGTCGGTCCAGGTGGAGAACTCCCTCTCCCAGTTGGTGATGGTGGAGAGCGGAGCGATGACCAGGAAGGGGCCTTGAACTCCGGCGGCATACACTTCGGACAGCAGTGTGATGGACTGGATGGTCTTCCCCAGACCCATCTCGTCTGCCAGGATGCAGTTCTGCCTGAAAGAGGCCAGACGCAAGGGGAGAGTACGTAAATAAAAGATGGAGGACTGGAGCGAAACGCCAGTAAAGATGGCAGCGACTAACACATGGATGCGTTTTGATGGTTACCTGTTGTACCAGTTGAAGAGAAGCCAGTTGACTCCTTCCAGCTGATACTCTCTTAGTGTGTTGCCGTTCTTGTACTCTCGGGTTTCCTCTAACTTTTTCCATGAGCTGGCAGGAGGCCGCGCCTGAGGAGAGTAAGGAGCAAGTTGATCAGCTCTCCAAAATATCTACAAGGCGAGGCAAAGTCTGCATTTGCAGAGTTAGTAACGGTATATCTGCTAACTTGGCGACTTTTCAGGCAAAAACAACAAAAACAAAACAAAAAAATTCATATCGGCTGAATCAAAATCGGCAAGCCAGGGTTTTTAAAATATCAGTGATTGCTGGAAAACTGCAATCGGTGGTGTACTCTTTGTGATAGGGCAAAAATAATGTTAATATTGTTTTTATAGCAAAGCTTTTTCTAAAAATGTAAAAAAAAAAAAAAAAAAAATCCCACTGTAATAATTGAGCCCTTAAAGAAAAACAATTTCTGAACACATTTCTATGTATTTGGAACATTTTTAACAACTTTTTTATAAAGTATAATAAATATTTAACAGTAAACACTACAAACCCAAATACACTGCATTTTAATTTAGAATATTAACACCCACATTGAAGCAAATCTCAACTCCTGCTACATTAAAGTTTGATTAAGAAGCTTTAGAAAAAGGAGGAAAAGAAAAAAGGCTCCTTTTATAGACAACAGCAGCAATGAACAGCATCTCAAATAGAAGCTTAAAGAAGCTGAATATTAAATTTTTCACTAAACTGTCTCTTTTTAAATCTTTTTTTATTTTTCTGAAAACAAAGAGCAACACAATTAACATCCAACAAACAGCTGCTCTGGTAATAGATAAGATTTTGACAACTGAATAGAAAAAAAATCAGAAATTATTTAATCATTTATGGATGGAGAAAAGCCTATAGTTGATTAACAAAGTGATTTATTAAAACATTTCATCATTAATTAAAACTTTCTCAACAAAAATAGAAAATAAAATCAACTGAACAGGATTTTCTACACTGCAATCCTTTGGAGTCTCTTGTATGTATTTTCCACAACTTCCAGACAACGTCTCGGATTCTCTGCTTTATCATTTATCAAAATGTTCTAATCCTTCGCAAGCATAAACATTAAGCTTGGGTCTGGGTAAATTTAAAATAGGCTTTGAACAAGAAAGGACTCACCGATCTCTTCAGGCGCGGCTGTCTGTTTTGGATTTTGCCAAACTCTTCAACTTTCCCCTCGTCGACGTCTTCCTTCAGCTCCCAGGTAGCGTCTTCATAAGGCAGAGAGCACCACTTCACCAGGTAGTAGATGACGGGCTGGAGCAAATCAGAAAATATTAACTTCCTGAAAATATGACACTTAAACTAAACAGAGAAGAAGAAGAAGAGTCTTGGGTCTCATTTTGAACCAGCTCCTCACAATTGACCCGTCACCGACCTCGCCGTTGTCTTTGTCCACGCTGTGGGACACATCGAGGATCCTGTCCACCTCCACGTAGTCTGGGTTAAAAGACTCCTCGTCCTGCAGAGAACCACAGTTAAAGTTCAGTTCGCCGACATCCTTCCTCTGTGGAAATGTGCGCGAATCGGCCAGAAGAAGCTGACCTCCTGGAACAAATGCCTCATCTGAGCATGTTTGGTCTTGAATCTCTTGATCTTTTGATGGATCCTCTTATCTTTCTCCAGCTGCTCCAGCGTGGCCCACTCACAGTGCAGGTATGAACTGAGAACGAGACAGGGAGGTTTCACAACGATGCTTCACACTCGTTACAGTGAAGAATATTAACAAGACTTACTAGTTCTTGTATTTAACAAAGAACTCCTCAGCATTAGTATACTGGCCTGGGGAAACCTTAAAAAGAAGAAAACTAATTTAGGAAAGAGTCAAATCACAAAAGAAAGTGTTTGTCATTTAGACAAACAAAAAACAAACCTCTTTCTTGGTTATCCTCATTGACAAGACTTTGTCTACGATGGCGGCATCTTCCTCACTCGGATTCTCCTAAAAAAAAAAAGAGGTTTAAACAAAATCAAATCTGCAAATAGATATAAATATGTTATATGTATCAGCTATTACTCATCCAAAACAATTTCTCACCACAAAAAACTGCATGCTGGGCTGTCCATTGCCATCGAGCTCCACTTCCTGTTTCAGCTGAGCTGCCGCCCCGCCGCTGATGGAGGCCACAGCGGCTGCCGTCGTGGTAACATCCACGTCTTCCTGCTCGTCCTCGTCGTCCGTTATCTTAATATCCAAGTCCTCTGTGTACTTCTTCCGCTTCACCACCCGGTTGGAGCGCCTCTTCTGGCCAAAACAGGGAATTGTTAGTTAAAGAAGAGTAATGACGTGTGGGGGGGAAACAGACAAGAAATATCTATTTTATAAATAAGATTTTTAATACTTTAAGTTTGGGACTGAAAGCGAAATGTAATGTAAGAGGCAGGGTTTACTAATGCCTCAGTTTAAGCTTGTTTTTGACATTTTAAATTAAATTGAAATGTTTTGTTTCTCATAAATATACATTCATATATTTACTAGCTTAAGTAGCTGCTACAGAATGGGACAGCATTTTATTTGATTGCTCTAATAATCATCAAAGTAACCAATAGATTACAAACACAATTGTACTCTGAAGTGCTGAATCTTTCTGTCCAGGTATGTTTTTTTTTTTTTTTATTTCTTACCATAATCATGTCGTCCTCCAGTGCGACAGGTGAAGGTGGGCTCAGCTCCCCATCAGAGACGTCTGAAGATGCGTTTCTCTTTCTTTTCTTTGCTCCTACCAGGGTAATAGTGCTGATGGGGTAAAGTAGGGAGAAAGGTGAAACTTAGATACAAGGTAAGAGCTGACATGGTAAAGTCACTTCACAGAGCAAAACACTTACTTTGCTTTAGCTTTGCTCTTGCTTTTGTTTCCAGCTCCGGCTATAACTGCGCCGCCGCTCACTGCAATCGTTCCTCCTGATATTTTCACCACTTTGCCCTTCTTGTCGGTCCCCACAATGATTTTGGGTATCGGTCCTCCAGATATGGGGCTTTTCTTTTTGCTCCCCCCACCGCTGCTTTTCTTTTTAGCAGTCGAGACAACAGTCAGAGTCCCTCCCATCTCTGGGGAGGTTTGCGTAGACGGAAGCTCGTCCTGATTCAGGACTCTGGGCAGGTTCTTCTCGCCGCGTGCTTTGGCCCGAGCAATGGCCTCTGCCACTATTCGATTGGCCTTCTCCTGCTTGCAGAGGATCTCCACGCGGCGGACGGCCGCGGGCTCGCCGGGGGCCTTGGTGATGCGGATGGCCTGCGATGGAGTCGTGGTCGTAGCGGAGGGGGCTGCCGTCGACGGGTTGATGACCTTCACCACAGAGACGGTGCCGCCGGAAGATGTGGCCGTGCTTGTCTGGATGGAGAGAAAAACAAACAGAAGAAATGTAATCTTCTGTACGACTGTGCTCTCATTCGTGTGTTTACGTCCAAGTGAGCGGCTCTACCTGCGGCTGCAGCAGCATTTTGAGAGGTACGGCCACCCGCTGTCCTCCTTGGCCCTGGGAAATCTGCAGCACCTGCGGGCTGCCGGTGCCGCCAGCCCCCGATACCAACTGGTACTGTCAACGCCAGAGAGAAAGGTTAACTATAAATGCAATAATAGACAAAACATTTTTAAAAATCTAAAAAAAAAAAAAAAACTGTTCCTACACTGGCTAGGTTTTAAAATTTAATATTTTTAGGGCTTCAACTAACAATTATTTTAGTGATAGATTATTCTATCGATTATTCTGACAATTAATCAAATAAAAATAAAGAAATTGGCACATTCTGCTAATTTTTCATTTAACCACTTAAGCCTGTTTTAACAATAAATTTTTATTGCATGAAAAGATGAAAGAATAATTAAATTAATTTTATAAATATGGAGAATAAATATTTTATAGCCTAAAACGTAACAACATAGCAATCCTTTCGGATGCATCTACAGCTAAAAATAATATAGCATCAACATGTGAAAATCTCAGTCCTTCCTGCTTGACTAAATACACAACTATTACATATTTAGCTGCTATTTTTTGGATTAACCAGTTTACAATTGGAGAGCAAAAGGTGCCTAATAGTATATTTATTTATTTATTACAGAAAAACCACTGATGCAGAATTAGATTTTGAACCCATTAAGTATTGCACCCAGATATGACCTGAATGTGAGTCACTACAAAAGCCATAAAGTAAAACCACAATCCCACATTATTTCACGTGCATTAGTCATTCTGAGAAAAAGATTTCAATTAGTCATCTTAACAGCACTCACGCAGACACTGGCTGCAGACAACAGGCCAGCCCTGCTGCAGATTAAACAAAACCTTCAGGGATGTGCAGAAAGTCAAGCGGTGGGAAACCAGCAGCTTCAGGGACAAAGTTACATCAACGTAGCCGACGTTTGTTAATTAAGGCAATATTAAATTACTTCATTTTAAAGTCGTCCAGCTTTTGTTTCACAATGTCAGTCACTAACACGGAGAAGCGGCATTCAGTTTTTATGCACCACTAGTCTGGAACGAACTTCCAGAAAACTGCAAAGATGCTGAAACACTGAGTTCCTTTGAATCAGGGCTAAAAACCCACCTGTCTAGAGTTGCCTTGGACTCGTGGTCAGTGGAAGATTAGTCAATTTATTTTAATATGCAGTAAATTTGCTTGATGATGGATTTTGTTCATTGCTTGCTTCATTATTGGTTAGAGTATTACGGTTTTGTGGTGTGAAGCTCTTTGAACTGCCTTGTTGCTGAAATGTGTTGTATAAAAGCTTGATTTCACTCAAGCCTCTTCCAGACCTGGCATTAACACGCATCCTACGAAGCCCATCAAAAACTGACATGAAAATTCATTCAGTGTATCCTGAATATTTGTCTGTCAGCTGAGCAACAAACAGGTCTGTTTATGTTTAATACACTGAAGCAACCGTATTATTCAGACATTCAAGCGGCAGTCTGTAATTTTTATAAACAACATTTTTAACATATCTGTTTAATATGTTGTTCGATATGAGACAGGTAATCTGTGAAAAAACTGAGCTCCATTTGCAGAAATGTGAGCAGCGAGTATACTGGCCTGATTAACAGCGCTAAGCCCCTCCTCCTGGCTCTGATTTTGTTTCTTACAGTAGTGTATTTCTGTTGTTCTGGAAGAAGGCAGATGAGCGCTATATTTGGTTGTGTTTTTTTGTTGTTTTTTTGTTTTTTTACAGATTATCTGTCACAGCATAGCAACAGTTTTAACAAATATGTTAAAAAAGAAAAAAAACAAAAAAAACAAGCTCTTTATAAGAAGTTACATACTGCAGCTTTATCAAGCTGAGATTTATAAAAAATAATACTCCTAAGATGTCATTTGAACAGGTGTTGCGTAACTTTTCTTTACTGTTTTCTTTATAAAGAGAAAATACAACATTACCCTTTGACTTTGGCACTTATTACTGTAGTTCTATAACAATATAAATAGAAAGTGAGCAATGCTTTCACTTTCAGATAAAGAAAATGATTCAATCACATTCGGTTATCGCATTTAGGACCACATTCTTCAGAATAGGTATTCAGTACACCTCTAAAAGTGATCTGAACAAATCTGTGTAATATTTTGTTTGTTTTTTTCCAGCTTTCGCCCTCATTAAATTAACTGTGTGCTTAAGCTAACAGTATGCCAACCAAGAATGCAGTTTCATAGCTGTGCGGTTTTATATGTTCAAATCTCTTCTGTGCTGATACTAAAGCTTTGAAAGGTCACACATTATTTATTCTCCATTTTCTGTCTCATAAAACATATTTTTAAACTTCACAGATGAGCTAATAAAGAGTCTGGTGTTGAAATAACTCAACTCAAATGTGTGTCAGATGAATCTGAGCTGGACCACACCAGGATTGAACTTACAGAATGACATGAAGATGTTACAGAAAACACCAGCAGATCCGTAAAGTGGCTATATGATTATTAGCATGTCAAGTGTGCAAAATCTGAACACCGATCAGCTCAGTCAGGATGCATGTTAATACCAACCAGGTCTACCCACTTCAAATCTCACCTTCACTCCTCCTTGCTGGTTAGGCTGTTGTTGTACTTGCAGCTGGATTGTGAGGACCTTGGGCTGCCCCCCGGCCTGACCTGCAGCCCGGGCCTGGGTCAGAGCCGCTAGCTGGCTTCCCTGGAGCACCAGTTTGCCGCTAGGGAGCTGACCCAGAACCAGCCTGGCAGGGGCCTGCGTTGGCTGCTGTTGACCTCCGGGTGCCACTTGCTGTTGAGCGGTAACGGCTTGACCCGCAGGTGCTGCGGAGCCGGACTGGGACGGCTGCTGGAGAACCAGGGTGATGCGCTTTGCTTCGCCACCCTAGACACAGACAGGTGAGAGGCTAGTCATTATGAGATATCTGTAGAGTGGTACAGGGTTGGTTTTTGGGTTTTCTGCCATCGAAATAAGTCAGACCAGCAATCCCTCAAGATTCTTAAGAGTTTTCAAGTGCGGAAAAAATTCTACAGTAAATCTTATCCTTAACTTTGAACTAAAAGCAATTTTCTAAGTAGCCTGCAACAATCAGTGGATTCTCAGATGGAGACCATAAAAAAATTAACAACTTTGAATAAAGAATCAGAATAATGTGGTAAAACAAAAACATTATTCATAAATGAATGTAAAAAGTACAAACTTACATCAATCAATTAGCACAATAAGGACATCTAGAACTACGCTTTTTTTAAACTCAAGTTTCTTAGTGTCAAGTATAAAATAAAAATTAGTTGACGTTAATTTGTGTTGTGTTGTTCAAATGGTATCTGAAACATTACGCAGGAAGGCCAAATTATATTGACTGCTTTACTGTCGTTCGAATGCAACATTTGTTAACCCTGGGGTCGTTCTCACACTCTTGATCTAAAAATGTGTTCAACACAACCCAGCCAGACAAGCCCGTCTGGCTGCAGCGCACAGCAGCTTCGCAGCCAGACAAGCGGGAAGCAGCGATGTTGGTTTTTCAAAATAAGGCAAATTTTAATGTATCATGAGAAACTCATAACCTCATTTGCTTCACATTGGTTTGAGCATCTGTATTAAAAATTCATTCTGAATGTGTGGTGTCTTTTATATTGTCATGCACCAAGATCAGTTCCATGTAGAGGAAACCCTGGTGTTGCTCACCTGCGTCTGGCCCTGCATGGCCGGCTGGAGCTGCACCTGACCCTGGGTCTGGACCTGGGTCTGACCTGCCTGGCCTTGAGAGTGGAGCTGGGGTTGGAGCTGGATCTGGGTGGTCTGGCCCTGAGGCTGGACCTGGATCTGAGCGGTTTGGGGCTGAGACTGAACCTGGACAGTAGTCTGACCTTGAGCCATCTGTGCCTGGGCTGGAATCTGCACCTGAACCGTCTGACCTTGTGTCTGCTGAGGCATGGACGTGAGCAACACCTGCTTGACCGGCCCGTTGGCGGACTGCAGCAGGCGCTGCACCCCTGCGGCCCCCACCTTGACCTGGGTCTGTCCTGGGCTGGCCTGATTTAAGACTGTACCTCCCTGCAGTATGGACATGCCGGGCTTGAGTGGCGTGCCAGACAACAGACGGATGACCTTTCCACCGGCCTGACCCGCGGTTCCCGATACGGCCTGCAGCACCTGGGCCTGACCCTGGGGACCTTTGAGAATAACGATTTTCCCGCCGGCTTGCTGCGTGATGGCGGCTAACTGCTGGGGCGTGAGCTGGTGAGTTATCTGAGTCAGCTGCTGTGTGGTGGCAGTGGCGGTGGTCGCTGGGGGACTGGAAACAGTCAGAGGTGAGCTCAACAGGACGGTGCTACTGGAAGCCCCGCTGGCGTTGGTGGCAACAGGGATGGAAGTCTGGGCCTGCATCTGTGGCACAGTCTCAACCGGGGCGGGTGCTGAGGTCATGAAGGCCGCCGTTCCAGCGTCGACGGCCGGGGCAACAGAAACACTCTGTACGGGCGCCGCTGGCACCGGCTGCTGGGTGGGAACGTGAACGGGGGCCGGGTCCGGGATGACCGGAGCTGCTACAGGAACGCCGAGGCTGGAGCTGATGGCGAGGTCGGGAGCGGACTCCGGCTCGCCTGTCGGGACTGCCTGCCCCAAAGCCAGCTTCAGAGCTTCCTCCACGGGGTCCGAAGAACCATGAGAGAAGGAGTCGTCCGGCAGGGAGTCCAGGTTGAACAGGGGAGTGTCCTCGAAGAGGTCCATAATGGGATCCGCCATCTTTGCCCACTCCGCACAGGGAGACGGGCAGAAAGCTTAATAGACTCCGAGATGGAAGCGATGTGGTAGTTGTCCCGATTCTTCTCAACTTTCAGGTAGACAGCTGAGGAAAGAAATACAAATAGTTTAATGGCTTACCATCAACTAGAAGCTTTAACTTCCAGAAGAGTATTGCTGAAGACAAGAATTGGGCCAGCATGAATAAATAAACCAAAATCTACAACAAAAATACATAAAACGATCTGATCTAACAAGCTAACTGTAAAAACTATTTATTGGTTTTTTGATTTGTCATACAGACTTAATCATTGTATATAAACATGAAGACGACATAAACATCCTGATGTAGTGGAGGCTTCAAGGATCGAAATGTTTTAAGCAATATGTGGCCAAATAATAAAGTAACAACAATCTTGCGGTATATTAAATTAGTTTATAGAAGTTTCAATTTACATTGAAGTCTGTGTGTCATTATCCAAACCTTGTAAATTGTATGACTAAATTCATAAAACTGAAAGAACAGATTAGAAAATTATATCCCAAGTATTCAGATAAATATATTTTTTGCATTTTGATGGATTTACTTAAAGCCTAATGTATTTTAGGCAAAAGAAAAACAGTGTAATTATGTAGTGTAAGAAAAGGAACATGATTTCAGAAGTAAATAAATACAAGTTTGAAAAATGTAACGTGCATTTGAATTAAGCCTTATGTATATCAGTTTAATCAGATGTACATAAATACATTTGATCCAACTGCCCGCAGAAGTCAACTAAGTTGTAAAATAACTTAATTTGTGTATAATAAAAATAGATTATTGTGTTTTTTACTTCATGATCAGCTGGCAAAATGCTGTGCAATCAAAATACAACGCCACACATCATCTGCATTGTGAGACATGGTGGTGGAAGCATCATGCTGCTCAAACAGAAAAGCAGTTCAGAGTTGATGAGAAGCTAAACGGAGCGAAATATAGAGATATAAAAGAAGAGATAGAAGCAGGGGTTTATTATTCAAAGCCATTGTAAGAAACACAATGCCTTAGATTAAAGAATCCTTATATGTGAGGCATCCGCCCACAAATGCACGCCACGATTTTCAGATTTTAGTTTTGCAAAGATTTGTTAAATAAGATGATTGTTTTCCTTGCACTCCACAGTGATGTTCTGCGGTGTGTTGCTCTATCTGCAGGCTGCAACTGGACAAAGTGTGAAAAAGTTCTAGAGGAGTGAACATTTCTGAAAGGCACTGCATAAAATGCAATCATAATTATTACTACTAACCCTGAAGGGTCCATAAAAGAGTGAAAACTCGTTAGGAAAGAAGATTTTGTTTGATACATTCGTGGACAAAATGAGCAGAAAACCTTTGTTGGTCCAATGAGGGTAGGATAAACTCCGAAAGCATAATTAGCATAATTCAGTGCTATTAAATATTTAGTGTGGTTCTAAATAAATGTTCTGAATGGGAATAGTGTGTAGTAAAGTCAAACGGGCAGGGTACGGATGCTGGACATGTAGGATGTTTTCCTCCCTGCTCCTATCGCAGTCTCTCTTATAAACCCCGTCGGCTAGCATTAGCTTCCACAGCGACCAAAATGTGCCGATTACCAAAGCGTCTGAGACACCGGGAGCACATACAGGGGTCAAAAAGACGGTTCCCTGGACATCCGTGGCTCTTGGGTCCCCTTTCTGTCATTTACTAGCAACCATTCAGTCTACCGGACTCCTTCAATCTCATCAACAAACCGGACCAAACCAAAGCAACGTGCCACAATAACCACTGCCCGACAACGTTCAGACACAGGTTAGGCCGCAATGCTGTTTCGGTTGGTCTGCGTCTCAATTTTCGGCAAAAATACCGTGAAATAACCATCCCAACCACCCCCTCGACTCTCACAGTGATAAATTTGGGGTGCTAAATTTACCTTTGCATCGACACACATGGCTTTCTCCGTCTCACAACACTGTACGATTACAGGAAACGGCCAGGGAAGAGCAGGAACTAACTTCTTGCTAGAGAGAACGCAGAAAGCGAGCCCACTCTGTAGTTGCTAAACGGTGATTGGTCGGGTTGCTCCCGGCCGGCGGAATGCGGCGATTTCATTGGCTCAGCTCGCCATCAGTCATTTTTACTCTCCCCCAACATGGGCGGGATGAGACCCCGTAGTTCGGTTGAGATAACAATAAATGCGGCCTAGCAGGGATCATTTGACTCGGTGATCTTCATCGCTGCAGTTTTACAGCGGAAGATGCCGTCACTTAAAGCCAGCCGCTTTTACAGTTGACCTGAGAAAACCAAATGTAATTTGATGTGTTTCAAATGACCATTCGCCTTTCTGACGTGTTTGTATTTGACGATATTTTATATCGTCAAATACATATATTTATATTTTACAAGCATTTTATTGCATTTGCCAAAGCTCAGGTTATCAGCCCCCATCACTTGAATGCAGATTTCCTAAGGTGTTGCTGTTGACCTTTTGTAGATCCGTAAACGCATACCACATGACCCATTGCATCGTGCTCTGGTTATCATAATTATGTCATATATACACAAGCTTTCTATATTGTATCAAAATGATGTTCGCGCGTCCAGCAGCAATTCCAGTATCCAAGACGGGATTTTGGCGCCCTCTAGTGTCCTCACACTAAAACAGCCATTTGCTAGAGTTTATTTTATGAAAGGTCGGGGTCAGATTAACCTGATAAGATAGTTATTTGTTCATTCCACTTTTAATGCAATTTACTGTGTAGATCTTTTTTTTAAAAAAAGAGTTTCTTGTTAATGTAATAAGATTATGTTAAGTTTATTCAATTTGGATCGTGATTCTCTGCTCATATGGCACAGGGCTCATAACATCATGCACTTTTTCATCTCGGGACAGGCTTGATCCAAATTTTCCTGGAAAACATAACATTACCCCCTTTATTCCTGGTGCTCTTAGTGGATTGGAAATCTGTTGCTGATGCATTTTTGTTTTTGTTTATTGAAAGAGAGAGAGAAATCTGGATTCTTTGTTGCCATTCTTGACAGCATCAAACTGTACGTGTAACTTTCATTATTTGCATTTCATCTGATGAGTCCTGACTCACTTCACACTGCCGCCATAAAAACTGAAACAGTAAAGCTTGTAAGCATATGAAAAGTTTTTAAAAAAGACAATCAGTATGAAAGGTTTTGAAAATGATTGTTTTGATTAAAATCGGTTTTTCTGGTGCGTTTACATTGCCACATATAGTTATCATAATGCTTTGGGTCAGTTTGAGTGTTTTCGTATTAATGAACACCAACTCTTTTTGGTATTCTCTGTTAAATGTCCCTGCTGCCTTTCCTCTTATTACAGAGAGCAGTGTGCCTGAAGTGTGATGACATTTATTTATTTTTTTGTACAGATGAAAACATATCTGTAAAATTATGCCATAAGTAGGAGATTTTTATAAAGATAATTCTCGAACAACAATGTTTCATGGGGACAATGCCTAAAATCCTTGTAGCCGATGTATCTAAAGGGGCAGTATTACGTATTTTCCAGGTACATATGGCTATTTTATGGCATAATCAAGTAAGTATGGTACCACTGGTTGTTATAAAAATGCTGTACATATATCAAGCATGGCTTAAAAGAAATTTGACTTCACATTATGATGCCTTGAAATCGGGCATCTGTCTCTTTAAGAAGCTGCTGTTCTTTTAACACTCTGTCTTCAGTACGTCATCGCAACATTTCTCTGTTAAGCTGTTTACAAACGTTTTCAGGAGAACTGGACTGAGAAATATTTCACATATTTAGCTCCGCAGATGTGCAGTTCTACCAGGTGATTGCTAATTGCTGCTGCCACTAGTCTGGAGGAGCAGAGTGGCTGGAGACTGGAGCTACAAGGAGGTGCTTTGTGAAAATAGGCGGAGCTTTGTAGTAGACAACCCCAAATGGTTTCCAAGGGAAGTTAAAGTCTTTATCAAACATGCATAACAGAATCAAAGCAGCACTCCAGGTATGTTTTTGATGAGCAGAATAACATGATAACATGATATAAACCCCCCCAAAATAATTTTTACATATTGCTGCCCCTTTAACCATCAATCTATTGAAATTTGTAGCTTACATGTAAAAGAAACTTATGAGAGTAGGGTCCCAACTTTGGCTCTAGCCCATGTGACCAAATACCCCTAAACCTGGTCCTGTATTTATGACTGTTTTAGTAAGGACGTGTGTAAGGAAAAACAAACAGACAAACCGAGAGCGGCGGTTCTGAACCAGGGAAGCGTAAATGACTTCATGTGACAGTGTGCCACACTTTATCCATGGATGTCCTGCAGGGATGAGCCGGCAGGCTCGCCAAAGCCTCCATCTGTCCGTGTCTCTGCAAGGAGCATCCGCCACACTCGGCACTTATACCGCATCCCACGCTGGTGTGCCTGGTCCACGCCAACGCCAGCTCGGCTGGTGGGAGCTATATTTACAAACCGCTGCCGCCGAACGCGGCAGCATGAAAGGGCATGAGGAAATCTGCCTTGCTTTTGCAGATTAAACAGTCGCAGTTGCAGTGATTCATAAAATCATTTTTAGGATGCAAACAGTCAAGTTGAGGTGATTTCAGCGTTTTTTAGCGCTTTGTTCTTTATAGAAATTTGTTGGTAAATAGACATCTTTTGTGTGATGCTGACAGATCAACAGAGGAGAAACAGTCATACAGTAAACTCAAACAAAATACTTTTTTTTTTTTTTTAAGCTGGACGGGATATTTGGAGCACAGCTAGCTGTTAACATAAACACAAATTAAGGCTTGGCATTATGTCAGCACAGGAGCACAAATAGATACTTTTTTCACAATCATTATATTGAATAAACAATAAATATTTCACATGAAGACAAAATAAATAAATTATTTTCGTGGAGTGTTTGTAGATGTTCAGCAACTGTTTTTGTAGATAGTTCTCTTCATTTGTTTAGTCCTAAAATTGGATGTACGGCACCTTGGAAAAGCATACACCTCAAATTTTTACACATTTTATAAGGTTACAAGAGAAAACATCTGTCTACATTTGTGGGATTCTTTTTTTTTTTAGATCAATAGTTGTGAAGTGGAATAATCCCTCTTTAATTTGATTTGTTTTCAATAAAATCCAATGCAGCTAGCTGCTTTTAGAAGTTAGACAGTCCAACTGATTTAGTATTATTATAAATCCATGTTGTTCTGAGAAAGCCTCAGAGGTTTGTTGGGGAACGCGCATCATGAAGACCAATGAACACTGCAGACAGATCAGGGAGAAAGGTGTAGAGAAGTTTTGATAATAGTATATCCCAAGTTTTCAACATTTCACAGAGCAATGTTCCACCTATTATTTGGAAATGGAAACAATATGGCACCACTCTGAGCCTACAAAGATAAGGCATTTGACCTAAAGTGAATATCAGCCAGAGAGGCAGCAAGCAGGAACCCAGAAGAAGCTGCAGAGATACACAGTTCAGTTTGGATAATCTATTGATTGAACAACCATCAGCCACGAACTCCACAAATCTGAATTTTATGGAATAGTGGCAAGAAAGGGAATCAAAAGAAGTACTTTTTGCAGTTTTCCAGAAATGACAAGCATGTGAAAGAAGGAATCCTGGTAAGATTAAAAAAAAAGCCCCCATCATGTGTTAGAATGACCCAGTCAAAGTGGGCATGTCTTGGAAAATGATGCTCTCCACCCAATCTAACCGAGCCTGAGATGTTTTCTAAAGGACAACGGACTCGTGATGTCAAGAAGTTCAAGAGGTGCAACTACTTTTGCAAAGCGCCGTAACACCCGTCACTCACACCTGTCCTGTTACCCAGCACTTCCATATTCCACCCGTCTCACAAGGGGAAGACGAGGAAGCCGGAGAAGGTGGAGTACTTCCAGCCTCCCATCAGGTTTCCTCTCTCCAGTCTGAGGTAGGCCTTGTCGCCCTTCTCCAGAATCACCAGGCCTGCGTTGGTCGCTGCTTCTCTGGTCACGTCTTGGTCTCCCGCAAACGCTGAAATCATCGGCCAGCCATTCACCATCAGGCTGACCTAAGAGACATCAAACACGCGGGTCAGGGAGAACGCACGAAGCGGCTACAACTTCAACTGCAACTGCTCGAATTAAGGTAATAGCATACCTGGATAGTCTGTCTGTTGTAGGCCTTCACGACATGGAAGTTGAAGCTGTAAACGCCTCTCCGCGGAGCGACAAAGACGCTGCTCTCTTGGTCAAAGTGAGTGCCCACATTGACTAAAATCTGCGGAGATTTCGAGGGGGAAAATGCAGGCGAAGTGGGCGATGTCAGCAAGGAAATTGTCAAGAGTCCAAGGCATGACAGAGAAAAGAAAGACTTTGAAGAAGGGTGAGGGCTGTTGTTAAAAGCTTTCTGGAAGGTACATTCATGCCTACTCCAAGGTCACTCCAGTAACTCTATTTATTACACATTCAGTTGGACCTCAGTCTCAAAGCTATTGATTTTCTCTTCTGCATTTGCACTGTAAAAAAGCCTTGAATGTTGCTGCATAATCTCACAATTTTGTGGGCAGCACACCAAGTCCAAATTCTCAATCTTTATCTTATTACCATTTAGCCTCAGTGCCTGGATGTAATCAGATGTGCATTCATATTAGCAGACGTGGGACAACAAAAGTACTCGTCTTCTTTCACATCTTTCAAGCACTGGAATTTCCTGTGTTTATCATTGTTATGCAAAGAGATGCAAAACTTCAGAAATCCAACTTTTTGCACAGTTTTACATTCAGACCAAGATGTTTGCTGCAGGTCTTCACCTGTCAGTATCGGGTAACGCTCTTTAAAGTAATGATCTTACTCGCTTCGTGCCTAGTTGACCTCGAGCACAAACTTTTTCCAGACAGAAATATTTTTGCTATATTTTGGTTTGGAGATGATCTCTCCCTGGAAACTTAACTTAGATCCTATTCTGGCATTGAATTCATTGGGGCCACTTCTGTTTGCTCTAAAAATGGATCAGCAAGGAACCAAGAAGACAGAACCACAGACTAATCTGTGAAGTTTCGAGTTCGGATGAGTTTTTCCCCTCCCTGGCTCGGCCCTACCACAGAATGACCCACAGAGGGAACGGTGTACCACAGGAGGCCCTGTTCAGTTCGTTGAACAGGGTCAGGCCTAAATATGGTGTTTGTTCGGCACCAGTGGCCTTTATATGACAGTAATCTAACAAGTAAGAGTCGAGCTCGGTACGGTCGCAATCTTTATAGCCACATACAGGGCGTGTTCTCAAACACTGCACCAAGTGATGCTCTGAGTGTTTGGTTTTCTGATGAGGTTGTTTTCTGGCCTGACAGTAGCTCTTTGTTTAATTCATCGTTACAATATTGCTGTGTGATTAATTATCAATCCTATAAGGGATAGCTCAGTTTTCCAGCTGCATTCTCAATGTTCCAATTTCGTCATTGGAACCTCATTTAGTCACCCTAAAGTCTGCAGTATCACGACTCTCTCATTAGGAAAAACAATTTAGTCCTTCCACTAACAGACTGATTAAATTTTGATAAACAAGTACAATTTGGTGGCCTGCAACAGATGCCTTCTTAAAGAATATTTCAAAGCTACTCACATTATCAAAGTAGATGATCATGGTGCGGTTGCTCATGTCCGTCGGCTCGTGGTTGGTCTGCCTGCTGGCCGAGAAGGCCACCCGTCCTGAGCCGGAGCGGACGGACATGCCCAGAGCGCTCCCAGCGGGCTCCGACGAAGGCGTGGAGTCACACACCACCAGGCACTTCCCCTCCAGGATGATGGGCTCCGTGTCGTTCTGGGCGCCGCTTTCCAGGGGCGCCAAGAGCAACAAGAGCAGCTGCAGCAGCAGCAGCAGGCTCGGTGATACCAGGAGGTCAAAGTGGACAGACCAGATTGGCATGGCTGAACCTGGGGAAACAAGCCGCGAGATGGTCTGAAAGTAACTTTTGAGCAATCTGACGAGTTAAGAGACGAGCGTGTGGACAGAGTCAAAAAGATATTTCGTATTCCCTCAGCAAAAAAAAATAAATAAAAAATGAGACAAGCAAGAAAAGAGGATGGACGACAAAGAAAAAAGTGATGAGGCAGGATTCTGGAGGGATGACAGGGAGACCCAGAAGGAGAGATTGAGAAAGGGAACAACTCCACTGAGTGGCCATCTGTCTTTTACACAGAGACCCCCTCCCTCCCTCACGCATCCTCAGCACACACACCTTCACAAAAACACTGTCTCAACATATGCTGTGGCTGCACACACTAACAGGACTTGATCAGCTCAGTATCCTCCTCTGTTCTTTTGACTTAAAATTAAACATTGTTTTGGGGAGGCTACCCCTGTACTAAACCTCAGTTTTAATGAACATTGTTTAGGAATATTTACCATTAAATAGAATGACCATTTGCTTGAAAGAACGGATGGTAAATAAAAACTAGACAATCACCTGTTTTCAGCTGAGGAAGCTTGTGTCCCATGTCAGCAAACCCTGTGCGATTCGTCCAGCCGAAGTCAGGCGAAGCGGGAAAAATCCTTGTTTTCCAGCTCTTCCCGTCACATTCTCTCACAGCGCTGCAAGTCGAGCTGATCGCCGATCTGGAGTATCCTCTGATCTCTCTCTCTCTCTCTCTCTCTCTCTCTGTGTGTGTGTGTTTGTCCTCCCTTCTCTTCTCAGCCACCCCCTCTGTTCATCTTCCTCACCCTCTTACCTCGCATCCACCCACTCACCCTAACAGAGGAATAAAGGAAGGTGATTGGGAGTCTGCTCAGCTTCAAAGAGCAAAGTTACGGAGAGTGTGTCAGTTGTTTTTCTTTCTTCTTCTTCTTCTAGTTTCCAGGAAGAGCTGAGACATGACTCAAGGTGAAGGTTGGATAAAAAGGATGAAAGCATAACGAATCTTTCCGGTAAAGTAATAATTACTTGCTTGGCTGGTAGCTATGGTGCCAAACAGTGCGCGGTTTCAAAGCTGTAAATTGCCATTGCTGCTTACCAGATGTGAATTTGTCAAATAAGGGAAACTATTTTTCTTTTTAAGACTTGGAAGTGAGACATCTTTAATCCTTTTGGTGGAAATTCACACATGCACCAGCCTTCACGAGGATTTGCACCCCTGCTAAGGATGTGGGAAAATGTGTTGCGTTCAAAGTCAAAAATAATTGATTTTTCTTAATTTGAGTTGCACCGAAAGACTTTATGTCGCCATGCGCTCTCACAAGGTTTTCAGGGCTTTTGGAGGAAAAATGGCATCATAGATCCGAGCTTGAATTTTCTTTAAAGCTATATTTTATAGGATAATTGAATCTTTCTCTCTTTGAATACGTGTTCTCAAATCCAAGATTTCAATTTACACTAATTTTCAATGAAATGAGAGAGTATCCTGCTAATAAGAGGTAAATAATAAAAAAATGGATAAGAATACTTCAAATTTGCTTAAAAACAGACCTCTCTCTTTATTTTAATGAGCGTCAGGTTTCTGTGCTCACATTTCACATTGTTAGAAAGCATTTCTGAAGCAGGCGACCACGCTGATGCGCCATCAACGCACTTTTAGGAGGAGAACGCCATTACAGCCAGTCAGGAAGAGAGTGTGGCTCACGGCAAAAGTCTTGGTCACGTCGATCTCCTGCTCACACTTTGACCACAGAGATGCGGCTCTTGAGCTCAGCTTTATAGAGTCCGAAGCCCAAACACACAGGCTGCGTGAAGCTGGTGGAGAAAGTGTGGAGGTGGATCAAGGTGTTGGAAGGCCCCACTTCAGAGAAGGTGATGGTCCCGGAGCCGTAGTCCACGGCAACTGCGACTCGATTGCCGACCATTTGGTACGTGAGCCGTGTCTTCCTGCGGTTGTGCCAGGCAGACAGCTTTCTGTCGTGCTGCTGCGTCAGGCTCCATGACACCTGGGAATACAACAGCAATGCTTTAACCAAAAGACTCAAAACAAGGACAAAATAACAAAATAATTACATAAATTTGCAAACGGAAACAACATGTTTATGATGAACAGCACCACTGTTGTCAGACAAACGACTCAACGACAAATCATCAACGCAACCAAATAAACATTCAGGACTTTGTGGTTTCTATTACTGGACAGAAACTCGGACACATTTCAAGACGTGTGAAAAGCACATTTGCCTTCTAAACGCGTTTCTGGCTTTATTTAAAATGAACACGGCAACAGGAGATTGGAGTTGATCTTTGGTCCTTCCAGAACAGATCAAGAGAGGTAGCAGGTGGTAAATCAGCAAAATCTACACCTGTATGGGGAAGCAAACCCTGAAAGGAGTGAGGCAAAGCAAAACCAGTCGTCTATATTTCAAAGTCCTGTTGAAACAGTGACCTACATCTGGTGACCCTTAGGATTTTTCTTTTTTTTTTTTTTTTTTACCAAGGTGACAAGTTGTGTAATTTCATGATTACAGTCCCTTACAACATATTTCCATGAACTTTTCCAGAAGGAGCATCTTGGCGCCGTCAATCATTTTAGTGTACGCGCTGCTTTCCTGCAGCGGCAACTGTTTATCCACTGTCATCAGTGGCCATGCCAATTAGCTACAGCATTCATGGTGGACTTTGTTGTGGGTAACCGGCTGTAGCTCAGCAGAGAGACATGAAGGTGATTGACAGCGCTGAGACCCGCCTCCTGGTTCTGATTGATTGTATTTGACTGAGCGGTGCACGTGTTCAGGTGACAGCAGGTCGACAGAGAGAAGAGAGAGGAGCTCAGTTTTATCTGTCTCATTTTATACCGTCACACCGTGGCAACAGGTTTACCTTGTTGTTTCCAAAAGCATTCCCTTCCTTCCCCTTCCGTCCGATGCTCCGGTAGCAGACGGCGACATCCCAGAATCCCTCAGCCTCCAGCTCCCAGTAGTGGGTCCCAGAGGAGAAGGTCTGGACGGTGAGGACTTGTGGCCAGTGGTCAAACCGCTCGGGGTGAGCGGCGAAGGGCAGCCGGCTCTTCACACGCGTTACAGAACGCAGGTCGTCAGAGATGCTCAGCAGAGGATGGGCAGAGTTTGTGTCCAGGGACAGAGGGCTGGTCACTGCAGGGAGAGAGTCCATTGCTTAAGGTGTTTACTTTTTACTGCACAGGAAGTCCAGACTTGTGTTAAACACTGAATCATTTCCTGGTAAAACACTTTCTCTAGCACTTGTTTGTCCTTGAAGATCTCACTGTGGACCTTGCAATGGTTGGTCCTGGAAAACCTCCAAGGTTTTTAATCCAAAGCAAAAATTTAAGGCAACCAGTCGACCGCGGAAATCACTTTATTTGCACAAAAGTCTACCTGTGCGTAATGTAATCTTAATTTAAATTCATATATTCTGTGAAGGCCTTCCTCCATTAAGTTACAATTTCATGCAACTTCATTTGGATCTGGGAAAAGCATGGTTGTATTTCTTATACAAGTCAAGAGTTTGATTTTAACATGCACAGCGGCTGAATTTACCTGGAGTTTGCTGTTCAAAAAGCTGTGCTGCTTTTTCTCTCTAAAATTGGAGGAACTACCTTTTATATTTGTTATATTTTTGTGGATCGTGACAGAGTCGGGATATATCATCAGGCCTACAGGATGAATACGGCTCAGGTTGCTAACCTGTGCTTGTACTGGACCTACTGTCTTTGAATCCAGTAAGTCAAATTTCAAAGAAACAAACCTCCAAAACAAGGAAATTTTTTTCCTTCTCACTAATATGCTCTAATTTGAAATGGCCTATTGCATAAAATACAAATAAATACATTGGGGTTGTGCTTATAATGTGACCATATGTAAAATAATAATAATAATAATAATAATCATAATAATAATAATAATAATAATAATAATAATAATAATATAGTAAAATAAATAAATCAAGGGATATGAATAATTTTTCATGACAGAATTTTTCAAAAACATCATGTCTGGGAATAAGTTTGTAAAATTTAGTAGATATGTGTTAGAAAAATGCAAACATTTCCCTGAAGTCAAACTACTTCCTCATAGATAAGTAATGTTGCTGGTCTTTGAAGCCAATGGGTGAAGCTAACAAGCCACTCACAGAGCTCCCTCTTGAGCTCGCTGAGGCAGCGCAGGGTGGACGTGATGAACTCTCGATATTTGCACTCTACGTCTTCCAGGATGTGCTTCCTGTCCAGACAGACGGGCTCAGGGAGGAAAAGTGGGCAGTTCAGGTCTGCTAGCAACCTGCAACACACCACATGGTGCAGATAAGAAAATACACTCATAATTATTACGTTTTACATTTTTATAGCAAGCTGATCTAGATTTTACTTGTCATCCCGAGCATGCTCAACAGAAAAACAACAAAAAACATCCTTCGTTTGGACTTACTTTGTGTCGTCTGATTGAAAGGCCTGCAAAAGAAAAGGACAGTAGAAAGAAACGTGACACATTACATTCCCAGAATGAATCACAAGGATTTCTGTGAATCTGCTCTGAAAAAAGAAAAAGAAAAAAAGCCCTTCAAGGTCTCTTGTTTTGTTCATTCACATGAAGCATGTTTCTGTCTCTTCTCTTTTTTTTCATTAAATCAGTCATGAAGATAGTATACTACATTCTCAGCAAGAATATGTGAGAAATTGGGAAAGCTCTCAGATTCAGTAAGATGGAGAATCACCTTCTGCTCTAAAAGGCATTAGTAGTGTCTGACTTTATGATAAAATAATCATTTTTCCAGTCGGCTTTGCAGCTTTTCTTAATTCATTAGTTTGTGACTCTTGATGTATTAGAGCAGCATTTCAATTGAACTGCAGCTCTGACCTTCACAGAAGCACTGCAGCATGTCGATTCTTCTGTATTACTGCAAATTACGATTAAAGACGTTACAACTATCAGATAATCAGCGGCATTTGTACTTAACCCACCAAGGGGCATGAAAGGAGGAGGAGTGTACATGTGTTTTTTAACACCACTTCTGTATATTTCGGGTTCATTTTTATCACTTTAAAAGCTAAAGCACAAACATAAATTTCACTTCAGGACATTCATTATTTTTTAGCTGTATTTACCTCATTTTAAGAAAAGGTAAAGCCTATGAGCAGATTCAGATAAACACAAAAAGTTTTATAAACAAGTTTCATTTGGCTGGACATACTCTTAAAGGTTTTTCGACATTTACTGAATGATTTTAGGCTTGACTATAATCATTAAGTTCTGATATCCAAACCTTCCCAGATAAACAGTTTTGAAGTTAATTTTTTTTTTACTTCTTCTAATGACTCCTGTTTGCAAACTATGTCTTCAGTTAAAAGCGGAAAAAGCCTGAGATATCCATGTGAGATGGTTAAACTGGCATAGTGTCGACCCTGTGTGTCTTGATTCTGAACTTTAAATTGTTTTAGAAAGTCAAAGTCAAAGAGTGTGTGAATGTAGGCGGTCAGGTTATTGCCATTTCTTTTATTAGTTTTTTAAAATTGCCCTCCAACAGATTTGTGGAAAAAGTTAAATTTTATATCAGAGATACCTTACGTGTTACCAGGGTTGTGTAAATGATTTATATCCACTGGATGTGGATAGGCTCAGCCTTGTGGAGGAGCATTCACTGTCAATATTTCACCAGCTGAACAGATGCAGGTAAGAGCTACTATGTACTCTTTCCTTTGCCTCCGATCATTTAAATCCGGTGCTGTAGATGTCTCGGCCGGTACAGACAGAAGGAAGCACACACAAATGATCCAAAATAAGTGCATTTTTCACTGATCAGTGTGAGTTGATCAAACAGAAGCTTTGAAGCTTGGAGTGGGGCTTATTTTTTTTTATTACTGTCTCTTTTTAAACCCGTCATAAACCCAGTGACTCACTACTCGCGTCTTCTTCTCCTCTTTATCCCCCTCTCTCGTCATCACTAATTATGATGCCGGGGCTTTTCTCCAGGGCCGGCATCGAAGCATGTGTTGCATTTCAAATTCAGCCTGAAAAATTCACAATTTCCCTCTGTCTCCGAGCATTCAGCTAACATGCGCAATTCGGAGGTGTGCGCACCTCCTCTTCCGAACAGAGTGCAGATGCAAATGCAATGCAGCCAAATATTTATATGATGAGTGAGGATTGTTCGCTTCAGCTGTTTGGTAACATCACTCTGGTTTCAGCTGGAGAAGCGGCAGGAAGCCAGGTGCAGCAGCTACATGGCTAATAAATTGTTTGGCGGTCTGCCAGGCTGGTGCGGTTGTGACAATATTGTATTTTTGGCAGGCAGCCAGTGATCC
This sequence comes from Poeciliopsis retropinna, assembly GCA_010277075.1. Taxonomy (NCBI): domain Eukaryota; kingdom Metazoa; phylum Chordata; class Actinopteri; order Cyprinodontiformes; family Poeciliidae; genus Poeciliopsis; species Poeciliopsis retropinna. The sequence goes on from VMRM01000022.1 coordinate 11,323,118, forward strand.
TACTCCTGACTCTGATTCTAGTGGGGCCAACCCCTACTACAGGTTGCGCCAAGGACTATATGCTTCCACCACAACCTCCATACTGAAAATTTGAGAGTGCAGAAAACGAAACAGGCCCTGCATCATAAAATTCCCTGCAAACCAAAATTAAATGAGTAACCATTTCATAGTCTCACTCTTGAGATTTTGTTTTATTTTTGTGCTGCGAAAATAAAAGATTTTGTTTCAATTTCCTTTCAAATTATATATTTTTTGCAATTTGTTCATTGAGTAGCAAATTGCTCAATTTGTTTTTTTATAAACAAATTATAAAACAAATTATAATTTGTTTTATAAATTATAATTTATAATTTGACTGTTTTCTCAGGTAAACACATCGTGCTTTTGCGTTATTTGTGCTATTTAATAACACAAATAACACGTGATTTGTGTTATTTGTGTTTAATAACACAAATCATGTTAGTGTGTTATTAAAGTATTTTTTATAAACCGATAGACTTTGTCCAAATGCTATCCTGGGTAAACAATTCAAAAGAAAAACCACAAAAACACGTACAAGGCAGAAGTCTGACGATACATCAAACTTAAAGAGAAAGTACCGGTACTACCGATACTGGCTCTGTATTTACTTGGCATTGACTCAATACCAAAACACACAGTATCACCCATCTCTCCTGTTTAATGCTTTCAAGTGGTTTTACTTGTGTTTTTGAATGTAAAGATCTTATGCCACACTTTTAAGCCGATTCCCACTGTTGCGCTGAGTAGCTGGAAGACTCTTACCCAGATGAGCAGGAAAGGATCCGTCTCTGCCAGCAGCAGGTTCAGGTAGCGCTGAATGTGCACCGTCTGGCTCATGTCGTCTCTCACTTTGGCGCAGTCTTGGTGCACACGCTCTATGATCTGCTGCCTTTCCCTCTTGCTGATCTCCTTCAGAGCCACCACCAGCTTCTTCACCTGGGCCTGCAGGTCCGTGTCCAGCCGCTCCACCTGGCCGCCGTCTCGCTTCAGGGAGTCCTGGAGGAGGTCAGTCGTGTGATTATTGGCACATTTTGACACGTGGAAATGTGGCAATAATGATTCTGTGAAATTCTAGACGTACAACTGATTTACTTAAACTGAAGGAAAGAGAGTGTATTTGTGTATTTCCAAGATGTAACTAAAAAAATAATAAATTACAGTTTATGGTGAGGAATAAATTAGGACACCCCCACAATTATTCTAAACCGAACTGGCGAAACAACATGGCCAGTTGTTTCGCCAGTTCGCCAGCTGATTTGATAGGTGAGACACCGGTCTCACCTATCAAATCAGGTGAGACCGGTGTCAAATGTCTGTACGTTCTTTCTGCTGTTTTGTGCAACCAAAAGTTTAATTTGTGTCGCTGTCGCTTTAAAGATTTTGACAAATGTTTCCAAAGGTCATGAAAGGTCAAGCAGGCCCCTCACTTTTACGAACTCAAGCACAATCTGTGACAATCAACTCTGCTACGTTTGCGCCGGTAAAAGTTTCGCTTGTGCTGCTTTTGTTTTGAAGATATTAATTCCAGTTTAAAGGTCAAAATGTCAATTTATTGAATGTGTGCAATGAATATTGTAGTAAACAGCATCCCAGGAGAAGAAACCGCATGCCAACTGTAAAGTACAGAGGTGGAGGTATCATGGTTTGGGAATGCCTTTATGCAGCAGGAGCTTACTAGCTCACAATCGCAGTATTCACCATCAGTGTTGCAGGGTAGCAGGAAAATATGAGAGTGTCTGTAAGAATATAAACCACGGCTGAACCAGAACTGGATTCTGCAAGATGACAGCGAGCCAAAGCGTCCCGCCAAATCCAGCAAGAACTGAGAATTAAGAAATGGCGAGTGCTGGGCTGAGTCAAAGCTGAGATCTTCATCCTTTTGGGATGTTGTTCTGTGACTTGAAACAGGCTGTAGATGTAAGAAATTCCTCAAATATCTCACAGCTGAAAGTAAACAGAGAAGAAAAGTTTCCCCCGTACCTGACGTAGGAGACTGGCACATGGCTACCAGACACACTTCTCAAAGAAGCTATTATAGTCAAAAGAACTGAGATTATTCGAGTCAAGGGTGCACTAATTTTTTGCTTAGCTAGGAGACATATTTTTTGTTTGAGTTTTTTCTCAGGTAAACACATCATGCTTTTGTTTTGTAATTTAAGTGCAATCATGCGTTTTTTTTCAGTCATCAATGTTTGTTGATGGCGAATGAAATATGAGGTGTCCTATTTTATTCACGTGATTTTTGCATAGAAGATGTTTGAATAAATTGCCCAATTTATTCAAATGGATTAGCCTTGTATGGTTTGGAATAACTTTAACCGATAAGACCAAAGTCTTCATTTACCGCCATCGCAGAGTCGATGTTTTCATGGTCTTTGAGAACTTTCTCCCCATCTTTTAGCTTCTTTTCTGCTTTGATGAGGAGAGTCTGCAAGATGACCTGTAAAATCAAGATACCATTATAGCAGCCTTACCCTGACCTGCCAAAATCCAGCAAAAACATGAATAACCCTTGAACCTTTTCTACATTTTTTTTTCTCAATGGAGTTTTACTGGCATATTATATAATAAACAATGCTTTTGCATTCAGATTCTTTGAGCCCAAACTTTCTTAAACCACTTTTCGCTGCAGTGGCACTTTCAAATCTACAGCTGTGACGCAACACCAGCTTTGCACATTCTTCTTTGCAACTGAATGGGCAGTCCCAGTTTTTGAATATGCTTCGATCTAAACAAAGTGTTGAGAATACTCAGAAAGGTTTTCTTAAAATCTCTGCCAAAAGAAAGGCACCCCTATGCAATAACTCTCTTTTCCCTGTGTACAATGTATTGGTGTGCCACATAAAATCCCAGTAATACTAACACATTAAAGGTTGAGGTTCTGGCATGAAAAAGTTTAGGATGTTTAAAGGGGCAGTGTTGTGTAAAATCAACTTTTTTGATATTGACATCATGTTAATCAAAAACATACCTGGAGTGTCTTATTGATTCTCTCATGTATGTCTGAGCAATCCTTGAACCAAGCACCACCCTTTCCCCTCCATTACCATGAAATATTCTGTTCTATTCTTCCATGCGTTGCTGGATTACAGAGCCGCTCCACCACTGAGCTCCTTCAGACTAGCTAGCAGCAATCAGCAGACACCTGGAGGAACTGCTCATCCACTGAGCTCATTATATGAACTATTTCTCAGTTCAGTGTGCTGACTAATGTTTGTAAGTCAGCTCAATAGAGTTGAAGTGATGACGTGCTGAAGGAAACAGCAGGAACTTCTTAAAGAGACAGAGGCCCAATTTCAAGGCGTCGAATTTCTTTTAAGTCAGCAGTCTCCAGGTTCACTCCTGGAGGGAGAGACTTGTGCAACTTTCAGATATGTCCCTTGGCCTACGCACTTGAGTTAAATGGTGAACCTCCCTCACTAGTGTGAGGTTAAGCTGTAAAGAGCTATTATGAAGAGGAGAGACATCTAAACGTTGCTGGACATCGGCTCTTGAGGGATGCAGTTTGTGACCCCCTGTATTATGTTTGATATGTACAACATTTTTATAACTGAAGGTGACATAATTATCTGATTCTGCAATAAAAAGATCCTATCACCCTCACATAGGGGCAGTGTTGCATAAACCTTTTTTTTAACTATATTTAATAGGTACAGCCCTGTCAGCCAGCTCACCTTCAGGTCCTCCTCCACCTGTCTCAGCGGCTTCACCTTGTGCAGCGCGTGCGCTCCCTCCAGCAGGCAGTCCCCGCAGACATACACCCTCTCATCCACGCAGTAGTAGCGGAAGACCTCCGCGTGTGCCGGGCACCTTCTCTGGGAGAGGTCCCACAGTGGCTCCACCAGCAGGTGGGAGCTGAACGCCGGCCTCTCCAGATGGGGCCGAAGGTGGTCGGCGCAGAGAGACACCTCACACCTCAGGCAAGTCTTTACGGCCACCGGGGGCCGACTGTCCTCCACCTGGAGAGGGCAGCAGTCGCACAGGACTTCGCCGTGCTCCTCCTGACACTGGGGGCAGGTGAAGCGACCTTTTCCTTCCCCCTGAGAGCTCCAGGCCTCACGGATGCAGGCGGGGCAGAAGCTGTGGCCACAAGGCAGAGGGTGGGCCTGGTTGAAGCTGTCTCGGCAGAACGGAGCAGGTGAGCTCTTCGTCCAAAGACGCCATGGAGCTCAGAAGGTGATGGTGCCTAATGAGAGCTACGAGCTAAAAGACTGGCATGAAACAGACCAGAGCAGACAAGAGACTTGGAAGACAATCAGTGAAGCAGAAAATAAATTCTCTATGAGGCTCAAATAAAGCAATATGTGCACCGGTTACGTGTCCGTGCTTCATGTAACAGCATTAGAGGGACAAGAGGGAAGCCTTTGATTAGTGCCAACTGTTCACTCAAACCAGTAATCCTGTCTACTGGGATTTTGCCTACTCCGTTCTAAGATTAGATCACTGCCCAGTAAATAAACTAAATCACCATAAAAATAGGATGACACAATAACAGAAAGATAAAATGATCTAAAGTGAATAAACTTAAACACAAATCTGCTCTAACTTGTGAACGGACATCCTTGACTCGGCATTGCAATAAGACCAATGTACCAAAGAAGTCAGTGAACAACAAACATATAACAGCAGATGGAGACAAAACCAAAACTGTTTTTTTGGGGTTTTTTTTTTTTTACTTTAAGCAAGCCTGAAATTAGTAAAACACTAACCTCAAATGAACATTAACTCACTAAGCTGCTGCAGTGGAAAGATCAGGAGATCACCCTCGACACCTCGTCCTCATTTCTCCTACTCGTTCCCGATAGATCGTCTTTTGTTTTAACTCCCGTTTTCCCATCTGAGCTTCTTGATTATCAATAAGAAAAGCAAACAATAAAACACGCTCCTTACTTGCTGGTGTTACTGGACTACTGCCATCAGCCGAAGGCAGCTGGTGTGTTGACTAATCCCAACTGATTCACGGCAGACGGAGAGGTCACCTGACCCTGAGATGGGAGGAGGTGAAGGGTCGTCAGTAGGTAAGATTAAAAGCAAACAGATATGCTCTTTGTGGGGGAGTTTTTCTGTCTGATTTCAATTAATTCTGGTTATAATTCTGGTTAAGCTATGAATGCTTTTGCATTAATAGGAACAGCATTCACAGCGTTTTAAGACTTTTTTTTTAACAGCTCCAAACCTTCATATATTTTAATGTGATGGAGTAACATAAAATAGTTAAATGAAAGTCAGTCCTGCTATTTTAAGACTGCAGACGTGAGACTGGAAGGAGTTTCACCTTCTGGTGGAGCAACAACCCTAAACATGCAACCAGAGCTGCACCGGACTGATTTAGATTGAAGTAAGTTCATCTTTTAGAACGGCTCAGTTGAAGTTCAGGCCTAAAACTAAATGAGAATCTGTGGGAAAGCTTGAAAGTTGCTGTTTGCGGCTGATCTGTGTCCAACCTGGCTGAGCTTGAATTGTTTTTGCGAAGAAAAAGGAGCAAGAATTTAATCTTTAAGACGTGCAAACCAAAGTCCAGCCGGACCTAAATCCAACGGGACAGTCTGCATCCAGTCTGCTGTGTTTTACAAAGTATATAAATGCAAAAACTGGTGGTTGCAATTCAATTGTTCATACTCTATAAAACTTTTTGTTTCTCTCAGTGTGACATGAAATCAGATTAAACTTTTTCAGTTCTTTTATATTCATGTTATTTGCGAAATGCCGAAATATTTTTAGATTTTTTTATTACACAGTAAGATGTACCTTTGAACAATTAGCACAAAAACTTGAATCATTGATATTTAAGTGAAAAGGAGGCATACTTTAAGTCAAGCACACTGTTTCCTTTTGAGACATCATGGAAAATCAAGAAATCGGCAAGAAAGCATTTGTAATTGCATCAAAAGGTAATTCAAAGAGGCTAAATAAAAATGCACACAACTACATATTTTTTATATGTGAAAAAAAAAATTTCTTTGATTTTCTGATTGTGTGCAACGTTGTGTTTGTCATTTACATCCCTTAGACGAAAGATTGAGGATTGCCGTAATAATGTAAAATGACACAAAAAGATAAAGGCAGAAAATAACATTTTTTTACACGTTACACTTAAAAAGAACCCCAAAAAACTCCCTCCTCAAGGCTCATCATACATCCAATCCATTTGTACACATAAAGCTCCATACTATTACAAGAACCTTTATCTGCTTTGAGAAAATAATTGCACAAGTATTATTTAGGTTTGCTAGAAAAAAAATCTCCCTCACATTTTATAATAAAAAGTGCAAACTCAGAGGAGGCTCAGTTTAATAAAATAAGTGTTTAAAGGTGCGAAAAAGGATGGCGCTCAAAAGCTGGAAAACGGCTCCGCAAAGCAAGGAAGGCTGAACCAGAGAGACTTTGTGGTGGAAAAAAAAATAGCTCTTGATTACCAGAACAAACCAAGTTTTCAAGATATAACGAGGAGATCTTGTTATATCTTGATATAACACAACCACTGTGTTATATCAATCACACAACCCTGTCCATTTCTCCCTGAGGGAGAAGGCTATCTCTATATGTTGGCTTTTATATGTTTCCACTTTCTTATCTTGTGATTTGTTCAGATGCAGCTTTGCAAACAGAAGTCCAGCTGTCCTGTTTATTTTTTTGCTTCTCAGCTTGTTTATGGAAGTTTGGTATCTCTGGATAATCCCATAGCAATGAACACTATGGGGAGCTGCAATTGCAGATCTGCTGTCACTTCACCTGGATGCTCCTGACCGGAAACGGACAGAACTTCTCATTTTCGCAGAAATGCTCACACTTTTTGTCCTCATTGCAGTTGCTTACTTTCTTAATTCCTGTTGGATTGACAGAGATAGACGTAATTTATCATGTACTGCCTGTGCATTTAAATAAGTAATGACATAGTTTAACATTTCATGTGCTACTCTTTGAGTTCTCATTTATCCAGTCTAAACAACTAGCTAAGATCTACTCAGTTCTATATATTAGAAGAAATGTAGAATTTATGATGAATTAAAATGCATGGGTCTGAGTTTCTGGAGCTGTAAGCCGGCTCTTTGCACAGCTCTGTAATGCTTGTCCCACAGCGCAACCTAGTGGACATAACGAGCTCCAGCACCTGGTTACTTCTCCACGTCATGAGATGCCATTCACAAACTAAGTAAAGAATGAAAACTGCGGATGTCTTTCCACTGTTATTTTCAAAGGAGAGAAAAGAAAACGTGCCTCATTTTTTTGTCTGTAGGTAAAGATCTGAAAAGTGTGGTGTGCCCTTATATTTAACCGCCCTTATCAGATCTGTTTCCATGTCCGCTCTGCGTTCAGCACCATCCATCTTTCTTTTTTACATCTTTCTACATTAATTGTTTTTACAACATGTTGTACAACATTTCAGTAACCTTTTAAAATAAGAGATGCACCAGCTTATAGCAAAACAAACAACAAAAAAAACAAAACAATTTTCCACCTGTAATTGTGATTTTTTTTTTCCCCACATGAGAGATTTTCCAGCGGTGACTAAACCAGTCAAACAAAATCTACATACATCGATTGGTGTATGTTTGTGCAACTGAAATATTTGGAGCACAGATAACAATCAAATCTGCTGCATTTTGTAAATGTGGTCTGACTCGTTGACCTTTGATGACCTCTGGAAACAATAATCATAAATGTCATTAAAATCATAGTGGCACAAAAAAAAATACTGCACTATTCAATTGAAACTCCACTAAAACACATTGAAAGCATTAGTGTTTGAACCCACTTTGGCTTTAAATTGTCGACTAAACATTAAACATGCAACATGTGAACTGTGTATGTGAGTCGGAAGAGGATAATGGAGGTCTGAAAAGCAAACTTGCTTAAAATATGTTGACTATGTAGTTCCAGTGGAGCTGGAAAGCAGGTCGGTGCTTCTCTGCGTGGAGGACAGGATCGTTAATTATACCAGACAGACAGACAGACAGACAGACAGAGCACCGCAGCAAATGCAGACAGGCAGGCCGGACAAGAACAGCCCCCCCCCGACAAAATACAAAGAGAGGAGGAAGAGCAACAAAATCAATCCTCCCCCCCTTCAATGTTCTCTGCTGATACATTCACTCCCCGGTTATTCCTCATCCTGCAAACACATCCTGACGGAGCGTAACCCTTTTGTTTTTGAGAGTTAAACGCAATTTACGACAGGCATAAATAATTGAAGGGAGGGAGGGGAAAAAAAAAAAATGCAGCTGTCCGACTGCGCATCCCCGGGACTGAACAGGGAAATGCTGCGCAAGTGTCCCGGCTGAAAGACGGAGCCGATCAGAACCCCGGAGCTCCTGGAGCGGTTCTTCCCTCCCTCCCTTCTGCTCTCCACCACTCCTGTCATTCCACAACATCGGTGCCCCCAAAAAAGAGGGGGCTTTTAAAAAAAAAAAGCAAACAAACAAACAAATAAAAAATAAAAAAAATCATCGCTTCCAACACGGTAAGTGATATTTCTGTTATATTTAAGAGGCAAGAGGCGAGCGGTTAGCGGCGGAAATGCACATCCGGGACAGCGTCTGTTTTTTTTCTCTCTCTCTCTCCGGAGGAGTCATAACATTTTATGAATCATAACTTGTTATGATGTGGGGGGGCGCGCGCCCGGCGTGCAACAGGTCGCCGTACAGTAGCGGGAGCGCGCATCTTTCACAGCGTTATGGACGCTGATTTCACAAAACGTCGGTGGCGAGGAAAGAAAAACCGGGGGGGGGAGGGGACGGGGAGGAAGAAAAAAAAAAACGCCCAACCACCGAGAAGAAGAGGCACCGACTACCGAAACCTTTTGTGTGTAAAATGCGACTAAATCTACTCGCGTAAATGTTTTTACAAACAAGCTGATCGCGTTAATTCATGAATATAATCGTGACATGCGGCTGTAGTGTATTGTAATGTTTTTTTTTGGGGTAAATTATTCATCTTTTCCTTGGAAAAGGAAGCAGATTTAATGCCCCCTAAAAAAAATGAATAAACTAAATAAACTACATCTATGTGTCTCACTGTTGACTGTAGTTTTCCCGCTGGAACTGAAGGATTGTCTGCGTTTTTAACACGTCGCATGTGTGCGATTCATTCAAACCTTGCATCACAACAGTTGTGCGTTTTATTATTCCACCCAAGCCTTCAGAGAGACAGAAAGGACTGGAGGGGTGCGGGAGGTGGGGCTTCCACAGGAGGTAGGGTGGGGAGGAGGGGGGTGCATGCATTAAAATGTTTTTTTTTTCTTTTTTCTTCTGGTTGTCCGTTTTCCACCGCTACCTTTCACCTTCACCCCACGTGACAAGCAGTCTGGTTTGTGGGTAAGAAAAGGGAGCATTGTGCCTCCAGTCAGCGGCATTGTGTGTTGGAGAGTCTGTGTGAGAGGGTGATGTGCACTCAGCTGTGCTCCCCTAACGCCATTGTTGCACATTCCTCCCGGTTCGGCTGCTCCGGATCACAAAGAGGCCTACTCTGAATCCCACTGGAGACAGATTACCGCGGGGATTTTAATTGGACTTTAAATGAAACGAGTGCGATCTCACTGCAGTTGGAAAAGATGAATATGAAGGTAGTGCCCTCTGAGGAAGGCTGGGTTTATGTTGTTAGGAGAGAGCTTTGATGGCTTCCACCCAGAAATTGGGTCAAAAAATTTGCAACCCGTTTTTTTTTTTTTGGGGGGGGGGGGGGGGGCAAGCAAGGGCACCATTTTGAACTTCACACTGATCTGCCTGGATTTCACTGAAACTTTTTCACAAAATGGACACTGATCAGACACAACATTAAGATCCCTGACAGGTGGATAACAGAGATTGACTCCTTCTTACCAAGTTACCCTAGGGGAGGGCAATTTTTTTTCCCCCCAAAGGTCCAGGTCAGTAGAAACAACATGTTCAGAACAGAAACAGCATGTTCAGCTTTTTATACTTTTTTATACTAAATACGGTACTTAGTCTGATCATGTTTGTTCAAGCTCTAATACTCAGAAACAGCAGTTTATCTCCACAAACAAAACATCCATCCCTTTAACCAGGCCTGTCACAATAACTCATTTTGCTGGATGATAAATTGTCCCAGAATTATTGCAATAGATGATAATATTGTTGTCTTGAGACCATTTTCAAAAAAATATAATGGTAGTGGCATAATAATGCAAGAACATTCTCAAAGACCAATCACCTTTAGATTCTAATGAACATTTAATTCTGGAACTAGAAGACATTTTAAATATCCAAAATAAACAAATAAATTTTAAAAAATAAACAAAATGAATGATGAAGACTCTGTAAACAAAATTGCCCTGCAGAAAAGGAACTTGTTGAGGCCAGCTGCCCCACTAAGACTTTCAGTAAGACTTACAGATTTTTGCATGAAATGGAAATTTAGGTTTTTATGCAAAAGGAAATTATTGCAATTAATTTATCATGCAATATTGCGACAGGCCTACCTTCGACTTGAGTAAATAAATTTCTAGGCGTAAGAGATGTACCACATAAGGAAGAAAGACTGTGAAATGATTATTTGGTCTTCATCTGTGTGTGTCTTTACTGCATGGTGACTCCATGCAACAGGTATGCAAAGTGTGTATTCATACTGTAAGTATCAACCAACAAACTTTGCATTCCAAATTATCCCTTACAATATGAATAACGCACCATTACGACTGTGATACATTACGGAGTCCTTGAGCTAATTGTTATTGTAGTCATCAAAACACACAAATGAAAGCTTCAAATTAAAAGCAGCATTATCAAATTGCAAAATTCCTAGTTTGTGGATTTCAAGTGTCAGATTTTCCATTGACTACAAGCCAGGCGGGGCCATCTAAGCCAGATGTGGCTCAATGGCCTTAAACAGAGCAGGGCTGTCTTTGCGTGTGGGATGCATTTGACAGCAAGTGAACATTATGTCCTCAAAGTTGATGGTTTAGAAACAAGAAAAATGGGCAAGGGTGAAGATCTGAGATGGCTTGAAAGGGGCCAAATGGTGACGGCAAGAACACTGGAGAATCTGCAAAGCTGTAGGGACAGGAAGTACGTCTCCGTCCAGAGAGCTGAGTGCTCTTGACACATTGCTCTGACTTTATTGTCATCTGTTTCCTCATATTTTAGCTTTACTTGGTAAATATGAATGTTTCACATGTTAATAAATCATTAATGATTTAAGGCATTCTCAGTGCCTTTGAGCATGACCCATCGCTACAAGACTGTTGCTAAATACATCAGTCTTCTACACAAAAAGATCATCATTGCAAAGAAGTTTGAGTTTAATAATTGGAATCCCTTACTAAGGCCATAAAGGGATGAAGTTGAGCTCCGGTGTGTAAAGGTTCACGAAAGAGAGAGAGACAGAACCCTCGTCTCAAAGGACCTGCTGTTCACTCTTTTTGAATGCAAAGCAGTGGATGAACAAGTGAGTGCATCTGTGTGTGTGTGTGTGCAGAAAGAGAAGGAGGGCCAGCCAGGAGTTTTGACAAAAGGGACACTTGTTCAGAGAAACCACCTCTTTAGTATGGTGGTTTCCTCCTAACTACATTAAGTTCAGTGTCTTCAAATCGTCATATAACTCAGTGTGATTAATGACTCTGTGGTTTGCCTTCTTCATTTAACGCATGGTATTCCCAAGTTGTTATGTTTCAACCACAAACTTCCTTGCATTCTATTGAGATTTAATGCCACAGATTAATTAACAGAGTAGTGCACAATTGTTTTGTGGAAAGTAGTATAATCTAAAAAGTGTGACGTGAATAGGTGTTCAGCCTTTCCTTGAATTTAATACCCATAAATAAAATCCAATGGAGCCAGCACCTTTAGCACATTATCATACTGTAGGATTGTTATTGTTCTAAAGTTATAAGGAAACCAATCAGAGTTGAATGGAAGATGGGTGGAGCTAAATACTGCACAATCCTGCAAAATACACCCTGTAGAGACTGTAAAAGACCCCCCAAAATACTGCCAGAATCACAAGGAAATAGGTTAGAAATATATGCAGGTATGAAATAGCCCAAAGTTCGAAAATCAATGTTCATCCAGTCTGACTGAGCTTGAACTATTTTGCAAAGATGGGCAAAAAGTCACTTTGAAAATGTGTGAAAAGGTTTGAGGAACTTGAATACGTTGTAAGATATAACAGTCATGTTTATAGCCTCACCGCAAGCACAGAAAGTCACTAACTTTGACATGATTTCAGCAATGCCTCCCTCCTCCTGTTTCGCTCACTATCCATTCTGCTTTGTTTACATGCATGCTTGTTCACTTCAGTGACTGATTGTCCTCTTTAGTTCCAAAGATGGAGTCCACAGTGCGTCTTAAACTATACTCTTTTAATTAGTTTAAAAGAGTGCATGCGGCCCTGCTTTCTCTGCCTCTGAACAATATCAGGAAAGCGACTTCAGAGTGTTTTAGGTCACGTCTGCTGTGCATGCATTCAGTATTCAGCAGTGACCTCACCCTTAGCACAGCACTGGACTACCAGGGCTCTTAAAGAACTTAAGTTGTAATGAAAGAATGCATTACAACTTCATGTTTTAATGGGGCAGGATGTCTAGTGGTATTAAAGTCCGTTGTTTTTCTCTGTGTGTTGCCATGGAAACAAAGTAGGCTCCTTAATGGAAGGGCACATCTGTGTTTTTTTTGGGTGCAGGTTTGTGCTCAGCCTGCATAATGTTTGCTTTTGTGAGTGTAGATGGGGGTAAAGAGACAGCCTTTTATAAACAAACAAACAAAAAAAAACTGATTGGGAAAATGAAAGAATCAAAACACCAAAAAATAAAGCTAGATTTTAAACTGGTAGAAATAAAGCCAAAAGGTAAACCTTATTGATTTGTTACAAATGTGTATTTTGCTTAAAACTTGCTTCCTTTTCCTAAATTTAGATTCTGTTTTTCTAACCCTCTCCAGGTCACAACCTGCCTGGGAAGTAAATTTCCATCACAATCATCACGGATTCTCTCTTATGCTCCCCATCTTCTCAAAACTCCCATCTGGCCCTTGCTCTTTGTGCATCTTTTAAAGACTTTCAGATCCCCCTCTACCCACACGGGCTCCATTAACACCCTTGTTGCCAGGACAGCCATTTAAAGATTTACCAAACACTCTTTCCTATTACTTTCCATACACATCTTTCCATCATCAAATATCTACCTTTCCTTTGACTCTGCCTGAATCCTGATTCTCTAGTGCTACTTGGCCACTGTTCCCAGAGTGCACACATGGCCTCTCCCAAATTGGGCCTGTCAGCCACAACCACCACCTCCTCTTCCTCCTCATCATCTTCCGCCTCACTAGGCCCCCCACCACACCCTGGAAGCCCCAGTCGGGTACCCGAAGGTCCTCCAAGTCCTGTAACTCCCACCCCAAGCCCAGGATTAACATCTGCTTCAGCAACACCCGTAAGGACCCAACTGAGCATTGCTCTGATCCTGGAGGAGCTCCGGGTGCTGCAGCAACGGCAGATCCACCAGATGCAGATCACTGAGGAGATCTGTAGACAGGTGTTACGCTTGGGTGGGGACTCCTACACCATAGATACACCATCCCAGCATGTCCTCCCCCCTTTGCCTCAACTCTGTCTGGAAGGTAACAAAAATACATCCGGCTCCATAACCCAGCCAGCAGCACCGCAACCCACAACTTCTTTGGCTCCTCTCTTATCATGTTTCTCTTCCCTGCACCCCTCTCAAACGACCAACAAAACCACACAGCCAAGCACGTCATTGTCTCAGATCCTGCAACCTCATAAATCACAGTTTGAAGGAGCAGGAAAGACTGGTCAGTCATGGGAAACCTCCCAATGCTCTTCTTCATTCACAACTTCCTCTGCAGGTGTCTCTGTGCCTTCTTCCACCTACGCTTTAGCTCTATCCTTAGCGCTACCCAATCGCTACCTACATGAGAAATCTTCCAATACTACATCAGCAGGTGGGCAGAGTGATTTGTCCTTTTTAAGCTCATCCCTTACCTCACCTCAGTCTATAAACCCAAACTCACAGTTGCAAGCTGTTTCTGTCGGCAGTGACTCATCTGCATCAAGTTCCAACCCTGCTAGCCGTCTCCAGCATGTATGTCGCTTCTGTGGAAAAGTGTTCAGCAGTGATTCTGCTCTGCAGATACATCTCCGTTCACACACAGGAGAACGGCCCTATCAGTGTCCTGTGTGCTTCAGCCGTTTCACAACACGAGGCAATCTGAAGGTGCACTTCCTTCGTCACCGCGAACAAAATCCAGAGCTTTCACTTTCACTCCTGCCACCATCTTTATTTGGGTTAGCCTTAGGAGCCAGTGGGGGATCAGATATTGGACAAATCACTGATAGTTCTGGGAGTACCAGCGGGATGAATATAGCACAAAAAAAGCGAAAAAGTAGGACGGAGGATGAAACATGTGGAGACAACTTGACAATCAGTGGTAATAGTAGTGGCATTTCTATGGGGACCTCGGGTGAGTCAGCTCCATCCACTTTGCCCCTACCGCCTAGTGTGGACCTAGCTTTGATTTCACATTCTCTCCTGCAGCTTAATAGGGCTGCTGCTGCTGCTAGTGCTTCCTCTATCCCAACCTCTTCATCCTCCACCTCTTCTTTGGCGACCTCCCTTCTCTCAAACCCTTCTCTATCTTCATCGTCTACCATAGCTGGGTTATTCAAAGGTGTCAAACAGCAGCGCTTTGATGAAAACACTCCACCTTATGCACCTCTGCTATCTCCTGCTGCTTATTCCCAACTTGCTCACCTACCAAAGCTCCTTTTCTCACCTGTTTCAACTTCTTCATCTACCCAAGCTGCCCACTCACCTCTCTACAGCCATCCATCACTGAGCTTACTACGCACCCAGCTACCTTCTATTGCAGGATCCCAACCACATGCCTCTTCCAGTCATTCGCAGCTTTCTTTTCCTATTTCATCCCTTCCCAAAAATCCCAGTTCACCCACTACCACCATTCAGTCCTTTCTGCCCACATCCATAGCAACTGCTACTCCCACATCTGAAACCTCTAAGTTGCAGAGACTAGTTGAGAAGCTAGAGAAGTCCCCTTCACTTTCCTGCACTCCATGGTTTTCCTCCTCTACTCCAACATCCATGTTGGAGATTTTGTCAAGCACCACCACTTCATCTACTGGGAGTTCATCAAACACCCGCTTCACAAATGCAGGCAGCTCCATGACTAATGTAGTTGCATCTCCATCATCAAACATCACCACATCAGTTTCTCAATTCACCCGTGAGATGGTAGTTGCTCTGAGAATGAGTGGCAATGAAGGAAATACCATGACGGGTGGTGTGCTACCATCACCAAATGCCACTGGTTCAACCCATAACTTGGCAACCAATCAGTGTGGGGTGTGCCTTCGGGTGTTGAGTTGTCCTAGAGCACTGCGGCTGCACCAGGCCACACACCTTGGAGAACGTCCATTTCCATGTAAGATATGTGGGCGCTCCTTCTCTACCAAAGGCAGCCTGCGGTCACATCTTGCTACTCATCATGCCCGGCCACCCAATGTCCAAAACTCTTGCCCGTTGTGCCAGCGTAAGTTTACCAATGCTCTTGTTCTTCAGCACCACATACGCATGCACCTTGGTGGACAGTTGCCCCCAGATGGCTCAGAGGATTCTGAACAGAAGATCTCATCTGAATCTAATCCCAGATCCTTGCCACAATGTCTTTCCCAGTCCACTGATCAAGTCCCCCTTTCAAGCAAAACACCTCCTCATGCCAGCCCTGTAAAGAGCCCAGAACTGAACTCACAGTTCCAAACTCAAACTCTTGGTTCAGCTCCTGCCTCTTCTAGCAAAAAACCAACAGAAAAAAATACTGGTAATTCCCCACCCTCCAGCCCAAATCAAATCCCCCCGGCTGACCTTAGCCCTGACCCAACAATGGACTCTAACACACAAAGCCCACCATGCAGCTCTGAAGATCCTCCTGTCCTTTGTGTCAGTGCACCACTAAAGGTCTCCCAAAAGTCAGACTCAGCTTTGCCTCCTAATGAAGATGACAAAGTCCAACATCAAGAATCTATTGACTTGTTCATTCCAACATCTAACCCCTCACCACTTCTCTTTAGTGATAACAAAACTACAGAGTCACCCCCTTCGATGATGATGGACCCCACAAAGATGAAAGAATCACCTAACATTGATGCTTTCCTTGATTCCAAATCAAACCCAGAGGAATTACAAAGCACACCCGTTTCTGATGCTCCTTATGATTACACTAGTTCAACCTCTAACCTTATGTCAACTGAAGATGATTGTGATGCTGGCACAAATGCAGCTTTGGGATCACACTCAGATGCCGCAAGGCCACAATCACCAGAACCCATGGAGGAAGACAAAGGCCAATCTTCTACAAATGCACCACCACAACAAGAGCAAGTAACTGTGCCTGAGAAAGACCTCAAAATGACACCCATGGTGGAGAATGCAGACCCCATATTTGCTGAAGTAAGGGAGGGATTGCACAAGCAAGCCACATCAGTCAGAGAGACCAGCCAAAGCTTTCTCTTTGGTTCATATGGGAGGGAAGACCAGGCAGATGCCAGTAAAATGAGTGGACTGGTTTCAAACGAAGCTCTGGAGGCTTCAGTGCCCATTAGCCTTGCTCCAACCCTCCCATCTCCAATGTCCCGTCCTGAAAAGAAAACTTACTGCTGTGCTGAGTGTGGAAAAGAGTACGCCAGTCGCAGTGGATTAAAGGTAAAAATAAATATTTTCTGCTGTAAACTGTGTATCTGTAAAGACAATTTGATGCAATAGCATGATGTAATTGCTGTGAAACTGTTTCTCAGCATAAAATAATTATATATCTGTATAAGTCAGCAATAGAAATGAATTCAAGTAAAAATGTCAATGTAAGCTACATTTTTATTGTGAAGTTTAAGGAAGATCCTACTAAAGTAGAGCACACTATAAACTAAAAGGTCTTATGGTAATTGAAATCTTTAATAGATTCTACTTTATATTACCTGACAATGGTGTTATTTATTAGTCATATTAGAAGTTTTTCAATCACAAGAAATCTATAGCCAGGAACAGTATGAAATCTGTTTTATGTAAACTTCAGGCATTGGAAGCATGGAAAATATTTGTATATCCTGAGCTTTTTCCTTTAGACATGTGTCTACAAATTGCCTCCTTCTTTCCGCTTTCCTTTCCTAGCTTTCTTTCTTTCTCCTGTCTTTATGAATCCATTGTGTTCTTTCTTTTAGAATGGAAATACTTTATCTGTGTCAATTGGTGACAGAAATTCTTCTTTGACAATGGCTCTATCAACAGGCATTCTCACATAATTACACAGATCCCTCAATAAACACAAATAAAAAGAACATACCAGTTATTGAAAGAGGAGTGTTTAAAACTGCTTCAGCTTTGTGTACTTCCTTCTCCCATATCTTGTGTCCTGTCTTCCTTCCCTTCTTTATATTCACTGTGTCCTTTCTTCCACACTTGTGTTGTTCCTTGTGCCTATCTTTACTTCCTTCCCCACTTCCTTTCCTTGTGTCTGTATTTATTCCTCTATTCCTTTCTTCCTTATGTACTTCATTCCTTCCTTATTCACGTTTATCCCTTGTGTCTTCCACTCCTCTCTTCATTTATCTCCTACATCCTTCCCTCCTTACTGCCTTAAAGTCAGCCAGCCTTTGTTTTTTAAAGGGGGGAATGAGAGTAAGCAGTTCGCTGGAGTGAGAACTATGTTATCCATGTTCCTTCCCAGGGACACATGAAGCACCATGGGGGTGCAGCCAAACCATCACGTCCACCGGCGAGGAGCAGTCGCTCCTCCTCTGACCAGATTCCTTCGTCTACATCTTCTGTGTCCTTAAACATTCCTGCCACCAGGAGCTCAGGGGGCTTCTGGAACCAATATCAAGCCTTCCTCAACACCAGTACTCAGTCGGCTGATGACCAGAAGACCGTGGGTCAAGGTGAACATAAATCAGCACAGAAGAATACTGGAACCCCAGAGCAAGCTGGGGAAGAACCAGATAAAGATTCATAATTTAAGTCAGACTGTTTGGCTAGAAAATGTTTTTGGTATTTCATTTTATTGTTTGTCCTGAAGCACAACTCTACTGGCCTTCACAAAGTATTGCTTCCACAACACATTTCAGACAGTTTGAGAATCAGTGTAATATGTTCATATGTAAAGTTTGTGAGCCGACCATCTTGGCTGTCTTGTGTTACAAAAGAGGCAGTAGTCCAATTATTACTGGGTTTGCCAGCAATTGTCTCAAAAGCCTTGAATTATGTGATTCATAGTACTAATCATGGACGTACAAGGAGACCTTGTTCCAGCATCTTCATGAGTCAATGAAAAGTACTCAGAAGAGCAAGTTTGCCCATTTTTACATTGTTTTTGAAACACTTTGTGACTGTTGTGCCATGTGTTAAAGCTCATTCATATGGCACCAAAGAAGGTTCAGTATAACCAAAATGAACTGTTTTGGAAATGCTTAGGTGTTGTTTTTTGTTTCGCCTCCTCGCCATTTCACCAAACTTTTTTTGGGGCTACCAGAAGGACATTTCTTACCCATGATACATCAGGTTTTGCCCACCTCTCTATGTTGAATTTTCCATAATTGTCTGTCATTCCTTCATGCTCTACTGTAGGAAAATGTGCTTGTTTGGTTCCGGTACTTTTTTTTATCTTACAGCAGGACGTTACTCACAGTTTTTGGGGTTAAGAACTCATCTGTCATCTCATCTGTCTCAGAATCAAAAGGTCAGAACAAGATCACTGGCCCAATCAATGTAACTACTGTGTAACACCAAATCTCATGAAAACATCATGCAGCTGAATTTCAGTTTAAAGAGCGACTTATCTCTATTACTCGCTACCGAGAGAAATAAAGTGGTGTTACTACATGGGTTCAAATTGGTTCTACATGTACAAAATAGAAATAGGAAGAAACAGAAGAAGTTCATGTTGATACAATGTGGTGAAGGGGAGCCGACCCAGCGATGGCAAAAGAAACAAAATGAATAATTTGCTTTGCAAGAGAATATAAAAGCAATACAATGCAGTGCTGTTGGAATAAGAAGTCTTTTGCTCCTATTTTTTTGTTCACTTTCTTGTGGGGAGGGGAGCACTGGTTCATGTCTTTTAGTCTATTTTTTCTACTGTATCGTCCGATTGAAACAAAAGCACATGTGCTGTTGTTGTGAGCCCAGCGCGGGCACAGTCTGTCCTGTGATGTTAGCCCTTCAGCTTGGGGAATGTTATTGTTACTGTTGCTGTATGACCCACGAGTGAGATCTGTAACACATTTAAAGCTACTAAACTTACTAAACCTACATGTTTATAAGTATATGTATATTAAAATATATGTCAGTTTGTTGTCAGCTGTACTTTATGTAACCCCTATATTAAAAATATTCACTTTGGGAAGAAAAAAAAAGTTTGCTACTTTATTAGTGGTTTTTAACACTACAGAAATCCTTGTAATGAGTTGATTGATGTGCAATATTTTCCGTAAACACAGACAAGAAGGATTGGAAATGCTGTGTTAGCCATTATCTGAACGGTTGCTATCACTATAACATGCAAACCATCTGCGTCCTGAGCATAGTTTTATATGCACATATTATTATATATATATATATATATATATATATATATATATATATATATATATATAGTATAAATATATATAATATATACCAAAAGTATGATAAAAAAAATTAACACAGTTTGGTCATCAGGGTAAGTATGTAAAGAGAGAAAAAGTTAGGTAACAGGAAAGCTTTTATTCAATGAAGCTTCTCATTAATATTGGCCTTCTTATATACTCAACCTGCAGCCCCAGAGCTGCAGTGGCTCTTGCACCCTCACATTGTCCATTATAAGTTACGCAGACATAGAGCTAGCGATTATATATATATATATATATATATATATATATATATAAATCAATCAATCTTATTTTTGTTGTTGCGGAAATATCATTTCGTTTTCTCCACTAGATTGCAAGCCACAGGCTTTTCTTCCATATCCTAAAACAAATCATTTTTTCATTCCATAAAGTTCAACCGTTTGTTTCGTTTTAATTAATTAACTGCAATTTTGTCTATAAATTAACACAAAACAACACTGTTGTTTATCGCCGATCTTTGATTGAAGTTAACACACATTAAAACACAAAACAGATGGATGTACAGTTTCATGTAGTCAACAGCAGTTCAGCATTTTAGCATCTCAAGCCAGGAACTTTGAATGTGATTGTTATGGGATTTTCACTGCTCTCCGCTCCCCAAATAGGAGAACAACTCTGGTTCTTTAATGCCACAGAAAACACACTTTACACAGCAATTATAACGACAAATCTAATTCCTCGAAGTGACCACAAAGATTGATCTTCGCAATAAAACGCTCTTGACCTTACATTATACCACCGTTAGGGGGCGCAGTTACGTCTTCTTACAGCAGTTTGATGGCACAAATGGTAAACCGTGTATTTGTGCTCGTCTTGAACAACTGAAGCAATGATAATAATAATAAAAAAATGAACGTGCAAAGATAAAAAAATGTATAATACCTTCATCTGTTTCAAGATATTGAGATGCCAAACAGATAGAAAGTACAAAGCTGATAATAATAAAAAAATTGTATAAATTAAAAGTTTTTTTATTCTATCTTCTGTTAAACATTTCTGCGGGTCATTCAGGCTTTTAACTTATTTAGTCGCTGGCCGACGGTAAGAGAAAACGGTGCCAAGCCTGATCGGTCACCAAGTTAAATCCGTTCTGCTTTCCAAGAGAAGGCGGGTAGATTTAGGCAGAGGAGGACGAGGAGGAGGAGGACGAGGAGGAGGAGGGGGAGGAGAAGGAGGAGGAAGGTCTGCAGCCCGATATTTTCCAGCTGAAAAACCTCCCGGGAGTTTCTCAGTACCACGTCTGCAGAGGGAAGAGGAGAAGGGGGTCAGGATAGGCTGACGAGAGTCCAGCAGGCAGAGGGACAGGAGGAGAGAAGAGAGCTTTAATCTGCTGGGGAAACAAAAAGCCTGCTGCAACATCTGGAGCAAAGCGCAGGCTGGAGAGACCCCTCTTTACTTCCTGAACTTCAGTAACGAGAGCGAAGTTGATAACCGTGCGCAAAAAAGAAAGAAAGAATGCACAGACCGGAGATTTACCAGTTGAAATAACGCGAGTTTTGAAGTTACAGAGAGGCGCGTTTTAATTTTTTTAATAATAATAATAATTATTATTATTATTCAGTTCGTCTCGTCCAGGAGCGTTGTTTTCTTCTTTCCATCCGCAGACGATGTTTTGACAAAAAAAAAAAAAGAAGAAAAACACAGGGGGAAGATTGTGCAGACGTGTACAGGGACATCTGCCAAAGTTAGGTCTCCGTTTCTTTCTTTCTTTTTTTTTTCTGTGGGTGAAGTGATGATACCCGAGGTGAGATCGGTGGTCCGGCTGCTGCTGTTGGCAGTGGTCTGGGAGTTGAGAGCGCATGGAGCGACGCAGCGGCAGATCAACCCGGAGGTGAGAAAAAAAAAAAAAAAAAAAGCAAGTATAAAACACTTTAAAACACTCGGATTCGTGCAGACACTTACATCCGCACCGGGTGAGACAAAACAAGCCTTAATGAAAGGGATAAACAATATGCGAGGTGATCAAATCTAATTAGTGTGGAGCAATAATGCCAGTGGGAATGGAGATCACAAATCAGTGCTTAGTCAATGTGAGAGTGACAGATTCAGATTGTCTTTATTGTCATTGAATGCAGCAATCAGAGATGCTCTTAGGTCACAACTGGGAACTATAACAGAATATAAAAAGCAAAAGCATGGAATGAGGACCAGGTAAAAAATAAATAAATAAATAAATAAAAGGAGGTTGTGTAAATAAAAGTGGAAACTTTTGCAATTGTTGTAAGAAATGCGTAAACAACATGTGCAAAACAACAGAAAACTTGTAGATAAAATCGTATTGTAGTCTTGGGTTACATACAATTTAAAATAAAATAACATAAATAAAAACCAAGCATCAATTTTTTTTTAAAGTCTTGCCGATAATTCTCCTTTGGAGTTGGGTCTTAAATTTGATGTTGCCACTTGAACACATGGAATTGTGCTGATCCAAACCACTCCCCTTTTTATTTGGCTGCATATTTAGGTTTGTTGTTCTGCTGGAAGATGAACCTTCACCCCAGTCTAAAGTTTTCTGCAAACTTTAGACTGGGGTCTATCAGCTTTTCTCTATCAGCTTTTCTTCCAGGATTGCCCTTTATTTAGCTCAGCTTCTCTTTCTTTGCCAAAGAAAAGCCTCCCCGCAGCATCATTCTGCCACTGCCATGTTTTACTATGTGCTACGCCATAAAAACCCGAGTTTTGGTCTCATCGCACTAGAGTTTTGTCCTCTACGTTAAAGTTTTGTGTCCTTCTTTCAAAAAACGCTTTACTTCTCGGCACTCCAGTGCCCTGGATCGATTTTCTGTGGTGTGAGTTCCGGTCAGGGGCGACCTGCGTTCTCTTCTACAACAATCAGGATTTGTTTGCGGGCTGCGTTTGTGGATCCGTTTGCGTAAACATCTTCTCAGGCCGGGAATTAAAGCAATCCAATCGACGGCTTTGTGTTTCAGTCCATATTCTAACGGGTAATGATTTCTGTGGCGAGATGGGAAAGGCTTTGACCCTGGGTTAGGGGAAACGACCCATAATGATGATAGCCTCATAAAAACACACACAAAAATGCTGAGAGGGCAAAAGCGCAAGGAGCAAAAGACGGAAGAAATGTGCAAGTAATGCATGAAGTTGTATTGTGGTTTGGGTCAGAGACGGAGGCATTTCTTTTCTTTTTTTTATTGAAGGAGGGGTGTGAGATGTGGAGGCGGTTCGGCTCACAGGATATGAAATGTAGGCTAATTGCTGACATATGTCATAAATTAGGTCTGAGCTGGGGTGAGGTGGGTTTTCACAATCTGGGGGGGTTTGAAGGATCTCATCAAATCCATCTGTGAAGGATCTAAATTTCCTCCAGAAAACCACGATTTAGTTTAGATTCCTCTGCCACGACCCGATCCTATTTGTTTAGATTCTTCCGTGACGTGTTTATCTGCAGAATTCCCATGGAGCCATGGGGGAAGTCCAGTTTTAATTCAAGGAAGTGACTTGGTTATGATACTTACACACCTGCTTCCTTCAGTACCATCAGCAAACACCAAGCATGTGCGGGGAAGGCCACTGTTTTCTGCACAAATGCGATCAGCGGGTTATGAAGATTTCTCCAAAAATCTTAGCGGCGCCAATCGTCTCTGTAATATCTGCATCCTGCCTGTGGCCTGCAAGGAATTGGAGCTGCAGCCGAGCCAGTGGAAAAAAACAGAGTTCAGTTACTGTATTGACCTACATTAGGCTGGAAGCTTGAAAGACCGAGCTGCAAAATGTAAACTAAGACGGCAACCAGTGTTTTCCAAACATTTTAGTACCTCAAATGTTTTTTTGTTTTTTTTCATGTTTCTGGATGGTTTTTAGTCTTACCTACACATAAATACATTAGGAAATTGCACAAAATGGTATCTTACGTTGAATGCTATTCTACTTTGACGCCTCAAATATAAAATCCAGAGCAACCAGTTAATGTCAGAGGTCAGTGTACTCCACTTGTGTATCAATTAATAAATCCAGCTGTTCTTTGAAGGCATCAGAAGTTTGTTCGATGAGATTAGAGAACAAGCAGAATCATGCAGACCAAAGAAGACACCAAACAAGTGGAGAAGGTTGGATCTGGCCTTGATGGAGTAGCATTTACTGAAAGAAAGCTACAAAAATCAATTTTCCGTTTTCCAAAAGATATGTAGGGAAAGGTGCTCTGGTGAGTTGAAACAGAATTGGACGTTTTCGGTATGCAAGAACACGCAAAAAACTGTGTAAAACACCATCCCTATAGTATGTATTAGTGAAGGATAATGCTAATCCTCAATTAGCATGATGCCTTTTAAAAGACCTTAGATTGGGACGGAAGTTCACGACTCTAAACATGGTGCATTGGGACAAAGCACACTCCTGTGTGAATGGCCCAGTCAAAGTAGAGACCCAAATCCAATTTAGAATCAGTGGCAAGACGTAAGAACGGACGTGCACAGATAGTTGCACAGTCTAAATGAACTTGAGCTATTTTGCAGACAATCACGGGCAACACCTTGAGTCTCTAGAAGTGCACATAGAAATCTACCCCAAAAGATCTACAGCGAGCCATGATTCTACACGTTATTGACTGGAGGGATAAATGAAATGAATATGCTTTGGAAAGGCACAGTTGGTCTCATGTTGCAATCCAACTTTAGTTATTTTAGTCTGGTGACAGGATTTGTTAAAACACATCAAAGTGATTATATCATCCTCTTCATTACATTTGGTGATGGCAACATTATGCTACAGGGAAGCTTTTGATGTTTTGTGCTCCTTACTTGACTAATACACTTTCCAACAATTATTTAACTTATTGCTAACTCTTACGTAAATGTGGTCATTTCTGTGTTATTTTTGAGCTGTATATTAACTTAGTTAACAGCAATGTCCAACTGAATTTCAGCAGGAAATTATGCATAAAAAAGATTTCCTGAATGAAACAGTTAACCATAAGTGATCTATTCTGAAGCTCTAAGGACATAAAATTGTTAATTTTTGCAGACAAATCTTTAGGGTTATTATTACCATCATGAGCGTGTTGAACATGTCTGACACAAACATACCTTAAAAGCAGCAGGAGCAAAACCCACCATTAAAAAACCCCAACCTTGGTTAAATCTAATTCAGAAAGACTCAAGTTTCTGCGGACTTCTTGTTTTGTCCATTGTGGGCACTTTACGATTCCTCTGCAGTTATCTCAATCAGGCCGGTAGGTGTATGTTGGTCAGTGAAATAAACACCTGCAGATAGTGCGGCAAAAAATGCCACTTCCTGTGGCCAGCGGTGAAGGAAGGAAGTGGTCAACTTCAATGCAAAACCACCGTGCTGTGTCAGCAGCACCCACCAACTTTCAGGACGCACGCACATCCGCGTCGACACAAACACACGAAAACGTCTGCAAGCTGAGATCATCAACTACAAAGGATAACAGTCATAAAATGACATGACGAGGACAGTAAAGGGGCTTGTTGCAGGCCATGAGAAAGGAAGGCATTGTGATGCATTGAGGGAGTGAGGCAATGTGCAGGAAAGGAAGAAAAATGAATCAGTTGTCTTCCTGCATTAGATAGGATGTCAATCAGTTACCCATGTGTGAATAAAACCAACTCCTTTTGCTTGTAAATGCAGTTCATGACAACTCAGAGAAGTACATTTATGCTAATTTCATGTTGGAAAAAAAGGATAGAAGGAAAAAAGGAAGGAAGTCTGGATGGTCAGACCAAGCCATTGTTTAAATCCTAACCTGTTAGCTAAATGGCAACTTCCTGGAGGAAAACCAGGAGGGGTCCCAGGATATGAGGTACCACTTAAACAAATTACCTCATCTCCTGAATGTAAAAGAAAAGCCCTTTAACAATGCGTTGCCATTGATATTTGCCTGGCATTTGCTTTTTTGCTCATAAGAGACTGCTTTACGTCATATGCGTGCCAGCAGCAGATAGCAGATGGGGAATCCCAGGAGTCTATATGTGTGTCAATGAGGTCTTTTGTAAAGATGGGGACGAAGTCACAAAAGCATCAGCTATGCTTCAAGCAAATCTTTATAAAGCAGGGAAACATTTATGCCATTTCTGTAGGCTTGTGGTGAACACACCTGCCCACACACGATCAAATCCTGTAATGCACAGTTGCAAGGGAATCAGAAGATATAATTTTACGTCATTTGACACAATCCTGCCACCCTCTGTTTAGAGAAATGGAGGCGTAATAAGCAGATGTGTGTGCTCTGTTTACCCTTTCATGCCTCAGAGGGACTGCCATCATTGGTAACCAGAGTTTCTCTCCATTGGCATTTAGCTAACGGAACAACTGAGCAACTCCCTTTCTCATCCTACGCAAAATAAACGCTCCACTGAGTGAGTTGGCGTGTATATATACATAAAAAACTTATTTTAATGGGTCTACATGCGGAATAAAATGTACATTTTGGGAAGAGTCATGTCCTGTCACGTCTAAGAGTCTCTGTTTTGTGTGGTGTGTATGCATTGAGATGAAGGGTGCAACATTTAGAGAGTTGAATTGCTTGAGGTTCAGTACTTTCCCTGTCTCATCAACATCAGTTTTTTTTTTTTAACAATATTAAAGGATGACAAAGACATAAAGGAATGAGTCCCTAAATAATCAAATGATTTTTGGAGCTACATTGAACACTCTGCAAGCCGAGGTGACTTCATCTGTGCAGACAGAGTGTCTGCATACCATAGCATGAAATTAGATTATGCTTCTGAGTCTCTGCAACATTTCAGGAGTATTTGCTTAAATTTAGTAGCAGTCGTATTTATGTTTGATGGCGATGTTTGTAAAATGTTTTGACTATTCTCTGTGGGCATCTTGTGCAGTGATGATATGGTGTGTGCCTGTTGGAGACTCGATTCAACAGGCATAATATTTTATTGGCATGCGAAATGGGAATTCCTGACTCTTGAAATATACTGGCTAACAAATAATGCGGTCATATTACAGATCGTAGTTGCCAACAAATCTGATGAAACCTGGCTAACTGGTAATCATGTCACTTATGTTACAGTAACAGATGCAAAGAAATGTGATGATAGAGAGCTATTTACTTTTCTATGGAATGGAAATACAGTGCAGGTAAAATTATAGTGTATCTCAAATCATGGATGACATTACATCAAAAAAGGAGAATTGCCCAGTTATTCCTTTAGAGAAAGTTACTTGTGGATAACAGAAAATATGGTGAACGACTTCAGCTAATTTGATGAAGAAAATTAAACCCAATAGATCAAAGGCCCCAGTTTTATTTAGAGTACATAATAACAATCAGGCATGTTGAAAGACGTTTGGTCAGGCCTTTAAAAAGAGCAGAAACTAAATATCAAAAGATTGTATAATCCCTACATGTCTCTTCTTATCCCACTGTAAATGCTGACCACTTCCTCTCCCCGGTTCTGCTTTAGTTACCAAATCTGTGTGCGCTCTCAGAAATAGCAGTGTGTGACACTGAATAAGACTTTGTGAAGTAACCTGAGGAGCTCATGAATGCCTTAAAGTTAAAACAAGTGTTCTCTGTCATTCGTGAGCCTGTTTTTCTCTGAGCTGAGGCCAGTATTAACATGGGATGGGGTAGCATGGGCTTTCCTTTGATTTCAGAAGGCATACGTCGCATACTGACGACAATCTGTAGACCTCGTTGTGATTCCTATCTGAGTTATCTGGACTCATGTAAAATTCATCTTTTTCTTGTTGCGCTCCACTCTTTCCCACTCTTGAAGCCGTGCTGTAACAGACACAAACAGTGGGTCTTTATGTGTCCACAGCGGTGAGTCAGAACCAGAAAGAACTCATTCAGGGGTGAAGTCTAAACACTAAGACCTCCATGTCTTGCTAGGGTGTACAGGGGAGGCAAAACTGGACCTTCGAGGACTTAAAACTTGCCGTTCTGCTCTTGCCAGGTCTCAGCCAAGATGCATGAGCATATTTAACATAAAACTAATAAAATTAAATAGACCTTCAGCTCATTCAGATGGTGGTTATGCTATTAAAATGTGTCTACAGAGTTTCTGGGATGATGCTGTAGCATTGCAAGTCCACAGAAGACCCAGGACATTGCTAGTACTGTACTAGGCTACCACAATGTTAGGCTAACACAGAAGTGCTAGCCTGAAGAAGGATTAGCCTTGGATAAACCAGCATTATACTACATTAATGCCATGTTAAGGCAGTGCCAAGCGGTGCCACTTGACTAAAGTGGTTCTAGGCTACAGGAATGCACAGCTAAAGCTACATGAGGTTAAAATGGTTTTAGAGTGCAGCAGTGCTAGACTAAAACAGCGCTACATTAAGTTAGCTTTACATTAGAAACATTGCTAGTGTTCAATCATAACAACAGAGTAGAGCTAGGCTAGGTCAAAGCAGTTGTTGGCCAAAAGCGTTCAAGGCTATAGCAGTGCTAAGCTGAAACAGTGAGATGCTATGCTAGGCTATAGCAGTGCTAGGCTGAATCAATTCTACGCTACAGTAATGCTATTCTACACCGATTTAAAGATAAAACAGTGAGAGGTTAAAGCAGTGCTTGTTAAATACAGTGCAAAGCTAGACTTGTTCAAGTCTATAGTATTGCTCGGTTAAAGTAGTTCTACCTAGGCTAAAATAAAGTTTCTTTGTTATTGGAGAGGAAGAGTCCAGACTATTTAAGATGCTTTGAAGCGATTGAGGACATCCATAAATATGCTACGTCATAATTTTGCGAAATGTTGAGTGGACAGGGCGTTAAATACAGCACAATGTCAGCAGAAAACATAGAGCAGTAAAAAGGCAAATAAAAACATTTTGAATTTACTATTAGCAACCAATATCCGACGAAGCAAAAAAAAATTAGATGGTCGGGGTGTGGTTCCTTACGATTATTTAAGCAAATGGGTTTTCCATAAAAGTGGGGTTAAGGAGACGAGGGGAGGGAGTGAGATGAGGAAAGGACAGAGACATTAACGAAGGGGAGTTTGACTCTGAGGTTTGGATGTGGCTCAGGAGAAATTCCCAGTTAAATTACTGACTGACGCTGCTGCTCAACTGGAGACATTGACTGGGGTTTGCCCAGGGCCTGACTCTCACCCTGGGACACTCCCTTGCTCTCTACTCTTCTGCCTCTCCAATTCTCCTTTTCTCTCCACACTGCCGTTACCCACAGCTCCGAAACCCCACCATTCAAAACAAATGACCTTGTGCAATTGTTTGCATCAAATCAAATGACTTCATGCAAGGATTCAAGTACAGTATATTTGAGACATAAAAAAGACCACCTAACCACAGCCGAGATCACGGGGTGACTGCGTGCAGCACAAATGTCATCTACCATTGTTTGGACAGGCTTCCATGTTATTTTCTTGGTTCTGGTTTAAAAGGCAAAGGGTGTAGGAGAGGCTCTGTGGGAGAAGTGAAGCTGGCTTAGATATCAAACTAGCACAGAATAACTTAAAACTTGAAACAGGCATTAATAATCAACCTCCTGAGGTGATTTGTATTAATTCCAACCCCTGTGGCTGTTTGTCGAAACCCAAACTGCCCTTATTAGAGGTTTCGCTCAGCATTAGCACAAGTATGCACTGGGGTGAGTCATGTTGATGGTTGAATAGCATTTGGCTTTAATAATTAACTGGAAACTGGCCAAGCGCTTGGAAGTGGTGCAACTCCTTCAGGCTAGAAAACATGGAGAGAAATAATTTAAGAGCTGTTTTTGGTTGTCAGAGCAGAATGTGTTTTTGCTGCAGCCACATAAAAACTTCCTGAACTTGTACTCCTTGTAGCCGGTACCATCCACCCAGCAGGATCATCAACAAAAATGACCTGAAATGTGTTTTTATTTCTTAATTATGTTTTATCTTAGATAAAAACAGGAATGTGTGTGTGTGTGTCTGTTTTTTTTTTCCATGGCAAATCTAATGAGTTTCCTCCTTTTTTTAATTTGCTAGTCATGGCTGCAGCAGTATGGCTACCTTCCCCCAGGAGATCTGAGGACCCACTCCCTTCGCTCTCCTCAATCCGTCTCCTCAGCCATCGCCACAATGCAGAGGTTCTACGGCCTCACAGTAACCGGCGCCATCGACGAGAAAACGATTTCGTCAGTACTGATAAATAAAACAACGCACAAAATATAACAGGTGCCATTTCTGACCTTGAGCTGAACATTGGTTTTGTTTTTGTTTATTTCTCTCTCTCTCACAGGGCCATGAAGCGGCCGCGCTGTGGGGTGCCGGATAAGTTTGGAGCCGAGCTGAAGAGCAACTTGAGGAGGAAGCGTTACGCCATCCAGACCCTGAAGTGGCAGAAGAACCGCATCACTTTTTCGTAAGTCAACGAAGCCCCGAGAGGACCAGATGAAGCCATTTTTATGTAGAAGAAAAAAAAAATAGACATAATTCAGCGAATGGGGTGTGATTTTTCTTAAATTCCCAATCAAATGTGCAGCATCCAGAACTACACCCCTAAGGTGGGCGAGTACGAGACCTACGAGGCCATCAGGAAGGCCTTCAAGGTGTGGGAGAGCATCACCCCGCTCCGCTTCCAGGAAATCCCCTACAGCCACATACGGGACAAAGTCGAGGAGTTTGCCGACATAATGATCTATTTTGCGGAGGGTTTCCACGGCGACAGCAGTCCTTTTGACGGCGAGGGGGGCTTCCTGGCGCACGCGTACTTTCCTGGCAATGGCATCGGAGGAGACACTCACTTTGATGCAGCCGAGCCGTGGACGACGGGAAACCAGGATCTGTATGGTGAGGCTCTGAAATGTCTGAAGTAAAAGGACTTTTTTTTTGTTATCTCTATGTAGATTCTCAGAAATCTGATGAAACATGAAAATGTTTAAATGTTGGGAGTAACTTGTTTGTTCAGAGTCTAGGCCTTTCTTTCTTTTTGCTGTCACAAGCAGAACCTGGTGCAGGTCCAGACTCATGTCAGTACTTTGAGGTAGAGGAGGCTCGGAGGAATGTGCTTATTTTCGAAGTGCGGAAACCACAGAAATGTCCACTGTCAGCTGTTCAAGTCAAACTTGTGTTCACATGACTTTCGTCTGATTTTATTTTGATCCACTGATGTGAAATAGTAGCGTGTGTTTGAGTCATCTCTAAAGGAGGGAGCAGTTCTGTTTCCTCCTTCTCCCGTCTAAAACTTCCCCAGACCAGAATAAATGCTTCACTCTTCCTCAAAACGAAGCAGTTGGTGTAACAAGTCTTTGTCTTCCAGGGAATGACGTCTTCCTCGTGGCGGTGCACGAACTAGGCCATGCGCTGGGTCTTGAGCACTCCAACGACCCGTCGGCCATCATGGCTCCGTTCTACCAGTGGATGGACACGGACAACTTCCAGCTTCCTGATGATGACCGCAGGGGCATACAGCAACTTTACGGTGTGTTGCAGGCACAAACTACTGCACACCCTTTTTTTTTTTTTGCTGTCCTTATTAAGAACCTGAAACCAAAACCTGCATCTTGCAACTTGCTTGCCAGCTCCTCAAAGTCTTGCTAAAATTTGCAATTAGAATTCTCTTGAGTTGAAGAGTTGGTAAAAAAAAAAAAAAAGATTCAAAAGTATAAAAAAAACAAAAAAAGGGCCGGGTGAAAACATCAACCAGAGAGGGTGCCAAAATGACCTTAATCCAAGAGTGGCAAGTAGAAAGGGAATTAGCAATAGGATGGGACATGTAGAGAGTGTTCTGGTCAAATGAGGTCAGACTTGATGTTTTTTCTGTTCACATAACATGCAGAACTCTGTGTAGAAAAAACTAACACTGCACAACTCCCTGAACACGCTGTCTCCCACACTGAAACACAGTGGCAGCAGTCCCATGTTTTAAGATTGCTTTTCTTCTGCAACAGCAAGCAAGGAAGTCACTCAGAGTTGACCAGTTGAATTAGATATGAGACAATCATGGGAGAAACCTATATAGTCATCTGATGACAAAATTTAAGACTTGTGATTAAAGTACTTAAGACAAAACTACCTTAAAAAAGTAATTTTGGATACATGAATTTAAGACTTTTAAGGATGCGCGCATATTCTGAGTTTGTGGCAAACTGTAGAAATGTTAGTTTTACAGCACTGTGATTTAAAAGTTGAAGTTACATTTCGGTTTTCTAAAAGATTAAGATGTCTATGTGCTCCATTAGGGTCTGGATCAGGTCAGCCACCCCCTCCCTTGACACCGCACCCACCTGACCACGACCCTCAGCCCACCTACTCACCGGACAAACCTCACTTTGGTCCCGACATCTGCGATGGACACTTTGACACCATCGGGATCTTTAGAGGAGAAATGTTTGTCTTCAAGGTGAGATCCCATAAAACCTCTTTGATTTTGGTTGTTTTTATTTACTCTTGGATTACTATAAAGCTTCAACTTTGTTTAACATTTCAGGACAAATGGTTCTGGCGAGTACGCAACAGCCGTGTGTTGGATGGATACCCCATGCCCATTGGTCACTTTTGGAGAGGATTACCCACTCACGTAAATTCTGCTTTTGAAAATGAAGAGGGGAAATTTGTTTTCTTCAAAGGTCAGCCAACATACAGAGAATAGACCAATTTTTGTGCAATCACTAGAAGGCTAAGAGGGTACATGTCTCTATCTCTCTGCAGGGGACAAGTATTGGGTGTTTAGCGAGTCTATACTTGACTCTGGTTACCCCAAGTATCTGAAGGAAATGGGCTCTGGACTTCCCAGGGATCGGATAGACGCTGGTCTCTTCTACACTCCCAACGGACAGACATTTTTCTTCCGAGCTAACAAGTTAGTTAACATCTGTGTGTGGCCGGTTGTGTGTGCATATAAAATAAATAAGTGCCTCAGTTAAAATGGTGGCAGTTCAAAGGAAAACGCCTCTTTTCCCACTTCCATAAGACATGATTGATTGCTAACCTTACAGGGTCTAAACAAGAAAAGTAAATGACTAACTGCGAATTTAGAAAATTTACTTCTTGTGTAAACACAAAAATAAACTAAATCCTTAATCAAAGGCAGTTGGTATGAACCCCTTGCCCCCTACAAAAGTCAGTCATAGGTGCAGAAAACCACCTCCGTTGTGGCGCAGGCCCAAACATGAGCTACAGGCAGCAAAGATTTCCTTTCTTTTGTTCATTTCTACAGTTCTGCAAATTGATAACAGAAAGGCTTTTTCTGTGTTTACAGGGAGTTTTAATGCAAGGGTTTGTGAAGTATTGCAGGAGGTTTTTAAAAAAGTGAAGGAACAATCAGCAGTGGAGGGCTACTGTTGTCCCTAAAATGAGCTTTTTATTACAACTCAAGCTGAAAATGTCAATACCTGTTGAATGAAACACTTTATATTAGCCATGTACAATGTCACAAGCAACCACTGTTGACTTTGCTGCTATTCCCTCAGTCACACACTGCTGCAACCTTTAATTAGTTGAGGTTTCCGGTTGTAAACTTTGGATTTTGAGACAGGTGGTCAATTGTGCATCATCGTCAAAATCAAATCAGTCAACATCATTTCTTACAGTGACAAATTATTCAATTGTCATTTGTGAAAGTGGTAATATCCAATAGTGTAGCATCGTAACCCAGAGATTTTCAGGTGAAGTTATTTTATCCTCTATGCAACTAGCTATTAGCCTCAATCTGTCTACTGTGAGAAAGAGAGCCGTTAAACTCAGCAATGGATCCAAACTGTTACATTAAGCTAATCGCAGAGGAACTCAGGCATCGATTCATTATAAACCCAGTTGGAATATAAATCATAGATTGAATTGGGTCAAAACAATTAGTGGTTTCGACCACTAATCGAATATATAATAATTTATCTTAGTCTTCAAGACCAACTTGAAATGATGAAATAATTCATTTTACAAACCCTATGAAAACCAGGTCTTGTACGGTTTAATTTAACTTATGTGTGGTGAGTCAAAAAAAAACAAAAAACAATGTTGAACAAAATACAAGATTGTTTAAAACCCCCAACCAATATCATAAACACAGCAAAACATAAACAAATGCAGTAATATTGACCCAAAACAAGCTAAAACAAGGAGCAACAACAACATAAAAAAACCTGATGAGTCTCAAATTTAACTGAATGAAAACAAATGTAAAGTTTACCAGGTGAAATTTAAGACTGGATAGATTTATACATTTGAATAAAGTTGCATATTCTTCCATATTTTAAAGGCTACCATCACAAAAGTCCAAATTTAAACCATTTCAGACTTACTAGAGGCCATGTGGAGGAGCTCGATCAGTCAATAGAAAGAGCTTTCCAGTAGTACAAAATAGATGTGGCGCAAGAACAAAGACATTCATTTTTTGTATAAAACTCTCTCCTTTAGTCCAAAAGTACATAAAGTCTAAATGAGAGAAGGAGATCAATTGGGTTGAAGTCTCCAGTTGTGTCTAAAAGAACTAAAACAACTAATCGTGCTTAGTAAACAGTTACAAAAGTAAAAGGCTGGATTTGTGTTATGTGTGCAAATTCAAACTTTACCCAAATACTATCATTAACAAGACAAGTTTGGCCTAGACTGAGGGCAATCTTTTACAATTAAAAAGAAAAAGTAATTTAGATGATAGCCTATAGTTAGAAAGACCATTTGAATCATGGCAAGGATGTTCAATCAAAAAAAAAAAAAGCTAGTAGGGGAAGATTGTTCTGGCACAACTAATCCCAATAATCATCTAATTCAGGGTCTGGCTCTTCCTAAGCAAATTTTACATCCTATCCAATGTGTGTTTGAAGTCAGGTTTCAAGTTTTGGTGTAAAATGTTTCAGTTTTGAAGATGTGTGCGTAAGTAGTCATTTGGAGCAAATGTATTTACTTTGCTTATCGTTCCTCAGGTATTACCGTTTCAATGAAGACTCAAGAAGAGTTGAAGACGGTTACCCCAAATCTATCGACATGTGGCAGGGCGTTCCAGAGAACATCAAGGCAGCCTTTATGAGTAAAGATCAAGGTAAGGTCAACATGTAATATCATTCCATGCTTCTTAGTACTTGTCAGAGGATGTTTTTAACATTTCAAGTCTTCCATCCACCAGCGTATACCTACTTCTACAAAGCCAACAAGTACTGGAAATATGACAATCAGAGAATGCGCGTGGAGCCTGGATACCCCAAATCGGCGCTCCGTGACTGGATGGGCTGCCCCAACGAGGATTCCAAGACAGACGGCGGGAGAGGCGGCGGCGGCCACGATAAAGACAAAGAGAAGGAAAGAGAAAGGGAAAAGGAAAAGGGACGGGAGGATAAGGACAGAACTAGAGCTAAAGACAGGGAAACGGAGAATGAGACAGAGACGGAGGAAGAGGTGGATGTGACCATTATCGAGACGAACCAGGGGAACGGAGCAGTGGCTGTGGTGTTGCCACTGTTCCTGCTGGTCTGTGTGATTGCCACATTGGCAGCCTTGGTGTTTTTCCGTATGTACGGCACTCCACGCCGAATCCTGTACTTCCAAAGATCTCTACTAGACAAGGTGTAGGAGGGGGAAGAGCAGAAGGAGCTAGGGAGGAGGGGAATAGGACAAAAAGGGAGCAAAAGTTCAACAGATAGCCAATCGGGGGAGAAAGAGCCGAAGGAATAGTGCGAGACTTTTATTTTCAAATAATCCTACCACTGCCTACTTCATCCATCTCTTATCTCTTAACCACTGTGTTTTCCTCTCCTTTTCTCTCCTTCCTGTCCTCCTGTGGTAACTGACGCCAGCTTGTTGCTGTTTGTTGTAGCCATTTTCAATGTCTTGTAGTTTTTGCCAATGGTATGGTTTGTGTTCTTGTGAATTCCCAGTCTGAACCTGCATTTCCACAACGCAGAGTAGCATGTTTTCTTTGCATGAGCACCCACTTCCAACCAGTCCTTCTCTCCTCTTGTTAAGCTTGAACACACTCACTAAAACACACACACACACACACTTGAAAGCCACATTCAAATAGTTGCTGTATTTCTTAGTCTTCCAGTCAAACAACATGTTGGAGCCAGTTTGGACCATAAAAGGGAAACAAAGCATCTGCGTACGTCCTCATAAAACATGACACACACTCACGAGTTCAGTCATTCACAACAGCGGATTTGTTATCTTTATGTTCAGTGATTAATTTTGTCGAGAATGATGTTGTCATTAGCATTACGACTGTTACTATTATTGTTGAATGTTTTTTTTTTTTTTTTTTTTTTTTTTTTTTTTTTACTTTTTTTGTAAATTGACAATAAAACGTCCTGCTGGACAGAGACATACACTTTGGAAAGTGGCCTTAATTTTATACATGTGGGGACAGTGAACAGGGGAACGGGACTATGTATGCTTGAAACTTGATTGTTTTTTTTTTTTTAAATATACAATGACTATCTCAAATGAAAATAAATTGAAGATTTAAGAAAAAAATGACTCCTTTTTTTGTCATTGTACTTGAACAGTTTTTTTTTTTTTAATTATGGTGCTACATTCCTAGTCAGGGGGTAAAAGTAGTTTAACGGTGACAATAATAGTAGTGATTATGATTATAATGACAACTATTTGGTTTTAACAAGACTGTGTGTACTTCCTCTTTTCCCTTTTTCTCTTACATGAATAAAGTAATTTTCAAAGGCTTTCTGTGCTTTAATTTTCACTCAGTAAATTTCCTTTTTTTAAACGCTTACTCATAATCCAGCTCTCACCTGGGCGCTCCAGCTGAATCACTTGTGCCGATCGTGTCTCTTTTCCATCTGGTCTTCCCCACTCTCCCTGGACCTCCAGGTTTCTTGTTCCCCGACCGCACCACTGCAAAACTGGGGCTCAGGAACTGGCAGGAACTTTAACTGGGTTGGAAAATGCCGAGCGGATCCAGATCTTAAGTAGAAACAGGGATGAGGAGAATTGTATAAACCTTGTTGCTGCACAGCAGAAAAGCATATCTAAAATATACAATTAAAGCTACAAAAAGAGAGACAGTCTGTGTGTGTGTGTTCTTGCCTTTCTATGCTTATGGGGACCGTGCGTGGAAAGCAGGATAATGAGGATGCTGAAAAGAAGGGGGACTTAGTTTTCTGTGTGACTTAACGTTTGAAACCAGAGATTTGAAAATCAGTCAAAAGTTTGTCAAGTTTTAATAAATCAGTGATTAAATGTAGAAAATAAAAGAAAGCAATACAGATGCACATGTTTGTGTTTTTGCTAAGATAAGAATGTGTTACAGTGCCTTACATAAGTGTTTATTTCCCTTTTTACTCTTACAACCACAAGCTTTCATATATTTTATTGTTACTTCATATAATAGTAAACGCTCAACTTTCTCCCTGACCTGAAAGTCTGGTTTGTTTCTTGAGCTTCGTCAGAATCAGAATGCTTCATTGAGTTACTGTACAAATAAAAATAATCATATCCCACACTATGTCCAGTGGATGCAGTGAGGGGCTGCAAAAAAAAACCCCCTCTGGACACATAAGGAACATTTAGACACAATAGGACTGTAACATGATGCTAATTCTAGTTCTTGCTGCCTAAGGGCAGTTCATTAATGTTCTTTATCAGACAGGTGGGCTCTATTTATGATTTAGTTGGCTTCTGAAAAAATCTGGAATAATGAATTGGGTCAATACCAGTGTACCAGCACTGGTACTCGTAAAAGCATGCAAATACTCCAATATCAACTCAAAGGCTAAACCATACAATAGAGCTTTGATCGGACCTAAAAACATCGAGTCCAACTTAGCCAGAGCTTGATCCGACCGACTAATTAACATTAATTAATGGCCTGAGCTCCAAGTAAATCCCACATATTATTTTAGTTAAACTTTTACTACTTTAGTTTTTATATCATAATTTGAGTTAGAAGTGTAAATTCTCCCAATTTTAGCTTTTGTTCAACATATTCAACCTCCATCTTGTTGCTTGTTGTAACAGCAGAGTGAGTAAAGTGCAAATCTTCCAGGACATGTGACTGATAGGAGCAGAGCAAGATGGAACTGTGTGCACATTGTGCAGAGTACTTTTGCAACTTAGTCTTTTTTTGCTCAACAGAGTAAGCAACATACTCCTCTATTTAGACTATAATAATGTTTCATATACAATAAATATATAAAACCTTGTTTCATATGTTTTCATTAAGAGAAAAAGGAGGAAGGTGTTGAAAGAAGGTAAGGAGTAACTTTAAGTTATGATAGCTGTGTGGTGCTGACATAAAATCTGTTAAAACAAACGAGTGTCTGGCACGCTTTAGTTTTCAGCCCCTTTTAATCCTAAAAATTGTGTTGTGGTGAGGATGGGTAAAGGTTATTAGCCCAGTCTCTACAACCAGTACTTCTGTGTGGTTCTTCCCATATGTCTGCAACACTCAGGATGACTGATTGACACTTTGTCATTTTCCCAAATATCCCGTTTCATCCCCTATGTCCACTTAATGCATGGCAAAAGTCTCCTTTCACCCTAAATGTCCCGTTTCATCCCCAAAGACCACTTCCCAAATGTGCCATTCAAATGTGTACCCAAATATCCCGACGCCATCTGGTGGCGATTTTAGGTACTGTAACGCATTAGTGAATTCCACTAGTGGGAAACTTTGTGCGAAGGCAACTTCGTGCAAAGGCAACTGTGGCGGTCTGTAACGGGGTCACTGTCGGTTCAAAAAAATTCTAAAACAGGGACATAAAGGTCATGAAAAATAGGGCTTTCATATAATCCTGCCTGTGATCTCGGGTTAAGGATCTACAATTTTTCAAAGTTGGCTAAATAATCTTTCCGAATGGCCAGGTTAGGGAGGGCCGGGCCCCAACGAGGGTAGGAGGAGATAAGTTGTTGAAAGAGGGTCACTGGTTGCCCTCTAGGTTCTCCAGACCCAGGAGATTTTTGACAAAGTTTACCCGAGTTCTGGGCATGGGAAGCAGGATGAGCATGGTCCCTGCTCCCCGTCTTGGTTCTCCAGACCCAGGGGATTTTTGACAAAGGCATCATTTTGTCAAAAATTCCCAATTTGGGAAGAACCAACCAGAACCAGCAAGTCTCGATTTGCTGTCAGAGCTGTACTAAGGAACAGCTGCCTAGAACCTGGCATCATTTTGTCAAAAGAAGATAAAGGAACGAATACAGTACTTTATTTCTTTCTACATCCACAATATTTGATGTTGTGGGTATAATGTCCAAAAGAATAAAGTGGTTTGAGTCATTTTGCAAGCCAAAGTATTTTGCGCATTATGCACAGTGTGTTTACACAACCTTACATCATGATCCAATAAAGGGTCTAACAGTAAACTTAGGCGGCAACCCTCTTCTTAACGACCCACTCTCCAAACAACTTCCATACAAACATTACAGTTGCCGCAAAGAGTTGGGTCGGTGGGCTGGGGAGGGCGTTAAAACATCTTTGTGATATGCAATTATTACAGAAAGGGGGGTATCACGCTGCTACAATGATGAGGTAATTTTCCAATTGCACAAGAAAGATTTAGGGCGCCCATTTTTTTTGGTTCACTTCTCTGCAGTGTTTTGGAGAGGAGAGTCACGAGGCATTTTAGGGGGGAAGAGGAAGGAGGAGTAAGAGGGGAGCCGCATTTGGAGGCCAGAGATGGAGCAGAATTCCATGAGCAACATCTGGAATTCCGACTGCATCATGTGAGCCAGGCACTCAGCAGGACGGAGCGATGAGGCGATGGGGGATGGGATCCATTAGACTGTGAAAACAGAAAACAATAAGGAAGTTTAGTAGCTTTTTAAAACGTTCTTTCTTCCAGGCAGGGTTTAGAGCCCTTTGTTTCACCGTCTTCGTCCAAGTCCTTTGTGGCTTGCAAACAAGTCAGACGTTTCACTGAAGGTCAACATTTGATGTTTTCTATCCTTTCCCAGCTGACTCTGCAGAGTGGAGAAAAGAATTGCTTCAGCATAATTCTTCCCCACAGTCTTCTCTCTTCAATTCTTTGTGTGTAACTGGAGAACTTTTCTTCACTGTCCGGGAAATGACTCATTGCATTTTTTTTTCTTCTTTTCACAAAGCCCAACAAAAGAACCTCACCACCATGTCCGGGCCTCTTTTAGCCATCTCCGCTCCCTTTTCAACCAGATGCAACTCTGCAGACTGAAATGTTGGACTGGACATCTTATGAAAATCTCAATGTACTTATTGCAGTAAAAATTTAAAATATAACGCTTTTAGAAATAAGGTTGTTAATGCTAACATATGCGACTAATCTGAAGGTTTTAATGCGTTAATTTTACATAATGCAGATTAATCAAACTATATATATATATATATATATATATATATATATATATATATATATATATATATATAATAATTATATTTTCTCTTCCATTCAGGGTTATCTAGGTGACAGCAGCATGTGACACACAGGAAATCAGGTTTTTGATATGGGCAATATGGGTAGTTGCCCAGAGTGGCATCAGAAAGGTGTGGGGCAACCAAGAAGTGGAAAATGAAATACAGCTCTGGAACCCCATTGAAAACCTGACGGTTATTCCACCAAATGTTGATTTCTGAACTCTTCCTGAGTTAAAACATTTGTTTTGTTGTTTCTAAATGAATATGAAATGTTTTCTTTGTATTATTTCTCATTTTCTGCAAATAAATAAAAAGAGGGACCATTACAAGAACAAGAACCACCACTGCATGCATATTTATAATTTAAGCGTACAAAGTTGGGCATAGGGATTAATTGTGATTAATCACAGCGTGCCAAGTTTGATTAATCTGATTAAAATTTTGAATCGACTGGTCTAATGAGAAAAGAAGCTACTATAAAAATGACTTTAAAGTGTACCAGAAATGTTTTCATTCAATCTCTTTAAGAAGTAACAAAGTGATTTATAGCAAGCAAATGTCTAGCTGAATGACTTTTTTTTAAATGAATATCTTTTTATTAAAGTAGTTTTTTCTTTTGTACTTACAGAAAATAGTATAGCCTATTTAAACTACATACTCAAACACAGACTACAATCCCTACTAAATAACCTCATTCAGTCCTACCCAGGTCACTGCCCACTGCATCCCTACCCTTGGCAAGAATGGAGCATTTTAATAAAAACAAATTCACCTGAAATATTATTGTACATTTTTGAAATATGTCAAGAAAGGGGCCCTGAGTTTTTTTGTTTTGTTTTGTTTTTTCATTTCCCAGTGGATTGCTGAAGAAAGCATTGTTTTTTCTTTGGTCTAGAGCACATTATAAGGTCATACAAACAATGCTTGTAAGTTGGAAGCGCAACACCCCTCCATCTGATTAGAACTGCGCGCCTCGCTAACAGAAAAAACAACAACGCCTGTCTTTTCGAGGCTGGCAACTCCTCACCACTGATGCCAAAAAGAACCAAGACAGGGCTCTGTGTTATTGCCACTCTGAGGAACCTGGACATTGGTACCGGAACTGAACAAGATGGTTTGCATTTGGAGAAGCGGGATCAGCAGACCACTTTAAACTGAAGGAGACGATGGCAGACGCTCACATTTTCAATAAACAAGTCTAAATATAGATGTCTCCAGCTGGGAAGTCCTCTTCTCATAAAGTTTTGAGTTTGGGTGAGAAGGTCTATGTCGTGTTTAGCGTTTTATTGTAAAGCCACGAGACGAGCCCTTTACGGGTCGGGTTCAATAGTAGGATGGTTTCCAATGATGTAGACTCTGGCAGAGAAACCAAGCCAAGTGAAATCTCTGGCTTGTTAATATCTGAAAAAGTGGGATTGTGGTAGACCATATTTATTGTCAAGTTGTTCAGATGATGCTAATTTCTTCCCTATGAAAAGGTCCTTAAAATGAGTAAAATCCCTCCTGTGCCACTCTAGGAACACCGCATCCCAAACAGATGGTTTAAAGAAATGGTTGAGTGCAATTGGTCTTACAAGGGAAAATATTATGGAGTTTAAAGTATTTTTAAACTTGAACCCATGTTTTCAGTGGATGTTTCACGACCGGATTTAAAATGGAGCGTGATGAAGAGCGAGAGCAGAGGACAGCTGGTATGGATGTGTTACTTAATTTCCATTTTGGGATCAATAAAGTATTTTTGAATTGAATTGTTGTCGCTGTGTAATTCCATAGTCACCCAGTCAAGGCTCAAATTATGGTGAAAATACCAAAACACTAAGCATCTAAGGTTGGTAGTCCAATCATAAAACCATAAATTAGCAAGGGTAAACCTTCCCCGCTCCCCTTTGAAAATGTATATTATTAAGTCTCAGGCAATTACCTAGGGCAAATGTAGGACAAAAAAAAATCAAATCCAGCTCATTAAAGAGCGTATGGAAAGCGGTAACCGTTTAGTGAAAGATCCTTTCACTTGGTTTCACAGTGGAGTCAAATTTTCTTTGTGTTTCTGTCACTGTGATACCAGATATTTCAATTTTTGTCTGTCAATTTTGAATGGTAGATTAGTGGAATCTGACATATTTGCTTCTGTGCTTTAAGGAAAAAGCTCACCTTTAGATCAAACAGCAGAGGACAGCGGATGCCTCTTTGTAGTTTAAATAGTTTTGAGGTTTAAAAAGTAGTAATTTAATCCGTGACTTTTTGTGATTTTCCCCCTAAAACATTGACATTTGTGACTGTAACCTGATCAAAAGTCACAAAGATTAAGAGCTGCAGAGTTGCGATATAAATTTGTATTCCAAAGTAACATGCAAGTAGACAGATTTTTGGGACTATAAATTTCTGCTCCTCATTACATAAATATTTTTACTTTTCCTTTTTCTATGTTTATAATATTGAATTTTTATATCCCACCATACTATATTTTCCCATATGGGCCAAAAATATCAAGTGTTCGAGGACCACATAAATTTCTTTTAGATAAAAAACACAAAAATAGTGTGTGCATTTTTTTTACCTACTCACCAATAAACACAAGGAACAGTTTAGTTAAACAAATAGACATTTTTGAGGGAAAATGATCTGTAAATACTTGTAGGAGCAAAACCTAAAACATGTCTAGGGTTGTCTTATTAAAAGAAACAGACATTTAAAAAGAAGCAAAAGGAAAACATTGCTATTAAAGTGTATGTACTTTGTGTTGTTTCAGTTAAGACAAACAAACAAAAAAAGTCTGACACGTACACAAATGGACGTGTCAGACGTCCATTCGTCATAAATCCAGTCGAATCTAACTAAAGTCCCTAATTCCTTTTTATGAGTCTGTATTCCCCAGAACTGCAGGCTTCCTTTGTGAAGCCGTAAACAGCCTGCAGCCTGGTCAACACAAACTCTCCCGACAGGGAAAGTCCTGCTGTTGCCTCATGATTCTCGTAAAAGCCACCACGATGTTAATGTAAATCCCCCAGTGAATGACCCAGAGAACAGCTGCTATGAAACTTTTCTGCTTCGCGACAAAAGATGTGAGATCATGGAAACGGGAGTACCTGATGCATGGGTATAAAGTTAGCATCTGGCTCTCATTTACGTCAATTAAAGCTCTGCCACTCATGTAACAAATCGGAAGAGGGAGCGTGTGCTGTCTTCTCTTGTTCCTGCACCAAAGAAACAAGGTGTCCCAAAGCTCTCCGCTTTAATTATGTCACCGTTTTGGGGAGGCAAAATATTTTTAAACTTCTGGGAAAGGATACGGAGGGTGACAGGATCAACATTTCTCTGGAAGCCAATGATTGGTACCTTTTCTTGCCAATTTGCCTGTCGCTTTAGTCATCCTGCATGTTATTCCCCCAGATAAGAGAGGCAACTGAAAGAAACAAGGAAAGAGTTAAAAGACTGCCACAGGGAGGCAATTGTGCATTGAATTGTGACGTTCTTCAATTTAAAGATGAAATATTTCACCACTACTTTCTCCTATGGTTGCATTTTAAATTCTGAAATCTGCTGCAATGTGTTTTACTGACACTCATTTAAAATTTACATGCAGGAAACAAGTCAAAAAGGAAAAAATAAAGAAAAGGAAGTTTTGTCATTTATTTCGGGGAAAACTGCACTCAAAATATTTGCCTAACTTAATGACCAGCCCTTAAATATTATTTTATTTTGTAGCAGCCTAACATATAAAGATAATTGTATCTGAACCATTATATTATATGCGTGGCTGTAGGTTTAAAGCTGTGTAAAGTTGTAATGACTTTGAGAAAGGCAGACTTTCAAAAAGAGCAAGAGTTTCTTAAAGAGACAAAGGTCCAGTTTCAAGGCGTTAAACTAAGAAGTCAAATTTCTTTTAAGTCATATTTGATGCATACAGCATTTTTACAACTGAAAGGTATCAGAGTCACTTTATCATGCTTTAAAATGGAAGTATGTGGTCTGAAAATACGTAATTCCTTCCCTTTAAGTGACATGAATACCTTTGCGAGACAATGCAAGAGTCTTGAGTCACTACAAATACCACAATGATAATTGTTCTAGATATTTAAGCCACGACAAGAGAAAGTATAATAAATCACTTTAACAAAAGTACTTCTCTAGTTGTGAGCCAATGTGAGAGGAGTAAGTGAGATTTCCTGCACAACAGCAGGGCTGGAAATCAGCAGCTGGTCAGTAAATGAAACCCGAACCTCCCTCGGTAA
The DNA here is from genome assembly GCA_010277075.1 of Poeciliopsis retropinna. Taxonomy (NCBI): domain Eukaryota; kingdom Metazoa; phylum Chordata; class Actinopteri; order Cyprinodontiformes; family Poeciliidae; genus Poeciliopsis; species Poeciliopsis retropinna. Next base: position 11,367,211 of record VMRM01000022.1, read on the forward strand.
TCAGACTCACGTGCCTCCTGCCGTAATGCAGTAGGAATATCTGGGTTAAGCACCTTGTATATCAGAATCTATGCGGACAGAAATAAGGTCCTCCAGATTTCACTCAACAATTACTCGAGTTTGATTGGGTTTTTTTTTCGTGGTGTGTATTACCAGAGAAAGAACGGGGGATTAATAGCTAATACATTTTTCCGTTGTGACTGCATGTCGGTTTTCCATCGAGCAACACACATGGAACTGTGAGTGGAAAAACAAAACTTCCACATAACTCAAACATATTTCTGTCTTCCACAGATCTCAGTGTTCTCAGTGAAAGAGAAATATCTTGTTCTCTTTTGAGATATTTGTTTTTAACCCAGACCTCTCGTTGCTAAAATGTGCCAGAAGGCATTGATTTAAGTCTGCGTGGCTGCTTATCAGAGGGTCTGCACTTTGCATTGGGTGTAAAGTGCCAATGGCAGCAAACCCTTTATGCAATAAGCAGAGAAATTGTGTTGTGAAGAAAATCTAAGAAGGTGCAAATAAATGGAGAAATTTATATTTTACCACTTCGCCACATGTCAGATCAGCAGCGCTTAAAAAAAAAAGTCTTCACAACACTTGAACGCTTTGAAATTTTGCCACATTATAATCAGGGATTTTTTTTGTTGTTGTTTGATATTAGTTTGAAATCCTGGAAGAAAACCTGCTAGAAGGTACAAAAACATTTGAGACTGGGGCAAAAATTCACATTCCTACAGGACAACCCTAACCATACAAGCAGAACTACAATACATGGGAATAGATCACAGCATATTTGTGCTTTTAAATGGCCCAGTCAAAGGCCACACCTAAATTAACCTTTGGCAAGTAAATGTTTACGGACACCCTCCATCAACTCTGACGGGAGCAATGGGCAGAAAGTTTCTGCCTTTCGACATCCAAACCAGGGCTGGTCCAAGACTTTTTTGGAGCCCTGAGCATATTTTCATTTGGGGTCCAACATGTCAACACCAGCTGCTGTATCATTCCTAAACTGCTCAACTATCACGAGCGTCATTTGTAATTAGCTTGCATTATGCCAGTCTGGCTATCAATTTTGACCTTATACGAATAGCAGGCTAAAAAATATATATATTATTTGGATTTTAAGTAGCAGAGCGTGACAACCTCTTTGTTTTGGTGGAGCCTGTCTGTGTTGGTCTCTGTTTACAGATCCTGATTGGCTGTGGCTATCAGCCTGACTTGGAGCACCTGGCCAGAGATCCAAGAGTCTTAAAAGCGGAGTGACGACTGCCACTGAGGTTGCATGTTTGCTCCTTCTCGTTTCCAACCAGAGACAGAAGGAGGTCACCACCCCGGTTCCTACTGCCACTCCCAAAATGGTCACTTTGTTTTCCCTCTCATGAACTACTGAATAAATTATATAGACATGTTTGTTGGGGTTATTTTATCGCTGTTTGTCATAACCAGGTCGTGACAAAGTGGGGACTCATCAAACCACTTGATGGGTGTTTTATTGGGGTGACGCTTTAGTAAGGCATGTGTTATCTGGTGCTGCTAAATGTTGCTGCAAATAATCCGCTGGTAGGCACAGCAGTGCATCCCCTTTGGATGCAATGAGGGTTAAAGCAGTTGCTTGGGAGACGGCATAGTTCAGAGGCATTGTCATTTTATTGTCATGTTCTCTGTAGTAGCGGTATTTGGTGCACAAAAACTAGAGCTCAGTGTTAGTCTATGTTTGTGGCTAGGCAGGCTTAAAATAGCGGGGGATAATTTTGCACTTATTAGAGGCACCTCACTGACACATTTTTGGGGGTTTCTGTATGTTAAAAACAAGTGGAACTGCATTTTGATTGACCATGTTGGATAATGGATAATCAGTTTGATATTGGAAAAGCAGAAAGTTATTAATGGTCCAGTTGGAGCATGGCAAAACAAAGTCTACTGCAAGATCAGCTTCAGAATATTTTAACATTTTGGGTAACCTGCTAACGCTGAGACTTTGTTTCTTTTATTGAGTGAGATGCAGACATGCCTATCATCTTCAAAGTGTCAAAGTTATGAAGCAGTTAAATCAGTGGCGTTGAAAGCATACAGGTTGGTTCCCGAGGCTTATTGCTAACATTTTCGTACATGGAAAAAGACTGAGTTTGTCTGAGACTTTACTCACTGATTCGATAAGTGTGACTTGGGCATTTGGGAGCAATTTAAGAACTCCTAACCTGAGAATATTGCTGCTTATGTCAATGATCAAAAAGCTTAAATTCCTGCTGAAGCGGCTGCATTGGCTTGTTAGGTTGTAACACACAAACTTAGTTTTGGGGATTTCAAAGATCATAATGGTGTTGCCACAGGCAACACAACACTCATGTCTTCTGTCCTGTTAGGTAAAGAAGTGAGAAATTCAGAGAAAGTCTGCAAAAATTTTATTATAAGGGAAAACATTGGTTAGCCAATGGTTTTGCTTTGAAGCCAAACCCAGAGACTGTTTCTACAGTTTTACCAGCTTGTTATTTGATAAAAGGTTCAGGTAATGTGGCAGGACACGTCATCTCGAGCTCCGGATGTCTGTACTAATCTGTCCCTTGTCTCTTTTTCCTGTCCTTCTTAAATTGCTTCCCATTGGTATCAGGTTACTGAAGGGGGAGGTTTAGGGACAAGGTGGGAGTGAGTGGCTTCACATCAGGGCAATATGTAGACTTGTGTATTTTATAAATGGTAAAAGTATAAAAATTTCTTGTAATTTATTGGAAACTGAACAAAGAAAAAAAACATTTTTTTAAGTGGTGTAATTTAGAGTTAAACGATTTGGGACGGAAGCCGGTTTCCATGTGTGGGGGACGACCTCTTTGTTTTGGTAGGACCCGATTGTGTTTTTCTGTGTTTACAGATCCTGATTGGCTGCAGCTATCAGCCTGACTGTGAACACCTGGCAGCTGATTCCAGAATCTTAAAAGCGGAGTGACGACGTTGCACCTCGTTTCCAACCAGAGCCTGAAGGAGGTCGTCACCGTGTTTCCTGCCGGCACACCCAACATGGACACTTTTTTTCCCTCATGAACTAATTAATAAACTATATGGACTTTTTTTTCTACTTTAATTTGTTAATTAATTAATTATTTTGTTGTTTGTCACAGCCAAAGAGCTGGGTCGTGACAAAGTGGGGGCTTGTCAAAACTCTTGCTGGGTGAATAATCTGTTATTTGTGTGCCAACTATAAAAACTATCTCTATATAAAAATATATATCAGATGGCATCAAAAAAATTGCCATTGGCAAGTGAAATTGGCAAATTTCACTTGCCAATTTTTAAATAAAGTTCACCATTCAGTTACATTTAATTTTTATGCAATTTAATTAACATTCAACCAGTTGAATAGAGAATCCAGATTCAAAGGTAGATGTAGGTCAAATTTAACAATAAATCAATTAATCACATGATAGATTAAACAAAACTCAGTAATTTCCTTTGGCACGATTTATTGTTTTTCTCTCTATGTTTCCATCAAAACCTGGACGACAAAAATCTTCAGACTGGTGCGTTGGTTTCAACTGGGGTTTTTTTACGGTCTTTGCAATTAATTTTAGTTTTGTTCTTTCTGCTGTTTTGTTTATTTATCCTGGACATTTAAAATGTATTTTCCTTCCAGTGTTAAATGTTCATAAGAATTTAAAGTTTATTGATATTTGAAATGTGATGCCATTATTATTATACACCCTGCAAATGGTCTCCAAACAACATTACTGTTTATCGCAATAATTTCTGGGACAATTTATCGTCCAGCAAAACTTGTCATTGTGACAGGCCGAAGTGGCCTGTCACAATGACAATGACATCTAGCTTTTTTTCTGCAGTGACAAAGACTGTGGTCCCAACAACCACAAATGAAAATTAAATTAAATAACTCAAATTATGAACGCACACCCTCATGGGACATTGTGGACCTAGTGGGTCCACAATGTCAACAAGGGTTTTCTCCTCCCTTGTTGGAGGACAAATCTGCACTTAAGCTTATATCAAACCTAAAAAGTCCAACCCGACTGGTCCGAGGCCAAAGACGTTGTGTCCGAGCCCGATCCAAACCGACTGACTGACTTTAATTAGAGGCCTGAAGAAAACCCGTAAATAAGATTTTCCTGCTTTCATTTTTAGTCTGCCATTTGAGTAAGCAGTGTTACTTCTCCCATTTTTAGCTTCTGTTTAACATCTCCCAGCTCCATTTTGTTGCTTGTTGTCACTGCGGGATGAGTGAGGCGCAAATCATCTGGGATGTGATTGATAGGAGCAGATCAGGGTTGGGGCGTTTAATTGTAGCTGCTCCTGTTACAGTCTAATTAACTTAGACACCTTAACTGCTTTCCTCTAAAATCAAGGTAAGCTACTATTACTCCGTTTAGACTCTAAACAGATGAACACAGCATAGTATTATTGTTTACTCTTCTCTGTTCGGTTCCTACTGTAGGATTGTTGAAAGGGCCACTTCAGCCAAAGTTTTCTCAACCAGACATGGTCCAAAGAGTCCTGTTCCACATGCCAGCAAGATGCATTTAGTTCAGTGTCCATGTCAGAGACAACATTCAGAAGGGACTTTTTTTATTATTATTATCATTAATTCATCTAGTTTGCTCTGTGATGTACTCTGTAAAGTTAAAAGTCTCTGCACCAAGTAGAGTTACTTGTAATCTGTCAAAAATTACATTCATTTCATATTTTTCCATCTTTTAAAAAAATCAAATCCTGAAAATATTCACTTATGGCAACCCCTCATATATTCATGTATATATGAATATACATGTATATATGAGGGGTTGCCATAAGTCAATATCGTTGCTAATAGTTGCAACAATTTTGGAATTGTTTAAAAACAACAACTTTTTAAGCAATTTTTCCCTCGCTTTAGGAAAGTATACATGTATCATCATGCTAGCTTGGTGCTCTTGGGAGCCCCCTGGGGGTATGGAGGCCCTCAGTACCAAAAATTTACTTTTACAACTTAATAGCTCAGCCTTTAATCCTTATTTTTTTACAACCTTGAACTTCTTTGTGTTGACATACCTTACACAATTCAAGCGATGTAAAATTATCAGGTTGTAACGTGACAAAATGTGAAAAACTTTAAGTGGCACTGTATGAGTACATGTGCAGCTGTGATGTGGCGTTGTTGACGCCACAATAAAGCCACATATAACAATTTAAAAAGTCCTAATCCAGACCTTTTTAAATTATGCTCGCCTTCCCCTTGGTCCAACGGTATGCGTTCATCGCTCTGACATCTAGATATGGACAGAATCACTGCTTTGCTTATGAAGACCACAGCAGAGTGCCAACGGGACACTAAAACTCCTCGTTTCCACGTTTTTCCCACGTGTCCCGCTGTTTGCTAATGAACTACCACACAGCATCGCTCTGGGCTTCTCTCTCTGTCGCCGCTGCGTCCGATGCAAAGGGCAACATCTGGTTCCCATAAGTGCATATATGTCATCACAAAAAACGAGGAGAAAATGAGGGCAGGGAGGGATTAAAACAGGGAAAAGAGGGGGGGGTTGGGGGGGAGTATTATATATCAAATAAATTTTGAACTTTTAAGACTTGTTGTCGAGATATTGCTGCCTTTCATCTCCGCGTCAACTTCTTGCTGACTCGTGTTTACGTGACGCAGGCTGAAATACTGTCAGTAATAAAGAATCCAAGGAGATATTAAAGTGAAAGAGCGCAATTGTGAGAGAAAGAGAGACTGAGAAGAAATAAGACCAGGAAGAAGTATATATATACTTCTTCTTGGTATAAAAAGTCCTTCATTGAGAATGCAGTTAAAGGAAAGTCTGTGACACATGCAGAGATCAGAAGGGCCACATCTGAGGTTGCCTGTGAAACCGGAGCATGGTGTGCTTCTCTGCTGAGCTCTTAACACAGAAACCCGTGTGGTTACACCGAAGAGGAGGGCAGGAAAGGAGTCGGAGGGGAGGGTCTGCTTACAGAGCGAAAACATATTGTTTTTACTGCCCACTCACCAAGACAAGAGCGGCCTCGCTCAGCTGACTGGCTGCTGCACAGCCGAGCCGAGCCCTGCCCGGAGCGCAGGTGGTGGTCCGGTCCGGTCCAATGCGGTGAGGTCCTCCAGCTGCTGTTCGCGGCAGAAACACAAACCTGCAGAAACTCTGATTTGAGCAATCTATCTCTAGATCAACAAGGCTTCTTGGGAAGTGTGAGATTTCCAGCGAGCTGGGAAGGATCAGAACCACCAGTCCTCAAATTAAGTTGGAGCAAGAGTCAATCTTTAGCTGAAACGAGCAGTTTTAATCGCTGATATGGCCGCGAAATAGTCATTTCTTCAGCAAAACAAAATCTACCGACTTATCTTAATGTGAAAGGAGTTTAGCCATTCTTTGATGTAAGAAGTTCTGAAAAGTCTTTCTACGGTGTTTCATTTCCCTCTCGCAAGATCAAAAGCGCATATTAAAAACATTTACTACGATTATAAAGCTTGAAATTTGATTTATTTTTATCAAACCTTTATGCGATTGCCGAACACGAAGCATCTGCCGCTATTTGTCATTTAAAACAATAACTAGTCCCACAGCATCCATTTTTTAAAATGATTTTTAAAGAGGTAGTATTATGTTTCTTTCTAGGCACATGGTGCCATTTTTTAATTTTTTTTAGCATAATCAAGTAACTATTTTACCTCCAGTTGTTACAAAAATGCTAAATATATCAAACACGACTTGAAATAAATTTTACTTTGTAACTTAATGTCTTGAAATGGGGCCTTTGTCTCTTTCTGAAACTCCGCCTTCAGGAAGTCATCACAACATGGCTCCTCTACTGGCCTTTCAGTAACATATTCATTTTAGCACACCTATAGGGTTGCTACAGGAGCCTAGAGGATTTCTCAAACATGTATATTTTTCATGAGGAAATAACATAACATAATTTGCAGCTAAAAAAAAAAAGTTGATTTTACGTAACGCTACCCCTTTAAGAAAAACAAAAATGGGTGTATAAGCTGTTGCCTATACAAGTTAAAAACAAATCCTGCACATCAAACTAGATGATAATGGATTACTGTGGAAAATAATTAAAACTGAGAAATGGCATTTAGATTTTTAAAAAAAAATCTTTTACTTACATTGCTGTGTAAAAGTTTCAAAATATTCATCTTTCACTGTGATGTGTGGTGTTATATTATATATGTTACATTAGAGTTTAGAGCGGGTGTTACCAAAAATATGAAATTATAAGCTTCTTTACATAAAAATGTTCTACTTTGCATCCAAGAGCTTAAATGAAAAATAGTAGTTTTAAAGGTGAAGAAGGTTGTGACCCTTCAACCTCCCCCGACCGAAACTATTGAGAACACCTTACCCCTTTAGAAACAGGATTAAGGGACAAAGGATCAAATGAGGTCAGGCCCAAATTTTTTAAATGATTGCCTTGCATCTTTCACCTACTTTCAATAACTTAAGATATGAGATTAGAAAACCAAAAATGCCTAAAACTCCAATCTGCCTGGTTGAAAACCACAGTATTTCTTAATCCCCCCCTTTTTCAATGCAAGCTTTGGTTGCCCCACCAAAAACGTTTCAGTCTCCATCTGCCAAGAGATACTGGTGCTGAAGGTCTTTTCACAGTCCAGACACAGAGCTGCAGTTGCATCAGGCCAGAAAAATGTCAGGCTCAGCGACCGTGGGGCTGTAATTACATAGAAGCACTGCTGAGCGCTGCAGGATAAACGTCAAGAACAGAGAGATGGACCGAGGCGAATAAATTGGGAAGAGGATAAATGCAGGGAGGAGAAAAAAGTAAATGGTGGGAATGCAGAGAAACTAAAATGTTTTCAGGTGGGAGGAAAACACAAGAGGAGAATAAAGGTGAAACCGAAAACTGCTGGTAATTTCTTTTTCTTTTGTGGACGTGAAGGAAAAGAGGCCTCGTTTGCTGCTGCCGTAGTTTTGGTGTCAGTTTTGTTTTTATGTTTCATGGTCAGACGTGTGTGAAAGTCCTGATTGAGCCAACGTGGCATGACTGACCCCTTGTGGAACCCAGGATAATATCTGGTACACCTTGCCCAAAACTTGAACCAATCTTATGTGGGGATAAATACATAATTCACCTCTTTTTAATTCAAGATTTTAATGTGATAAACAGATTTTGTTCAGCATCCCTGGTCACAACCAGACCTGATTACTGCCTGACTGGTGTAACCACAAAATCACTGAAACAGAAGCTGTGCAACCACAAGATCATGCTAAAAAAAATCATAGTTGGACAAGCCAAAGTTTGGATCCAGTCCAGTGGATGTGAAATATATTTCCTGGATAGCAATGCTTTAAGCAGTTCCAAAAGGATCTGGGCCAAAGAATATTGAAAGTAGTCAACAGTGTTAGATTTGAGTAAAGTGGGCTCTTTATGAATTATGAACTACTAAACATGAACAAGTTTAAAATGACCTAACTACTAAACATGAACAAATATAAAATGACCTACCAACTAAACATGAACAAGTATAAAATGACCTAACTACTAAACATGAACAAATATAAAATGACCTACCAACTAAACATGAACAAATATAAAATGACCTAACTACTAAACATGAACAAATATAAAATGACCTAACAACTAAACATGAACAAATATAAAATGACCTAACTACTAAACATGAACAAGTATAAAATGACCTACCAACTAAACATGAACAAGTATAAAATGACCTACCAACTAAACATGAACAAGTATAAAATGACCTAACAACTAAACATGAACAAATATAAAATGACCTACCAACTAAACATGAACAAGTATAAAATGACCTAACAACTAAACATGAACAAGTATAAAATGACCTAACTACTAAACATGAACAAATATAAAATGACCTACCAACTAAACATGAACAAATATAAAATGACCTAACTACTAAACATGAACAAATATAAAATGACCTAACAACTAAACATGAACAAATATAAAATGACCTAACTACTAAACATGAACAAGTATAAAATGACCTAACTACTAAACATGAACAAATATAAAATGACCTACCAACTAAACATGAACAAATATAAAATGACCTAACTACTAAACATGAACAAATATAAAATTACCTAACTACTAAACATGAACAAATATAAAATGACCTACCAACTAAACATGAACAAGTATAAAATGACCTAACAACTAAACATGAACAAGTATAAAATGACCTAACTACTAAACATGAACAAATATAAAATGACCTAACAACTAAACATGAACAAATATAAAATGACCTAACTACTAAACATGAACAAGTATAAAATGACCTAACTACTAAACATGAACAAATATAAAATGACCTACCAACTAAACATGAACAAGTATAAAATGACCTACCAACTAAACATGAACAAGTATAAAATTACCTAACAACTAAACATGAACAAATATAAAATGACCTAACTACTAAACATGAACAAATATAAAATTACCTAACAACTAAACATGAACAAATATAAAATGACCTAACTACTAAACATGAACAAGTATAAAATTACCTAACAACTAAACATGAACAAGTATAAAATGACCTAACTACTAAACATGAACAAATATAAAATGACCTACCAACTAAACATGAACAAGTATAAAATGACCTACCAACTAAACATGAACAAGTATAAAATTACCTAACAACTAAACATGAACAAATATAAAATGACCTAACAACTAAACATTAACAAGTATAAAATAACCTAACTACTAAACATGAACAAATATAAAATGACCTACCAACTAAACATGAACAAATATAAAATGACCTACCAACTAAACATGAACAAATATAAAATGACCTGCCAACTAAACATGAACAAGTATAAAATGACCTAACTACTAAACATGAACAAGTATAAAATTACCTAACAACTAAACATGAACAAGTATAAAATGACCTAACTACTAAACATGAACAAATATAAAATTACCTAACAACTAAACATGAACAAATATAAAATGACCTAACTACTAAACATGGACAAATATAAAATGACCTAACTACTAAACATGAACAAATATAAAATGACCTACCAACTAAACATTAACAAGTATAAAATGACCTAACTACTAAACATGAACAAATATAAAATGACCTACCAACTAAACATGAACAAATATAAAATGACCTACCAACTAAACATGAACAAATATAAAATGACCTGCCAACTAAACATGAACAAGTATAAAATGACCTAACTACTAAACATGAACAAATATAAAATTACCTAACAACTAAACATGAACAAATATAAAATGACCTACGAACTAAACATGAACAAGTATAAAATGACCTAACTACTAAACATGAACAAATATAAAATGACCTACCAACTAAACATGAACAAATATAAAATGACCTACCAACTAAACATGAATAAATATAAAATGACCTAACTACTAAACATGAACAAATATAAAATGACCTAACAACTAAACATGAACAAATATAAAATGACCTAACTACTAAACATGAACAAGTATAAAATGACCTAACTACTAAACATGAACAAATATAAAATGACCTACCAACTAAACATGAACAAGTATAAAATGACCTAACTACTAAACATGAACAAATATAAAATGACCTGCCAACTAAACATGAACAAGTATAAAATGACCTAACTACTAAACATGAACAAATATAAAATTACCTAACAACTAAACATGAACAAATATAAAATGACCTAACTACTAAACATGAACAAATATAAAATGACCTACCAACTAAACATGAACAAGTATAAAATGACCTAACTACTAAACATGAACAAATATAAAATGACCTAACTACTAAACATGAACAAATATAAAATGACCTAACAACTAAACATGAACAAATATAAAATGACCTACCAACTAAACATGAACAAGTATAAAATGACCTAACTACTAAACATGAACAAATATAAAATGACCTAACTACTAAACATGAACAAGTATAAAATGACCTAACTACTAAACATGAACAAATATAAAATGACCTAACTACTAAACATGAACAAATATAAAATAGACCTACGAACTAAACATGAACAAGTATAAAATGACCTAACTACTAAACATGAACAAATATAAAATGACCTGCCAACTAAACATGAACAAGTATAAAATGACCTAACTACTAAACATGAACAAATATAAAATGACCTAACAACTAAACATGAACAAATATAAAATGACCTAACTACTAAACATGAACAAGTATAAAATGACCTAACTATAAACATGAACAAATAAAATGACCTACCAACTAAACATGAACAAATATAAAATGACCTAACTACTAAACATGAACAAATATAAAATGACCTAACAACTAAACATGAACAAGTATAAAATTACCTAACTACTAAACATGAACAAATATAAAATGTCCTACCAACTAAACATGAACAAATATAAAATGACCTAACTACTAAACATGAACAAATATAAAATGACCTACCAACTAAACATGAACAAGTATAAAATGACCTAACTATACTAATTTCAATTGCAAAGCCTCAGTTTCTGGCTTTACATTTGGCTGAAATTCATTTACAGCCAAATGTAAATGAATTTCATTCATTTACATTTGAATGAAATGTAAATGAAAGCTTTTTGAAAGCTTTCATTTACATTTCAAGCTTCCTTGAAAGCTTTTTTAATCGAGCTGAACATCTTCCACAGAGGCTGAAGCCAGTTTTCCATAGTTGTCAGGACATTTCTCTCTATTATCGGCATCTCTGCCTGCAGGAGAAGGAGGATGTTCTCTGCCTTGTTGCACTCCTTCAGCAGGTCCTTGAAGACGGCCTTCCCCTGGCGTATAATCTTTTCCGGGCTCATTTTGAGGACTTTTGAGGTTCGGTTTCAGCCCAGAGTTTCTCAAAGAGTCGATCACAGATTGCATGATAATTTTCTCAAGAGTAGTATCAGAGTTCTGTCCTGACTTGTCAATAATCCTCTGGATTACATCTCTGACCAGGCTTCTCATGGCCGTTTTTCTCATGTCTACCTCTTCAGACTGGTCTTCCTCCGATTCACTGATGGACTCAGTTTCTGAATGTTCCAGCTCAGCAGGAATCCTCACGGATTTCTGCTGGAGGTTTTAAATTTGGAACTGGATGGGAAACTGTCAATCCAGGTGGATGTGAAACCTGCTCATCTCTTTCATCTTCAGAACAAACTTGAGAATCTGTTAGTTCCTCATTGCCTTCATCGTCCAGCACTGAGGAAGCTGACATCTGACTGTCCCACAGAGCTTCCTTCACAGAGGAGTGAAGGCAGATGGGGAATCATCAGAGCTGGACTCCGGTTCCGATTCGTTTTCCAGCAGATTTTCAATCAACAAGATCTCCAGATGACGGAAGGCTTCCATGGGTGATATTTCATCCAACACTGGCTTCCCTTCTATTTCCTGTGAATCTTTGGTTGACTGAGTCTCCGGTACAGAGTTCTCCACATCTGCAATATCTAGAGGAACGAACGGCTCAGCGGATTTTATCAACCTTAAGCTCCTCTTCCTGTAGATCTGTGGTTGCCTGGACTTCTAGAGGAATAACGCCTGTCATAGTCGTAGTTTCCTTGTTGTCTTTGACCGGCTGAGCCTCTGTTACACATCCTTGTATGTCAGAAAGGTTGTCTACAAGAGAAGCTTCTCCTGCCGACATTTTTCCATCTTCCACCTGGATGTTCAGCGTTGGCTTGTCTTCAGTCAGAGAGGTTTCTGGTTGTTCCTGGATGATCATTGGAGCCACCTTCGATGAATGTTTACCAATGACATTTCTGAAAAATCTCTTGATCTTCCCTGTCAGACCTTTAGTCTTAGATTTCGGCTTACAATTTCTACCGTCGACTGGTTTCTTGAATTCCTCAACAGATGAGCGCGATCTATCCAAAAGGTCTTGCATGATGAAGTAGGAGCACCTGAGTCCAAGATCGTTGTAGGAGCACCTGAGTCCAAGATGTGATTGACTCCAGCCAGCAGATATTGCCCAATCAGCCTGTTTAAATTCTGTGTGTGCTCGGTATCGATGTCTTTGTCGATCCCAGGACTCTAACGAAGGTTTCGGAAACTTTGTTGCCCACAGCCGCATTCAAGTCCTTCATGGTGCAACTTTTCTTGTGGAGACTAAGCAGAACGTTGCATGTAAACAGCTCCAAGATGTCTCCAAAGGTCTCCTGCAGAGCACAGGCGGTGCTGGGTTCGGGGTTTCCATTTGCCAGTCCCAACTTCTCCTTCGGGGTGAGGTTTCTGAAAAACAGGTCGACCGGGGGCTTCCACGGTGACGGTCTGAGTCTCTGAGGATGGCGAACTTACCAACTTGCCATGATTGTTTCTCAGGTTTGAAGAGTGCAAAGTGACGTTTAGGGAAACAGAACGAGCAAATAAAGACTGTGACTAAGACTATGACTTCTGTCCACACGTCATAGGCATCAAACCCGCCCGCACAGCAGCGTTATATCCTCACGTAAGAAGTCACGTTAGGAGCCACTTTACTGCGCATGTCAGACTATCTAGCTATTTAAATTATTTACAGTTGGGCCAATTAAATCATTTAGATTTAGTTTGTTAGAAAGCCAATGGAGGGAGCTACAGCTTCATTTTCCTCTGGTTGTGACCAGAACACTGAGAAATGGTTTCATTTGTCCTTCGCACGCTAAATATGAACGGCGCGGTATTTAGTTTGTTCATGTTTAAATGGTAATAAACGTGTAAACTGTAACTGTCCCAGTTTCTTAATTCTAGTTTTGATGTATGTGCTTTTTGTTTATCGCCGAGCGAGAAATGTATTGTCAAATATATGAATATTTTGGTATTTTTTTCCTTAATTCATTAAATGCTAGTGAAATGGAGGCTAACGGTAGCCTGTAGCTAAGCTAACTATGCTAAATGGTTGATAATCTCACAGTCTACTTACCTCTCGGAGAAAAACTAGGTTATAAATTGACACTCTTGCTTTTTTCTCTCACTATTTTTTGAAAACCTGACTTTATTATTTTTCTTAACAGCATAGTAAAGGCCACAGTCGATCTTGTTTTCCACTGGCTGCTGCTGCTGAACACCGTCAAGCTCCAGGCAGGAAGGAACCATTTCATGCTGATCCAGGGGCGTTCAGGGAAAATGTGAGCCTTTTGGTCTGGGAGGGAAAACATTTAATTTTTACTGCTGAAAACTATTTTAGAAAACACAATATGATTAATTTTGTAATTGACAGTGCCCCATTTTTTAAAATAATTTTTATAAACGAAAAAAAAAAATTGTGGAGGGCCCCTGGTCAGGGGCCCTTGGAATAGTCATAACTACCCCCCTGGTCTGACTTGGTGGCAGTAAGCTGGGACTTCGAAGCAGAAATATTTAGGCTAAGATATGAACACTGAAAGAGGACCGAGACTCTTTCAGAATGTGGGCCCATGTCTTTCCAAAAACAATTTAAATTGCATCACATTTGATGGGAAAACACAGCAGTCAAACTGTTATATTGGACCTTTACTCAGAAACTAAAGCATTTAGCTGATGCCAACAGCCTTATTTCACCAAACATGCTCATCATGGCAAGACTTGCTTAGTTGACACCCAGTGATTATTCAGGCTTATGGTTGCCAAAACTAAAAGATGAGTCATTAGGTTTAGGGGCCTATTACTACTTCACAGAGGGCCAGGTTGGTTTAAATAACTTTTACTGAATAAAACCATAACTGGAAAACTACTTTCTTACTTACTCGGGTAAGATATACGAAACCAGTTTGATGTGTGATATAAAAAACAAAATCTGAATAAATCTGACATGCGAAATTCCTCATCTGTTATAAAAAATAAGAAAAAAGGAAAGAAACCAAAAATAATCCTCAGCTACTCCGAACAAAAAGATCTGACAATAATTTCAAACTTCAATTTTTTTTTATTATTTATACATTCACCACTGATAGGCGTACTTAAAGAATTAAAAACAAAATGAAATCTTTGTACTAAAATGATAAAATAACGATAAAAAAAAACAATATTAAAACCATTGGTGGGAAAACATATAATGCGATCTCCTCTCTCAGGCCTGTGCTGGCAGGAGAACTGGATGGGAGGAGGAAAAGATGGAAAGCGGTTCAATGAGGACATAATCCGAGCTCATGTTAGTCGTGACGGATTCTCTCCCACAGAGAATGATCTCAGCTCTTAACAGAGAAACAGGAACACTGCATTGTCTTAGTAGTTTTTACACTAAGTCGAAAATAATCCAGAGCTGCCTTATTTAAAGACTTGATTTTGCAGATATTTTAAGTCTGTACAAAATGCCAAACAGGGATTTTTCTGATATTTTCTGATTTCTGCGAGCAAATGCGCAGACCAACAAATTTTCTCTTCAGGCAGAACTGGCAAAAAAAAAAAAAAAAAAGCATAGCTTTTGTACTACATGCAGCAACAAAGGAAGTCCTCAGCAAGTTGCAGGATGCTGAAACCCAGAGGAGTCAACTGCTGCTTAAAACAAACGTATAATCAGCATCTAGACTTTGGAAAAGTTGACTTTGTAGTAGTTTGAAATTGTCCAGTGTGCCGTTCTGCTACGTGATCAGGACGAAAAACTGACAGAAAACATCAGCGAAGGCATAAAGGAAATGATCTGAAACCTCAACCGGATTGAAAACACTGCAAAACATCACGGTCTCCGTAAGCATGGCTGTGGCCTTAGATGTGCTTTGAAAAAAAAAAAAAAAAAAAGTGACGCTTTTGAGAGATGGGAAATGACATCAGTTGGTCCTCTGTTGGGTCTTTGTTGTAACAAAGTACATGTAGTGAAAGGCAAATGCAGGAGCGGCGGTCTCCGTGGCAGTCCCGTCAGCGCCTCCTGTCTCTCGGTTCGCTCCGGCTGCGCGAGCGCCGGCTCGAACCCGCTCCGCCGCCCCCGGCTCTACGGTACCCGTCCCTGCGTTTGTCGTTCTCCCTCTCCCTGTCTCTGTCCCTCTCCCTGTCTCGACCTCGGTCTCTGTCCCTCTCCCGCTCTCGGTTCTTGTCCTTCTCACCCTCGCTCCGGTTTCCGGCGGAGGTGCCCGCGGCTTTCGTTCTCTCCTTGCGCTCTTCCTCCTTTTTTTTCTCCTCCTCCTCTACTTCCTCTTTTCGTCTTTTCTCACGCTCTTTCCGCCGTTCCTCACGCTCCTTTACCTCTTCCGCTCGAGCTGCTTCTCGTTGAAGAAACTAAGTTGAGGAAAGAAAAAAAACGATTAGAAAAATGTTTTATGATGAGATACGTTTTTCTCAGTAAAGTGACTTAAGAAGTCATGAAACGTTAAATTACAAATATACACCTTAAAACTTTCCCATAGTTACTGTTTATTTTTACTGACAAGCACTGGAAAAAGTCCAGAACATTTTGTTCTAAAATCTCCTTTAAGGGAGAAGTGTAATGTGGGAAATGTATCCTTTAATAAGTCAATATGTGATGGTAGCACTAAAAAAAGCAAAGATGAAAAAAGGGAAAAAGAATTGGATGTTTATTTTCCAGGTATATTCAACGACTCAGTTATCTGTCTTTAAATCTAAAGACTAAACTGTACCTTCACTGCAAAAACACAAAATCTTACCAAGTATGTTTAGTCCAGTTTCTACAGCAAATACCTTAGTACATGTGGAATAAGACAAAATTAACTTACAAGTAATTTAATCAATCAATATTTTCTTAGCATTGATTTAAAAAAAAAAAAAAAGTATTAGTTCCACTGGCAGATTATTTCACTTATGGGAAAAATATCTTGTGATAATTATAATCTGTCAGTGGAACTGGTACTTTTTAAAATTAGTATTAAGGAATTATTTATTGAAAAAAGCTCCTATTTTGCTGAAAAGTTACTTGTAAGATAGTTTTGTCTTACTTGATGTATTAAAAATCAAAATATTTGGTCAGTTTGTGTTTTCGCTGTGGATTTATTACGTGTTAACAGAACAAGAGAAAAAAGCAATTGGCTGAGTTTTATTTTGGAATATCAGAATGCCACACTTTTCAAATATTCTTCATGAAAATTGTTTAAAAAAATCTTTGTGCTTAAACTTTACAATCGTGTTCATTAAAGTTCAAACAAAATACCCTAAAGGCAACAAAAATAAAAAAGAAGTTTAAAATTGGCGTAAAAGTTGGCCAGTGGAGCGTCTCTCACCTGCTCCTCTGTGAGGGGCAGCCAGTAAATGCAGGGAACCGCTTTAGTTTTGCGGAACAAGTCGTCCAGCAGCTTTGCAGGAGGATCCTCGGCTATTATGAGAAAAAAACAACAACAGAAGGTAAACAAGAATTTATCATCTACCACACCGTGTACAGGTTGAAGGATCTGACAAGTCCTCCTCCACCTTTCTTTTCCATCTTCTTCTCCTTGCTCTTCCCCCTCTCTTTTCGCCGTCTCTCTCTGGACTGAGACCTTCCTGGGCCGCCCTCCTTCTCCTCTCCGGGTTTCCCAAACTCCTTCACCTTGTCTCGGTCCCACTCTCGCTCCGCCCGTGCCCGCTCTCTGCGCTCCATCTCCCGCTCGCGCTCCGCCCACTGGTCCCGCTCTGGGAGAAGCGACGGCAGGCCCGTCGTCCGTCCGCGTCCCGGGGCGGCAGGTCCCGTCTCCTCTCCTCCTCCAGGTCTGTCGCCTGCTCCCGAGGAGTTTTTCTGGTAGTCCAGCTACGAAGCGGAGAGACACGTTTCCGTCACAAATGTGCTGAAGATTTAGTCGATATTCTTCTAACAGTGAAAAAAATCACATGTGAATGAATTTGGTGCTAAAAAAAAAAAAAAAATGCAGTGCTATCATCCTCCTCACTTCCTGTCGTGTCCTTCATTTATTCTGCCAGGAGTAACATCCGGTTGTTGATCACGACCGGATGCGAAGAAAAAAATGTTTCCTTTGCAGGAAAACGGGCCAATTTCGATACTGAAAAACCACCTGATCCAAACGCCAAAATGTTTCAGAAATTGCTGTGTTTCCACCAAGCAAATTTATTTTTTTAATTCAAATTGATTAATGGAAACTGAGTCACTGCAATCCAAAACACTGACTAAATTGACTCTTACCTCATCCTGCTGGCAGAAGTCTACTCTGAGAACCTTCGGGTTGCTCTGAGGCCATTTCACTCCATGAAGAGCTGCCCGGGTAGCGACCGCCTCCTCCGTACTCGAGTACTATGGAGAAAGATTCAGGAAAAAAAAACAAACAATAAAACTGTCAAGAACCATAATCGGGCTCAATATGTGCAGGATGAAAACAAATACAGGTAAAAACTTACAGTGACATAACAGTGGGACTTGATTTTGTCGATCCAGAATCCGTCCTCCACCAGAGTGCCGGTTCTGCTCAGCAGCTCCTTCAGCTGCCCGAGTGTGAACGGCCTTACCTGGAGAAAACGTTCCACAATGGTTATGACCAAGAAATAAAAACATGACGCGATAAATGTTCAAACTGGACTTGTCCCAAAACGTTATTTTACTAGCTTGGTGAGGGTAAGTATTCAAATGTTTCCAGCACTAATTTTTGGAGATAATAAAAATGATCTAAAAGACAGTTTCAGTTCATCATTATGTAATACCATTTATAACAGTTAACATTTTTTGAGATAATATTTTACGTTCATTTAAATTGTTATAAAAGTCAAATATTAAACTGGGATGTGATAAATCAGCGACAGTCATCATCTAAGTTTTTCCCCCTCATTCTTGTCTAAATGTTGATAAATAATCTAATTTCACACTTTTCAAAAGTGCTAATTTTTCCACAAACAGGCAGCTGACACAGCAGACCGAGATCACCACCTGCTGGAAGAAACCATTCCAACCTCACCTACTTTGGATCTGCTTCCTAAAATATCTGCAAATACCAGCTTTAAACTGACAGGAGTGTTTTCTCACCAAGTTCCAGATGTGAACGATGCTGGAGACTTGGCCTCGAGGCGGTGAGGGCTGCCTGGCGGTGCGAACCGGGTCGTCAATAGTGATGGAAACGCCCGTTTTCTGCTGGCTGATGGAGCGACGAATGAGGGTGTCGCTGGCTGTCACTGGAAAAATGTTATGAACCCCACAATTTAATCTTTTCAATAAATAAAAAGAAAACATAAAGTTTAAATTTTTTAGCTTTGGATAGGTATTAGACGGGGCTTTCTTATTGTACCAGTGTTGGTTTCAGTATCTTGGCTTGCTAGTGTTGGCGACTGGGTTTCCACAGTTGCTGGGAGAGTCGTGTCCATCTGCTCCTCGTGGGCCGCTACGCTTTCCCCTTCTACCTGAGAATCGTCTTCCTCAAAGTCTTCCCGCCTCATTCTCTTCGCTTCTTTTTGTCCGTTCTCTTGGCCCTTGACAGGCACCACCTGGAAACAGAGCAGAGGTCAGCATCGCAACGTGAATGGACTTGTTCCCGGTCACCGTTTTTAAAAGGTTAAGAGCTGCAGAATAACCTGCGTGACGGTGCGTCGAATCTGAAGGTCCTGGTCGGAGCGCTCCCGCTCTTCGTCCTCGGTCCCAGACAGAGCGGCTTCATCGGGATGTAGAACCACTACAGCCTCCTGGCCGACAGGCGGCCTGATGTCTGGGATCAGGGACTAACGATAACCAAGGGAGAAGCACAGTTATTGGTCTTTTGTTGCTTTTTGTGTTTTTACAACAGTTGAGGGTTGTAATATGAGTAAATTTGATAAAGTTTAATATATTTCAGTGCAGGGTTCTTACACTTTTACCACAGTGAAAGTTAGGAAATTTCAAAACTTTTCCAGCACCACGTTTGGAAATCAAAACGTTACAAAAGATAATAAAAAAAAGCAGCTTTGGTTGTATGGCACAGTTTCTTACTGTTGTCATTAATAATGTCCGGTAGTAGTGTTCTACATCCTACAACAGGGTCAGGGTGAACCAGAATATGGCAAAATTTTATACTTTGAAATGTCTCTCTCTCACACACACACCTTATATGTCTAACTGATAACATATCAAAATGCTAAAAAATGTTTTTAATAATGTTATTTAACATATAAAATATACAGCAGGCTTTATTTCAATTACCGAGATCAATAATAATAAATATTCATTACACTGAAACAATCCAAACAAATCACGCAAAGGCAAATTACCTTCCAGTACAAATGAAAGGCTTAAGAACTATATGCAGAGAAAGTGACAAACAAAATCTCTAAAAAAAAAAAATGTTCTCAAAGATTTCTGACATTTAGGAAATAGAAATAATTTGTGTAATTGTAACAGAACTAAAACAAGAGAAGTTTAGTCTGATGCAACTTCAGACGGTGAGAAAAAATTTGTCTGTGTGAAAATATCTGGCTTCAACTGTAAGTAACTTTCTAAATTTAAGCTTGAAGTCAAATGTTAGACTGCATTTTATTTCACAATTTAATTTGAATACAAAGCACTTTCAAGGATTTAGAAACAGAAATTAAACATTTTCCAAATTTTGAAAACACCTCGTTGGAATTAGGCGTTTTAGGTCAAGCTTTTCTACAAACTCTGTACCAATACGTCACTACATATATTTAGTATTTAAATGGCTTTTGAAGGTGTCTCGTTCCACTAGATTTTATGTAGGGGCATCAAACACAAATGCACACCACATTTCCAAAGTAAAATTGAAAACCATGAATGATTTCACTTCCACTTTACAATTATCCATTACTTTACAGTCAGTTTGTCACATGAAATGCGATAAAGTTTGAGATTTTAACATAATGTGCCAACTTTTGCAAGGCTGCAAACTATTATTAATAGAAAAACCTTACACAAAATACTGCAAATACCTTGAGTGATTCGGTGGTGATGCTGATGGAAGGTTTTTTGGCAGTGACGGCTGTGCTGGAGCCCCACCTCCTCTTGCGACCTGCCACGGCCCCCGAATCATGTTCGGCCTCTGCATTGCCTGGAGACTGTTTGCTGCCTGGTGCATCGAGATATACAGAGATACAAGCAAGATGCCAAAGATAAACATTGGTTTCATTGAGGTAGTAGGTGTAGTTCAGAATTTGTATTGTTTTATATGAAATACTTTTACTAATTATTCAAGCAATGTAACTTCTCATAAACATGACATAACACCTGTCATAAACATGTTTAAGTCTTCATGAATATTCATGACTGTTGTAATAAAGTGTCATTAGGTAAATCATTACACTTTTAATACAAAGTTGACATTATTCAAAATGTCTTCGTTACGACAACTTGACATTAACCAAGAAATCATAATCTGACATAAATTTGTTATAAAAGTATTACTGATTAAACTTTAAAAATTATGTAGCTTTATGTTTTTAAAGCTAAAGTTTAATGAGTAATACTTTGGTGTCATGTTTATGACGGTGTCATGACAGTCTTATTCACAACCCGACAAATAAAGTGTTACAGAAGAAAGAAGCACAAAACTAAACCCAGCTCTCATTTCTATATTGTGTCAGAAATTAGCTTGAAAGTCCAGGAAAGTACTCACTGCCAAGGGAGATCTTGCGTCCGGAGAAAGCCTTCGGTGTCTGAAAAACAACAACAAAACAAAAACAATATATAAGAAAAATAACCCAAATTACATGGGAAATGGAGAGTAGCTGCAAAGATCAGGTTGGGGGAAAGAAAAAGCAGCAAGTATGAGGGTAAAAGTAAGGACTAAAAAGATAAACAGAAACTGCTCTGCAAAGATGTTTTCAAATTCCTTGCAAAAGATGACTATATATATATATATATATGTATATATATATTTATTTATATTTATTAATTCAATTGAGAAAGCTAGTGTCCAATCACAACACCAGTGATTTATTAATGTGTCCCAGTTAGGGTGGCAAACAATTAATCAACTTACAATTAATTGGCGATTAATGGCTTATTCGATTAACAAGAGTTCCAATCGATTAATAATGTTCACTTCGAATAAGCCTTCTTTCAGTGTTGTAGTTTGGCCATCGCCCAGCAGAGGGCCCCACTGGTCCGCTGGAACCAGCTGATTACAGGAATAAAGATGGCGGTGGGGGAAATTCCAGGACGGGAAAAAAACAAAGTCCTGTGATGGATGCAAAATGCGGTTCTGTTTTCAAATACAAACACTCCTTAAGTTATAACCTTAATACCGCCCATTCAGCCGAGCTGCATGATGGAGCAGCGTCAACTTCTCAACCAAAAATGGCCGACTTGCTATGAAGGCAATGATACGATATCAGATAAAATTGTAACATGATGGGGAAAAAACAAAATGCTATTATTAAGCAAGGTTGAGTTTGAAGGCTGTTGTGAGTTAATCCACTTCATGAGGCGACTTTTTAATATTCCTTCAAGAGCAACCAGACAATACAGTATGAATATCTCTGTTCATTGATTATTAATGAACAGAGATATTCTTATATTTTGTTGTGTTTAAGTTTAACGATGTGAGAAAACCCCAATTTTCTGTTTGTACAGAGTAGATTTTTCACAATTCATGATATAAAAGAAAAAAAGGTTGCCCTTTATGTTATGGGAAGATTGTCAATCCTCCAAGAGAAAACTTGGATTTTAAAGAAAATGGTTGCTTACGATTTAATCGTTGGTCCACTGATAAAATCAATCAATTTTAGATTACCTCATTAATCGATAACTTGCGACCCTGGTCCGAATATTTCCACGACAGCAGATGTTATTAAAATTTAAAGATAAATTTAGAAAAAAAAACCTTTTCACAGTCGATTCTCTCGCCAACATTACAACCAAAATTCAAAACAACTACGAATTTTGACACCGAGTGAGATCCACTTATTCCTTGGAGTCACTGCAACCTGATCTGTACTGGGATGGCCCAATCACAACTGGACCCTCGTTGCCTAATTGGACAAAGGTCCAATCAGTGCTGCCTGAGATGTTGAGTCTGAAGTGTGAAGCACAAGTGCAACTATCTTCTAGGATAAGGACCCTGAAATTTGTGTTTTCATGAGTCCTTCTGATGCATCACCAATAGCAGGAAGGATGACGATCGGAACCAGACCCATGCTTTAAATAGTCCCTGTGCTCACAAAATCT
Source organism: Poeciliopsis retropinna (assembly GCA_010277075.1). Classification (NCBI taxonomy): domain Eukaryota; kingdom Metazoa; phylum Chordata; class Actinopteri; order Cyprinodontiformes; family Poeciliidae; genus Poeciliopsis; species Poeciliopsis retropinna. The sequence goes on from VMRM01000022.1 coordinate 11,390,205, forward strand.
GCAACTTAAACGTTCAGTTCTCCGCAGCCATATTAAGCTGCAAGTTGTTCTTCAGCTTAAATGAGAAAAAAAAACAAAACAATAAAAGTCCAGCTAAACGCAATCCAGAGAGAACATTAGTGGTTTCAAAGATGAAACAAAATCCAAGCATCCCTTTAAAGTTGCCGCAGTCTGCAGAGGAAATATCTGAGAGATACACACAAAGTTGTTTGTGTTTCCCATAATGATTGGAAAAACAAAGCAGCGCAAGATGAAACGGGGATAATCAAGAAGCTGCTGTCCTGTTCTTTGAAAGTTGCGATCCGGTTAATAGCTCCAGAAGGCCGTTTTGATGAATACAAGGCAATCTCCGCTCTTTTGTAGTTCAATTTTTTGACTCTTTAGGCCGGTGGAGATGGAAGTGGAGGTGCAATCACAGCAATCAGCTGGAGTTTGAACATCAACCAAAGTAAGGAAACATCTTGTTTCAGAAGCAGTGAGTTTACATTTTAACGCCGTAATTAAATGATCAATAACATTGAGCACAAAGCACATCTGTGTATCTAATTGTAAGAAATGTTTCACAAATATGTATCTATTTGTTGACAGTTTTGACATCCATCCATTGGTGTCTTACCTCTTCACTGGACTCTGAGGACTTTTCTGGATCCGCTGTGGAAGCCTCTTTCTCCTGCCTGCATAAAGGTTAGAAATACAAATCACGTACTTATTCTCATGCAGACCTCGGAAATGCCTGCGTCAAATTCAGATAAGCAGCTGGTGGGGATTTTAAAAGGTGGACTATTATATTTTAAAGCGAGACGTGATAAGGTGCGTCTGCTTGTTGTGTCTGATTCACTAAAAGGAAGCCGGATAAACCCAAGGTGACACAGATAACTCATTTTTAGCGTGTGAACAGCTGCAACGATGTCTTATAAAACCAGAGCAACTAAACAGACCTTTGTTGTTCCTCCTCTTCTTCTTCTTCTTCTTCCATCTTGTTGTGTTTCCTGTTCCTGTTTGCATCCGTTTGTTTCTGGTAATTTAAAAAAGGCAGAACATATATTTTTTAAAATTAAACCGCATGCTCAAAGTGAAGCTTCCTAAATAGGGAACGGGAAAGATTTCATCCCAAATTATAATTAATAAATTTTACCCCCAAAAAACAAAACATTACTTACAAAACATAACTTCCCAAAATGTGTTTTACTAAAAGGAATAAAATATAATTACAATTTACAATAAGGTAATAATCAAACTAATAAAATGAAAAATATTTTTTTAATCATTTTGATACATTTTTTCCATTTCATTTATTTATTTCAAACAAGTTATTCTATTTTTTTAAACGTGTATACATACCGAAGAACAAAATAATTAGCTTGTCACTATGTTTCTGCTTGAGAAGGAGCAGGAAGAAGTGAACACTTATTTAATTAATCTTATTACTTATCGACTCAATAATTATCAGAAAGTTGTAACTAAAACTATGTTATGGTATTCATATGCCTGTTCAATATATATTGCTAAAGAACCATCAAATAAATTACATTAAGTAAATAAAATTATTTTGAACGATGCTGGCTTTACCAACATTGATTTTACACTTGAAACAGACTTAACTAATGGATTTCAGTAAACGTCTGACAATATTCGCCTGGAAAGATTAGGAAATAAATTCAAAATCATCTGACATGAAATGCATCCGACTGTCTTTTACAGCGTCTTGACCATAGGTCAGCAACGGCTCTGGAGCAGCATTCGGCTCTTTAGCGCCGCCCTAGCGGCTCTCTGGAGCTTTTTCAAAAATGTTTGAAAATGGAAAAAGTTGGGGGTGGGAAATATATTTTTTGTTTTAATATGGTTTCTGTAGGAGGACAAACATGACACACTCATTCTTAACGTTTTCCATGCTATAAAAATGTGTTTCAACATTTTTGTCAAGGAAGATTTGCATCATAGCCTGTGACGTTTCTTCCAGCTGGGCGTGGCGCGAGGCAGAGGGCTGCGGTAAACACTCCGAGGGGTGTGTAGTGAAGGGGTGTGTAGTGGAGGGGTGTGTGGTGGAGGGGTGTGTGGTGGTGGGCCGTGGAGAGAAAAGGGGAAAGAGAAAAATGGCCGAGGAGAGATTCTAAAATTCTTGAATCGAATCATTTACATTCACTGCCAACGCAGAAGGATTACCTGAAGGTTTGCTTTGTAGCGAGAAGTTGTCAAATAACAAAAAGAGGACCGGACATTAAACACGTAGGAACACAATCCTGACAGAGGCACATATCGGAAGTGGTTGTTTTATAAACTTATTAGAGAGTTTTGTCAGTATATATTTAGAAAGACATTTAGTGATATTATTGTTTTGTTGCTCAGGTCCGATGATGGCTACGTGTCAAATGAGAAGGAAGCTGCTGTTTTATGACTTGCTTGGCGTTTGCACAGTAATCAAACTAATTTAATTTAATTTTATATACTTTACCTTTTCAAAAGGCTGCTGTTTTATTTTATACCTGCACGTTGTGTTTTTATTGCTCTCCGTTTGTTGCCCAGATAAGGCTCACGTTACGCATGTTCCGTTTTGTTTGTTTTGTCTATCACACATTTAACGGTGATTATTTACAAAGATCGATTGTCGTTATGCAAACTGCATTTGGAGCAGATTTTACAAGTTCCAGAAGGAAAAAAAACAACAACAAAAAACAACGACATTTTCACTGTCAATCTTCCTAATAAAAATTATATAAAAAATCTGATTTCGTTATAGCATTTCTTTAATTTTATCAATGCAACGAAACATAAAACATTAATATTTTAACGGAAGGTAAACTTAAAGCACCATTATACAACAGAGTCACGTGGTGCGTCATTCCGTCCAGGACGCACAGCAGAAAATAAACATGTAATCATGAATGCTAATTATGTATACACTTAGTCATTTTGATAATAGGCTAATAGCTAATACAAACACTTAAAGCTTCTTTTGCCTTCATTATAAACCGCATATAAAGCTTTTATTTTTTTGCGGCTCCAGACAGATCACTTTTTTGTTTTTTCGGTCCAAAATGGCTCTTTCAACATTTTGGGTTGCCAACCAATGAATAATTAACTGATACCGTTTATATAATCTGGATTAGATTGAAATAAATAAATTACTGTTTCTGTCTGTAAAATAAAATTCATAACAATGATAAAAGCATTGTTTTCACTGAGTAAAATGTTTTTAAAAAACGGACAAAAGTACTTGATGCAAATGTCATTTAGCAAGCATAAGAAAAAGGCAAAAAGAGAGACAAGTGGAAAGAAAGAGAGGAAGAAGGAAAGAAAAAGGCCAAAAGAGAATGATAAAAGTCAGAGGGCAGAAGGAAAAGAGAAAAAGACAAAAGAAAGACAAAAAATAATGCAAAGACAAAAAGAACGAAAAAAAGAAATGCAGAGATGGGAAGAAAGACAGAAGTACAAAAAAAAACAGATTAAATCACTTTCCAGTCAGCTGGGACAAAAAATTATATTTCCAGTGATTCCTCGAGTAGATAAAGAGTTATTTTAAAAAGCAAGTACTAAATAAAGGTTCATTATGCTACTGACCGTAGTGTGAACGTCTCCATCTGCGGTGTTAATCCGGTCTACAGGCAGCTCTTTTTCAGGATGGGAGGCCTTTGAATCCTCAGACTCAGCTGCCTCCATCAGCAGTGGTGATGAGCCTCTTTCATGTTTCCCCTCCTGTAATAAAAAGCAAAAGACTTGAAAAATAGTTCACATAGAGTTGACAAAATACATCTTTATCCTTTTTGTAAAAAATTATTTGGACTTCTTCAGATTTTTGTTACACCCATAGGTTACAAGAGTTTATACATTTTTAAACTATACCAAGTAAAAAAAAAACTGATTTTTTTTCCTGTTCATTTTATTTATTAGAAGGAAAAACACTACTGAAATTTACATCAGTTGGAAAAGTATTACAAAACCATTTCTAAAAATGGAGGCGAGAAACAACAATTTACAAAAGAACCCAGAACATCCCAACTAAGTAAGAGGCTGGGCATAAAAAACATCTAAACAAGTAAAATGTGGAACTTCTTTAATGAGAGGTGTGTAACTTTGAAGCAATCGGATTGGCTGATATCAGGTTTTAGTTTTGCGCTACGCTGCCCTCTATGTGTCTGGCATGTTTAAAAGAACGCTCAGAGGTTTATTTCTGAGCGTTCATGTCTGGTCTTAATCCGTACACAGTGAAACACTCATTGCTAATGCTTGATAGCAGTTGTTGCTGCCGAGGTCCTGTTGACAGTACCGTCACACTGTGAGAATATAACACTGGGTCATGCCCAATAGCCAAGTATTCATACTATATGTAAATTCTTATTTCATACATAATTTATCTGTTCAAAAAGAACAAATTGGAGTCTGCAGGGCTTACCCGTCTAATCCTGGAGGTGGAGACCACTTTATCTTGAGAAGATGAGGATGAGCTGGATGATTGAGATGATGAAGACCCAGAGTCTGAATCTGCGGAAGAGGAATCGTTTGACGATGATCTTCGTCTTGCTTTTTTCTCTTGTTTCTTTGCCTCTCCGCCACTTTTATCCTCAGAAATTGAAGAGTCTTTCCTTTCATCCTTCCCCTCAACAGACTCTTCTGTCTTTGGCAATGTAGCCTCCACTGTAGATGTAGATGTTTTTTCTCTGGAACCCGGGTGGGCTGCAGTGCGGTTGCCGTTCAGTCCGTCGGAACCAATCCCTGTAGAGCCTACAGACATGATGCCAACATCCTGCTTGGACTGAATCTGTGCGTCTTCCTGGTTGGTGGAGGACAGGGTTCCTCCTGGTCTTTGATCCCCAAAGCTAGTCAGTGAAGTGACGGGGGATGCCCGAGGCTGGGGGGTGTCAGAAAATGTACGAGGCCGCTTGATGACAATAGAACCGGACTGAGGTCGAGCTGGGGAGTCCCTAAGGAAGCGAAACTTCTTAGACGATGATTGTGGAGAAAGAGGTGTGGAACCAGAGTCTGAGGGCTGGGATTCACTCTGGGCCACTGGGGCATGGACATTTTCTTGCTCTGGGCCACTGCTACCACTTGGAGGAAGAAGGTTAGCATCTCTCTCTTTTTGTTGATGCAGTGCCTTCTTCTGTTGCTCCTCTACCATCTGCTTCTCCAATCGTTCCTGTTCCAGAGCTCGTTCTTTCTCCAAGGCCTTCTCTAAGGCCTGTGCTCTTTCTAGTTTCTCCAACTCTAAGGCCTTTTCTCTCTCAATCTGTTCTTTCCTTTCTTTCTCAGCTCGCGCTTTCTCCATCCTCTCCCGTTCCAGAGCAGCCTCTCTCTCAGCCTGCTCTTTTTTCTCCCTCTCTCTTTTTTCTCTCTCCAATGCTTGCTCTCGTTCTTTTTGTTCTTTTTCCTTCTTTTCTTTCTCTAGCGTTTTTTCTTTTTCTATTCTTTCTTGCTCCAAGGCCTGTTCTCTCTCAATCCTCTCCAACTCGGCAGCTTTCTCACGCTCTATTCTTTCCTTTTCCAATCGTTCCTGTTCTAGAGCTTTCTCATGCTCTATCCTTTCCTTTTCTAGTCTTTCCTTCTCCAATCGTTCTTGCTCTAGAGCTTTTTCTCTTTCTATCCTTTCTTTTTCCAATCTCTCCTGCTCTAAAGCTTTTTCTCTTTCTATCCTCTCTTTTTCCAATCGTTCTTGCTCTAAAGCCTTCTCTCTTTCTATCTTTTCTTTTTCTAATCTCTCCTTCTCCAGAGCTTTCTCTCTCTCTATCCTTTCTTTTTCCAATCTCTCCTTCTCCAGAGCTTTCTCTCTCTCAATTCTTTCTTTTTCCAATCTCTCCTTCTCCAGAGCTTTTTCTCTTTCTATCCTTTCCCTCTCCAATCTTTCCTGCTCCAGAGCTCTCTCTCTCTCAAGTCTTTCCTTCTCCCTTCGCTCAGCCTCCAGAGCTCTCTCTCTCTCTAGCCGCTCTCTCTCCTTGGCTCTTTCTCGCTCCATTGCTCTCTCCATCTCCTCTCGCTCCCGTTTCTCCTTCTCCTTCCTCTCTTTCAGCAGACGTTCTTCCTCCAAAGCTCTCTGTCTTTCGAGCTCTTTTTGCCGCTCTAGCTCCATTGCCCTCTCTCGTTCCTCCCTCTCTCTAGACAACGCTTCTTCCCTCTCTCGTCTCGCTTTTTCGAGAGCAATCTCTCGCTCTCGTTTTTCTCTCTCCTCTCTTTCTAAGGCTTGCTGGCGCTCAATCCTCTCTCTCTCACGTTCCAGGGCGATGGCTCTTTGTCGTTCTTCCTCTGCTGCCCGCTCAAGTTGTCTTTGCTTTTCTTGTCTTTCCATCTCAATCGCCCGCTCCCTCTCTCTTTCCTCCGCTACAGCGACCTTGCGTAAACCCCCAGATAGTTGGATGTGGGCTGAATGTGTGCCTGGAATCACTCCGGCGGACCCCAAACCATCTAAAGGCCCTTTGCCAGGAAAAGCCATAGGTGAAGGTGAACTGCTGTCTTGCCTTTCACCTTCGCCATCAGGGCCATGCCAGCCTGCTCCAGAGAAGGCACCCTCGGACTCCATTTTACGTGCCAGAAGGGTAAGCGGACCGGGTTTACGGTCGGCACTTCTCTGCGGCTCTGGGCTGCTACTGCGACTGCCGCTGCTGGAAGAGCCGGAGCTGGAGGAGCTGGGCGAGTGCCTGGCCGCGGCGACAGGGGGACTCGGTGGGCTCTGTTTGGGAGTGTCAGGTAAGGGGAACGATAACTCTGGAGGTGGGGAAGGAGGAGGCGTTGGCTGCCGGAGCTGAGGAGACAAAAGGGGGGGAATGTGCTGCTGCTGGGGCTGTGGGTGACGTGCTGCACCGGACCGCGCCGCGGGCACTCTGGCCGGCTCTCGGAGGCTTCTTCTTGGGGCGCTGCTGCCCCAGTCTTCATCGTCGTCTCCGTCCTCCTCGCTGTCGTCGTCGTCGCTGTCGCCTGCAACTTCGCTGGAGGCAGAACCTCGCTCTGACCGCTGCTCTGAGGCAGGAGCTCGCATGGTCATAGAGCCGGAAGCAGGGGGGCTGGACACGTCTGCCTCCTGATTCCTGTTCCCCTGTCCTGCATTGACCGAACCAAAGAATCCCTCTCCATCCGAGGGCCCAGGGGGCTTATGTTGAGCAGCTGGTGTGACTTCCTGATGAGCAACATAATTAATTATGATAACCTCTCTTAGAAATATAGTGACTAGAATGGCATTTACACAGATGCAGTTGTATTATTATTTATTTAATCAATAGCTGGAGTGTAAAGTAAATTATACATGATTTTAACAAATCAACAATCTGAGATTGGGGCATTAAAATGCAGTCAGACCTCTTTTACTGTAACACCACCAAACAACAGAGAAACAGTCTGCCTTCAAAACTCCTTTGTTAGTGAACAGAAGTCATTAATGTCCCTTCATCTGAGTGTAAATCCAGCCGTTCTGCAAAGGCCTCAAAGGCTTGATATAGACAATAAATCAAACAATATGTGTCACAACAGACATATGATATATATATCCAAAGATAGTTGGATAGAATATGCAATATATAAAATATTCACTGAACTGCACAGCATTCTGGGTGACGTAGGCAAAGGAAAGAGTTTAGCTGCTCAACCTCTCACAGCTAGCTAATTAACACAGGCAGCACCAACTAAATCTCGCTTTTGGTTACCTAGCAACATGTTGAGTAATTGCGCAGCAGCACTTTAAGGTTTTTGTTACTGTGCCTCATCACTGCTTAAAAATAAAAAAAACAACAGTGAGAAGTGATGACTGTGGATAAAACAGGAAAGACCATGCCACCATTTTGGCTGTATTTAAAATATTTAAAACTACAAAAAAAACTAATCAGTAATTATCAATAGATTGATATAAAATGCTTATCATACTGTTTTCAGCCATGTTGTCCAGCCCTAGATTAGAATTGACAATATTGTGAAGAGCAATTAAGAGACAAGTCAGGAAGAAAGTTTTGAAGAAGCTTAAATCTTAGTTAAGTTCATAAAACAGTATCCCAAGAGTTGAACATTTTATACAGTTCAATCCCTCATCTGAAAATCCAAGGAATACGGCACCAAGACATGGCTGTACAACTAAATGACCAGGTGCATAATGAGAGCATTGATCACAGAAGCAACCAAGAAGTCAATGTTATCTCTATAGACCCAGAGCTCAGATGAAAAGTCTGATAATAGGACTGAAATTACTTATTTAATCCACATATGTGACCCTCACAAAAAAATGGAAAAAATAAAGCCACAAGAGGTCCTATTTAACATTTGCCGCAAAATAAGTAGACACAGCAAACATCTGGTGAAAGGTGACATGTGCAGATGAAACTAAAATTTAAGTTTTTGGCTAATATGCAAAGTGCAATATGGAAAATTAGCGTTGCACAGCAATCTGAGCACTCACTCCCCATTGTGCTGTTGTCCTACATGGACGCTTTCCTTCAGCAGAGACAAGAAAACTGGTCTAGATTTGATCAAACTGACACAGATTTTAATACAGAAGAAACCTGTTCTGAACTACAAAAAAAAAAAACTTCAGATGAGGGTGGAGGTTCCTGTTCCAGCGGACCTACTCAGCACACACCAGAACATACCTTGTCGAGGTTCAGATGAAAGCATGTTCATGTGTGAGAATGAACCGGTCAACAGTCAGACCAATTCCAATTAAGAAATATGTGGCAAGCCTTAAAATGTTTGTTATCTCCAGAGACTCTCAATGCATTTTATTTTTCATCTTAAGCCAATCTGAATACAACAATGGGCAAAAAAACCAGCATATCTAGGTATGCGAAGCTAGGATACACCCCAAAATGCTAGTTATTCAAAGAACTGATTCAGGAGAGCTGAACATAAACAGACACTACATCTTTCAGTTTTCTACTGAAAAACATTTTTCCTTCTTTTGTCTACTTCATCATTATGTGCAAATTTGTGGTAATATATCCTAAAATCCCTCTCCTAAGTTGCAGTTTATGATCATAATGTCACAAAATGGGAAGAAATAAAGGCGCATATCTTGTAGAAAACTACAAGTTTTCTCATACAACCAAAAAAAGTGACTTTAATGAGAAAAGGAATAATTAAAAATACAAAAAAAAAAGAAAAAAGCAGCTTACTAACCTGGGCAGGAGGGGGGCACGATGTACTGTTGTTAACCTGTGTGTGGCCCTCTTGCTCTGCTCACAAACAGACAATGACAAACTTTCCAACAGACCAACGAGGCGAGTCATAAATAATAGCAGTGGATGGATTTCTAACAGCACTCACCGTTAGTTTCATACGCTTCACGAGCCTCTCTCTCCAGACGCTGCCTCAGGAGCTCTTGTTGCTTAGCCAGATACTGCTTGATAAAACTGTTCTGGCTCATTTCCTCGCCAATCTAAATATAGATATGATATTACAAATGAAAAATGATCAAGCGCAATACCGCAGGGGCAACCAAATGTACTTTTAACAGACATTTAAAGGAGTGTGTTAAAACTCATTCGGTTATTTATAGATCAGAGATTGGCGCTTAAAAAGACTCCCAGCCTTTGAAATGACAATAAAAGCACCTCTGAGATTTACCTGAGAGTTAGGCTGCAGTCCGACATGTGGAGTGGAGGTCTTCTGCAAATTCTCCAGCATCAGAGCCTGTTGTAGAGATGTATGATTAATAAAAGGGATGAGCATACAGAACATAATCAGCAGAAAAAATAAATCAATCTCACTACTTACATGTAACCAAATTAAAACCCACATCTTTTCATGAGTCCTATAGGCATATTATGTGATAAATCTACTTAAATTAGTGGATAACTAAGTAAATGAAGAGAATATTTTAATTTTTTTCTTGCACAAAGTAAAATCTGAAAACTGGGCCCCTTATGTAGTAATGTGTTCAGACTGATATGTAGTCTTATGCTTGTTATTTTTCTGACAAGAATGCTTTCTAAATATAAGCCAAACAGTTTGGTCTTGCCCTCATCTGACCCAGTTCAAGGTCGTGTCTTAATTGGCTTTTAGGTGTGCAATACTGCTTTCATTTTGGGAAGACTGACTGAACAATGCCCAATGACATGCTCAAACCTGGTTGACTCTACCAATTAGATAAGCGGCCATTATTCAGGGGTTTCATGCACATAACACTTTTCAAATACATATTTTTATATTGTAAAAGAAAAAAAAATTTTAATAAACAATAACCATGTCATTTTTTCTTCACTTTAGAACAACGCTCAGGTTTGTGTTTGAATATCACATATAATCCCTGCAAAAAATCTGGAGCTTTTTTTGCTGTATTTTGGCAAAATGTGAAAACTGTTCTAAAAAGCCATGCAAGCAAAAATGCTCTTCTTTGTTGTGCAATCTGCTGGTCTTTATTGATAAATCTAAGTGCAGTAAGCAACCAGAAAACCTGTTGATACGTTAACGTTTCCTTATCAGAAGCAAGTAAGCTGGGTTTAAGTAAGGGGACCCGACCCAACCCAAACAAATACGGCATCTGTCAACCTATGGACAAATTTTCACAATGACACTGGGTGTTGCTTCAAAAAACTTAATCAAAACCATGATTATTGAACTCTACAATACTATAATAATGAACCACATGCACAATGTAAGAAGTAACCTAACTGAATGAAATAGGTATTATTATTCACCCTGGTACATGAACACAAACAAACACATACAAACTAATATCTGATAAATGTCAAAGACAGTAAGTATTTTTTTACAACCATAAGATTCTTAGCAAAAATAAAAAATCTGACATAACGTAGCAACAAGTGATATAAAGCCCTGAAGTAAACATAATAAAACATGTAGTTGTCAATAAGCGCTGATTACATTCAAAATAGGATAAACAAGAAGTCAGACGTGCCAGCCGCTGACATTTGTGTACCACTTAATTATTTACTGCATTTCAGCGGGCACATTGTACACACACCGCGGTGTTTGACGGGACATAGACCGACGCCGAGTTTTATGGCGGAAAATGTCGAAATGTAAACAAAGTGGCGCAAACATGACTCCAGGGGAGCGCAGCCCTGCGCCCGAACCGGGTTTATTTTGCAGTGGACACAGGAGCGAGCCAGCAGCTCAGGCCATCGCTCGTCTCACTGCGTTAGCGAGGGGAAGCTAACAGGCTAACTGCACAACATTACACCAACAAACAGTTTAGCGTTGGCTAATAAGTTGGCTGAACTGCGGCGCACGCATTGGGTTCGGCGGGGCCGTGCAGACAGAACCGCAACGAGCAAGTATGCGGAACGAGCGGACATTTAACAGCTGGGCTCAGCCTCGATAACTCCACTCCGCTCGGCAGCAACGACACTCAGTTGTCGGCCCTCTACGGAGAGCATCAGCCCGTCTCATCGTTGACGCTAGCTCGGGATTCACCAGCGTTTCGCTGTAAACCTTACCCCTTTAAGCCTTTTAATGAGAGCATTCTTCTGTCCGCTTTTCGACAGGCCCCTCTCCTCCAGAGCCGCTTTGAGGTCCGCTACACGGAGGGACTGGAGCGGTCTCCCGTCCAGCGTAACGTCTTCGAGGTCCGCCATTTTCCGTTCCTCTAGTCAGTTCCCAGCGAGTGCGCCGAGCGCCGCCTTCCTCCACCCTGCGTCACCGCAGCTCACTTCCCGGTGTTGTGACGAGTCTCGCTCCCCAGTCAGGATGCGCCTCTACACAGCGTTTTACAGCAGCGTTCAAACCCCGTGGTGCGTTAAAGTCGAGCCGTACATAAAACTGTAAATCTCGAAATAACTTCGAAATGAATGTGATTTTAAAAAACAAATAAGTTAATGTCCTCATGAAATGCCTGAGTAATATGTCTGACTATTTTCAAACACTTTAAGGTAAGATACTACTTCAGGTGTTGAAGTAGTATTATGTTCATTATATTGTGTTTTGCAGCAGAATAAATTAGACTGCTCTACAGACTCAAGTTACAACCATGAATAGGCAGATTACTGACCAATTCTGATAGCAGAATCACTGATATTAGGATGATGGTTTATTTAATGATACAATTTTAAACTGAAAGATTTTTTCAAATCATTACACCATTATGCTTCTTCAGTATAAAAATGTTCATGCTCACGAATGTGCTAAATATGTTCCCTTTTGATAAAGACAGACAAAGTGGTTTAGTATGGGGGGATTTTTTGCTCCCATACAAAAATATTAAAAGTTTTGAGAAGAAAAACATGAAGTCCTGCTTTCAAAATGAAAATGCAAGCATAAGTACTACGTTTTGAGAACAAAAGACATGCAATCTAACTTTCAGACTATAAACGTCTGTATTAAAGAAGACTTTTTTTCTCGTTGACAAATTAGACACATCATAATTCTGAAAACTCCTAAAAAGAGAGCAGGTATGTTTATTATCATGGTATCCGCCTAACTTAGATAAATATTTAACATATAAAATGGAGGTCAGTGGCGTTGTTCTGACCTCCAGTACAATGGAAGAGGGCTGTTTTTGGTATTTAATGAAAAACAAATATGATAAATAATTTGAAATCTCTTTCGAAACAGATAATCTCTTGTACGAAGTGTACCTGAATGCGCCATGACGTATAAAGCCTGTTGCCGTAAGCTTGCCACAGAACGCAACATTATGACATTAAGAAAGCGCATTTTGACGGTGAAACCCATTTCGACACAACACCTCTCATAAATATTAAAACACCTAAAAGAAAAACAAAGTTTACAGAACACGCAATTCGCATTGTGCACTTCAAAATTCGTGTACATGTGCTTTATAAATCTACATCAATGTTTTACCTTTTGTAGATATGGATAACATTTTTGCGCAAATCTTACGCAATCTTCACTTCCGTGCACAAAGAGGTTTTAAACTGTTTCCGTTTCCTGTGTGTTTTTGCAGCCACTCGACTGCTGCTAAGTAGACATAACAGGTCTCTAAATGTGAGCATAATGACGTAGTTTACTTCAAATGAAGCCGTTTTTTTATATATATAATTAAAACAGCTGGTGTTAAGTGATGCTAGCTTTAAATTAACGCGCGAGCGGCGGTCTTCCTTTAGCCGCATGTAAACAAACGCGCGAGGGTTTCTCCGCCGCTGGCGTTTCAAACTCCAGCAAACTTTTTTTTTTTTCGGTTGAAAACACTTTCTGAGAAATGTCGTGGTTTAGTCAGGTCAGCCAAGGTCCATACCAGCGGCAGGCCGCTGACGGCCAACAGTTTACAGCCCCGAATGTCCTCGGCGGTCCCTATAATCCCACAGCTCTACCAGCAGGAGCAGCGAGCCCTGCTAACCGGAGCAACAGCGGGGCTGGCCTGCCTTCTCCGGGCCAGTTTGAGCTGCCATCAGCTCCCCGGGGTGCGGCCAGCCCTCCCAGCCTGGAGAACCTGTCCTGCGCGGGTCAAGACAGACAACCAGAGCCCATCTCCTACGTGACCTTCCAGGAGCAGCGGTGCGTCCTGAGCTGGTTCCAAGGCTGGAATGACTCCCAGAAGGAGAGGTTCCTGCAGGATCTCGTTGGGAAAGCCGTGCCGGGGAAAGTGTGCACTCTCCTCGACTCACTCAGCACCCTTCAGGTACTCCCTGCTCTGTCACAGGTGAACATGAGCTTTGTTGAGATGACACTTTTAACTGCTGCTTTGTGACAGGTCAAAGACAAACTGCCCAACATCTTTGAGTGCCAGCTCCGGCTGTGGACCCAGTGGTTTGAGTCCTGGGGGGAAGAAGAGAGGAATCATTTCCTGCACATGCTGGAGGAGAAGGACCCCATGTTCGTCGCTCACTTCTACAGGAGTGTAGCTGGCACAGCAGGAAGAGACTGACGAGAAGTCTGCATTCCTTAGATTTCCTACAGACCTCTACACAGAAGGTCCATGCTTTTCAGATACTCCGGTTTCTCAGTCAGTTTTTGCCCCATAATAAAGAAACAATGGAAACGTTTTGGAGGATTTTACATCAGACGTTTGTACAGTGGGACTTTGAAACACCACCAGGGTGTGCAGGGTCTGTCCAGATTGATGGCTGGACAGAGAGGTTATTCAGCCAAAGGCTGGATAGAAAAGCAGGATGATGGCTGTACAACTTAACAGCAGTTTTTACAGTATTTGGTTTTTTTTTCATGCAGACAATTAGGTCCGAAAATAAATATTTCATCAAATATATGTCTATGACTGGTCCAGACCCGGAATAAGAGGAAATCAAATTCCATATTTTTTCCATCGTTTTAAATGCAACCATCAATACCAATTTCCAATTTTCCTTGGCGTTGTGGCCTGCTGATTCCGACTTTTGTCCGTAAGGCGTGGATCTAAGGAAAGTGGGGGAAAAAAATGTTTTTTGATTGAGGTCGAATGAAGGAATTACAAGATAATCCCCATTGCTGCCTCAAACCATATGACGACATATAAAACGTTTATATTTACCTCATCTCAGTTGTTTATACACCAAAAATAGTGGGAGTTCTTTGTTTTCTTTAGGTGATCGGCGTGTCAGATTTTTCTGGTGGTCGACGCATCGATCACTTGGAAAACTACATGATTCCGATCTGAGAATGATTGACTGGTGCGTCTCTGCTTTTCTAGACCTTGTAGGAATCCTGTTTTTTGTTTTTTTTCCAAACCCATGTAATTGTTTAAACTGTGATGTGATCATTTGATGTGAGTGGGTTTTTTCTACAGTGATTTGCAATGTTTCTCCAGGCCAACATGTTTATAATAAAAACATGCTTTGTTTTATGAAGTTGGACGGTTGAGATTCATTAAAACGTTGCTTCTATACAGGTTGTACTTTTTTTTTTTTTTTTAATAGTGACGTTTATTACACCTGGAAGATGACAGTCACAGGTCAATACACACTTTTTGAAGTTTGTTGATTTATTGAATCAAAATCATTCATGAAGACAATAAAATATTTGATTATTAAGTCATGTAAATGTTGGACAAATGCACCAAAATCAGACTTATTGTGTTACTTAGTTAATCCAGTCAGTTGATCCTGGATGCAGCAAAACTATTGGCTGAGGATTTTCAACATCCTCAACGCAGTAGTTGAGGAACGGGTAGATTTTGTTGGTAAACACTTGACCTGAGAACGAGTACAGATGATATCTGGAGCCAGAGTCGTAGAAGGACACCTGCCCCTTGTTGTAGTCCAGCAGGATGCCCAGAGTAATGGGCAGCCTCTCAACCTGGAGGGTTACAGGCTTCCTGTCAACCGCTTTGAGCTCACCCTGTTTGTTCAGGACTATGGTCCAGAAACCCTTCGCGGGACTGAAGGATAACGATCCTTTCCTCTTGGCCGATTCGCTGACCATCCCGATGTGGTAGCAACGTTTTTCAGCTACGGAAACCTCCCAGTAATGGCGGCCTCTCGAGAAGCCGGTCAAGCCCAGAACGCCCAGGACCACGTCGAACCTGCCGGGGTTGTCCTGGAACGGGGGTACATCGTTGGTGGTGGATACCTCGGTGTTGTTGGAAAAGAAAACTAATCTGGGATGTGCCGTATTGAGATCCCAGGTGATCTTTGCTGGAAACGGGAGAAATGCAGATTGTGTGTTTGTTATATTTAAGTTTAAACATGCAGAATACAAGGTGTCTGTGTGTCACTTTTAGGGTTTCACTGATAAATCAACCTAGATATCTTTCATTTCGGGTGACTGGCGATCGGTCTATACTTACACGTGAAACTGATCTTTCCACCGATATATAGGTCAGAAAATCAGCCAGTAGTTATGTTTCCATTACAAAGGTGCACAAAACTGTTGACATTCGGCTCAAGTTGAAAAACACATTTTCGTAATTGCTCTGTTTCCATTAAATAAGAAACCCAATTAAAATCACACAGGAATATATTTGGTCCCGTCATAAGTCATTTAAAACAAAACAAAACAAAAAACATGCCATGTCATCCTCCTGATACCACTTACTGCGCTCTTCTTCATCAACAACATGTTGATGATCACGTGACTCGTGTGATGTAAAAAAAAGGTTTCCATTGCGATTTTATAAAATACACTCATTGTAATGTAGCTGAAAAACCACCTCCTCCTAACGCAAAAACCTTCTGGTGAAAAACATGAGTTTTTTTGAGATTGTTGTGTTTCCATGAAGCAAATTTGTTTTTGTAATTCCTATTGGCCCAAGTAAATGATCAATGGAAATGCAGCTGCTGTCTGGTTTTGTTCTGTGGTGACAGGCCCGCTCACTCGCTATTGTAAACTCAATGATTTTGTTGCTATATTGAGCAACTTTTCAAACAAACAAACAAAAACATTTCCATGACAATGTAATTGGTAAGTCCGGCTTTTTTAAAGATCGACGATCGATCAAAATACTGCATCTCTAGTTAAGCCTCCTAGCAATCCTGACTCTTGTGTGTGACTTACTGGTATAGATGGTCCTGTCTTCCACGTTGGTTAGTTTAGCCACGACATCTGAGAGGAGAGGAACAAAGCTTTACTTCCTGGTTCTGATCTGAGCTCGTGTTGAACTTGTTGTTCTGAAGTGAACGTACCGTTATAGTCTTCTTGCAGCCGCTCCTTCTCCCGCTGCTGTTGCTCCAAGTAGCGCTGCAGCTTTCCCAGGGCTGCGTCCTTCTCCTCCAGCTGCTGATGGAGACGATCCGCATCTTCTTGGCTCTGCTGCAGCTGCCTCTGCACGTCTGTTTTTATCAGACGCTTACTATAAATAACACAAAATGACACGGTAGATCTGTGCTACAGGTCATTTTTTTGGCCTCTCACCTTCACAGTGGGTGTTGGTGTTGCAGCACGTTTCCAGCTCCTCCATTTGTTGCTTTAAGTCTGAGTGAGAAAGGAGCTTTAGTGATTATAACACCAGACGGCAAGAGACCATTTTCAGATCAGCGCATCAGAAGCGATTTAAAATTGAATGCTATTTTCCGAAACACGTCCACGCGCATGTGGTTCATTCAGGGAACAGTGACTGATCTTTTCCAGTAGATAACAGGAAGGCTGAACAGAACACAGCAGCAGTGCTCATCGTCTATACCTCTATTGGTGCTCTCAAGTTTTCTGTTTTCTTTATCCTGTGTTCTTAATTGTTGTTCCAAGGCTGAAAAGAGAGAGAGAAGAATTGCCTGAATTAAATGTTGCATGCTCTTTGGGGCTATTGACTTGACTTGGAAAAGCATTCACACTCTAAACATTTACACATTTTGTTATTTTGCAAGCATGTCTTTATTTGGCAGACAAACTAGTTGCACGGCTGTGAACAAGAAGTAAAAATAGATTGTTAATTGTTAAATGTGGTTCACCTGTGTGTAACTTTATCCATATTTTTTCCAGTGGTCTGTGAAGGTCTCAATAGCAGCGTTTCCATTGCAAATGTTTGTAAAACTTTGTCAATATTCCACTGACGACAAAGAAGGTAATTTCGCAATTGCAGTATTTCCATTAAACAAGAAACACAATTTAAATCAGGCGTGAGTACTTTTGTTCACGCGATAAGTCATTAAAGCTATGCTGCGCCGTCACCCGCCTGCCACTTCCTGTCGTCGTCTTCTTCGTGGTTCGCGCCAGTGGCAACATCCGGTCATTGATCATGTGACTCATGTGACTCATGTGGACTCGTGTGATGTGTTTCCATCTTTATGACCAAAGCCCCTCCACCTCATCCTAGCATCAAAACTTTTTATCAAAAAACAAAACTTTTGTAAGTATTTTCTATATTATTGCGTTTAAATAATAACAAACCAGCAAGTTTCTTCTTAGCAGTTATAGAAGTTTCTTCCTTCGCTTTTTTCAGCTCAGCCCTGAGATTGGCGATATCCATTACTGACAGAGACAGAAAAAAAACACAGTTATTCCAAATATTAAAAACAAACAAAATATTAACAAACAAAAAAAACTAGCACATGAAAGGAGTTTGTACCTAGTTTAAAATTCATTGCGTCTGCCTCCTTGAGCTGAGCTTCAGTGTTTTGCAGTTTCTTCTGAGCAAAATTGAGTCTCTCTTGAAGTTCTGGAGATTTAGAAATATATGCATATGAGCCAAAAGTACAATTTACCTCTAAGTAAATGTATTAGTTATCGCTTTACCTGCGAGGTTTTCAGCATACGTCCGATTGAGGTCTGATATTTCCTCCTGCAGTGGTACAATTTTCTCATTCAGTTCCATAATCTGAACAACTAAAAGAAATAAACAAGGCAGTGACTTAAATGTTTTTTTTTATTATTATCTAGTTTATTCTTATTTTTGAAAGGACTAAATACTCACACAGATTCGCAATTCTCAAGGTTGACGTCTCCAGCAAATTGGTTTTCTTTTTTATCTCATTTCTGACCGACTCCAATTGATTTACCAGACCTAGGAAATAAGAAAGAAAAAGAAAGCGTGATGTGTGTCCATGTGATGTTTTATTATTATTATATATATATATATATATTTGCCTCACTTTTAATTTTCTCAGCTTGCGCTCCCAGTTGGCTCTCCATCTCCTTCTTCAGTGTGGCTATTTCGACCTTTTGAGCCAAAATTTTAAATGCTGACAGAGAAAGATGTGATCATATCAGATCAGCTGCTGCACATGCTCAGCAGTGCACCACTCATTTCACTGATACCTACTGAGCTTTGTGTTCTCATTGTCTGTGTCCTGAATTCCTTCTATCAGGTAACTGAGATGATCTTGGCGTCCTGCAGTTACAATTAGGTTTTTTTTTTTAAAGTTTATATTAAATTATAAACGTATCCACAATGCTGCGTGTTTGTTACTCACCTTGGATCTTGGCGTAATCCGATCCGTTTGAGGCCACAGTTACCAATTGATCAATCTCCACTTGTACGGCAATGATGTGTAGAACTGAAAGAGTCGCACATTTTTAGTCGACTCACATAAATGTCATTCAAAAGAGATTCATTCATTTATTTAGTCATTGGCTTATATCTTACATCTTTGGGCCTGCATGCTTCGTTGTTCCAGCTCTTCTGTTACTTTGTCCAGTTCTGCACTTTTCTGATCAATAATTTTTTGAAGCTCTTAAAAAAACAGAAATATTTTTCAGCCAGCTAGCTTGATATTGAACTGTACACAGTACGAGGATATATAGTATTTGTAAGAAATAGAAAAATTATTATTATTATTTTTTTTTTTTATGAGAGGCAACAGCTTTTTATTTAGTTACTTTATAAATGTTTTTAGTCTATTTTTAGCAACAAGAACAGACTATAAGTCCCTGAAGAAACACTTGAAGTACTTTAGCTAAGATAACTAAAACAACAACATTTGTGTGAACGGTTCATGCAAACCCACCTTCAGCTTTAGTTTGGGAAACAGAGTTTTCCAGCTGCTTCTTTAGTTCTTCCAGCTGCGCAGTCAATGCAGAAACTCGAAGAGCTTAAACAAACACATGCTTTTCATTAGCGTCGACATCCTTCGATCTTCCAAATCATAGGAAAGATACTCGTAGCTTTCCGACTTACCAAGAGACGTAACTGTATGGGATTTGCTCTTGAGTTCCTCAATCTTGGCTTCCAAACTTTTCTGCAGGTCTACCAAAAGTAAAATCAATAATTATAAGTTTTGAATTCATAGCATTTCCTCCAGCAGGGATGAAGAGAAGTAAGAGTCACCTTGGATTTCCTGCTCGGTTTTTGCAGAACACTCTGATTGAGTCTGGTTCAAGCTGATCTGCAGAGCTGGTAGAAATAAAAATGTTTTTTAAATTATTTATAAATTAAATACACTGCTCAAAAAAATAAAGGGAACACTCAAATAACACATCCTAGATGGACAGTTTGATTTCACAGAAGTTTGATTTACTTGGAGTTATATTGTGTTGTTTAAGTGTTCCCTTTATTTTTTGAGCAGTATATATTCGCAGCAGCCTATGCATTTACTAAACTTACTTTTGATCAAATTCTGCTGTTCCTGATTCTCCTCTTCCTTCATCTTCAATTGATCCTTCAGCTCTACGAAGCATCAGGTAAACACAAAAGGAATAAATACGTCACATACGCTCTTTCCAATCTTAAAAAGGAGCCACAAATAACGAAAACACAAGAAGCCCACTCACTGGACACCGTGGCAACGGCTTTTTCTTCTTCACTCTCCTTTTCCTTTTTGAGCGTTCTGAGCTGGCTTTGCAGTACAGAGATGTTTACCACTGAATAAAGCAGAAACAAAACAATGAGACACACATAAACGCTAATATCAGATAAAGATTGCACCGTTTTCTCGCTTCACCTACACAGTTCGCCGTTTTCCTTGTTCTTCTCCTTCATCTCCAAGTAAGCTTTCTGTAGCTGCCCCTGTTTGAGTTCAAGCTCTTTGTTGAGTTCTGATTGTGGGAAGAATTCAAAAATATTAGTAATTTACAGCAGATCAGTAATGCACTCACAATGGTCAAAATAGAAGGAAAAAAAATATATATATATATATATATATATATATATATATATTGTTTTTAGTGGTCTTAATCCTCTTCCGCATTTATGTGATACACCAAGACAAAATATTGCATTATTGTGAATTTTAAGGAAAATTATATATAATTTTTAATTTATTGTTTTTTTTGTTGTTGTTTTTTTGTTACAAATAAAAATCTGAGCAGTGTGCCAAACACTGGAATTCAGCCCCTTTACCGCAATTATTTTTATTTCTTTTGGTACATTTATTGTTTTTGACTATATTTATTTGAAAAAAAAATAGTTCAAGCTCAATGAGGTTTGAGTATGAACAGCAACTTGTAATTATTTTCACAAATGTCTAGGGTTGTTTACCTTCTGGGAGTTAAACTTCCATCATATTCTGAAGTCATTTATAACTTTTAACAGGTTTTCATCCACTTCTTTTTGTAACATTTCTGTAGGTGTGTGGTGCTGAAGCAACATTTAAAATATTAATTTTTACTTTATTTTGCTGGAGACACTTACGGGTAATCGTGTGGGATTGCAAAACCTCGGTCACCGACAGCTGTTTCTGAAGATATTCCACCTGACTCTGCAGGTTCACGGTTGTCATCACTGAAACACAAAACACAAAGTCAAGAGTCTAGAAAGCAACTACATTTGTTTTATTAAATGTCACAATGAACCAAAGAAGAAACTGTCTCACTCACAGTGTTTTAGGGTCTCCTGGTCTTTGCTATCTATCTCACTCAGCAGACCATCCAGTCTCCTTTGCAAGACTGAAATAAAAAAACAACAGTTTACTGTGGCGTAAATTAAGGAATTTGTGATACAATAAATGTTTAACTCTGAACCAGTAACAATTTAAAGTACCTGATATCTCACTGGTGGCCTCATTGGTATCGTTGCTCTGAAGAATCCAGATGTTATTCTGCAGCTCAATAATCTTTAAAACTGAAATATAAATGTAAATGGGAACAACAGAGCTGAAATCTTGGTGGGGCCTTTTAACAGCCGTCTAAAAAAAAGTACATAGATGTTGTCAAGTAGGGACCTCCTGGGGTCCATCAAGAACGCAGTGAGAGCTTCCTGACTTTTTGGAACATGTTCGAAACTTGAGAAACATCCTGACTAGATCTGCTTGCAGGTCTCCAAATAAATTATTTTGGGGCTTTTTAGCACTGAGAATGCTGCGTGCACAGTGCCCTGCCTCTGCTCAGCTGCAACAAAAAAGGATCTCATTGCCAGAAAACAATTCACAATCTGTAGAAAATGTTGATCATTTAACTATTTAATCACAGCTAATCGTGATTAAATTATTAATTGGATTAATTAGATTAATTGTGATTAATCAATTGTTGAAATAATTGTTAACTAATTTAGTAAGCGATTAATGGTTAACTGGACAGAATCAAAACAGGCCATTTGTTGAAAAAGAACAACAACATATGCAGAGCAGTAATTAAGCCAAAATTGTGTAAAATATTTATACATTCTGCACTTACGATAAGAAAATACCTTTTGTCTGTAAATATGTTTCACTAAAAGCTCCTCGGGTGACAAATAATTAAATTCAAAAAAGTAATTTTATTATTTGTTTATTTGTCTCTGCTAATGTATTTCTAATAATGCATGTAAAAAGCTTAAGAAGTTAAATGAAAACCTGCAGAATGTGTCGGTTTGATTAAACAATTAATCAATTAATCAATAGAAAAATTTATAAAATAATCGATTACTGAAATAATTGTTACTTGTGGCAATAATTTTGAGGGTTTCCAGCTGCAAGGGGATTTTCCGTCCATAAATGGGACTGTTTTAACTCTTATAAAACATCACACAGGGATAATTTAGGTGTCAACAAAGCTGCCTGTCTGTAAACCACCTGGAGAGAAAATATCGGCTGAAACATTTTCCATATGATCTGGAAACGTCACAGTGGACTCACTTATCTGTGAGTTGGGAACCAGTCTCTCTATTTCTGCAGTCTTGGCTTTTAGTTCTTCTTCTTTCTGCAGCAGCTCCTTCTGCAGCCCTGAGGAGAAAAAAAAGGGCATTAAAACATCTCGCTGTCAAGAAGGTTGAAACTACATTCATAAAGATAAGTGGTACTCACTTATAATCTCCTTTTTACTAGCCGATGTTGCGATCGCCTTCTTTAAAGCCACGATTTCACCGTGCAGGTGTATTATACTCGCAACTGACACAGACGAGCATAATGTATATGACAAGTATTTAAGGAAGAGACCACATTAAGTCCACATCTTTCTTCAATAAATAGGAACGTTTGAAAAAAAATTAAAACTGAAATAAATACCGAAGGCAGCTTCAGAGTCTTCAGTTCTGTTCAGCTGTGCAATCCTCTGTTCCAGTTCAGTCTTTACCGCTGGGAGAAACAGGTTAGGACTTTAGATCAGGAGTGTAACCGTGACACGACTCAGAAGGTCAGAAAAGCCGCTCACCGACGTATCGCTCCTCAAGTCCCGAGCGCTGCTCACGTGTCTGGCGCAGCTGCTCCTTCAGATCTGTACAGAAACACAAAAACAGTCGGGTTATCAAACAAGTTATTTCACAACAAGCCACTGACGTCACAGAATAAGACTCACTCTTTATTTCATTCAGAGCTTTGGTGTAGTCTTGTTTGTAGGTTTGAAGGAGTGTCAGGATATCTGCAGAGACATTCAAATAAGAATAAATGTTGATAGTGATGCGCTTTAAGAATAAGCGGAGGCGCGCTCACCGGGCTGTTCACCAGTTGCTGTCTCCTTGTGCTCCGTCAGCTCCTCCATGATGCCGATTACTTTCATGACTGGTCAAAGTAAAAGTGCACATTTGTTGGCTTTGTTATGGTAAATATAGAAAACATTGTCCAAAGGCAGAGATCCCTCCTCTTTCCACTCTTACTCACTCAGCTGTGCAATGGCGTGGTCTGTGTTCTCCAGCGATTTCTGCAAAACGACCTCTCTTCTCTTCTGCACCTCCAGTTCCTCTGTTATGGCTTCAATGGAAAAAGAAAAAACACTCCTTTTAACACATATCTGCATTTTCAGTTAAACTAAGATCAAGACTTGTGGATAATATGATTATGTTACGAAAAACAGGACAAAAAGGCACAAATTTAAAAATTTCATCAACAATTTTAAATGTGTTTTTTTAAATTAAATAATTAGATAGCAAAAGGTGCTTATCAGTTGTTGGGTTTTTTTGCATATGAAGCTTAAACTAAGTCATTTGAGGAGATTTGAGTTGAACAAATTTAAGGACAGAGTTTTAAAAATTATTTTTAATAAAAAAATGTATCTATATTTTTGTACAGTTTTGGCTTAATTTGTGCTCTCAGTGTCTTATTCTTTCAGTAAATTGCCTTTTTTGGAGTCAGTATAGTCCAGTTAACGATTAATCGCTAACTAAATCAGTTGGCAATTATTTCAATTATCGATTCATCACAATTAATCAGATGAATCGTTTCAGTCATAAATAAAGCCCATTGCTTTGCGTGTTGCTGTTTTGGTTTACATCGGCCCATTCACCTGAGACGGTGGTTTCCAGGGACTCTTCGTAATTTGAAACCAACGTTGTCAAACGGTCCACCTCAAACTGGAGCCTCAGGATCTCCCTGGCTGAAAAATCCAAATCAAGAACACAATGGCTCAATGCAAACATAAAACAAGAACCTGAGTGGAGATGTTGGAGTGCAGGCTTACTAAGATTCTTGTCATTTTCCCGTCCACTCAGCAGCAAGATTGCTCTCTTCAGTTGCTCAATCTTTTGCCTCAATTCCCTCTGAGCATCTGAAAGTAAAATAAAAAAATAAATAAATAAAATCAAGCTCAACAAGCAAAATCTGAACAAGATATGTGTTGGTGATATGCAAACACAAACTCACCAAGAAATTTAGATTTGGATCCCTCCGTCAGGATCTTGATCCTTTTCTCCATCGTCGTGATTGTATGGCGCACAGAAATCAGCTCCAGCACTGATCAATCACATCCATGTGATCGATTAGAAATACCAGTTTTTTTTTGTACGACATTAAAATTGTGGATAAAAAAAAAGAAAAGAAACACTGGCAAATGTAGTTAGAGAGGCTTACACACCAATAGAGATTGGGTCTTCTTTGCGCTGCAGCTCAGAGAGCTTCCGCTCCAGAAGCTGTTGTAGCGCTGAGGGGAATTAAGAGTCTGCATTACGGGATTGAGTTTATGGGTGAACTCTAAAACTAGAGCATTATTTTAACGGATACTAATTGTATTTTCTTGTTCTAATTGTTCAGTCAGAGAGTGCGCGATTTACCCAGAAGTCTTCCATCGACAGTAAGAGTGGTGTTGCTGTTCAGTTCGTGCTGCTGCAGGTCCCAGATCTGATTCTGCAAGGAGATTATCTCTAGGACTGAACACACGAATTACACTTGTCATGTACTGAACACCGTTTTCACTCTTAAGCAAAGAAATAAATCTTTCCAAAAGAAAAAAAAAAAAAAGAACTCACCTAATGCCAAAGTTTCATTGTTCCTGTTGATTTGTTGCTTCTTGGCTTTGAGCTCGGCAGTCTTTGCGCTCAGTTCAGCTTGCAAAGCTGTTTGAAATGAAATCAGAAAAGAGACTTTTCTATTCGAGGCAGAACTTCAGTAAAATCAAAACATCAAAATGGAAATGTTTTGATAATGCATGACCTCTAGTGCTTTATGAATGTATTCTAATGCCGTAATCTTTATCACATTTTTCACAAGTTACAAACTACAAACCTCAACGTACGTAGGAACTAAATATTTCGTTATGAAGCTAAATATTTAACTTCACGACTAAATGCTGAATTTGAAAGCTAAATATATAGTTTTTAAGCAGAATATTTAGCTTGTGGATGAAACATTTAGTTTAAAACGCTTATAACATGGCAAAAATATGACTTTTTTTTTACTCTATGACTAACTAACTAAACCAAAATATTTCTGTTAATTTTTGACTGTAATCACATGTTATTTTCTTTTGACTTCACAATTGACTTTACTACTTTCAGCTGGTCTATTATACAAAATCCTAATTTTAATTAGGAGTTTGCGGTTGTAATGTGACAAATTATGTAAAAAGCTCATGATGTTTATGCTCCTTTTTCTGAATGACGTTAATCCTTCTAAAATATATATACAAAAATATTTTGAAAAACTGGAAACGATGAATAGATGAATAAAACGTCCCACCTGTTATCTCGGTTGAATTTCTATTTGAGTTAACAGCGGATTCAAACTTCCTCCGTGAAGATCTAACATCCCTGGTCAGAACCATGATCTTCAAAACTATGAGAAAGATATTTTTTAAGAAAAAATGCAGTATGCTGAAGCATTATAAAGATGAAAATTACCTTAAAATTTAGGCTTACCTTGAATGTTTTCACTGTCAATCACCTCCAGCAGGTGCTTCAGTTTGGTCTGCAGCTGGGAGTGGTATGCTGTCGGGAAACACACTAAACATTTGAACATTTTGCCTGTTGAAGCCACCTCTGAAGATGTGGTCACAGGGTGCAAAGCAGGATATTCAGGCATGATCTTACAGCCGGCGACGGACGTCACAGCCAAACTGCAGGTGGAGAGTTTCAGCTTCAGCTGCCTGACCTCCCGCCTCAACTCGAAGGCTTCCCCGTCTGCGATGGAGAGCGCAGGTTAAAGCAGAACAACGCAAAAAGGAGCTTTCCAATCCGCCAAAGGACATACCGTCTACTCACCCAGCTGGCTGTTACGCTGACTTGCTTCCCGAAGCTGCTTGTTCAGGGAATCCAAGTTTTCTTCGAACCCTTACAAAACAAAAGAGAGAACCCGTAAGCATGCGTCACATTAGAACTGGAACATGGATAAAGAATACACTCACCAGTGCAAAGTTTGATTTTTATTGACTGAAAGAGAATGAAAGGCATTAGATTAGAAGAACCCAAATAACAGACAACATTCAAATTAGCATGAAAAAAGGTGATTACACACCGTCACATTTACATTGTCGAAATCAGTTCCATCTGGCAAGGATATCTGAGATGAAGACATTAAAAACAATTATTTACAACACAGTGGATATAAAAAATGTGCAAAACCTCAGTAAAATGACGGGTTTCAGTGGATATGTGATAATTCATAGCACAAGGTGTGACTTGAAAGCATCACACAGTCAGATTGGAGTCGACGTGAGGAAATCAGTTCGAGATGATTTGAGCTTTATGACATGGTATGTTATTCTGCTGTGACTGAACATGTCCCCTTGTTCGAATTTTATGCACAAACTGTGTGACATGTTCAGTAACAATACTCAAACGTGTGTTCAGAAAATATTTCCATTGCCCTGAATTGTCGATTGCAGATTTCTCAACTCTGCTGACTGAGTGCTGCAGGCTAAATTGCGACATTTTTTCAGCTTGTAGTTGTCTAATTTTGAGTCAAATTGAAAGATGACTGAATGCTGAAATTAAATTCAAATATACTTCACTGTTAGATGAGTTTCAGGGTGTGAACACTTGTGCAACCAGGTTACTGTGGCTTTCTCGTAAAGTTCTTTTTTTTTCCCATTAATTACATATTTGTTTGTTTTCAAAAAATGGTAAAAGTTTTACAACGGACCATCATGGTTTTATTTTTTTCCATCACCTAATCTAGGCTGTCTACTTTCTTTACATGCACTATGAATGAACAAAGTCAGAATCAGTGAGGACTCACGGGAATCCTGGACAGGATCTCGTCCAGCTGTGGGTTTCCAGTGTTCTTGACAAACTCACCCACGTTATTCGGCACTGAAACAACAGAATGATTCAAATTTCAACCAATGTTTCAATGCTATATTTACTGGAAACATTATGGGACAGCATTGCTTCTTACCGTGTCTGTTGTCAGACGCAGGGAGGACACAGATGAGAAGGAAGGGAACCCAAATGAAGTTAGAACCTCCAGCCATTGTTCTGCTCCTGGACTGTAATAACTTGCAGCAGCAGCATGCTCTTTTTACCCCACTGGATGACCAATACCATGAGTAGGTCCAGCCTTCCCGTAAAGGGAGGAGCAAATTGATTCTAAGGTTAAAAGTGGAAAGGTTGCCGTAGCTCCGCTAACCCAGGAGAGTGATACACTCTAGTAAATATTCACAAGAAATGAAAACCAAGGAATACATCATGCCTTTTTTTAATTGGAAGTATTGAGATTATTTCAAAAATAGTAAAATCAAAAGATTTACAGTGCTTTGAAAAGTGCTCCCTTTTACTTTTTAATTTTTTTGTCAAGTTCCAACCATAAACCTAGAGGCATTGTACAGCGCCTTTCAAAAGTATTCACACCACTTGATTGTTCACGTTTTGGAAAAGCACAGGCTTGCATGATCTTATGTGATAGATATATATGGTTTCCAAAGATTTTAAAAAATACATATCGGAAAAGTTTGGGATGCATCTATAAAATATGCGGTGGCCCAGAAAGGTCAACAAAGTGCAAATGCCACAACGCATCAGCAAAACGGTTCTGTTAAAACAGAAGATATTAAAAAAACTCACTCGCATAACTTCTGCTTTGGCTTTTGTTGTTGCATTGAGACTTTTGCATTTTGTTAACCTCTCTGGTTCACTGTAATGTTAGACTTGACTGAGTCGATACTTTTTCTTGAATATGAGAGGTTCTAAGACTGAGCCTTGGGGTACCCCGCATATGATTTCTGTCCACTTTGATTAGAAGTTACTGTTTGCAACAATTATCGGACCAGTGCACCTTCTTACTCGTGTTTGCTGTGAGTTGGGAATGATGCTGCAGGATAGTTCATGACTCTATTCCAATCCAATCTAGTCCATTTTAGTTATAAATCACATTTAAAATACAAGATGTTTATCCAAAGTGCTCTCCACTAGAGGGAGATAAACTGAGACAATAATAACGATAAAATAAATACATTATTTCTGGGTATAGTTTTGCAAACAGAGAAAGTTCAGGGAGTATGACTTGAAAATGACCTGTACAGTATGTGCAATAGTTGCATTTGTAAATGTGCCTACACCCATTAAAGAGTTGTGGTGTCAGCAAAAAAAGAAAATGGAAAAAAGCAACGCCAGCACACCCACCCACTGTAGGGTGGGGGTGTTAAAGGTGGGACAGGAGTTGGAGGGGTATGTGGCAATAACTATAGCAAAAAAAAAAAGAAAGAAAGAAGAAGAAACATTTAAGTATAAAATTTTACCCACAATGTTGGCCCAAAGTACTGGTAGTAAAATAACATGCTCTTCTGGTAAATCCATTCAGATTAAATGAAGTTTCATCACTGAGATTACTGCAGTCAATACTGTTTACCGCAAGCAAACATTGCAGGTACCTCAGACAAAAAGTCATTTTGGTCAAAGTGTGTAAAAGTAGGTGCACACAGAAAGCAGAAAAACAATCGGCATCCACCGGAATGATGTACAAAAAGACGTTATTCTGTTTATGCTGTAATACTCGAGAGCCACTTTTTATGTTTATTTTTAGTGTAAATGGAAAGAAACCAAAGAGGAGAAAGAATAAAATAAAGGACAAGAAGAAATTGTATCAAATCATTATTATTTGACCAATGAAACTGATTAACAACACGTTAACGAGACAACCACCAATGTGTCAATAGTCAATCTGCTTGTTTAGGTTAACTTTGACAAATTGCCTAGACAGATTGCCACTCCATTGGAGTTGTTTACAAATCAGCAAATATTGCCACACACAGAAGAAGGTATTAGAAATGTTGTGTGTAACACAAAACTTTCCAGAATTGCCCAGTGACTGGAGAACAAACAAAGAGGGCCAGGCAAATAAAAACAAGGCATTGGACGAATTGGAGAGAGGAAAAAACATGTTCAAACTCAACAAAATAAGCTGGGAATTGCCTTTTTTTTTTTACCATGAATAAAATGGCTGACAGCATATTTAAAATGATTACATAAACTGGATTTTGCACAATACAAAAGTCACTTAGAAGTCATAAAATGATATTTGGTGTCATGATAGTTTGGTTGTCGGGGTGCAGCCTTCTTAATAAGACCAGCAAAAATAAAGGCTTTGGCATTCATGAAATAGTGAAAGACATGGTTTGAACCATATAGCTGGGCAAATACAACCTTAGATTAAAACAAAATTACCTCAATAAGATTATTCTGTTACTTAAAGACAAGTCAGTTTAAATTTTTTTTTTTTTCAGTGATTTTTAGTGAACACAAAACATATAGAGGGCTGATGAGGTGGGCTTAGGTTAATTCATTCTTTGAAGAACACATTTAGTGGATGACTCCTTTAAAAGTTTCCCCTACCCCAGAACTCTATAGCAAATATGGCCTATATTTGTATATCGCTGGTGAGCCTGGTGTGTAATAAGTTGTCTGGGAATGAAGCCAAGCCTTACTGAACTATGTACTTCCACTGGACTGAAATGAATGTTAGCTGAGGCAAAAGTAAGCTCAAAACAAATAGAGGAGTATATTGTAGAGCTTTAATACCGTCATGCAAAGCAATGTAGCTATGCCTTTCATTTCTTAAGGCTTGTCTTTGTTGTCTCAGATTGTTATGTTTTGAAGTGAACTTGATCACTGGAGCCTCAACAGAAATACTGTTAATTTCTGCTAAGCTTCATACAGTTCACAAAAAATATGAAGTATCTTGTTTTTGTCTTTGTCTTGGTTATTTGGCAAAGTCACTCCCTGAAAGACCTTTGGTCCCTGTGAGGACGAGAAGTCCACTTTTCATAACATCCCTATTTCATCTTTGAGCCATTGGTGTGTCTCAGTCTCATTCTAATCTTTCTTCTTGTCTTTGCAGATGGTTGGGATTGCTAAGCCTATGAGTGCAAGTTCCTGAACTACCACAACAACTATCCAAGTACACTTTTATTTTCCTTCATTTTAGATCCTTCTCCTATGTGGACAGTTATTATAAATCAAAGGTAACTCTAAACAAATTTAAAGGAACTCATTGTTTCAGCAGCTTTGCGGTTTTCTCAACGCTTGTTCCTGATTTGAAAAAACCCTACACAGCTGTACATTTCTTATCATTAGAGTATACTGTTTTTAATATTATTGTTATATTATTTTTCTTACACTGTAAATTTGCCCTTACTGTATAATCTCTTACTATTGTTTTTATATTACTTTTGGGGAAATATACATATTTCTAACTTAACTTGTTGCTGTTGCTCTTGAACAGAGGGACAATAAAGTATAATTCTACTTTATTCTGATTTCATGTTGAAGGATAAGTAATACTTTCACAAGGCACTTATAGTCTATCTTTAAAAAAATAAAAACAAAAACATATTTTTCCACCAATTCAGTTGATCACCGGCTGTATAGCAGTAAATAGTTATTTTGTGATCAATTTTATGGTTCTAATGTAATATTATTAAGCCTTACTGTTTCATAATTGACTCATCAAAAAATAAATCTGGAAACAGTCAATAATAATAATAATAATAATAATAATAATAATAATAACAATAAGATAAAATATAGCCACTAGTGTTTTTTCTAAATTAGTAACAAAAACAAGTTTTGTAATCCTACCGCATTATAGGATTTTCTGAAGTTGTTTAATAAACAGCACCATCTTGTGGTGTCGTTTCGAAAGTTATTTTCACTCTTGACGTTCAAAATAATTCACTCTTTTTGCATGTTAACTGTGACCTGTGGTTTTCCACGGGTACAAATGTATGATAAACTGTGACTGTTAAAAATGTATAAAAATATAGAAACTACACATGAAGTAATTGTGCCATTGTGCCTCTTTAAAATGCTCTCGCGATACTTTCACCACGCTTCTCTCGCGATATTTACGGAAGCGGCGGATTTCCCCCCCCCCCCCTTTTTTTTTTTTTTTTTTTGGATAGCCGTGTAACAAACTGGTGGTGACAAACTTGTGATGTCATCAAAACAGCATCGACAGTCCACCGAAAACCAACACTCCCAGTTGCTCTCATTCTTCCTCGGAAAAAACAGCAACAGACAACAGGAACTAGACAAACCAGATCCGCCGCTCTCTACTACAAGGTTAGCCTTATTTTCATCCCGGTAAAACAACAGCTAGCTGCTTCATTTTATAAAGTTAGTGTCATTTTTTAATTTATTTTTTTTCACTGTCAATATAGCGAATTTAGCTCTAAAGAAATGTCCATTGTGTGTGTTAAATTTTAGTGTGCTGCCCAAAGTCACACAACTAATATGTTATGTATATTAGTCTAAAAAATGTTATGTATTCTTTTTGAAAATAATACTCGCTTGTAATAACCGTTTATCTTCAGCAGGACTTAATAAGGATGAAAAAAAAGTTAGCATCACAATGATTGCAACTGATGAACGACGATGGATTTTACTAAAGGGAAAAATAGTTACATAGAGTTAAAAAATAAATAAATACAGTTCATGTAGTTGATCAACAATTAAAGCATAAGAAATTCTCACCATAAAGTTGATTAAATAAACTTTATGATTGCATACATATTTCGTTGTTATAATATAGGCAAGTTGACTTTTTTCTGACTAATGGTGACTGGGCCTAAAGTGGTTTGGTAAGGCAGAAAACGATTTGACTTCCAGTGAACTTTGAACAGCAAGAAGCAACAAAGCAGCGTGGCACTTATGCAACTCCTCCCTTATAGACATTAGTCTCATCTAAATTATCTTAAAGCTTTAATCAGTGGTTCTACAAATATGATATTTACTTAAACTGAGAGAAAAATTATGTAAACTATTTACACGGTAAATGTGAAGCTAATGCACCATTGTAAGCCAGGATAAACTGTATGCGCAAACAAGTTTATTTGCACGTACTAGTGTATGTGTGGTGGGCAATAAGGTATTGCAGTTACACTGAGAAAATATATGTGGTTTTCTCTTGGTGAAATGTCTGAAATAAACTGATCATCTTCATAAAAAGCTACTCTACAGATAAAAGTGGAGTGCAGCATATTTTGAGAAACCCAAGAAGAAACTGAAATGGATGACAGTGAACCCGGAACAATTGTGGGTGGCATTACAATAAATTTGAAAAGTTAATTTACTTTAGGAATTGAATTCCCATCATATATGTATTCAGTACACTCAGTGATACATCCCACAAGTTTTTTTATCTGGCTTAGTTTTATAATTGTGGCTTGCAGCTATCAAAAACTGAAGTTCGTTCCATTGAAAATTAAAATCTAAAATTTTATTGAAAAACAGATTTTTAAGACAGAAATGACTTGTTATGGCTGTCCTAATTTTTGCACATCCATGAGGAAAACTCATAGATGTGCATGAATGTCATCCAACAATCAATAAGGTCACGCCTGCATGTTTACAGTTAACAATATTCACCCCACTGTTGCCAACTCAGTGACTTTCTTGCTATATCTAGCAACATTTCAGACAAAAAAAAAATTCAGATCAGCCAAAATCAAAATCAGCAGGTCAGGCTCTTAAAAGATCGGTAATCAGGGATCGGCCAGAAAACTGCAATCGGTGCAGCCCAACTTAAGATGGAATACATACACACATATTCATGAGTTTTTTGGGGGGGGGGTTTTATTGTAGGTGTGGCTTACAGTATGGTACGCTCTATAGTCCAGAAAATACGGTAATCAAAATGGGAAATGTCCAAATGTGGTATTTGTCAGAAAAGATTGACTTATGTTGCAAATTTACCACCTGCAGGCCAACATGTCCCTCTCCGGCTGGGTGTGTGTAGTTACTGGTGCCTCGCGGGGCATCGGCAGGGGAATAGCGCTCCAGCTGTCTGAGGCCGGAGCAACTGTTTACATCACAGGACGGCAAGAGAAGACCCTCAAACAAACTGCTGCTGAGGTGAACTTTAACCTTTCTTGAAACTTTCTTTTTCTTAAATGAAATCAGATTACTTTGCAAGCCAAGCTTTTGCACAATACTTGTCAGTACGTTGTATTTTTCTGGCGCCCTTAATTATAACGTAGGTGACTGAGAGAGGTGGGAAGGGTGTTCCAGTGATCTGTGATTCCACAAAAGCAGAAGACATCAAGGCACTTTTTGAAAGGATCAAACAAGAGCAGGATGGCAGACTGGATATCTTGGTGAATAATGCCTATGCTGGAGTTCAGGTTTGTATCAATAAAACGCTCATGAAACAGTTCATAGTATTAAATTACAGAAGCCAAGAGAGGGTGTATATAATTTCACCTGATGGCTTTGTCGAGATAACGAGTTAATTTTCCAATGTTTTTGTTTGAGATCTCCAGATGATGGGTGTGTTAAACCTAATTCTATCCTTCAAATGCATCCCACAACAGCAGGAGTATATAAACCTTTCATCGGTGGAATGCATTTGAAGGATGGAATCAAGCTTAACACACACACCATGTCGTGATCACGAGAAAAGCATCAAGAAATCAACTTGTGATCTCGAGAAAACCATTGGAATAACTCGTTTTCTCGATAAAACTGCTGGGATGTTAACTTGTGATCTTGAGAAAACCATCTGGAAAAAGTATATGCGGGAAACGTCCGCTCAAAGCTTCCATATTAAATACAGATTTAAAATAGTAAAAGTTATTTTGGTGGGCATTTTTTAGGAAAAACAAGAATGAATGAAAGGAAGTGAAGATTCGAACATTGTGCGTTGACTTTAAATTGTCATTCCAGGATATTTTTGACAACATGGGTAAGAAGTTCTGGGAAACTGATCCATCTATTTGGGATACTATCAACAACACAGGCCTGAGGTACTTTTGCCTTTCAGACACACTAAATCATATTGTGCCACAGTCTCGTCTATTTCCTTCTGATCAGCTATAACTTCAGTTGTTATTGTTATTTTTGTTGTGTTCTTTTAGGGGGCACTACTTTTTCTCAGTTTATGGATCTCGCTTGATGGTGGCCCAAGGTCATGGGTTTATAGTGACCATTTCATCTATGGGCGGACTGCATTACCTCTTCAATGTGGCGTATGGGGTTGGTAAAGCTGCTGTAAGTTCCTCCACTTGATTCAATTTGGCATCCAGTTTGATATCAAAATGCAGTTTCTTATATCTCATTTCTGTCATAAAAACCTGTTTTTGTTTTGTGTTTTTCCAGTGTGACAGGCTGGCAGCTGACATGGCGGTTGAGCTGAAAAGCAGAGGAGTGACCTCCATCAGTCTGTGGCCGGGACCGGTACAAACAGAGCTTGTATCGCAGTTCGTAATACAGAAAGATGCACCTCAGGGTTTGAATCCCAAGGTAGGCTACCATTAGATAACAAGTCTGTTTGCATAAATGGTCAATGTCAAATTCTCTCTTAACTGTTGACTTTGATTTTCCTCAGTTTAAAGATGTGTTCGCCAATGGGGAAACTACAGAACTAAGTGGGAAGTGCATCGTCAGCCTTGCTAATGGTATGTCAGTAAATGTGATTGAGAACTTTGTTTGATAGAGTGCAAATGTCACCATGTCAGAGTGTGTGAGGCTGATCGTCTCCTATCAAAAAGATTGAATGAGGCAATTGAATCAGAAACTGTTTTAATAAAGTACTAATTTAGTATTTACTCCATGTTACTCCCCTTGTTTCATATTCCCCCAGATTTTGTTATTTCAGATTGAATCGTAAAAGACATAGGTTACATTGAAGGTGGAAGAAAATGATTGATCGAAATCAAATTTTTAAGTCTCAAAATCTGAAATTTTAACAGAGATGTGTGCACTCTTAAGAGCCACTGTAAACTAACATCTTCCACAGATGCACTTTTTAAAGCTTGTTTTGTTTTTGTCTGATAGATAAAAATCTGATGTCCCTGACTGGGAAGGTGCTCATGACGTGTGACCTGGCCAGGCGATATGGCATTAAAGATATTGATGGTAATATAGTTTATCTTACTATTAACAGTCACAATAACCACCTGCCTAACAAGGTGTGCTGTTAGTCAACAGAGTAGTCTGCAATAGTTCAAAGAAAAATATGTTGTCTTTTTTTTTTTTCTCAGGGCGGGATGTAACAGATTTTACATCCCTAAAATTCCTCCTGACCCAGGTCCCGTACCTCTCCTGGCTTTCAGCAGTCGTCCCCTCATTTCTTCGCCTGCCTCGCTTTGTGCTGACGCTGGCTAACGGACGCTTCTGATGGGTT
The DNA here is from genome assembly GCA_010277075.1 of Poeciliopsis retropinna. Taxonomy (NCBI): domain Eukaryota; kingdom Metazoa; phylum Chordata; class Actinopteri; order Cyprinodontiformes; family Poeciliidae; genus Poeciliopsis; species Poeciliopsis retropinna. Next base: position 11,425,571 of record VMRM01000022.1, read on the forward strand.
CCTTCATCACTCCCCACAATGCCATACTGTACAGTTTTAATATCTGTGCTAAACGACTCTATGAATGACAAAAATTTTCCTTTTTTTTTTTGTTTTCTTTCTCTTTTTTTTTTTTTGGAAAGAAGTAGTCTTGACTCAATCCGTTCACAAATGATTATAGCATTTAATGTTGCAGATGTGCTAAAGTTGTATCAATGAAGGCCCACATAAAGTAAGCTTAACAGTAGCACTAATGTCAGCCAAAGGTGAACCCTCCCAACGTGATTGTAACAACACTAACTGTTGAAGTCCTTTTGAACTAACCACAGAATGTATTTCATTAATATTGTATGGAAGAGAGAAAAATAGGAACTGGAGTTCCTCTGGGTTATCAGACATGAGCTCCTTCTCCCTGAAGATGTTTGAAGGATTAAAACGTGAAGTTCAACCCAATCAGCTAAAAAGAAGTGATTTTACATTGAATGTAGAGTTTTAGTGTTATATTTAGCCTGCACTCATGCTTAGTTTCTGCTTTTATTGCTCTTTTTTTTTTTTCTTGGATGTGCAGGCAGTTAATGTTTGTGCTTGATGAGCTGTTTTTTTTTGGCAGGATCTTCATTCGTGTAATGAGCCTCATGTTTCCCTGAGGGGACATTGAGGTGGATGTACGCCTGTAGATAAGCCAGAAGGAAGAGCGTCGTCCCTTATAGGTGAAGGAGTGTCATCTCATGTTCTTTATGTCTTACAGGTTAAAAATAGGACTACAATAAGAAACCAGTTGACGTTCTGAAATTTCTGTTGTATAGGCAGGTTGCCTATACAACTAATGTATTTTTCCAACTAAAATACAATTCAACTAAGGATTTTTTTAATCTCTTGCTGTTTATTTGTCCTACTCATTTCTGAAAAAAAAAAAAAATAATAATATATATATATATATATATATATATAAAGTGTAACTATTGATTACTCAATTTGAAATAGCAATGTGTTAGATTGAAAATAGTGGTCCATTACTAAGTAACGCGTTACTGACATCACTGGATATAAATAATTATGCAGGATGGGAGACTGCATTAATTACTGTTTGGTAATTAATGCAATAATCAATCAAACATTCAAGTGACATTTGATTACTATTGTCTGTTAAAACATTTCTCCCTGTAGACAGATATTTCAAAATGATATATCTGTGTGGATATTTAATCTGTATTTATTTGTAGTAGAAGAAAGTGTTACAATGTGTTATATGAATTGTAAAAAAAAAAAAAAAAAAAAAGTATAGGTCTGTTGTGGGAAATTAGTGAAATCATAATTTAACAATTTGGGTCACATAGGATCAGGTTGTTTTTTCCCCCCTTTAATAGATAAAATAATCTTAAGTAAACTGATTGCAGTGTTCACAAATGTTTTCTCAGTCTTATATGTTTCTAATCTCAATCATGTAACAGAAATGTTGATATAAAGAACATTTATATTTATACATTTATGTGCATTTGTCCGATGGCAAATACTTGTGTTTGTGACTGTTCAAGACTGATTGGGCCATCGGAAGACTTCCCCAGTACAGAACAAAACTGGCTCAAAAAGAACCGTTCAGTTTAAAAGATGGTTCTCAGCGTCCTCCCGTCTCTCTGATGCCACCATAGGTTGCAGCGGGGCAGTTGGTATTGGATCTCCGTGGCGGATTCATTATACTGGCCCGTTCTCCCTCCAATCCGCGGCCTGCTCGCCCAGACCGGCACACCCACCCAGCCGTCAGCGAGGGGAGAGTCATGTGGGCCTTCCGGGCTTCCTGGTCCTCGGCTCCGCCTCGCGTTGGTTTGGCCGGACAGGGGGAAACACTTCACAGTTAAAGAACAAAAGCAGCAACGGACCGACCGAGGGGGAGGAACAAACGGCGACTCACATTCAGCCTTTTAATCTCCCGAGTTGGATATTTGCGTCCCTGACCGAGAATTAGCCAGCGATTGAACTCCTGCGGCTGGGGACAAACTTGGTTGCGTCGTATCTTTGAATCCTGACCGTAATCCGTCGAGGTGCTTGGTAAAAATAAGACAAGGGTCAGCCAAATAGATGGACGGTATTGTTTCCTCGCTCGGTGCCTCCAACTTCGATCCTACACATCCTCGGAGCGTGGAGTAGGCTCGGGTTTTCTGGTTTACGTGTCGCCAGAACGGACCCCGGGGATTAACGGGGTATTTCGGCGATTTCGGTAAGTTTATTTTTGTGTTTCACTGAAGCGTGTCTGGCGACGAAGTGCGCCTGTGCAGTGTGAACCGTTTTAGTTAGTACGCCACAAAGAGGGGGGCCAGACCGGACTGCTATTGTTGCTGGCGTAGTGGTCAACTTTAACAGCTTTTTGTCGAGCCCAGCTCAACAAAGCGTGAATGAATTATCTTCTTGTGTTGGGGAAAAGTGTCGAAACTGAGGAGAGAGCCCATGTTCTCACCCTCTGGGGTTTAAGTGTGTCACCAATGACTAACACGATGGTTTGTGACCTAATGTTTGTCCCACTCAAAAACATTTCAGCCCAGTTCCCAGCGACTTGAGGTCAGCAGTGGCGTAACCTAACCTCACTAAATGCGCAAATACTCTTATTGGTTCCGAATAAACGAGCCCCAAACAAAAATTAAAAGTTAAGAGAAGTAGTTCAGATCAACTTTTAGCCATCAGATTTGTGTATTTGCTGAATCAAAAGTGGTGCAAAGACTTAAATGCTATTCAAACCTTTATTTACGTAGACCTTCTTAACCGTCACCATAACACCTGTTGCCGGATTATTAAATATACATGCATAGATTTTTATTCATTTGAATTTTCGGATCACATTAGTTTCAGCATATACCAGGGCATAGACATGAGTCTGACGAATCCTCCTCCTTCTGCAGGTTTCTGTTGCCATATCTTTTCCTGTGAAGAGGCCTCTCTCATCTCTCAGGACTGAGAAACTTGGAAGTGAAACAAAAGCCTGACCAGCTAGGGTGAGCAAGCAGACAGTGATGGATTCCTTGTAGATTTTCATTCCCTGTGCTCCCACCCCTTTAGGACCAATCCCCCCCCTTCAGCTCACGCAAAACAAAAGTCATTCACCACGCTTTGGGGGGAGGGGAGAGTGCGCCTTGACACAGTATACCACTAGTTTCGTAGAGAGTTTGGAATAAGTAGGGGAACAGGCAGAGGGGTGTATTTGTCTGCTGATTGACTTTGAGAATGAATTCAGAACAAAAAGTTTATTTTCTTGAACAGATTGTCCTTCTCTGCACTGTGAGCTTATCTTTGAAGTGACAGTTTGTAAGAAGAGGTGAACAAAAAAAAACTTCATCATTGTTTGTTTTCCCTTCTAGATGGCGGAACATATTTTGATAGCCGACATGGCGTCATATACCGAACGTAACGGCAGAGACAGACGGCTTGTGGACCTAGATGAGCCTTTTGAAGTGGATATGACGGAGCCACGGCGTGAAGAAAAGGCAGAGACCAAACGCTCTTCCAAGAAATTGCGGCACTCCCCCAGCTCAGCAGAAAGCAGTGCCAGTGGCGTGGCTAGTTTCACCACCAACCATAACTCTGTAGTGTGCCTGCCTCTGGTTTCTGAGGGGCTCAAACTGGTATGGACCCAGTCCGATCAGACCCGAGAACTGGATTCAATCCCAGAACTTGTCAATGCCTTTAACTTGTTTCCATACCCATCGTCCAAAGAGGTTAGCACACTGGCTCGGGTCTGTGTGTTGCCATTGGACAAAGTTAAGGTGTGGTTCATGGTGCAGAGGATTAAATATGGTATCAGCTGGTCTTCTGAAGAGATAGAGGAGACAAGGAGGAAGTTGGCTGTGCCTGAGCTTTGTGAGGACTCTGCTGAAACAAACGGAGCCAATTTAAAAACCAAGAGCAAAAACTTAGATGAGGAAAAGGACAGCGATGAGGAGGAGTGTGATCCCATTGGTTTTGTACCTGAAACAAAGATGGCAAAGTGTGAGTCTCCAGATTCACATAAATCTACTCCTCCATGTTTTAGGTCCAGTCTCCCGCCTCCTCAGGATTCATATTTCTACCGCTCACCAGCAGACACTCCAGCGACCACAACAGCTGATGTCTCCCCTGACCTCTCGGAGTCCTCTTCGCAACAGTACCGGCATGGGCGCTACAAAAAGTCAAAAGCTCAACTCGCTGCCCTGCGCAAAAGCTTCCTAAGAGAAAACTGGCCTGCAGAGCCTGAGCTCAAGCGTTTGCAGGAAGAAACGGGTCTGAGCCGCAATGACATTCGCAAATGGTTCAGTGACAGTCGTTATCAGCTAAGAGTGGGACGTGGAAGCCTGGCGGCAGCCCAGACCTTTTCTCACCAGGCTTCTGTTGGGAGTAAACATGAAACACAATCTCAAACTCAGCCTCTTTCACTTACTAACCAAAAATCCCGTCAAGTAAACGGGGTGAAAAGCCATGAGGGAAGCCGGAATAATGGGATCAGAAATTCCCATTTCTTTCAGACTTTTCTGTCAAACAGTTTAGAAGCATTTGGGGAAAAGCTCCATGAGCCACAAGCAAATGAAGTTATTGAAGAACTTTCTGGAGACACCTTCAAAGAGGAGCAAGAAACTGAAGAAGAGCCGCTACAGTTGACCAAGACCTGCAAAATTGAGCCAGAAGTTGTAGAGTTAAAGTCTTCTCCTTGCTCTTCCCCCTCTCGCACTCCACCGCCTTCCGCCTCCCCCACCAAAACATATTCACACAGAATCCGTGCATCGAAGAAGTCGGTGCATTCAACTAAAGCCAGTCCTTCACAACCAGCCACTTGCTTCTCAGGTGCTTCCACGTCCACATCACCTGCACTCACTCCTGCAGGACGTCCTAGAAAGACCAAGGAGCAGTTGGATGTGTTAAAGCAGCACTTTTTGAAGTGCCAGTGGCCCACAAGTGAGGAATACACTGAACTCGTCAAACTCACAGGTTTACCCAGGGCGGATGTTATTCAGTGGTTTGGCGACACTCGCTACGCCGTCAAAAATGGCCAGTTGCGCTGGGTGAAGGGCGTCCGCGAGCAGTTCTTGGCGGAACTGGCTGCCCAACAAAGCACTAGCGGCCTGTCAAACGGCACTGGAACCTCAACTCGTGGCGGGGGAGGGCGCAAACGAAAACTAAGCAGAGCAAGTACAGATTCTCCCGATATCCAGCCACTGGTATCATATTACCTTACAACAGGCACGCTAAATGAAAAAGACCTTGACCTACTATGCAAGAAATCAAGAATGAGCTACCAGCAAGTGCGAGACTGGTTTGCGGCTCAAGAAGTTGGGGAAACTGATGAAGAAATTGTTGTGGCTTAGGACCTTTTCTACTAAAAAAAACAAAACAAAAAACAATACCTGATCTGCCCACCCCCTCACACACACCTTTAACACAACACGTGATTATTGCTGTGGTTCATGTTGCTTTAATTAAGGCAGGTTGTAAAATCCAGTCTTCCCTAAACAAGCCCAAAGTGTGGTTTGTGTATTTTTTTATATAGATATGCTGCATTTCCTGTTTATCCTAATATATTTAGATCTGAATTATATTTCTACTGGCTCTGTTGCTGTAAATAGAACAGTAACCTCTACACTGGGTTGCTATATTTTTGACCTCCTTTTGTTTAGATATCACTACAGTTGTTTTTTTCTAATGTATTCTATTTGTAGCAGTAAACATAATCAGGTAACTAGCTGTAGATCCAGAAAAGAAACGGCTACACTGACAAACTATTGACTGATCATTCCTTTCTAGCCATTATAATGTATTCATGAAAAGCACACTGGACTTGCTCCTTATAATATAACATCTTGCACTTTGGTTTTCCAACCTGCTGCCCCTATGCTAATAATATAATAGTATTTCACAATCTATACTCCTGATTAGTGTCATTATTTTTACTCCTTGCTGTAGAACTTGTTTTAAAACAACAGCACGGTACATCTCATATGTGTAATGCATTTCCGAAACATTTCCTAAATTGCTCCTCACTCTGTGGAGGTGTTTTACTTATCATTTGAATGCCTTGCTTGTCATTTGCATTCTGCAGCATGTTTAACAGTACAGGTGGAACCAAGTTGCAGGAATTACATCATTGCATAGATGGCAGAATTGCTACATTACTAGACGATGAGTTAGTTAGCATTTGATAGGCGTAGGGTGTAATTTTATAGTTTAAAATGTGGGCAGAAGGTGGGTTTTGAAGTAGAAGCGAAGATGAACCAAAATCCAAAGACTGGTAACATTTCAAGCAGAGTGACAGAGCAATATAATTGGGGTCATAAGTTCACGTACAGTTGACAATATCCGAGTACTTCTTGTTGACTTTAGAAATTGATGTCGGCTTTAAACGGAGTTCGGCTCCTTGCAAATGTTCGTCCAAAGGTCAAACAGCCAGAAACTTGACAAAGTGGCATGTATGACTAAAGATTTTCCTCCCGTTGCTCATGAAAAGGTAATGCAACTGTCATGCTGTTGATGTAAATCTGTACATGTAAAGTCTTCAAGTTTATTTTATTTTTTTTTTTCTGTTTGAAAAGAGAAAATCTCATTTGCACAATTGTGTCACTGGAAAATAGCTAAGTGTTTTTGCCATTATAATCAAGTGTACAAAGATTTGTTTGTGTGTGTTATGAATACAGACACCTGTGACGACTTCCTGCTGTGTAGATTTTGTTCTGAAAATGTCCTATAAAAACGACTTTTACTAATAATTAGTTATATCGTGCATTTCAAGGGAAGTAGACTATTAAAAATCAAGCCAAAGTTTACGTAGAGGTTTTAATCCAGGTGAACAATACGGCAAGGTGTTTCAACATTGGGGAATACCCCTTCCTTTACAAAGATTAAGAATGTTGGTCAGGCTCACGTAAAGAAATCAACTAGTGGGTGTCATTCACATCAAAGGCATTCCCAGCAAGAGCGGTGAGTTATTCACTGTCTGGGTGAGTGAAGTGAGATTCCATTCATAAATGGGAAATGGAAACCAGAGGACTGGGTTCTGGGAAGGACAAATGAACTGACTCATTTCTACGGTGGAAAAATTCTTACCGATAATCACTTGTGACATGAGGCTTCAAGGCCAAAAGATCCCAGGAAGTTGTTACTTACCGTGTAGGAGTGCCAAAAGATGGTGACGTTCCTTAACGGGAAAAGACGGACAAATTGTATAGTTTGTTTTTTAAATCAACATTTGTACGATCGACGTTGAATTAAGTCGTCGATTAAATTAATCAACTCACTGAATTCATGAAGAGAGCTGTGGCTGGAGATGGAAGCAATGGATCCAGGAGTCTGATTAAAAGGAAGTAGAGTTAAACCGTTTTTAAATTTCATGCAACAAAGATGAAAAATGTTCAAATGTTTGTAAACTTGGGAGTGAATCCACTCTTACAGTGAGAGAAATGCCTCTATCCCTGGTCCACCTCTGAGACTCTCCGGAGCCTACATGACTGAGGCGAGATGCATTTTAGAGTGTTTTACAACTGCATGTCAGAAAATCCCAACGTCATTGAAAAGTTATTTAATTTCATCGCATTAAATAAAAACAGGAAAATCATAATATATGTGACACAGTGACAAATTCCAATTGTTTTTTTTTTGTAAATGATTATGACTTGCAGCTAATGAAAACTCCAAAATCAATTTTTCAGACAATTTGAATATTGCAGAGGATTGTGAAAATCGATTACCTAAAAGAAAGCGGACAGATTGATGATTGCTAAACCACATGATGGTGAAGGCCATAACATATCACTACGTTAAATAGCCTCCATTTGTCCTTTACAGAGTATTTACTTTCAGCAAACTATAATAATCAAAATTAACTAGTAAATTAAATTCAAAAATACTTCAATAACCCCAAAGGGAATGGATTGAATTACTAAAATAAATGACAGTCTAATTTATTGAGATGAGTTTGTATAAAACTGAGGGAAAAGGTACATCTCAAAAAAATTGTAGTAATATGTTAAATAGTTCAATATTTTTTGTCATTTCAGAAAGTGAAACTATGTATGTTGATTACACATAGAAAGAAATATTTCAAGCAGTTATTTTCATTCCTCTCTATTGCATATGACAAAAACTCAAAAATTTCTTAGAAAATTATATTACATTGTGAAATGTCAGGCTTGTGAAAAGTCTGTTTGCAATCAGTACTTAGTTGGGTCTCCTTTTAAATTAAAACTTTCTGCTCTTTTTCATCCATGCAATTTTGTGTATTTTTACGTCAGTGGATATCTTTTTGTAAGTCTTCATGTTGATAGAGTCCCAATTTTTTTTTTTGTAGTGAATAAGAAATATAAAACAAGGACTCTCTTTCTCCTTGACCTATGTAAGATGTTTGCAGCCCATTTGTAGGATTCATCTAAGCGTAGCGACTCTTGATGTTCCGACTCCACACTAGTCCACTTCTTCCCCAAATTTTTGAATGGATTTTTTCCTAATAAATCCTCCGACGGCTATGGTTCTCCATGTTTGTGGTGCACCGTTTCCTACTGCACTTTCTCCTTCCACTCAACCTTTTAAGAATATGTTGGAATACAGTTATCTTGTCCGCTACTCACACAGATTGAGAGACAATTTAAAAGCTCAGGAAACTTTTGGAGATGTTTTGCAATAATTAGTTGATCAGGGTGTAACACAGTGAGTTTCCAATATTAGATTTTTTCCAATACTTAAAATTTTCGGAGACACTGAATGTCAAGTTTTTATAATATTTGAGCTATAATCATCAAAATTACAAGAATTAAAGGCTTGACTATATTTTTGTACGTTTACATTTTTATTATTTTGGCTACCTAGCAACAACCTGTTGAGTAACTTGCATAGCAGCGGCTTAAGGTTTTCCCACCGTGTCTAATAACTGCATAAAAATAAAAAACAGCAGGGAGAAAAAAAAAAAAAAAAAAAAAAGAGTACAATGACTGAAGAGGAAATTGTGGATAAAACAGGTGGTCATGTCACCAGTTTGGTAGTGTTCTGGATATTTAAAGCTAATCAATATTTATCCATAATCACTGATATGAAACTCTTACATCACGATACAATTTTCATCCATATTGTCCCGCCCTAATTCTGCACAATAAAATCTAGAGAAAACACGATTTCCACTTTCTGAAATCAGAGACAAAACATATTGGCATTTTTCATCATATTCTAATTTTTATAGGTGCATCTGTAAAATAAGCAATTATGAGATTAAAAAAAAACCTACCTCACTGGTCTTGATCGAGGAGTAACTGTTAAAAACAGACATTGCGCCATTTTAATCGTTAACGCACTGAAACTGACACCAACCCTAAACAGGTTCTGAGCTTCAATCACTGGGTTTACCTGGTGAGGTGACGCCAACTGGGAGCGAAACCCTCTGAGCGCTGCGGTTCGGAAAACGTCACAGAATGATTTGACCTCTAGCAACTCACAGTTTGTGATCATAAACGCAGAGAGATGCTTACCCAGTAGTTTGGTACTGTCCAGGAGAAACCTGCGGCACAAAAAAAGAAAAAGATTCAGCGTGTTTATAAATTCAACATGGGGAAAGGACCTTTTTTTTTTTTTTAACACTTGCCCTCCTTTGAGAGAGTGGCTTTTTCAGTTCGGCAGTTTCTCTTTGCAGCTCCAGCAGCTGCTTCTTCAACTCTCCGTTCTCTCTTTTCAGCTCTGACAGCTGCTTCTTCAGCTCGCCGTTCTCTCTTTTCAGCTCTGACAGTTGTCTTGCGATAAGAACAGCAGGAGGAAATAAGAGTCAGTCTCAACTTTTACTTTATTTGATTTGATTTTGCACAGCTGCCTTGTAGCAATGTGAAAATCACCTGTAACCCTGTTCAGAAACCTCTTTCAGATGCCTCTCCATTTCACTGGATTTGTTCTTAAAGTGAACCATTATTCTCTCCATCTGCTTCTGCTGGAAAATGGCAATCTGTGGAGTGTGAAAACTCCCTCAGTGACCAATGAAAGCGTCTCCAAGACGTCAGAATGCACAAATAGGACAGACCTGCGATATGTTTTCCATCCTTGCCTGGATGAGCTTTCCAGGGTCCATGAAAAACACCTTTTCCTGTGGCTTCATCTGAAATGAAAAAAAAAAATAAAAATTTCCATTGTGAGTTGAGATGATGTCCAGTTATAATCCGCAATGAATCTATGTCAGACTCACCAACCTGATCAGTGATGGGCAGATAACTGCAGGCCACCCCACATGTGCTGCACTGCTCTGACGGATTTAACAAACACAGCAGACATCAAAAACAGTGAAGTCAAGCTGTGGAAAGCCGTGTTGGATGAAAGCGACCTCAATTAGCAAAATCCTCACTTGATTTAATGCAAGCATCGCAGGAGATGTGGCCACAGCTCGACACAGCGAACTTCGACCCGCTTTTCTTGAAGCACTGGTTGCAGTGGAACCAGTCCATCTTTGACTTCTACCGTCTCCTAAATCGAGAACAGACATTATCGGCAGGCGAAACTCGTTCACGTTTTGTGACGTTAAAAGCACAAACTTCGATGTAATTCTACTGGGTTTAGTGGAACAGATAAACACAACATAGTGCATAACAATAAGTAGAGAGAAATACTGGAAATCGTGTTCCAATAAGTAGCTAGCAACAAAAATTGTAATATAGGTTTCTGTAATGTTTTCAATCGTGGCCAATTGGGGGTAGGATTTAATAAGCTTAGGTTTCTTCCTACCAGATATTAAAGTTTTGGGTTTTTTATGTTTGATTATCATAGGGGGTTTTTTGTTCTTGTTTTCTTATTCATTTTTTCCTCACACATTTTACTGGTTTGGAATAAATGTTATCGCCATGCTGAAATATTTTCTAAGTGAACCAGCTTCAAGCACCTGTTATACACATTTTATTTTTCTAGGCCACTAAATCTAACAAAACAAGCCTCTGAAGCAAAACATCACAACTAATTAAAATCTATAAAAAATTTTAAAAAAATTTAAAATCTGTAAAATCCTAAGGGCTTGGTTTAATACCTTCTCAGATGACTTTTCTTTTTATAAAAAAAAATGAATACCACCCCCCACCCCCAGAAACGAGTCTTTAGAGTCTCAAACTATTTTTTTAATCAAACACCAGAGTACTTTATATGTTTACAAAGAAAACTTGAGACATTTTTAAATTTGTAACATCTTTCTTAACATAATCAGTATGTAGCCGTTTAAATCGGATGATCATTTGACAAGCTCCCATTATAATGACATAACAGAAGCTACTGACTCCTTTGCACAAGGCATTTCTGTGACTAATGATTGCAAATGGAAATATATTTTTCTTGTGAATGTATTTGCAGAAATTATTCTCTTTATAAATGACAAACTCTTGGGGGGAACTAACTTAAAGCCAAGAACTTATGATCTGTGTTTACATGATAAGTCTGTTGCCATTTACCGGGGTAACAGAAAGGAGCCTCTGTGAGGTGGTAACCAAATCTCGCTCCAGCCCAGCGGCCCCCGGTCTCCTACATCCGGCCCTGGCTAGCCTACATTAAATATATTTTAAAAAAATATGCAGCAGTTAAGGTTAGTCACTTATATCAACTGTTACTGAATCAAAATTAAATTCAGAACTGTTATGTTTCCAACGTTGCCACCAGCTAGCTCGTCCTGAGGACGTCACCGCCTCAAAACAGCTAGCAAGCTAGTTAGCTTGAATATTTGGCAGCTTATTAGCTGTGGAAACCGAACTGTGAGCTCCTAAACAGCACCTCGTTAAAGTAAAGTCCGTCCACCTTACCTTTTGTCCAGGAAAAAAAAAAACCTGCTTCCGTATGTTAAGGTTACCGAAATTCAATTTTAAGAACTGAATTTCGGTAAGAGCCTTAAGTCCGCTTTGATTGGTCAGGTGACGTAGAGACGGCGAGCTCAAATCGTGGAACTTCCGGTGCCGTCAGCTGCTACAGTTTAATAAAGGCAGTTTCTCTTTTCTGTGGCAGATTGAGTAAGTTGCAGCTTTTGTGTCATCACATAAAAAGCTGCCACAATTTGAGTTTGGACCTGCTGGAGACCGAAGGCACCAAATTCCCAATTTATAGGCTTTGAGGTTAAAGATTTGTCCTTAAACTTTTCATATTAACGCACATTTTTCCACCCAAATATTTGTAATGCACAGGCGTGGATCAGAGCAGGAAATCTGGTGTTTTTACATGTGCATCCTTTGCCAATAAGCTGGAACGTGGGATATAGTGTGCATTCAGCTTACAGTGAAAATGCTCAACTTATTGTATTTCCATGAGCTCTCAGGTCAAGATTTGTCTAGTTATGCTTGAGAACTTTAGTGTAAATCTTCTGCATAAAAGCCATTTGAGCCCCCCCATCCCACCACAAAAAAAGAAAAACCCTCAAGATATGGGCAATAGGACCATTAGTCAACTTGACTATTGTATCCTTCCTCGTTTTGGTGTCAGGCTTTAATCCAAACTTTATTAATTAATTAAGACTTTTCCTCATTTGTATAGTATTTATAGATTCCACATTCCTTCAAGGACTCTCCAGAAGTTCCATCCAGAACATCACATGTTAAGTCAAGCCAGTAATGGTAAGTGGGCCAATCACTGCCTTCTGGGACAAACCATTGCCTAAAGAATAGAATTCGATTAGTACACACACACAAAAGTTTTGTTTCTAAACTAAGATTCATACCTGCTCCCAGGCTTCTTGCTCTTCTAGTCTTGCAGGAGGAGTCACAGCAGTCACATATGCTACTATACACAGTGTTATCCAGTAACTCCCAACTGAAAACAAAAGGCACACCATTCAGCTCGAGCTTCAGGATGACTCAATAGCAAGGTGTCACCTTTATCTTTACCTGTGATCCTTGACATAATGACAAGCCTTCTTGGTGCTGTCAAGACCGTTGGGATCCCAAGCAGACATGGTGCAGTGGATGTATACCTAAGAGACTCCTGTCAGACTCCATTCACTCCCAAGTCATCCACATAAAGAAACAAGTTACCTCTTGTCCAAGCCCAAACCTAAATGCCTGTAGCGATAGCTGGAGTTCTGAGGCCCTCTGTCTTTGTTCAAATTTTGAGCGGGTGATTTTACTGTCTACAAGACACCTGCAAGTTAGAAGAGTCATTGGAGGCCCAAACGGAGGGGGTCGGGGGGAATATAAAAATCCTTTCATATACAAGGTTAATTGAAGTACCCCTTATTGGTGATTATGGTGTAAGTTTCAACAGCAATCTCAAGGTTTGATGTGGTTGCGGCAACACATTCTTCAAGCAAAAGCAGCAAGGGTTGATGGGCTACTGTCTCCACACTAGCCTTTATGGGGATCGTGGAACCCAGGGGAAAGGTAGACGTTTCAGCAGGGCCTGAAAAGTCAGCTGAAAAATCCCACCAAAACGGCTTTCAGTTTGACTTGTGGATGGTCATGTCGATCATTGAGTGTTAGAACTTACCATTCATGAGTTCAATATGGAATACCAAGTCTTCGACCCCGTATGTCGAGGACACCGGATCGTAGAGCATTGGGTACCAGTCTTTGGGCCTAAAGACAAGTTGGTTTAGTCTTCAAGTAAAGTGAAGAGTTTCAAATCTAGTCACTTTACCTTTGATATGAACAGACCACTGGAAGAGTAAAAGGAAGCACATAAGAGTCAGCAGACGACATGTAGAACAGGTCATTTGTGTAGTTCAGTTCATTGCCAGAGACCTGTTAAAGAAGAGAGTCAAGAAGCAGTCTGAAGTAGTTTGACATGCTTTGTTTGGCCAGGGATCGCTTGCTCACCAGCCTCCTAAAGTTGCAGTTGTCAAGTTCCACATTGAAGACCACCTCCCGTGGCGTAAAGGTGGTGGGGAAGCAGCTACCAAGACGAAACAGCGACGTATCAGCCTGGGATCTGCTGTCTGACCAAACCAGGGTTACATAGTCCGGCCTGCAGTCCAGTTTCAAATCTGGAGAGGATAAAGGACAAGTTTGTAAAAAGGCTAGAAAACTGTTTGTGGAAAAAGAAATACTTATATGTTAGCATCACTACCTGCAGCAGCCAACCCAACAGCTACCAACCAGAGAAGGAGCTCATGATACCAAAAGAGAGCCATCATGACTGAATACTGAGGAGTTGTCCAAGCTGTGCTTTTATTCTCACTGACTGGTGCAGTTCAATCAAGGGAATTACATTCACCTGGTGGCTGTTAGCAGCAGTCAGGCATAGACCATTAATTGGTGTAATTGCAGCAAGGCTCTAATTCAAATCTCCCAAAAGATCCAAATAATCAAACGTTTCATTTTATGGTAAGAAGAAGGAAAGAGAATAAAAGTTCTCATATGTGACTTATGTGGTGTTGAAAATTTATTTATAATATTACCACCTTCACAGGTGTATGTTGTTGTTGCTTTTGTCAATCTACAGAGGTTCATCATGTCTTAGGATATTACTTTACCATAGATTAAGAGTTCCAAAACCATCAAGTGCAAATATTGTATTCCAGCTTCTAAAATGTCTAAATTTTCTAGTTTCTACGATGATCAACCAACTCCCTATTCCGTTTACCCTTTTCTTGTTCCATTTAGCTTTCTTTTATTTATGTTATAAGACAAGGCTAATGTCTGTGTTAATTTATGAAACACATATGCATAAAAAGCTTGACTTGCAAATGTGTGGTCTAGAAATCCAAGTATCAGTTTGACTACTTGGGATTCTACTACTTGTTAATAACTACCATCTCATCGCAGTAAGAAGATCCTGAGTATTAATCTCGGCCAGAGCTTCTCCACACACAGTTCGGATGTTCTTCCCATGTACGCATAGGTTCTCCTCAAGTACTCAGGCTTCCTTTGAAGTCCAAAAATAAGACTGGGTCAATTGATCTCTAATCTCTTAGCACTAACAGGTACATAGAAGTCTGATTATTAAATCATTTGTTACTCATTTCAGAAAGTGACATTTATTGCAGGAGTATTTCTTCTAACATGACTTATAGAAATAAAAAAATCCTAAGAAAAAAAAGGATATTTTAAACAATGTCGGTCTGCAGCATAGCATGGAGGTGACAAACCCGAGGTTTTTTTCTGAAGTATAACAGAAGCCCAGATTAGTTTGATAGTGGCCTTCTAGTCATGTTTAGTTTTGTCTCATCTTCAATTCTCCAAGTACAGAGCTCAAGTTGCTGGCCAAACCATTTCTTTTGAGCTTTTGGGACTGCAAGTATGTCCAGCTGAAAATAAAAGTAGCCCCGTAACATTTCCTTACAATACAGAGGACATAGGACCCTTGGAGGAAAAGGAAATAAATTTTTAAAAATTCATTGTCACATTAGAACCTTGATTTCCAAATGAAAGAGAAGCTTTTTATCTCAAAACTTTGCCATTCAAATTCATTTCAGTCCAGATCAGGTGCTCCTAATCTTTGCTGTGGCACTTTAGGCTCATTCCAGCCTTGTAGAACATTACTATTGCAAGTTAGGGTTTGACCATAAGCTAATGTTGGCCAATACAAATGGTCAGAGGAATAAATAAATACATTCTAGATTTCAATCCATGAATAAGTCAATGTGTTCCACTGATGGAGAAATGCTTAGTTTTCATATAGCAGTTGAAAGATTTACCTTTAAGATAATCTAGTGAAGTTTATTGCACATGTTCACCCATAAACCAAGATCAAAAAGAGCCAAAATTAGCAGGGTTTATTTCACACCTTTCAAATTCAAAAGCAACAAGGGCAATTTCAGGTTCTCCAAAAAAAAAAAAAAAAAAAAAAATCCACAGAAATACTGATGTCCAGAGTCTTGTACATCATGAGTGCCACAGGCTGCACCTTGGACTTCAGCTTAAATTTCCTGCAAACAATTACATCTGTATTGAGACATGCACTGGTGCCAAGCTTGGATACAGAAACTTCACAACCCCCACCTGCATCAGTCTCAGGCAGTGAGGGATTTGCCATAAAGGCCAGCTGGTCAATTATGATGATGGGTCCCAACACAGAATTGAAGTGCATGCTGTGAGGCTCTTAGAAATAATAATAAATAAAAAAAAAGTCAGGAGAGGCAAGCTGTACAGTAAGGCCATCGGTTTAAAAAAAAAAAAAAAAAAAAAAAAAAAAAAGAATTACCCCAGCTTGTTGCCCTTTTGGTGCGAGGACCACAAGAGTTATCACAGCAGTTGCACAGAGAGCTCTGAGCTGGGTCATCAAGCAGCTCCCAGCTGATGAGCACAACCGTTTTAAGCACCTTGTTCTAAGAAACCGAGAGATTTGGAAACATACAAGTTCTGCACATATTGTTACCTCCCATCTTTCACATGGCAAGCCTTCCTTCGTTTATCAAAATAATCCCCATCCCACACGATTAGATTGCAGTGAATGTACACCTGGGAATTGCAAGAACAGTTAGTTCACAAATTGGGGGGGAAATAAAAAAAATATTAGATCAATTTAACTCTAGACTCACCTCTCCTCCCATCCCAAACTTGAATGACTGAAGATAGAGAATTATGGCTGATGAATGGTAACGAGGAAGGAACAGTGAGCGTCCCCTTTTACTTTCTAGCAGACACCTAGTGGTCGCAGTTCAAGTCAGCAACAAGTCCGGTGACCATTTAAAGACAAAACAATAATATGAAGTTTGACACCTACCCATGATTACCAACAATAGGATAAAGTTGGTTGCCAGGTTCCAGCTCTGGGGTTGAGGCTGCAACACACTCATCCATGAGCAGCGCCAGCGCCTGATGGGACCTCTGCTCCACAGCTGCCCAGATTGGTATGAATGAGCCGAGGGGAATCACATTTGTCTTTGAGACGCCCGTCAGTTGCTCTTTGAGGGGTGGAGGTGAAGAATACAAGTCAATCAGAAGCTAGCTACAATTTCACCTGGCAGGAGAACTCACCATTCAGGAGAGCCATATGAAAGACGAGCTTACTGCGGCCCTCAGAAACACCCGAGCCAGGATTCAGGAAGTGGGGGATTCTTCCTTCAGGTCTGAAACAGGTGAAGACTCAGCACCATACCGTGCTCTTTTAATCATACTGCAACAAAATTAATTACTACCGTTTCCCGACACATTGGATGGGATGTTTGAAGACAGCTGGCTTCGGTTTCGCTTGTGGCCTGAAGCTCAGCTCGTTCTGATAAATGATGCGTTTTCCCTTCAGCTGCAGACGATAACAACCTGTTAGTGGCGAACACTGGGCGCCGACTAATCGACTGAAAACATTAGTCGATTCATGTTACCTGCTCGGTAAACTTGCATTCATAGAACTTGTAGTTGAAATGTGCTTCTCCCTCGCCGGTGGGCAGAACTTTCCACGACGACGGCATGCAGCTTCCGAGGAAGAATCGAGCTACGTATGGGACGAACTGAGGGGCGACCCTCCATGTCACCCGCACAGAGTCTTTCGCACAGACCACTTTGATATCTGCAGACAAAGTTCCAAGATCATTTCGTGACCACAAAAAGCGCACATGGCTGCAAAACGTCGACACAGATTTGTGAGGCAAACACCTGGGTCAGCAACAGCTGTTGCTAAGACAGCCAACACCAGAAAACCTAGACAGACATGAGCTACCATGACAAATGGGCCTCAGACACAACCAGACTGAGGCTTTTTATCCACCTTTCAGTTAATTAGTTGAATGGAGAACATCTGTGAGAAGGCGGGACAGCGATTTGTCAGAGCGTTGTGTTCACTGTCCCCAGGAAGAATGGAAGTTAACATAAATACATATTTAAATTAAGAAAAAACAAAACAAAACAAAAAAATAACTTTTCATCTTTAGTAGAAACAAATATGTGCTATTGTGTTGTTTAGTGTGTTTTTTTAGAGATGATGAACAAAAATAAATGTACACAACTTTAAATTTATTGATATAGTAAACCTATTCACAAGCAAACATGTTATTTTCAAATGAAGTGAAATAAAATTTAATTTAATAATATATATATATGTATATCCTAGAAAAAATAGGAACTACTTTGAGTTTCGCTCACCAAGTCTGATTATTATAAACGGTTTTGGGTTTGTTTTTTTTAAAGGTCGCTCGCAGATTTAATGAGTTGCAGTTTTTGGGCTTAATATGCAGACATAAACCCCAGAATTTGTCTGACATTTTAGTCAGACTCTCCCTGTCCATCATTTCCCGGATGATCCGTCCCGCAGTGTCTTTGTTAATGTCAAGTTAATATATGACCTCTGAATGACGTTAAACTTCGCATTGCGCTCTAGAAAACAGCAAACGTGGAATCTAATCTAAAAAGCGCAATAAACGTGAAAACAGCCGCGAATGAACGAGTCCGTAAAGTTATACAACTGAATGCCATAATAATTATTAATATTAAAATAAGTGTCAAAAATCTGTGCAGCGGGACATCTGAGCTGTGGAGCGGCAGGAGGAGATCTGTGAGACTAAACACAGGGCCGGAACGCACAATCCGGAGGCTGGGGCGCAGGGGGTGTGTTTCTATTGTTTCCCAGACAATAGAAACACACAAAAACACACACAAATTATTAAAGTTTTTTTTGTACTCTTGTAAGCATTAAACAACCATACCACAATCCAGTTCAACCATATAAGTGGAGACACATTGTTGATGTTACCATTATAAAATAACTTTCAATTGTTAGCAAAGATCAGTGTGATTTTCACAGGTGGTGGAGCGTTGTTGTTGTTAGCAGTTGTTGAAAGTAGCTAAAACAATTACTTTTGATGTAACTTAGTTACTTTCTAAATCAAGTAATCAGTAATCTAAGTTACTTTTTCAAGGAGTAATCAGTAATCTGATTAAAGTAACTTTTTCAAAGTAACTATGCCATCACTGGTCCCGACTCAGAGGCCGGTCCCGACTCGGACGGACTCAGTGAGTGCTGATTGCTGTACCTGACCGGGGTCTTCCAAGTTTCATGATTCAATGTCTTCCAAATGTCTTCCAAAACTAGATCACCAAGGTTCACATATGAGTAGTCTTCATTTATTTCCTAGTCCTCAAGGTCTGCTGATTCAACATCGTCCAAAACAGTATCACCAATGTAAGCTCTTCATTTCTGTCGTGGTCCTCAAAGTCTACTGCTTCAGGATCTTCCAAAACAGTATCACAGCTGTTCTCATGTGTAGGGTCTTAAAATGTGTTCCGTTGACTTTTAGGATTGTCTGGTTCAGGGTTTTCCAAAACAGAATTACAAGAACGCATCTGTATGAAGATTGGTCAACACTTGCCACTTAAAGGAGGATTAATTTTGTCGGGAGTTCAAGAAATGCACTCTGGACTTTCTACAAGCGATTGTTCCAGACAGTCCCGACTCAGAGGCTGTGCCAGACTCAGAGGCCGTTCTAGACTCAGAGGTCAGTCCCGAGTTGGAGGCAGGTCCCGAGTCAGAGGGACTTGGAGGCCGTCCCGAGTCGGATGCCAGTCCCGTCTCAGAGGGACTTGGAGGCCGTCCAGAGTCGGAGACCGGTCCCGACTCAGAGGGACTTGGAGGCCGTCCCGAGTCGGAGGCCAGTCC
Source organism: Poeciliopsis retropinna (assembly GCA_010277075.1). NCBI lineage: Eukaryota > Metazoa > Chordata > Actinopteri > Cyprinodontiformes > Poeciliidae > Poeciliopsis > Poeciliopsis retropinna. The sequence continues at coordinate 11,445,014 of VMRM01000022.1, forward strand.
CGACTCAGAGGGACTTGGAGGCCATCCCGAGTCGGATGCCGGTCCCGACTCAGAGGGACTTGGAGGCCGTCCCGAGTTGGAGACCGGTCCCGACTCAGAGGGACTTGGAGGCCGTCCCGAGTCGGAGACCGGTCCCGACTCAGAGGGACTTGGAGGCCGTCCCGAGTCGGAGACCGGTCCCGACTCAGAGGGACTTGGAGGCCGTCCCGAGTCGGAGGCCGGTCCCGACTCAGAGGGACTTGGAGGCCGTCCCGAGTCGGAGGCCGGTCCCGACTCAGAGGACTTGGAGGCCGTCCCGACTCAGAGGGACTTGGAGGCCGTCCCGAGTCGGAGACCGGTCCCGACTCAGAGGGACTTGGAGGCCGTCCCGAGTAGGAGACCGGTCCCGACTCAGAGGGACTTGGAGGCCGTCCCGAGTAGGAGACCGGTCCCGACTCAGAGGGACTTGGAGGCCGTCCCGAGTCGGAGACCGGTCCCGACTCAGAGGGACTTGGAGGCCGTCCCGAGTCGGAGGCCGGTTCCGACTCGGAGGCCGGTCCCGACTCAGAGGACTTGGAGGCCGTCCCGAGTCGGAGACCGGTCCCGACTCAGAGGGACTTGGAGGCCGTCCCGAGTCGGAGGCCGGTCCCGAGTCGGAGACCGGTCCCGACTCAGAGGGACTTGGAGGCCATCCCGAGTCGGATGCCGGTCCCGACTCAGAGGGACTTGGAGGCCGTCCCGAGTCGGAGACCGGTCCCGACTCAGAGGGACTTGGAGGCCGTCCCGAGTCGGAGGCCGGTCCCGACTCAGAGGACTTGGAGGCCGTCCCGACACAGAAGGACTTGGAGGCCGTCCCGAGTCGGAGACCGGTCCCGACTCAGAGGGACTTGGAGGCCGTCCCGAGTCGGAGACCGGTCCCGACTCAGAGGGACTTGGAGGCCGTCCCGAGTCGGATGCCAGTCCCGACTCAGAGGGACTTGGAGGCCGTCCCGAGTCGGAGACCGGTCCCGACTCAGAGGGACTTGGAGGCCGTCCCGAGTCGGAGGCCGGTCCCGACTCAGAGGGACTTGGAGGCCATCCCGAGTCGGAGACCGGTCCCGACTCAGAGGGACTTGGAGGCCGTCCCGAGTTGGAGACCGGTCCCGACTCAGAGGACTTGGAGGCCGTCCCGACTCAGAGGGACTTGGAGGCCGTCCCGAGTCGGAGGCAGGTCCCGACTCAGAGGACTTTGAGGCCGTCCCGAGTCGGAGACCGGTCCCGACTCAGAGGGACTTGGAGGCCGTCCCGAGTCGGAGACCGGTCCCGACTCAGAGGGACTTGAGGCCGTCCCGAGTCGGAGGCCGGTCCCGACTCAGAGGGACTTGGAGGCCGTCCCGAGTCGGAGGCCGGTCCCGACTCAGAGGACTTGGAGGCCGTCCCGACACAGAAGGACTTGGAGGCCGTCCCGAGTCGGAGACCGGTCCCGACTCAGAGGGACTTGGAGGCCGTCCCGAGTCGGAGACCGGTCCCGACTCAGAGGGACTTGGAGGCCGTCCCGAGTCGGATGCCAGTCCCGACTCAGAGGGACTTGGAGGCCGTCCCGAGTCGGAGACCGGTCCCGACTCACAGGGACTTGGAGGCCGTCCCGAGTCGGAGGCCGGTCCCGACTCAGAGGGACTTGGAGGCCATCCCGAGTCGGAGACCGATCCCGACTCAGAGGGACTTGGAGGCCGTCCCGAGTCGGAGGCCGGTCCCGACTCAGAGGACTTGGAGGCCGTCCCGACTCAGAGGGACTTGGAGGCCGTCCCGAGTCGGAGGCAGGTCCCGACTCAGAGGACTTTGAGGCCGTCCCGAGTCGGAGACCGGTCCCGACTCAGAGGGACTTGGAGGCCGTCCCGAGTCGGAGACCGGTCCCGACTCAGAGGGACTTGAGGCCGTCCCGAGTCGGAGGCCGGTCCCGACTCAGAGGGACTTGGAGGCCGTCCCGAGTCGGAGGCCGGTCCAGACTCAGAAGCCGGTCCTGACTCGAAGGGGCTCAGAGGCTGGTCCCGACTCGGAGGCTGGGCAAGGCTCAACGTTTGGTCCAGTCTTAGATGGTTCCTGAGTCTGAACAAGGTCTGTATCATATCCACAACTGAAAACTTGTTGAAAGCTCCTCCATGCCTTTCGAAGATAGTCTTTCTGAAGATTAATTTTCCTGGGACGTGACAGGGTTCTTCTAAAACCCTGTGTAATCTTGTACATAACTACTGGGTTTACACTTTTTATCATCTTAAACAGCAATTCTCTAACTACATCGTCATTGCCACAGAGAACCTCAAAGATGTCTCGAGAGAGAGTTTTCTTTCCATCTCGTCAAAAAAGACGAAATCGATGTCCGTTTCCGTTACTTCTTCGCAGAGTTTAGGAGCAAGCTTTGTGTGGACAGGTTCGGTGTGCTTCAGTTTGTAAGCGGCATATCTAGATCTATTACTGGACTTATAAATCAATCGCCAAATAATTTTTTCCACCATATCTCCTCTTTCATCTTCGGTTCCACGTCTGAAACCCATCAAAAAGTTTTCAGGATCCATGCCTGCCCGAGTATAATCCTCACTGAAGCAATTTTCATCTGCATATATGTCCTCATTAGGGAAAAAGTCTTTCTGATCTTTCTCTTTGTAGATTCAAACATTTTCTTTGGAGGAACAAGATTCTCCAGGCGATGATTGAGTTTTTTCACAATAACTTCATGTCCTTTTGGATGATCAAGTCGAGCAATTAAATTTAGTCCCGAAGCGAAGTCATCTTTAATTATACTCTGGAAAATCCTTTCACTCAGCTCTTCTGATATCTCCGACAGTAGATCCACATTCAGTTGTCCCGTTTTTCTTAAAAGCAAGATCAAAACTTTGCTATGTTTGTCCCAAAAATTTTCCCCTCACAAGATGCACAGTTGGTCCGTCAGCAGCTTTCGCAATCACTTTCCACAGAAGTTCGCTGAGGTAGTTTCTCTTTCAGTAGTCTGGTGTTATTTGTCCAGGATGGACTTTGTTGGAGCATATCTTTTTAAATTTCCTCCAAAAAGAGACCTTAGGTCTCACAAAAACTCGACTCTGTGATCTTTCCTCAGTCATCTTTATTGCGTAAGCTAAAACTTCCAAATGAACTTTGTGTCAGCTGACCGTAGAATCTAACTGATCAGTGATGTCATGGACTCTATGACATCACAAAGTCATCCTTAGGAGGGCCTCATGACACAGACATCATTTGAAGTCACGCTCATAACATCACTGTCAGCAGCATGGCAACTGTTGCTAACTAACTTACTTTTTCAAGAAGTAATCTGATTATAGTTACTTTTTCAAAGTAACTATGCCATCACTTATATATATACATATATATTCCCAGTTATTTCGTGTACAGTTTACTAAAATTGTGACACTAATTTGCTAAACTATTCAGATGCTCAGATGATTCAATCTTTATCCATAACAAATAACAGATGCTTATCTGTTATTTGGAGAGGTATTTATAGGTATTTATGAATTTATTTGTCGCTAACAAATAAATGAGTGATTTTATTTTTTGCAAAAGTTTATGAAAAAAGATAAAGTACGTGTGGATTAAATTTCCATTATTACTAACATTATTAATCTGTAGTTTTAACAGCGGAACCTTTCTGCTGGAGTTTTGTGGCAAGCCGACATAGTTAGGCTGTTGGTCCGCTACACAGGAAGTAAAAGCAGGTTAGCTTGACGAGCTGGTTGTAAAGCGTTAATTTGCCAGTTGTTTTGTTCTTTTAATCGTCCATTCTATTTTCAGTAAAATAATAGTGCTTATTCAACATGCTGATCAAAGTTAAGGTGAGAAATGTTTCATTGAGGTTTAACTTTATTGCTGTTCGCTAACTGGTCCGCCGGTTCATCATTTCTTCTCCGATATTTCCAATCATTACTCAGTGATTCTGCTCAGAAGACAGCTACATTATCTGGCTGTAAGGTTAATAGACAATTTTGGTTGCTTAACTTGCTGCTCTCGAAGTATTTTTATTTATTTTAATAAAATCATGAGTCAAAGCAGAGGGGAAACAACTTTTGACTCGGGAGTTCATGTACAAGCCATACTATGTATTTTTGGGTGTCCATATCAAAACCCCAGATTTATCCTGGATGCTGACCGACAGACATGTGCCCTAAACAACTCCTACGTTTTTATTGTTTCTGTAGTTTTAGAGATAAAATATTTTTTGAGACCAATTCCAGTCAATTTCAAGCTTTACAAAAGGTTATGTTTTTACTAATTCCTTTATATAGCAATCAGTGGGTTTCTGAAGATTGAAAACCATCTAATTCTTCAAATTTTAGGTTTATTGGTAATCCTGTGATACTAACATATCACAATCTTCCTAAAAAATAAAAATTTTTCTTTACATTTTTTTTTTTTGTGCCAAAAGTGATTTTTGGAAAAAACAAAATTATTAAATCTGGTGATTGTATATTTTTGTTGAATTTTATATTTTTTCACTTTCCTTCCAAAATATGTTTTTGGCAAAACAACAACAAAAAAAAAACACTTGCTAAAAGAAAAGAAAAAAAAAGGCCATTATTTTAGAAAAGTGATATGTACTTGTATAATAGTCGCAACATTTAAATGAAATAAAAAAAAAACAACATACTGATAAGTTCTATTAAAAAATATATTTTTTTCTGTTAAGGCTCTAAAATCACAGTAGTGTTATAGTTATAAATGTATTCATGTTGAGTTTGAAACAGCTGTCAGGTTGAGCCGGTCGAATCTCACCCATTCTGTTCACGTTCCCACTTTCAGACCCTGACTGGAAAGGAAATAGAGATCGACATCGAGCCCACAGACAAGGTGACGCATCGACACAAACTACTGTTTTACTAAAAAAAAACTCATTATTCAACTGATTTCTATCAGCGCTGAGTGTTCTCGTTTTGTCCTACTTCAAGGTGGAGCGAATCAAGGAAAGGGTTGAGGAGAAGGAAGGGATCCCTCCGCAGCAACAGAGGCTCATCTACAGCGGGAAACAGATGTGAGCCAGCTCACTTTGTAGTCCTTTCTCTGATCCCACCATCAGGGTTCTCTTTTAAAACCACAACCCCTTTTCTCCCCTCTTCAGGAACGATGAGAAGACAGCTGCAGACTACAAGATCCAGGGTGGCTCGGTGCTCCATCTTGTGCTGGCATTAAGAGGAGGATCAGAACCCCACAGAAGCTGCACACGCCTCTCTCCTTCGTCATGAGTTGCTGCTGACCTGAGACCTGCCGAGTGCCAACACCGCGGCGTTCAAATCAGTGTTAGAGCTAAATTAGGCTAATGCTACCAAGAAACAGCAATTAAAAACAAAACCTTCTAAACCTTCACAAAAAAAAAATAGAAAAATGGACGCTCTAATACATGTGTAGATTTTTTTTTGTGTGTGTTAACCTACATTGTTTTCTTTGACTTTGAACAGTTAAAGCACCAGTTTGAAGATTATGTGATCTTTGCTTGTGAATAAAGGTGAAAGTTGACTTCGAGTTTCGTCCTTTGGTTACAAAAAAAAACAACAACAAAAAAACAACCCAGACATCAGATTAAGTCACGCCTGAGAATGTCTTTAATTAGAAAACAAAACAGAATATTCAAAGACAATCAATATTCTCTCAGCTCTTTACAGTGGAGTCGTGTGTGTGTGTGTGTGTGTGATCTGACGTCTAGAGAGTTCGCTAAAAGCAGAGATGAGTGAGTCACAGAGCTAACACAAACACGCTGGTTTCATCTTGACATCTTGTTTTGTTTCGTAGCATTTTGTCCCTCCCAACAAAAGGCAGGGCGTTTCCGTGGATTTAAAACTCGCTTGTGCTTCAGGCGTTTATTACCCAAAATATACATCTGGTAGGCAGCGGCGTGCCTGAATGTTTTCTTGTTTTGCTGTACATAATCTTCATAAATAAACCTGCTTTAGTTAATCATCTGTAAACAATTGATAAGATTCTAACGTCCAGGAGAGGTGGTGTTTGGTATGTAAAGTCTAAAACTAAATCAGCTTGGCCTCAGAAGGAAATGTTTTGAAAAAAGAAAAAAGTGACAGAAGGCACAGGGGAATGGTCAGGAGCTAAAACACCTGGATAATCGAAGAACTCTGAGATAAGAAAAGGCAACTCATATGGTTGTGTTTAAAATCTACCCTTCTATGTCTCGCATTTTAATAAAAAATAACAATTGAAGTAGTGGTTAAAAACTCATTGGTTAGTGTGTTGTCTTGTTTCGACAGTGCAAAGAGCATAAAAGCAAATATCTTCAAATGGAGCAAAGATGAAAGGTTCCCATTAAAAGCCAAAAGACGGTGAAAATAAAAACACTAAGCAGCAGCAGTCTTTCAATAAAAAGGTTGTTGCTCTTTAAGGTTTGTGAACCCTCAATAATTTTCTGTATTAATGACTCTTTAAATAAAATATTAGATTTTTTTCAGAATCAAATAAGTATCCCAAATATATAAAACATGGATTTTAATTTTTTTTCCTTTGTTACTCTTTAAAACGTCTTCAGTCTTTGTTTCTTTATAACCAGCAAAACTGGCCCAAAGACATGATCGAAAGTATTAAATTTAAAACATGTTATAGGCCGGGATGACCTAATCAGTATACCTAGATTAATTTGGTTTAATTCTTGTCGCTACTACATTGTAAAAACAAAAGCTTTGTTTTGAAACAGGTTGTGCAGGTATCTGGGAATAAAAGGGCTCACAAACATTCAAATCTACAAGAGAGTATTAGGGTCACACATTTCTTTTTACATTTTAGTTCAACAGTAAAGTCTTTTTTTTTTTTGTTCAAGAACAAATCTAAAATGTTAAGGAAAAAAAGCAGAGGAAATAAGACATTAAAGGAAAAAAGGCCAAATGTCTGAACTGCCATCAGTACAGGTCATTTACACAGAGAGGAACCATCAATGGCCCTTGTTCACAATCTCAACACAACATTTTTTAAGAAGTGTCCCTTAAAAATATATTGAGTGGGTTTTTTTTAATCAGCTTTTTGAACTCTAATCTCATTTCCTTTTTCCTTTGGTGTTAAACTATTTTGATTAAAATTTGATTCTCCAGGATTTCACTCTTTTCCTCAACATTTCGAGTTAGTTCCTTTGACTTTAATCTTGAAACAGGTAAATAAATACTTTCTCCAAGTGACCCAAACACTCTGGTAAAAAAAAAAAAAAAAAAAACTCCCTGCTTAAACATGTATAGTGATGATTTCATTTTACATGACCCATTCTTTCCTCTGATACCTGCAAATCCTTAAATGTTCACCGTTGAGATGTTTACCTGACGAGCACCAAGAAAAATATCATTCCTTCAGTGTGGCTGTGGATTCCTGTGAAATACGCATTTGTCAGGTTTGAAAACAACCTAACGGGACGCGGAGAGACGCCTCCTGATCCTGCTGCGCTCAGAGACCCGGGAAGGAGTCCACCTGAACCATGTCCTGAACCACCGAGCCTCGGCAGGCGTAGGACACGCGGATCCTCATTTTCAGATTCACCTGAAACGTAAGGGACAGTCCACTGAACGTTTTAGTCTTCATGTCTGATTATAGTAAAAATAAATAAATAGATAAAAATACAACATGACTCCCAAAGGGCTTGAGTCATTTTACGACTTCACAACTTCTGAAGACGTTTCCATCAGTGTTGTTAGGGTGCAACGTTAAAGAATTGCTACACTGAATGGGAGAACCAGCTTGTGCGTTATTTCTCCGCTCACGCCTTTGCATGAGGTTTCTGCGGGTTTCACCGACTCAAATTTAAGACGTTTCTTAAGACCGTTGTGGATGGAATTTAAGGCCTGTATCGCGACAGAAACATACAAAAGAAAATGGAAAATAAATGATAAGGGTTGGCAACAGAAGTGAGCCAATGGCTAAGACAGACATCGTCCAGCTAACTGGTGATGAACATACTGCTAAAAATATTTATTAGCTGTTAACATATACATAAATATATGTTAGCAGCTAATAGCTGGTAGCCTCGATCATCTCGAGTCACAGTACACAGTGAAGCTGATTGTGAGTGACTCAAGCTTTTCCCTGTCAAAAAAGTCGCATGAAAAGAAAAATAAACTATCAATAAACGAGATTAAATAGTCCAGCTACAACTAAATGTAAGACCTATAACCAACGTACTTTAAAAAAGAAAAGAAATCAAGATATTTTAAGGCCTTAATTCTAAATAAATTCATTTAAGGCATTTTATTTAAGGATGTGAGGACATCCCTATTTGCATTTTGCAGACCCACCTTGTTGGGGTTGTTGAGGACCACCAGCTGGGTCAGTTTAGCGCCACCATGTGCAGGAAGAGAGTCTCTGCTCGGCGCTCTCATTTGTAACTGCACACTCTGGAGGACAGAAAACAAAAAAAAAAACGGTGAAGCTGAAGCAGCAGCGTAGCAAAACACGTGATTTTAACTTTTATTTATGCCAGTTGGACTGTAGTGACGATTTTAGAGGCGGTGAAACTGAAGTAGCACATTTTAAATGTTGAAAATAAGACGTGTTATTGGTTGAATGTCTTTAACAGAGATTAAATAAGGGTTCCTGGTTCCAGTAGTTGGTCTCACAATGCTAAGCATAAACACTACTCAGACGACCAGAGGGATTTGTTCATTGTTGTGTTAAGGCAGTATGCTAACTGCTCTGTTAGCATTCCTAATCAACACTACATTTGTCTGAATTTTGAACACAAACTGACCCAACGCACAAATACATCTGGGTCAATAAGACTACAGTTTACTGTCACTGTAATTTAGTGATGGAATACATTTTTAAATGAATTTAAATGAAATCAGTCTGTTTAAAATGTCTGCGCTTTGACTGCTGTTAACGATTACATTCTGCGAGTCCCTAAATAGTTCATTAAAAATACTGCCGTTGCTGCGGCTGTATTTCTGACTGTAACACCGAATGGTGCATTTGTCGACGTTATCGTAAGAAACCTGTTTGGAAGGTGGTTTCACGAAGGTGACTTCAGAGGGATAAAAAGGAAGTTTGTTGCAAACCTTGGGCACCGCAGCTTGCAGGGTGAAGCTGCTGATGTCTGAGTCAGAGGAGTTGGAGGCGGTGAGCGTGATCGTCAGACCCGACTCCGACTGTTGTTCGCAGCTTAGCGTCAAAGTCACACCATTTTTCTCATACACCGTCACAGAGGGAGCTGAGGCAAGCAGAAGCACAAAAAAATGTGGAATTGATTCAAATACGTGGAGCAAACCAGCTTATGAAAAGTTCTAAAAATTACGGGTTTTTTTTTTAAACAGTCAACAATCGTATAGTTTTTGTGTTTTCATCTCATCTGTGTCTGACAGAACTGACCTGGGGTCAGAGGAGTGGGCTCGAACCCACCCAACAGATCCAGGAGGTCTCCTCCAGCGCTGGTGGGGGCAGCAGTGAGCTGTGTTGATGCCGAGCCACCGACTGATGAGCTGGGCTGCAGAGGTTCCTGGGAACCTCCCAGCAGGTCCAAGAGGTCACACACCTGAGCAAAAACACAGAACGGAGCACGTTGATACACAGCTGCCCCGAAATTTAATGCCTGCAGGAGGAAAACAGAACTAAACCAAACAAATTGTAGACGCATTTCCGCTTACGATGAAAATTGGAGAAATAAATACAGAAATAAATCTTCTTAATGGAAACGTGCCAATTTCGAATAAACACATTTTTCGATAGAAGGTTTTTACTCTCGAATGAGGTGGTTTTTCAGTCGTATCAAAATTGGAGTTTTTTGCAAAACCGCAGAGGGAAACACTTCTTCTGCATCACACAAGTTTGTATTTGATGACAGAGCATTAGAACCACGCTTGAAAGGAATAAAAATAGTAAAATTACAAGAATAAAGTAATAAAATTATGAGAATAAAGTCACCATACTATGAATATTCTCATAAGGTTATGCTTCTACCCTGAAAATATTACTTTATTCTCACATTATTACAATAAACAATATGGTGACCATCAAAAATAAAAAAACGCAAAAAACAAAAAAAACCAAAACTATAGTTAAGAGAAATTTTAGGAAAGTCTGTTTCCACATGTGTTGTCATACCTGGCCAGCTGGTTGTTGTGGCAGAGCCGTCTCTTCCTGTTTGACCTTTCCTGGTTGGCTCTCCTTGACGGGTTCCTCGCTCAGCTCTCCGTTGGTTTGACCCAGAGAGTTTTTCTGAATCACAGGCATCCTCTCCAGCACGGCCGCCCTGTGGAAACAGGCAGTAACCTCAGTCTGGAAATAGCTACGGCCATCATGGTTTACAAAAGTAGAAGCGAGTGCTCTTTGCTTCATCGGAACATTCTTCAAACACAGAAGCGCGACAGAGACGGTGAACCTGCAACCAGGAATGACTTTGAACCCAGTTTAGCCAAAAGTCCACTTAGTCCAGACTGACTGATAAACTGACAATTGGGAGAACGGACCGATGGACGGGCAAATCGATAGATGGATAAACTAACAAGTGGATGGATTGATGGACAGTCAGGTAGATATTTAAAGAACTGCTCCATTTTACAGATTCCTCATTTTTTGTCGCTAATATTTAAATGTAAAATGTCTTTTTGACAGTAATCCCAAATAAAGTGTAAAATAGAATAGAAAACTGTGTCTATTTGTCAGAAAAACTTGAGAACTATTGTCTTAGAACATAACACATGAAGAAAAATCTGATGCTGCTCCGTCTTTCCTACCTCATGTGGTCATACTTCTTGAAGAGTGCGTTGTATTCAACCGCCCTCTGCTGGAGCTCCACGTCGATGCAGCTTCCGTAGATGCTGACGATGCTCCTGATCCGACTGCCGGTGGGAAGCGCGTTCATGAGGAGAGAGAGAGAGAAGCAGTTGGGTGTGAAACGGAGAAATTACGCCAGCCATTTACAGACGGCGTTCTGCAGAAGTTCTCCCGTCAATAAACTGGAATTGTAGGGGCATTTTACACGATTCTGATCACTGTGGACCGCCAGGGACTAAAAAAGTGTTTGTTGTTTTTTTTTTTTCTTACTCCACATTGTCTGTGATGCGTGTGCTGAGTTTCATGGTGGCGGTGAGAGCGAAGCCTCTGGTCGTTGGAGTCGACATGTGCGACTGTAAAACTATCTCTAAAGCGTCCAGGACGTCGTCCTCCGTCACCTGATGAAGACACGTGCAAAACAACAACAAAAAGTAATAAACCTCCAAAAAAAAAAAGACATTTTAAATTCAGTTTTGAGCAAAATAAACGTCACTATTATTCTCCCTTTAACTCTTCGGAGTTAAAAAAAACAAAAAACAACAGCAACAATTTGTTTTTTCCTGAACATTGCGACCATCTTGGACTCTTTGGTTTACACCTAAACACATCAGTACTTCACCTGCACAGCTTCTGTCTCCTGACACTCTCCTTTCAGCAGCAGGTCTCCATACTCTCCTATACACCAACAAGCCACCTGGACCAGGGGTTGCTGCCAATGCAAAGAAACTAAACTTGTACATCACTTGGAGATACTTTTTTTTTTTTTTTTTAATTAAAAGATAAATCTGTTTCCATTCAACTCAAAGCCTGCAGTGAAACCGCACCAGCCTGAGCCACAGACCTGAGAGATGTCGGTGAGTAGCGCCCGGTAGAGCTTGTGGACGGTGTAGCAGTGCAGCTCTGAGGTGTTGGTGATGAGCTGAATCAGGTTAGGCACAGTTTCGTCTCTGACATCGCCCCCTGCCTGCGAGGGCGGAAATGACACACGCGCAAACGTAGCAGTAGATCCTTCAGCAGTGCAAGTGTTTGTGTCATTGCATGTCGTTCTTCAATATGTATACAGAAGTTCAATGAAAATAGGGGTGGCATTTAGCAAAAAGCCCAACCCTTCATGTTGCATAAGCAAAAAAATATATATATTAGACATTAACTGCAAGACATGAAATGGTTAATAAATTATTGAAATAATTGTCAGCTAATTTAGTAATTGATTCATTGAAAAATTAAGCAATATGTGGAACTGTTAAATTTACAATTTCTTACCAATTTTTTTTTTTTTAAAGTTTAGTTAGAAGGCATTTAAAAAAAACTGAAGTTTATTTTTCTTAAATTTTGTATTCGTTTTTGTCAAATTACAACTACAAACTTCAAAACCTGTTTAATGCGTCACCTAAAAATAGAAAGAGTGTGAAACTAATCAAGACAGGGCCAGAGAGCATTAATCAGCCAAGATGCTTATAGTAACTCTGGAGGAGCTGCAGAGAGCCACAGCTCAGCTGGGATAATAACTGCTAGTCAAATTAGTGTGGGGTTTTACTTCATGTCTTCTACTTCTCTACCGTACTTCCTATCCAGCTGCTGATGAGGAAAGACCACTGAACCACTGAAATATAAATAAATAAAAACACCTGCAACAAACAATCAAATTGCCACAAAGGGGACACAAAAATAAACAATGTGGTTTGACAAGACTGAAATATAACTCAAAAAAGCAGGAATGCAAACGATGCTGATTAAAGTTGTCGATATCTCCTGTACGTTCCTAATAATTCATCAAAGTTTGTGGTTGTAAGGCGACAAAATGTCAACACAACTCCAAGAGATATGACTTATTTAGCAAGGCTCTGTAAGTGTTTACTACGGTGAACTTACCGTGGTGAGAACATGCAGGATGGTGTCAATGTGCCAGCGTTTGGACGGTGCATACCTGACAGAGACACACACACACACAGCCAACTGAGGAGTGCTCTACGGTGAGACGAGCCCGCTGAATCTGTATCTACATTGTGTGTGTGAGAATAAGTGCCGGGCAGTGTCTGTCAGACAGGAATGTCACTGAGTGGATGCAGAGTGGATAAGTAGAGCCTTTATTGCACCTGCCTCAGCATTAAAACTGCCCCACTCTGGGTCAAAAAAAAAAAAAAACACAACACGTCCAATCTATTCACATGCGTGACGGGAAGTCATCTGTGTTTGCATGCGTTAAGACAGCGTTAGGAATAAATTAGCCATTTATACGCGGAATAAAATCCACCAAACATTCTCTCTACCTTTCAGCAGCGTTAAATATGCCACTGGCAGCCTGAGCCTGAGCTCGGGGGGGCAGGAGCAGAGGAAGATGAGCAGTTCCTTCATCATGGAGCGGATGTTGGAGGCCGACACCAAAGCCAGGGACAGCTCCAAAGCACGCCTACATGGATGGGAGAGGAGGATCAAAGGTGCTAATTAATCCAGCTTGGCTGTGTTGACAGGCGCTCACAGCGTTCCCCGATGTAAAAAAAGGAACATCTTTAAATATTGATACTTAGGGTTTATCTCTGCATATGAACATTAAAAGAGATGCTTTAAAGGCTTAAATGCTATTTTGTTTGGTACAAATGCTCTGTCTGTCTCATTAAGAATGCAGTTTTTTTTTTTTTTTAATGGAGGCTAGATAAGTGAAGCAGCTCCCAAAGTAAGAGGCTGAAACACAAGAAATAACAGTGCCAAAAATCACAGGTGGTGTGAAACTGTTTTACTTACTGGAAAATTTGTTGAGAGCTTGTGTACTTATTAAAACGTAATCGTGAAAAATGTTTTTAATAGTGAGACACTACTAAAAAATAAATAAAAAATATATAATCTTGCTTTTGTAACAGATTCACTGTGTTTATTCAAATGGGTTTTTTTTTTTTCAAAAAGCAATACGACAGGCTTTTTTCAGGTTTGGTTAACGTCTGAATCAATAAATAGATATAAAATGTTTATTTTGATGATATGCAACAATTTCTACTAGTTTAGTAGATTTAGTAGTGTTTAAGCCAATCATACAGATCCAGATTGATCTTCCTCTTTGCAAACAAAGTGTAGGATGAGATTAAGTAGAACTATTACTAAGTCCTTTATAGTAATTTTGTTTTTGTTTTCTTCCATACAAAAATTCTCAAAAACCCGTTCTTACCTTTATTTAATGTAAATATGACTACTACACATCTTTGGATAATGGCACAATCATATTATCGTAGTTTTCCTAGATTCACACTGGTTTCCTGTATGTTTTTTGTATAAATTATACAACTTTTTTTTTTCTAAGCCTGTTGCAATAAGCAATTAATCACATTAAAAATTAAAATAAAATATTAATCATTTTAATTATTCATATTTTTGAAGGGCAATTTTGTTCAGACTTCATAATCCATTTTACTTGTGGTTTTGGTTGTAAAAGTCTCCAATGGTTATATTGAAGACTTTATACAAGTGTCCTAAAAATTGTCAAGCTAAAAACTAAAAAAAGAAAAATAGTGTTGGGTTTTGTCCTGTTTTACCATGAAATTAAAATGAAAGCCAAATACATGGTTAATTAAAAACAAGAACTTTGTGTTACCAATATTTGCCATCTTAAGAGGACTTTGATTTGCCAAAGAAAATCTTGCCCTAAAAATGGTAGAAAGTGTCCATCTGCATCAACAACTTGTGCTTGAGAAACCAGATTTGTGCAATTAAAAAAAAAAAAATGCAATTAAGAAGCCACAAAAGAAATAAATAAAATCATTCCAATGGCCACAAATGGGTCTCGTTCGATACCTCTGGTCTTCTGACTACTGCTTAAAAAAAACAGACTCTTTTGTACACTGGCTGTGAATTAGAGGCCTTCCATTTAGTGGCGTTTCTGTTCCAGCCCATTTTTCACTAAAAAAGTAGATTACCGCTTGACAGACGCGTCCTGGTCCTTCAGGCAGTCCACTATGGTCCCACGGTGCCGCTGAACTGCATTGTGGTCTGTCGAAACGATCTTCTGAAGAGAGGTCATGGCAATATATCTGCGAGAAGACCAGCAATGAAACATTTTTTTGTTCTGTATCATGAACAGAGATTAACAGCAGTTTAATACAGTTCAGAAATTTTGTTTGGGCAGATATGATCAAGTAAGGCAGGTCTAACAGGAATGAAGCATTCTCACCACTGCTGCCCTGTCAGTAGTTCTGCAGGAGCAAACTAGACGGACCCGTTTTACTAGAAGGCCCATGTGGAAAAGACTAACAAAACCACAATACAACGAAATCTCTAGGAACCTACGCAACGTGTCCACATTCACTGCTGAAATGTGTTTAAACTGAGTGAGCTCCAGCGTAAACGCTCAGAGGGAAAGTAATTATTCAGCTCAGCCTGTTGGGAGGAGATCAGTCACTTTTGAAATAATAATTAAAAAAAAGCCTTCACCACAGGAAATAGGTGGTGAGCAGAGATAACAGAGGGTGAAGGAATAAAACAGGAAGAAATTTAGCACTGACCGAATGTTCCTGTCATTATTCAGGAGGAATCTTCCCAGGATGTTTACAGCCAAAACCTGTGGAGCAAGTGAAGTGATGAGCGTTTGATAATTAAATAAAGACTGCTGATGTAATAATGCAGTAAAAGGAGAATGTGTCTCACTCTGAGGCCGCTCTCTGACTTTATGTCAAGTACAGTGAGAACAGTTTCATAGAGCACAGCGTTGCCCACAGTCTTGGTACTGTCTGTGTTGGTCGCTACCTAGGAAACAAATCGCACATCAGTAAACTACCATTGTCAGACAATAGGCTGAATTTCAAAGTTTATCACCTCAAATCTAAGACTTTTAAAGACCATTAAAAATAAAAATTTTTAATATATTCTGACTGGGCTGTACAAGGAAATGCAGGGGACCAAAACTGTGAAATTTCTGGGGAGGTTTTGACTCTTGGCAGCAGATTTGTGCTTCTCACATGGAATATGGTTCTATAGTTAGCCAGCTAGCTAGCTAGAGAGACATATGCTAGCTGCCAATCAGAGACAGGAGAGTTTTAGTGCTGTCAATCACAATCTCATGTGGCTGCTCATCCCTGTGCTGCAGCTAACGCAGCCTGTTTGTGAATGCTCACTCTCGTTAGCATAGCTACCAATGACGGCAGATAAACATTTCACCTGTAATGATAAGTTGTTTTTCCACTATTAGCACATTTAGCAGTGAGTGAATGACGTTGATTGACAGCGTTAAAACCCGCCTACTGGTTCTGATTGGTTGTTTTTGGTCAGAACGTTGCATTACTTTAGCCAGTAATAGAAGCTCAGGGAGGAGACTCATTGTTTTCACAGATTATCTGACATGGTCACAGCTTTAACAAATATGGAAAAAACATATTTTTAAATTAAAGTTACATACTGCAGCTTGAATAAAATGCAACTACCGTATTTTCCGGACTATAAATCGCAGGGTTTTTTTCATAGTTTGGCCGGGGGTGCGTCTTATACTCTGTAGCAACTTATGTGTTAAATTATTAACACATTATCATATCACGTTATTTTCACACTAAACCGCAAGAGGGCGCTCTAGGCCTGTGTTCTTCTAACTCCGGAGTTAGCCGAGTTGTTTACAAGTGACACCGAAGATGAAAATTTAGTGATTTGAAGTGACACGGATGGTTTGGTAAACTTGCCAACATGGTATTTATGCTATAGTTATCTGAATAACTCTTGTTATGTTAACATACCAGACACGTTCTCAGTTCGTTGTTTGTCATGTAGCGTTAGCATATCGTACAATTATTCAGCCTGTTGTTGCCTCTATTCTGTTTTTATTGCCTTTCAAGATGACATGTATGTTCTTGGTGTTGGATTTTATTAAATAAATGTCCCCACAAAATGCGACTTATACTCCGGTGCGACTTGTAGTCCGGAAAATACGGTACATAGCACTTTTTGAGAAGTCTGGATTGCTTCATGTATATTTTGCATGTTGCCTATGACTGTTGTTCATGGGGAGAGACATTTCAGTATCTAAAGCTAATAGAAAAAATTTAAGCAACCTACTTGCACACTGTATGACAACTGTTGCATGTAAAATTTATGAGCAGTAAATATTGTGCTAGTATCAGTATTGAACCAAAGAAAGCAAGGCAGTTGCAATCCTTTAAAATTGTGACGCTTTTGATGGGTCAGACAGACTCAAAAAATGTAACAGCAGCTGCAGAGGGGGGCCCAATTAATTTGTTTTATCATGGGGCCCAAGATTCCCGAGTCTGCACATGGCTAAAATACAAAATGTAAGACTTCACATTTTCTTTGATGAATTTAAGAGATTTTAAGGCCTTAATTTTATATAAATTAATATAAAACCTTTTAAGGATTTGAGGACACTCTGTATTTTGCAAATGATTCAGTCTGATACAGACAAGAAAGATATCCAAAAGACGAATTTGAACAACCAAGCTTCTCTGGAACTGAGCAAAACATCTCATTATTCCAGTAATGCTGTCCGGTTGGGAAAACAAAAACAAAACCTGAGCTAGGAGGTCATTCATGGCGTCACTTGCTGCTTCGTTGTTCCGACCGAGGATCCTCAGCAACCTTAGGATGCGTACCTGAAGAAAATGTTGAGGAAGAAGAAGCACAAAAACACAGGAAAAATAATGCACCTATGTATACTTACATCGAAATATTCAGTGCTTTGCAAAGGTATTCACACCTTTTGGCAGTTTTGACATTACACCTATAAACCTTGTTGTATTTTATGGGGATTTTAAATGATAGGTAAATTAAAAGTAATGTAGGTTCTCCAAATCTCTTACCACTGAATATTTTAGAAGTCTCATGTGTAATCTGCCTGCTTTACTCGAACACTGTTAGATGCAATTTAGAGCAACCAGCTGCTAAAGAAGTCATCAAATTCCAATAAAAACACACTGAAATTTGTTGTTCCAAAGTGGCAAAATGTGGAAAAGTTGAAGAGGTTTGAGAAGCTTTGCAAGGCACTATGAAATGCTCTAAGTTTAAACAAATGTTGACATAAATTTACAAAGCATAACAAACACCCCTCCCCGCAAAAAAAAAACAAAATCTGGGTTTAAGTCAATAAAATATCCAGTGATGTCAAAGGGAAGAAGTTGGCATCTATTGCAAGTTTCAAAATCCTGAAGAGCAAGGCTGACCTGTAGAAATGGATCACTGACTCCTGCCACATCGTGGTCCGGAGAATACCCTGAAATCACCAGGCCTTTCATGATCTGAACCAGATCTGGGACCGTCTGGAGAGCACACAACACACCCACCGTTACGATGCGCACATTACCGCAGAGCCATCGGATCGGGACGCCGCTTACCTTCCTGAAGCGCTCCAGCGTTTCCAGGCTGCGCTCACACAGCTCAGTAATGAGCACAACAGCTCCATGTAACACACCTATATGGAAAAGGTAAATACAAGAAGATCATGGAAGCAACATTTCGGACACAAAGACGCAAGATGTGGGATTAAAATCTACTGACCGTGGTTCTTCTCAGAGAGGAGGGAGCGAGCTGACGGGACAAAGAGCTCTCCCAGATCGTGGACTTTCCTCACAATGTGAACGGCACATAAAGCAGCCTGCAGGACACTGGTCAGTAAATCACACCATCTCATACCAAGAGTGGTTCAATTTATACAGAGGAGCTACAAATACCTTAATTCAAAGGCTATTATTAGCCATCATCTCCATTAATATGTAGCTAAATTAATCTGCAAAGTTTCCAATCTATTGTTTCACGTTTTGCTAAAATCTTAATATTAGGACTATCAACTCAATAATAAACAGGGTAAAGCAGAAGTTTGTTCTTGTATTACTCAAGCGACTGAAAGAATAAGCATCAATAGCAACTGGAGAAAGAGTGTGTCAGATTTTACATATCAATTTTCCCTTAGTTAAGGGTGTATTGCAGAAATGTAACCCATGTTACACAAAGATCTGACAAACAGCGGATCATGTGGTAAATCTGAGAGGTTTTAGTCACAATGTAAATCTGGTGTTACTAGAAAACTTAAATTCAAATGGACGTATAAAAAACAATAATGATGTTCCAATCTGTCAGCTTAAATTTCTATTTTTTTTTTCCAATTATCGCTACCTACTAAACATTTCAATCTGGACATCCCTAAAATGAACAATAACAATAACGTGTTTGTTTAAACCAATAAAACATTTCTTATTTTGTATCAAGTGAATAAAACTCATTGTGGCTCTAGTCTGCGGAGAGTTTATCTTCATCTGTAACAATTCCTCTTGATTTGTGAACCTTGGAAGAGGATACTGACTGTTCATAAAAACATAAAACTCCCACATACCAAAAAAAAAAGATAACAAAATAAACCGATGACACTCTTTGGTGTTTACAGTAATAGCAAAAAGAGCTCTGGTAATGGATAAATGTGCAGGACCTGCACGAGTTAAAAAAGAAAATGTTGTAACCTTTTTCTTTATGTAAGAGTTGGAGGAGCGCAGTAGTCTGTCGATCTCTGGGGCCAGATCCCTGCACATCTCAGCTGAACCCATACAGGCCAGCGTGCACAGAGCCAGGGACTGCACGTACTGGTTGCTATGAGACAAGTCGCTGAACGAGGCAAACACAGAAACATACATGGATCGCAAACCAGATTTGTGGACATATAATTTCTCTGAATGACATGAAACACTTTTATGATGAGCTATTTTTTATCCCACTGAGGTTTGTCTCTTTGATTAAAATAATCTTTTGGCCACATGCTTCAGATTATATAAAACAACTTTTAATATCGCCCAAAATCGGAGGAAAATACATAAAAGTCCATCTAAATTACACGCCTGACCAATCGGAAGAACCCAAACATCTCTTGAAGTGGACCAACCTGACAACAGGAAGCAGGAAAAAAAATATCTCAAAAAATAACATCTAAAGAAATTCAAGACTAGATGAAGAGCAAAGTTATCGAGACCCATCGGTCTGGAAAGAGTTACAACACAGTGTTTTCTACGACTCCAGTGAGAGCCAAATACCACAAAAATAAATAAAATAAAATAAATAAATAAATGAAACAAAAAAAAATCAGAACACTGGCTAATGTTCCTAGGTTCATGATTCAAAAATAAGAAACAATAAGAAAAAAAATTACCAGAAAACCCCCGCAAAGGTTGATCTCACATTTACCAAGAAAAATAAAAAAATTTCTTAATCGTTTTGGGAAAATATTTTGTAACAGTTACATCTGTACACCTCCTAACATCTAAAAGTCTTAATATAGAATTTAAAAGGAAAACGTGGTGGAGGCAGCGTAGTGATCTAGGCTGACTTTTTTTTTGCGTCAGGGTGGAATCAACTCTTTCACTCTTGAAAATGCACGACCATCAGTTCTTCACAAATCCCACAAGTTCACGCCGCAAAATAAAAATCAAAATGGCCTGATGTTAACTCAGATACTGTCGTGTGATGCGACACGGGCCATTCTTAACTGAAAACCATTTTATCCTGGGAATAAATTTAGTGAAAGGCCAATTGCCAGCTTTCACAAACACTTAATGGGAGTTCTTGTTGCCACGGGCGACACAATCAGTTATTAGATTTTCATATTAAAATTTGTTCGATCATCTGAAACATTGAAGTGTAGCAAAAACAGAAAAATGTAAGAAACTAACTATCTTTTCAGAGCACTGTATATGATTTTGTTCTTACCAATCACTGACATTTAGCCGTACAAAGAGGAAACACAAAAAGTGTTTTCCTCCCTGCATTAATATAAACGCAAATCGTATTACATACAATGCCGTTATTAAGAGTTCTCCTTACTTCTTTATAGAGTTTGTGATGAGCAGGCTCGCATCCTGCTTCTCATCCAGGAGCATCATCGCTCCCAGGTACCCCACGCGCTTCTCGCTGTAGCGCGGGCTGGCGATCATCCGAACGCACTCCATCTACAAGAGAAAAAGCAACGAGTCTGTGAAATGTGGAGTTACTTGAAACACTGACCCCTTTGCTGAAGCCCAAAGGCAAAAATCTTTGCTCTTTCATCACTCTGAGCAGAGGAGACTTGGTAGTCTGAGCGGGGGAAACGACAGAGTCAGTGGCCTACTTACAGGAGATTTGTTGATCTTTGACATGTTTTGCTTGAGGGAATTAAACACAATTAACATCGTTCAGATAACAGAAAGGATTTGAAAAAAGAACTAAGATCGACCAGTTAAGGCAGCGTTTTGGAAAAGTCTTCACACTTTTGTCATATTAGAACATTTATTTTATGTGACAGAACAAACAAATGTGAAAAGGGCACAAAAATAAGCAGGTTTTCAGCAGTACAGCAATATCCCAATCGTGTTGCGCTCTACAAACAAAGCTTTTACGAAAGAACGGCAAGAAGCAAGCAGCTGTTGAAAGAAAACCATAAGATCTCCGGTTTACGGCTGCATCTTCAACACATCGGAGCCATGTCTCTGGTCTTCCTCGTCAGCTCTGCAGAACCCTGGAATCGATTGATTCAGGCGTGTTGCAGAAGGAATGCATCTAAAAACCTGCAGGGTGGTAGCTCAGGGTTTCTGCAGGTTACGCCAACTCAAATTGAAGACTTTTTAAGACCAGTACGAATTAAGCTTAAGACCTCTGTCTTCACAGAAATGCACAAACTGCGTCCGTCCAATTGGCGATAAATTTGCACTTACCCAAGATAGCTAGCTAGTGAACTAGCGAAGGATATGTTAGTAGTGAGTTAGCGGTAGCCTCAACCGTCCAGTCACACGCATTGTAGATTTCTGAGCGATTCAAATTTTGCCTGACAGAAAAGTCTCGGGAGAAAAGGCCTGTGATCAACGTATCTAAGACCAACGTACTTTTTTATGATTATAAGATATTGTAAGGCCTTAATTTAAGACTTTTTAACGATGCATAGACACCCAGCAGCCCAGAGTTGGACACCCGTACATTCAACTGAGAATTTGTGGTAAGAATTAACTCATGATGTCTACAATCTATCTTGAACCGATATGACTAAGCGTGAGCTATTTTTCTAAATGAGGGACAGGACAAAAACTTAGTCTCTAGACGTGCAAAGCTGGTAGAGACATTTACCAAAATAACTTTAAAGTCTTGACTCAAAGTGACTAAATACGATGAGAACCTTTTGGTCCCCTTCAGATTTATAAACAAAATCCCAAGAAAACACATTGAAGTCTCTGTTTGTAACATGTGGAAGGGGCCTGGATATTCTGCTTTATCATACATTTCTACACATTTGCTGATCACACAAATAACACCTCTCGGTGCCCCACTTCTCTTTGGACTTGGACTTTGCGAAAGTTGGCATAAAGCGAAAGCAGACAGTTTATGGTTTCCCACACTTCAGGCCACCCAAACCCCATGACAGGAATTAACTAAATCTCCCCTCACCTGACCAAAGTGAGCAGGGTAGCCCAGCATGTGCACGTAGAGCAGCTTGGCCAGGTTGTGCGACCGCCCGCCGTTGTCGGTTTGTCTGAACTGGGCCCGGATGGCGGCACACTCCCTCTGGATGACCCCCCGTTCCTCACACTGGGTCCTGGCTGACCTGATGGCTCGGATCATCTCCTGCAGCGGGACTGATGGAGACATGGCTGCGGGCGTGCAAGGGCGACGTTGGGCCAAGGGAGAGAGGAAGAGAGAGACATGAAATGGGTTATTGTTTTGTGTTCAGTTGTTCAGATTAGGGTGATCCCAGGACAAAACTCTATTTTCAGAGATCCCTCAGGTCACTTTGTGTTTCACTTCCTGTTTCCACACATCCAGCTGTGTGTGGGGGCGAGTTACTACATTGTACTAAATTCAATATGCATTGTAAAAACAAACAGAAATAATAATAATAAAAAATCAAACTGAAGAAAAAAAAAACCAAAACATGGTGTTCTCACAGAAACATTTCAGAAATGTGTTATATCCGGTGACACCCTGAGTCATTCTAATAACAACTGCCATTTCCCCCCCCAGTTATATCACTTTTGACGTCAAAAACCAGAACGTTACCAATTCGGTCAAAACGCTACACATCCACACACCGCCCCCAGTCGATGCTGCAGGTCAGTGAGCAGAACCGGAGCCCGGCCGGACCGAGCTAACCTGCTGCTGCTTGGATGCTGTCAGAGCCTGGAGGAGGCAGCCGGGCTTCGAGAGCGAGCTAACCCACCGCGACGTCACGTCTGCGTGGCGAGGCGACGACCTACCTCGACAGTAACGTTTGTACTTTGGAAAAACAAAGCGTCGTTTAACCGACCCCCTCCGACACTCGGCCGCATTCAGTTGGCTGGAAACCCAAATACCGTCTATCCATGCAGGTGACGTCAAAACAAAGACTGTAATCACCGGACTTCCTGTTCTGTCCTTCAAAATAAAACGATTTTTTGTTGGATTTTTTTTTCCAATAAACTAGTTACACTTTTCTGTAAAATCAATTTAACCTTTTATATATAATTTTTGTCGAGTTTTATTGTTTCTACAGGTTTTGGGATTTTTATTTTTAAAAAAAACTTTATTCGAAATGTGTGAACATCATAAAATATGTTTCCCTTCTTTTTAACCTAATTTCTCCTACAATGGAGGGTTTTGTATTTTGTATGGCTGTAGCGAAACAATTTTACCAAGTGTGAGAACACTGCTTTTTTATTTATTTATTTATTTTTTTATTTTTTCAGAAAAACAAGGCAGCAATCAAAGTGGGCGTGTGAAAAGGTTTGGAGCAGACTGGAATGGTCAGATTTTATTGTCAATTTATAATGAGCCTAACCCTACCAATTAGCTCCACAAAACATGCACATGCAAAACAGCTGGTATCATCTCTATCAATATAAAATGCACGCAGGGTCTCCTTTGTACCCCTTGCTGTTGTTATGCTTAATGACATAAAACTATAAGTCTTTCTCAAACCTTTTTTATGCTAACTGATCAAACTTGAACAATCCCACTTCAGTTTTTTCTCATTGTTTTATATTACGTATGTTTTTTACTATGCTCTCCTACCGTAACATGCTGAAAATATAGAAAAATAAATTTACCAGAGGCCACTGACCATTATTCCAGTAAAATACAAGATAGAAGAAGTAGGAAAAAAAAAATCTGTTCAGCTGCTAGAAAGAGAAAAAATGTTCAGGTTGGTTTAAGGAGGATGAGTTCAGACTACTGGAATGTCATCACACTGGCATATTAAATTATTTAATTATATTAAACCAAGCACATTCAAACAGGAACATTAATAGGCATGAACAAGTAAAAGTTGTTTACAATTATCATCATCACTGTTTGAGTCTCCACTAACCTTTTCTGCCAGTATCCATCACGATCTCCAGGTCGTCTTGAGTGTCACAAGTGAAGTTGAACCACCTGCAACTAAAATGAAATTATTCTGAATCAAAATCAAGATCAGTCAGAAGTTGTCCTGGAGCTCACTAATGCTAGTAGTTTCATTTGATTTTTGTACCTTTTGTGACACAGAATCATCAGAATTAGCAGTTTTTATGTAGAGTGTACTTTGTAAAAACTTTGTATTTGGTGAAATCTGGCAATGTAAATCTATACTGTATTAGCCAGAAGCTATTTTTTTCTTGTCACTGCACATTTCCACTATTTGTTATTGTGGAAAAAATATACACAACTCTGTGGTCTCTTTAAATATTAAATTTGAAAAAAACTGCAACCTTGATTTTTTTAGAATTTACTTTGTAAACCAATAAACCATATTTATACAATAACACAGATTAGGATAAATTAACCTCAATGCTTCCAAATTTCTGATTTACTTAATGATGTAATGCAGATTTATACATACAGCTCGTCTCTTAAATTGTTCTTGGAGTAAAACAACAAACAGTAAAATATAAATTTCCACAAAAACATCAGCTTAGGAAGAACTCACTATAATTATAAACTTCAAGTTGCCGACGTTTACATGTGAAGAGCCTTCTCGAACGAGAAAAAGAAAAAAATCAGTGTTTGAGAAGATGAAGTTTCTTCTTCACACAAAGATTACACAAAACATGTGCAACTCCACAAAATACAGGCCTCCGTTGTGAGGTTTTTGTTCCTAACAAGAAGGCAATGGCAATATCAGAACATTAAACATTTTGCAAAATGTTCAATATTGCATGCAAAAACAAATAAAACTTTATAACATGCATCACGCATATAACTTCTGTCAGCATCTGACACACTTTCCCCCCCACTTCAGCTTATGTAGATATATGGCTTTAAGAGTTATGGTGTTTACCATCATATGTGCATCAAACTCCTTTGACATAAAACGGTGTTTTTGACAGGAACCACCCCATTCAGGCTTTTATTTTGAAAGTGAAACCCATAGCTCTCTTTCATTCTAAACGGCCGTCTTGACCCACCTCAGCTTATCATACCTGTGCATGACTTCCGTAATTTGATCACTTATTGTGGGCGAGCTCCACCCTCTGGTGCTCAGGCTCTTCAGTAGATAAAACATTGATGAGGGCAGGGAGGCAGCTACATGCAGGGCAACACACAGACACTTCAGGAAGGAACCAGGGCAGCCCGGGGGATGCTTACAGCTTAAAGCATTTATACATTTTTACAGTTGCTGCTGGACGCTTAAAAAGCACATTTAATGATTTGTGCAACTTCTGCTCTCCATTGTCAAGAGGAAATGCAAATCGATGAAAAGAAAGAGGAAAGAAGTTGAGGGGGGAGAAAGGCATCTGAGTGCAGCTTGGACACATAACAAACCGGCACCCTCTGGTTGAATATAAGAGTGCCCTGTGGTGAGATTAATAGTCCTATTATTCAACATAGTGGGATTACCGATACGTGCTAATTTGAAACACTAATATTTTGAAAGTATTCAGAGGCTCCACAATTTCTGCACGGCTTCCAACGAGCTTGTTGCCTTGATGCCCTGGGTTGACTGTAGTACCAGGTGGGACAAAATAAGTGAGAAGGTCCAGGGCAGTTCTGGACTCTTCTAAAATATGATAAAGTTGTGTGTCACCAAGAAAAGGTTCACTGTGTCGGAGAAAGTGATTTTCTTCAAAGGTAGCACTCATGGAAAACATCATATTAATCATGTTTTATCACAAACTGTTTTGAAAAAAAAATTACATCTGCATTTTTTCTTTTTGATTATGTAATACGTTTCAGTTTTTTTTTTTTTTTTTTTATTTTTTTACACCTGGGACTGCCTAAAGAGGGAGCACAAACAGCTTTTAGGAAATCACAGAATAGCCACATGACACAAATGAAGAGAAGTCGATTTTTATGTGGCGTGTGACATGAATCGTGGTCAAAACCGGTGAGGTGTAGCGCGAGGAAAAAAAAAAAAAAACAGCCCGAGAGGCAGCACCAAAAGCCGTTAAGTCCTGAGAGAGGAGCCAGATGGTGCTTGTGAGTTGTGTCCACTTATCAGCCGAGAGAATCGTTGAAAAAACACAGTTTGTGTAATTATGAGGCCACAAACACAAACAGCCGACCAAAACCCCCTGTAACAAGGCTCTCATGGGTGTTAAATAAATATTGTTCTCAGTCCATTTTCAAATCTGCTGAGAACGTGAGCATTTATGAGTCTCTGTGCCAATAACTATTGATGTAACACCCAGGGGACTGGACTCATTTACACCAACCGACTCAGCCTTGAAACAGACCCCAAACTGCACATTAAAGCCCAGAAATGAAGGAGGCAGCCAAGCAGCAGTGGATAAAATAAAAGCACACTCGCTGGGTTCAGTTTCTTTTTCTTTTTGTCAAGCAGCTGAATCGGCATTTTTACCTTCATAATGTTGATGAGCTTAAATAAAGGGCATTTTGTGTGCAACGTGCAAAGTTCAGTGCATATTTAGCAATGAAGAATATAGCCACTCATCTTTCTGCACAGCGCTTCATTTCACATTTTTAACCCCAACTATGGGATCATAAAGACAGAGGAAATATTAAATGCAATGTCCTCGCGTTCAGTTAATCGGTTCATCAAGTTGAGGCATAATTAAAGGCCCCGATTGGTTAGGTTTAGCAGAAGCCGATCAGATGCCCAATGAGGGATTAGTGTACTTAGAGTAAACACTTTTTCTTTCTCACTTTGTGTGTGGTTCAGGTGGAGATTAGTGGAAATCTGCAACTCTTCTGTGGCGAGTGTAAATTTCAGAAAGTTTATGGGCATCTGCCTGATTCGTAAATTGGTACTTTCTATTCATATTGTTTGTTGTTTTGTTTGCATGATATCTGGAAGTCATTCAATGAGCGTGCGAACGTGTTAGTTAACACAAAGAAGGGCAAAAACTGGAGAAATACAGCAGACCTTCTTTTCAAACCAAACTTTTCATTGTGTACGATGCCGAATGACCATCACATCCGAAGACTGGCCAGTTCTTGCTTGGTTGAGTCTGTTTTGTTTCTTGGAATTAAGTTCTTCTTTTCCGTTTCTCAGATTTGCATCTGAGGCTAAGAAGACAAACTTAGCCTCAGATTCTTGTCTTGTTCCAAGACAAGAATCCTAATGGGCACCACCCAAAGAAGAGTGGATTTAAGAGCTGCGTCATTCAGTCTGAGTCTAGGACGAGTCGGTCGGAGTTCTTCCTGTGTAAAACACAGAACTCCACAGACGTGACATCATCTGGAAACTTTTGCTTTTAAATTGAATATTGTCGCCAACTCTTTGGCGTTAAAAGCAACGCCAAGGAGTTGCTTTTAACACCCAGGGCCTTTTAGGACTCATGGGAGGACCATAGTTCATTTAAGTATGGATTTCTCAAATAATTTTGTAATTCAGTACATTTATGTTCAGAAAAAACATAGATGAACTGAATCTTTTGTATCGATTCGGTGTCGGCTGATACTTTTATCGGTTCAAAGCGGATCGGTGCATCCCGACTCGCAGATGGCTTTGCATACTCATGATGTTCAGAGACAGATTGTTGTGGCTAAAGTAAAGAGAATAAATTATAGAGAATACATTATATCACTGAGGACGGGCAGTTTTTATTGGATTTTGAGATTACGGAAAATAAAAAGGTTGCCTGGGAAGAAGAGCTGAGGGGTGTGAAGGTGAGAAGGAATGAGATGAAGTTGAAGGAGACAAAGATGGAGGGGGAGGAGGCAGATGATGAAGACCAAAGACACGCTCCTGTCCAGACCCAACGGCTTCATTGGCTTCGCTGCTGCTGTGACCGCTCATGAAACACTTCCAGAAGGGACTCCTCTCCTTTTCTGTCTCCACCTCTTTATCCTTTTGGTTTTTTTTCAGCTGCTTTTCCATCTTTCTCCTCTCTCCATCTTCTTATCCATCTTTGTCACATTCCACAAAGCGCTCTGTTCTTCCTCCAGCTCCTCCTCTAAAAACTTCCTCTCAAACTGCAGCTCTGTCTTGCTGACAAACTTCTGCTTTTCCTCCTCCACTTCCTTCCGGATCTACGTGAAGTGCTTCTTTTCCTGAAGCAGATCACTGTTTATGGTCTGAAGCTTTTTTTTCCTTCTGCAGATCTTTCTGTTCTCGTCCCAGCTGTGATTTTAACTCGTTCAACTTTTCATCTCCAGCTGTAACTCCCGGTTACCGTCCTTCACTTTCCTCTTTTCTTCCACCAAATCCTTTTTCTCAGACTCCGGGCTTTTGACTTCTTTCTCAAGGCATTGCCTGAGTGCTTGCCTCTTCTTGCTTTCATCTTTTTCTTTGACTCTGAGTTTCTTCTTTTCATTCTTAATCTTTCTCTTCCAGTTCCATGCTTACTTCCTCTAAATGTATCATTGTCTCGTTCAGTTGTTTATCCATGTTCTTCAGCTCTTTTTTTGCAGCCAGCAGGGTCTTTTCCCCCTTCTTCAAAGCCTGTCTGTCTTTCTCCAAGTTGCCTCCTGTATTTTTCTTTTTGAACCATATCTTTCTTTTCATCAAAAGCTGACGATTTTCCAGTTACAAGCCATACAGAAATAACTGCAAACTGAGAACAGTACAGTGTATTTTTTATTGAAAATGCTCAAACAACATAGGGACGCCAAACAGGTGAGCAGAAAATAGTAACTTTCCCCTCAAACACTCAAGAGTGTATGGACAATATTCTGACATTTTATGGATCATGTGGAATGTGTCTCATAAGGCATAGGTCCAGTTGGATTGAATGTACATATCCACAGGTACTGTTCGTAACTGCACGGATGATAATCTGAACAGTTAAGACTAGTGAGAGTTGCTGGAAGTGAATGGCCTTACAGGGACAACAGGTCATGTAATCTGCGGGAATCGGTCCATTTATTCAGTTATTTCTCTACAGACTCAATGTGGGACATCACAAGTCCAAGTTTTAAATGTGGATTTATAAAAAGAGGTTCAAACAACCATAAAGTCTTACTAAAAATAATAAAAAGAAAACAAGTGGATGTCTGACAGGTGTGCTGATTCTTCATGCTCACAGGCCAATGGTGTAGGAGCGGCCGGCTGGATTGTGGATGGCAGAGCAGGAGGGCTCTGTCACTGCCCATTCGTACCAAACCTTCTTCCCATTGTTGCAGCGCCAGAATCGCACAACGATGTCATCGTCTCGGGATATAGAGATGGGTTGCTGTTAGGAAAAGGAAAGGATGTTTACTCCTTAAATCCAATTTTTAAATTTCCACCCGTGTGGAACTCTGACTTACTTTGAGTGGGAACAAAATGGGAAACCAGGAGAACATTCCAGGTGAATGCGTGTCTGGTTTTATACCTGCAACAAACAAGTTCATGAATTAAACCGCATCAATTGGCAACCATTTCTTCTTCTTCTCTTGACTCTAACTTACTAAGTGTGACATCTTTGTAGAGAATGGTTTCAAAGTAGCCTGCAAAGCCATGGAGCACAGAGTTGCAATCCACAGAGAAACGAAGACACTGGTACCGGTTATTGTTCATGTCTGATAGAAAAAAATGAAAAGATAAACTTATTCATTTTAATAATGTCTTGTGATGATATTCTACAGTCTACAGCAGGGACAAGGTAAGCTAAAATACAACAGGATTGTATGTTTTGAAATGACATACAATGATATGGCTGAGTGTGTACCTTTTGTGGGGTGTGTAAATATGAAGCAGGGTTTAGGTTCCGCCAGCTGATGGAAGTTATGGAGTCGCACAACGTATGGCGTCTCAAAATGACACTCTGGGTCCTTGTCGCGTTCCCGGCACCCTCGGACTTCGTTGTACAGCTTGGAGGAAGACAGGGGAGCCAGGTAGGACGTGTAGGAACAGGGGATGCTGACGCCATCGTCTGCATTGAAGAGGAAAGAAATTGATACACGACGCAACCAAGCGGTGATGGTAATGAAGCGGAACAAATGCTTCTGCAAGGTTTCACCCACTCAAATGTATTACTTTTTAAGACCGCTAAGAGTGAAATGTAAGACCTGGTAAGACTGAAGCTTGACCAGCGTGTTCTAAAACCAGTAAACCTCCAACATCAGAGTCCAAATCAACATTTGGTCGCACCAAATGTTGATTAGATTAGTGGCAGTAGCAGCATTGACTTTTTTCTGGGGATCTTTTTCCACTGCCATGTCAAAACTGTGACATTTCTGGAGTCTGTTTGTGGCTCTTGGCAGCAGCTTTTGCTCATTGCACTAGACGCGGCTCTCTACAGTCTTAACCCCGTAATTCAAAGTTTTTTGACAGAATAAATGTAGCATTATACAAGTTAGCATCACTGGTTCATTAGCGTCATTGGTTCATGAATTAATGATGAGTTGGATGTCATCCGGTGAACTGGTGATAAATTTGAACTTAATCATGATAAGTACAAAAAAAAACTAGCTAGCTATAAAGGGTATATTAGAAGCTAGTTAGCGGTAGAATGTAATTTAGATGTGTACAGGTGTCTCAAATTGTTGCCTGATAGAAAAGTCCAGCAGTAAAAACGACATACAATATACGACACTAAACAGCCCTGCCACGACAAAATTTAAGACCTGTGATTAATGTATTTAAAACCAACTTATGGTTTTTTTTTTTGTTTTTTTTTATGAATTTAAGACTTAAGGATGCACAGGCATCCTGTTCTAGTATATCCTGGAGAGATGTGGAGGTTTGTAGGAAGCTCCTGTTTTAGTACCTTTGAGAAAGTGCTGCGCTCCATCCAAGCACTCGGGGGAGAGCTCGTTGTCGCCGAACGAGCCCAGCAACTCGCTGACGATGATATCAGCTTTCTCTGGTGCTTCCCACTCCCGCATGTCACATGACACCACGGTCACCTGGTCGCCCCACTCCTCGAAGCGCCAGTTCTCTAATCTGAACAAGAGAAGCTCTTTAAATTAAACAGTTAGGCCCTTTAAACATTCCAGAAATGAAGCAGCTCTACTCACGTGATTACAGCATTGGGGTTTTTCTCAACAGCATATACTCTCAGCTTTCGGTCTGCCTGTCTGGCAGCGCGCAGGGATGCATTGACCAGAGGACCTCTTCCTGCACCCAACACCATCAACACCCTAAACCAACAAAACAAACTGATCAGACACTTCTGCTGCTTCATTCATAATAATGCTGACAGACGTTTTTAAAACACTTTTCTCCAGAACCAGTGATGTTTACAATCAGCCTGAGTAATTCAGCTAAGTGTATCTTATTGCTATTGACAGATGCAGATTCTGACTGATATTTATTGTATGAATGTGTATACAGTTATTTTCTCTTGTTCTATCACATAAAATCCATTGAACTCCAGTGAATTTCTAACATAATGCCTCCCTGTGTTTCTTTTTTTTAATCGACAGTATTACAGGATGAAGGTAATGAAGGGTGGAGGGGAGCATTGACTGAGCTACAAATCATTACCCAGCTCTATTAAGAGTCCTAATTGTAATTTCATACAAATATAAGAACATCTTACTTACTGAATATTAGTGTCTTTCTGCTCTTCTGGTACTCTGTCCAAAAGACATTTATACACAGCCTGAAAGAAACTAAGACTATTAGACAAATGTGCATTCTGCACAAAAAAACATTTTAGATACATTTTTAGATACAATTTAATGTCAATAAATGTTTTCCCTTTCTCACCATGCACATTTTTAAAATTATAATATTTCCAATCACTGTTCATTTTTTTCCCCCAATTCCCATTGACAATTGCAATTTATTGAGAAAATAAATCAAAATTCTTGTCATGACAAGAAATTTTTCACAATAAATAAATAAATTACACACCCACACCCTCCTTAAAAATACAAAACAACATATGTCCATCGGCTCACCTGTTGGTACTGAGAATATTTAATGGGATCCTTCTCAAATACTTCATATGTCTGAGACTCCAGGTTGTCCATGAGGGGCTAAAGGAAGGACAAAAAACAAGAAATCAATTTAGCTACGAATCAAAAAGCTGATTAAAGAAAAGAAATTGTGAGTGCAGAGTGGAGTTGTTGACCTGTAGAGGTGACTGCAGGTAGTCTTCATAGCCTTTGGCAAACAGCTCATAGGCGTTAGGCGCAGGCCTGTTCTGGTTGAGGTATTCCAGGTACTGCAGGTAGGACCTGAAGTCCTTCTCAGTGTGCCGACTGGCGCCTGTGAAGATAAATTGAGCCTCCAACTGGAAAGACAAGTCTGTCAATGTTAAAAAGGAAACTTTGAAATTTGGATAATCAACCAAACCACTGGGAGCTTTGATGTCGGACCTTAAAAAGCCGGAAGATTATCCTCTGATGGGCCTTGGACAAAACAGGGAAGCCTTTCTTATTGGTTAGGAAGATGCTAGTGGGAAGCACGGCTGCTTTGATCGGCTCTCCAAGCCACTTATCGATCACAGCGTCTGACGGCATGTCTGCTCCCACTTCAATCGCTGCAGGAATAGAAAACGAGCACATTCTCAGTAGGGGAAAAAACAGACTAACGCTTTAATTTGCTGGCTGGCAGCGAGTTCTCTCACCGAGACAGATCCTCTTGTTGTAATCACAGAGGGTTCTGAATGAGTGCCACCTGAAAAGACAAAGATTGATAAAACTGAGCCACAGTTTTCATTTGATTCAGTTCTCCTGCTGATGAGGAAGCCGTGAAAAACTAACCAGCTCCAGGTTTTTTCATCTGCGCTCGTCTCGTCTAAGCAAGCGGTCGGTTCGTTCTCGATCAGGTCGTCCCGCATGTCTTCTGGGGCCATCAATGGGACACGAATCCAGAACTAACGAACAGAAAGAGAAGCTGGGGTTAAACGAGGACTGCAGCATAGACGCGTCAAATCCAATTACAGGCGTCCGCTGGTTTCCCCGATACTGTGTCTTACGTTTGAGGTGTGGTGTCCAGTGTGGATGTGGTTTAGCAGCATTCGGGCTAGATTGGCATTATTGGGGCCCTTCAAAGGGATCATGAAGACAGGCAGACCCAGGTAGGCTGAGAAGTTCAGTTCCTGTGCGAGAGCCTGGAGGGAAACGCAGAAAAACAAAAAGATGAGAGGAGAAAGTGACGACAGACGCAAACAGAGAGGAGCTCTGATGGAACTGCCAGCCTCACAGCGGCAAAGGAAGCGAAAAATGTTCAGACTGAGGAACGTACAGCTTCCGAGTTCCTCCGTTCCGTCTCCAATTCTGAATCCGCGTCAACCCATTGGGAGAGCTTCCCAACAATCAGAGTATTCCAGTCTACAAAAAGAAAGAGAATACCCAACTTATTGTTTAAAAAAACAAAACATGTCCCCCATTTGCATTTACCATCAATCAGCTCAATATCGACATTTGTAAAGCAGTTTTCTGATGGAACGTTCTGAGCCAAAAATTAATTATCTGCATTAATTTTTGTGTTAAATTGATTTATTTATTTGGTCGTTTTCAACCTTTACATACACAAGTAAAAATAAAATACACAATGCTTAGGCCTGTCGCAATAAACAACAAATCAATTAATTGCATCATCATTTCCCTCTCTCTTTTTCTACCAAAGACTGGATGACAAAAGTCTTCAGTCTGGTAAATTGGTCTCAACTAGCCTTTATTTTGAAGGACAATTTTCTTTACAGAGACTTCATAATTCATTTTATTTCTGGTTTCTCTTGTTGTGTTTTGGATATTTATAAAGTCTTCCAGTTTCAGTGTTCAATGTCTCATAGAATTTAACGTTTTGGATCTTCAGGAATGTGTTCTCGCATTATTGTGCAATTATTGTTACACTACTTGAAAATGGTCTCAAAATAACAATGTTATCATTTGTCGCAATAACTTCTGGGACAATTTATTGTCCAGCAAAATTTGTCATTCTGACAAAGTATGCTGAAAAATACAAAAACACAAAACAAAACAGCAAGACAAAACTAGGAATTTTAATGTTTAAATTCCTGTGAGTGGCAAGAATACAAAGTGTAGACCGAAAAACTGCAGATGGACGCATAACTTTACAGATTTGGTTTCTGATATAATGTTACACGAACGGGTCAAGCTTTGACGAGTCACTAATGTGTCATGGAGAACGTACATGTGCAGTGCATGCACATTCATGTCAGTGCATGTTAGTAGTGTATGAACAGACACTACTAACACTGACACCACTTTAATAGAAAACTGGGACGGTATTCGTCGAAACAGAAATATCACACAAAAGTATCCGACTCCGATTTATGATCACAGTATTTGTGTTCCTAGGCCTACAAGATTAATGAAAATGAATTCTTCTACAAAGTTGCCTTGTTGATTTGGATGTAGGTCTGTTTTATTTTAAATCAACAGTTTAAAATGAAAGTGAAAGCCATGTAAGTTCAATCTGATTACACACCTGTCTACAATAGTCAAGTCATAATTATGAGCAAATTTAAGGCATATCGACTAAAGTGGAGTACGTACATGTTGGAAAACAACAGACGTAAATCAATTTTTTTTTAAAAGCATGTGACTTTTTAATTAGTTTTAGAAATATCAATTATTGGCTAGGTTTTAGGGCAAACAGGGGACTTTTGTCCAAAAGTTAAACAGAAAATAGTTGCCAGAATTCCTGTTTAACTCAGCCTAAGCATAACTAGGTCATAAAATTAGATACTTTGATGCATTTAGTTTTGCTGGTAAACATTTTCATGTTCATGACTAATGTTAAGATGTTTTACATGATCTAATATTAACAGCATTAAAAGAATTAGTCAACATGAAATGCATCCTTTAAAGTTCTTTCAAAACGAGCCAAAAACCTTAAAACTCAACTCCATTTCCTAATCAGCATTAGATTTCCATTTTACTGGACAGTTAAGCTTTACATAAACCATCTGAGGAATTTCAAAGAGTAAAGTCAATTATTTTTCTAACTGTAAATGAAGAAAGCACATATCCTAGTTTTGCTGTGGCATAAAGACTAACCTCTTCCACAAAGCAGCAGGTCTGAACGGGTGTGGGCTCCGGGTCTGGACTTAGCGGGCTCCAACTCAGACTCTCTCTTGAACCTCGGATGGAACAGGGGCATGCACAGGAAGTCAAACCTGCGGAGGAAAATTAACCTTAAACAACGTCGACATGCTTAAAACAGAAGCCCGGGGGAAAGCGAAAGGCGCTTCCCAGAACACGTTTTAAAAAGGCGAGGAAATATTAAACACAACAGCCCATGACCCTGTTATAAACACTTCAGAGGCTCAGCAAGCATCGTTGTGAAGAGGGCACGTGCTGAGAACTCGCCGGCTAGCTTAGCCAGCATCCCGCTCCGACACAAAAAAACAACAAGCGCGAGATGTGTTACTACGGCTAAAAACTGACACGCAGAGTCAAACACTCTCCTCACCCGAGTTTGGCGACCGCAGCTAACGTGTCAGCTATCTCTGGCACGCAATTCAAATCTCTCCCACAGGACACTCTGCTCCCCGTGCTGGCGGACGCCATGGCTTCTGTCCGACTGAACGGGGTGGGGGGGCGTCTTGCTCCGTCGTTCGGGGGAAACTGGCGCCATTTTGGATCCTAAAGGACGTGGAGAGGCACCGCCTGAGGAGGCATTCAGAGCCAAAATGGCTTCACAAGGACGCCGGTTGCATATCCCGTAAATTACCGCGATAATTATCCAGTGTTAGGAATCTTTCCATTTCCCTTAATTCAGTGACATAAATGAATAAAATAAAATTAATTAATTAATATACCATACATATATATGAAAACGTTTTTGTTAAATGTCAAGGGAAAAGCGAAAACTCTAATCTAACTATTTAACAATATCCTAATATATAATTATGATTGTAAAAAGCTCTATGTATTTTTAGAAATAGTCTTAATACAGGAAACGTATACCATAACAGCACAAAGTCCCATTCAGAGTCTTCAGTGATTTTTCTGGCCACAGCCATAACTCCCAATATTGGTTCTTAAACTTCACTAAATCAAGTTACCATATCATCTAATTTCCCTTTAGGATTAACAAATGTTATACATTGAATTAATGTAGCTGCAGTTGTTTGCTGTGGTGAAAAAAAAAAAGCTAAACCAAAAAATAAAAAAATCAAAGCTATTGATATACTGGTGGTTCTGGCCCCCATCTGCTGAATGAAAGCAAATTAAAAAGTGTAACTGTTTCATAACTAGATAACCCACTCACCCCACACACACATCTACATAGTCACACTCTCTTCTCAAAATGAAAGCTTTGCAGAAAGAGGCTTCACTGCATATCAAATTCACAGCAAGAAGAGTGAAACATTACTTACAGATATGTTTGTACATGTATGCAGTGCAAGCTGTAACATTTGTTAGGGCTATAAAAGGTTAAAAAGGCACCCTTAGGAGCAGATAAAAAAGTGGACTTCGCAGGAATGATTCTTCATCAGAACCCTAGCTGTGGTTGGAAAACATATGGCTTTGTCTGATTATTGCTTGGTTTGCTTGTGGACTACCAATCTTCTATGTTAACACAATCTGATCTACAGATTGTGTGATCAACCCAGCTATTTATAGATTTTTTTTTCAGCACTAATATGGCTCTGGAAGATATTTGTTGCTTCAAAGACAAGCCTGCGCAGCAATTGTTCCCTTTTCCAGCTTTGGAGACAGATTATCACAACCTTGAGTTGGAAAGACTGAAGACATCTCAGACAAACTGGGGGGATCCACAGCACATTTTCGTACCACCTTTCCCACAAGCCACCCCATTTATCAGCAGACGCACATCTCGTTTCAGAGCACCAAGCCATGCGCTGACCGTGCAAAGGCCTTTCCCTCTGTCTCATGGAACAACAACCTTGGGTTTCATTTTCCAAGGTGGTGTAATTGCAGCAGCAGACACACGTGCCAGCGCGGGTGGCCTTGTTGCATGTCCGGCTGTGCACAAGATCACCCCTATTCACTCCCATTTAGTGGTCACCTCCTCAGGCAGCGGTGCAGACTGCATGCTTTGGGAGCGCATCCTGATCAGAGAGATCAGACTGTATGAACTGCGGCATAAGCGTCGACTCTCCATAAGAGCTTCTGCCAAGCTTCTTTCCTTTATGTTGCATCCATTTAAAGGGACTGAAGTGTGTGTGGCACTCACTCTGTGCGGTTGGGAAAAGGAAGGAGGGAGCTCTGGGCTGGGTAACAACTTTGGCAACCAATCTCTTGTGACTGATGTAAGCTCTTCAGGCATTGCCGGCAACACTTCAGAAGCAGATCCGCTATCCCCAAACAGTGGCCCGCAGGTTATCTACGTGTGCAGCGATGGCGCCCGACTGCAAGGAGATATCATCTCTGTTGGATCAGGGTCTCCTTATGCTTACGGAGTCCTGGATGGGGGTCTGAGTTGGGGTTTGAGTAAAGAAGAAGCCATCTCCTTGGCAAGAGAAGCAGTTTTCAGAGCTACTCACAGGGATGCCTACTCTGGAAACAATGTGGATCTTTTTCACATCGATGCCCAGGGTTGGATCCAAAGACCAAGGGAGGACCTGAAAGAAGAATATTACAGAGAGTTGGAGAGAAGATCCAAGCGCATAAGAGAAAAGAAAAAGAGAGACACAATAGAAAGCAGTTAGAACAAACAAGGAACTGTATTGGGGTTCTATTGAAGAGGTAACATAAGCAAAGTTGTAGATAACCTTCAATGAACCTATATAGAATGTTACCTAAAGATTTTCTAGAAAGAGTTCAAAACAACTTGTATTTACCTTTTGGGGATTGTCCTCTGAACACTAACATTGTAGGAACATTGTGAAAGCTGCATGTATTGTTCAAAGACTATGTAAATTTCCCTGAAGATTCTTTAGGGTAACTAAAGTACTATTTAACCTTGTGGAAAAAGTTACATAACTAAAGTACTTTCCTTCTGGATAATATTGTTAATTGAAAATATACTTCTTTGAACTTGTAGATAACATGTCAGTTCCTAAATGTCACACTATTAATGGAGAGAATCTCCTGGTAAAATGTTCTCTGAAGCATATAAATTATATAACCTTCTGAGGATGTTCCTCCAAGTAAAGTTCAGGGAATGTTAAAAAATAATAACCAAAAGTTCAAACCGTTTTGGAAATCTTCCCTCAAGTTCTGGTAAGGTTAGTGCTTGTTGGGTACGTCCTTCAACAACCCATTAAATTATTTGGAAGTTAGTCTACACAAAATAAGGTTCAAAAG
The DNA here is from genome assembly GCA_010277075.1 of Poeciliopsis retropinna. Lineage (NCBI taxonomy): Eukaryota > Metazoa > Chordata > Actinopteri > Cyprinodontiformes > Poeciliidae > Poeciliopsis > Poeciliopsis retropinna. The sequence goes on from VMRM01000022.1 coordinate 11,483,189, forward strand.
CCTCGTTTTTTCCCTTTGTATGTTTCAGTCATCCACCACACGGGGTCGCTGTGTATTTTTTGTAGCCATGAAAAATAAGTCTTCCTGCTCTCGCCGGAAGTTGCTTGCTCATCGCACTGTTTCAAAGATGGCTCTTGCTAGTGTGTTAAGTAGCGATTGTCCGGATTTTTCGTCTGATTATCGGCAGCCATTCGCTTTCGGCTGCGGTTCCGGACAGAACGAAGGCGAATCTGAAGCTGGACCGGGGGAAAGCCTCAGTTTTTGCGTGAAGAACTCGCTGCTCGCCGGGGATGAAGATGGCGTTGAGAGGAAAATAGAGTTTCTGCACGGAACAACCACATTAGCGTTTAAAGTAAGTGCGGTTATTGTTCGTTCTTGCTGGACGTTTTCATTAGAGTCACACTAATTGGATATGTTCTCTAAAGAACATTTAGATTTGGTTTAAAACATACGCAATGATTCATACCAGACAATGACCCAAACGTTAGCTTGCTGCCGCTAGCTCGGGTCAAAAACTGCTTTCTCATGGCAGAGAAACTGACTGGTTTACTGCTGAATAATGTCAAAACAGAAGACCGTTAATTCCATACGTAGCTTCACCAACCTTTTTACCTCTACAAGTAGACATTAATGTGTATTTTTTATTCCCATATTGTAATCTTTAATAACGTTACATCTTCAAATAAACTAGCGCTTCGTAGCTGGTTCCTGGACCCTTTGTTGTTGTCTTTGACAATAAGAAAGCAGACAGTGAATGCCTCAGATGTCTAACCTGTGTTATTCTCTTTTGGCAGCTATGTGACATTATGTTTCTTTGTTTTGTTTTTTTTTAACGTCAAGAGGACCTGTCATCATTCTGTTATAGGGGGCTACAAACCAAATAATAAATAAAAGTTAAAATGGATAACTAAATATAAATAAAAATTAGACAGTATCATATAACAATCTTGTAGATTATGACTCATTTCTTGCACGTAAATACAGATTCATGGCACCAGTCAACATTCTGCAATTTATTGAGTTCTGTTATTGTAAAATTTGCTTCAAACTCAGGACCGGTTCCAAACTCCTGTAATTTGATGTTTTTGTGTAGATAAAAACATAAAAGTAACCCATCTTATGTATTAGAAGGTGGGTTACTCCCATGGGGAGATGGATTATTTTCTCTCCTTAATAATAATTAAAATTGTAGTTTCTTTTTTTTTTTTTTGACAGCTGTATTATGAAAGTAGATAAATAGCATCAACATATTTTTTTTTTTCCTGTTTCTTTGAAAAATAGAGATGAGCAATGATGTAGTTTTGAAAATGCTTCTTTCTTGGACTTTATCAGTAAACATAAGTAGATTCAAGATTAGAACAAAGAAGCATGTTTTACATTTACCTAATGTGTGTTGTTTTCACCGTAATTGTTTAAACAATGTTGCCATACCTAAATTTGTGTTTTGTTGATTCCTGTGTTATAACACTTGATTAATTACTGAATGGATCATAACACAGGTCTTTTCCCCTTGTCAATCAGTTCCAGCATGGAGTTATCGTGGCGGTGGACTCCAGGGCCACGGCGGGCTCCTACATCGCCTCGCAGACGGTGAAGAAGGTGATCGAGATCAACCCTTACCTCCTGGGGACCATGGCCGGAGGCGCCGCAGACTGCAGCTTCTGGGAGCGCCTGCTCGCCCGTCAGTGCCGCATCTACGAGCTGCGCAACAAAGAGCGCATCTCTGTGGCGGCCGCCTCCAAGCTGCTGGCCAACATGGTGTACCAGTACAAAGGCATGGGACTCAGCATGGGCACCATGGTGTGCGGCTGGGACAAGAGAGGACCTGGTAGGCACAACAAGTGCATTGAACATGTGCTTTTTAAAAAAGAAAATAATAATAAAATTACTAGAAGTAGATTTTAGTTTAATTTTCTTTGCCTTTCATAATAGAACCTTTTATAAAGTACATCTTTTTAAAATCATTGTTTGCAGCTCAAAACAAGTTTTATTTTATAGCAGCGGGAGCAAAAGTGGCTCTTTAAATGGGAAAAGGTAGTCGACCCCTAGTGTAGACTCTGCAAATCTGGTGGACATATACCCAGTTGTGCAAAATATTTTTTCAGGAAGCTAAATACAAATGCATGTCACACGTTTTTGCTGTTTTTTATTATTATTATGAAAAAAAAAAGACAACCATACGTCATTTTTCTTTCTCCTTTTGTATTTATGCAGGACTTTGTGTTGGCATGGCCGTACATGGGAAGCATTTTTCTCAGAACTCAGGGGGTTAACAAATGTGCAGTTCCTATGCCTAACCAGTAGATGGTGCTGCAGCGCCTCTTTTCCTGTCCCCTTGTTGATAATGTCACGCTATGCATTTTAGATGCCACACGCTGCAAAGGCTCTACATCAGAAGGTGTGTTTAAAGAGGCCACCGCAGTGACACAGTAATGGGAAATCAATGATCCCAGGACTGTGGGCTAGTGAGAGTGTCGCCGGATGATGGGTGGCGGGGGTCTCTGCTCGGACAATCCGGGTCACACGTTTAAATGCCACGACATGGAACGGCGATCAATGCCAGCTTTATCTTGTAAGGCTTTGGGCTGACGCCGACAAACGCGCTGGACACACGCCTAATCCCCCAGCAATCAATTGAGGAAATAAGGATCCTGTTATGAGTTCAACGGGTCAAACAATGTAAATATGTCCGCTCTCAGCGCCTTTGTGACTGAGCAGAGAGGTAAATGTCAGGATAATTAAATCAATCACTATAAGGCAGAAAGCTCATTAAGCCGACTACAACCACGTCAAATGCACTTATTCCCCTCAGATGAAGTGTTTTAAGCTGCATGCAAAATAAATGGAGTAAAAGCCACGCCAAGGAGCCTGACAAATGCGGCTCCGTGTAATAACATCACATATTATGACACTTTGTAATCAGCGTACAGTTAACAGCTTTTATTTCAACTGAGAAAAAAAAAAAAAAAGTGACGGCATAATGTACAGACTCCTTTCAAGGACAGGACAGGCTTGTAATAGGGTCGCATATGAATAATCGGGCCTCATTAGAGAAAAGAAGGGTACCGTCTGATCGGAAGCCTCGTCAGACGACCGTTGTGACAGATGGGTTTTTACCACCACTCCCAAGAGAGTGATGTAACGACTTGTTTTTTTTTTTTTTTTTTGTCCCTACTCGCTTTTTAAATGGATTCGAGGACGGACCCAGTGGATGGCAGTCGTTCCTTGCACCACGCTGCTCTCATCACCTACATCTTAATACTGCTATTCCAGCCAGCTGCACAGCCCGTTGCTTAAAAAGGGACTCCTTAAGCACCTGTCAGCCGGTTGATAAAGTAGAAGAAGTCTTCGTCGGCCGGCGCGGCCTCACCGTCCGGACTGCGTTTCCGCTGCCTCCGCTCGTCGCGTTTCTTCCGCGGGCGCGCACGGCGGCTGAGTCATACTCGGAGGGGGCAGAGATGATGAAGCGAAGCCACATTGGCTCCACAAAGGCCCCAGGTGTGCGCTCGTATACCGCTTCTATACTTGGACCTCTTAAAGAGTCCTCAACCCTCCCCGCAACCCCTTCCATCAAGCATGCCACTCGACAAAAGAGGGCCGCCTTTACAGTTCCCTTTCCCTGCCTATTATGTTTTTAACGAGTCCCTCGCAGTTTCCAAGTGGAACAGGCAGGTCTTAGAATGGCAAATTACCCCCGTGCGCATGCAGGCGCTGGATGATTATCATGGCAATCTAACGACAGGCTCAGGAAGCTGCAATTTGCCAGCTGAAACCAATACTAAGATTCTTTTTCTTTCTTCTTTCCTTCTTTTTTTTTTTTTAACGCCCTGAAAAGCAAGTGGCTCTCGAGCTTTAATAGACTGTCACTAGTTAAGCTGAGAATCAGCGAGCGGGGTTGAACTGCATGCGTTCCCGGATTGGTTTTCACAGGTTTCAGCTCTGTGAAAGCGTTCTGAGGGGGAAAAAAAAAAATCCATGCCTTTTTTCAGGCTGGCTTCTTTTCACCACTCGTGGGCGAACTCGCAGGCTGGTGCTTGTCACTCTGGAGCCGGGCCCGTGGGAAGCGTGTGTCACGGCTCAGAACAAAATGTTGTGCATGTGTCCGTGACGCGTGGTGTGGAGCAAACTGTCCCTCACATGTCCGTCGAAGCGTTGCGGAAGTTGTGTCGCTCGAGGGCTTACGGCAGGGCGGGTTGACGAGCTCACGGCCCCAAACCCTGCGCAGACTGCTGCGAATGTGCCCGTCTGATATCCACGGGATGTGAGCACGCTGTAGCGTTGTTGTTTTTTTTTTTTTTTTTCATTTTCTCGTACTCCACGATGAGGCGTGAGCTGCAGTTACCTGGACAGCTCAGGTTATGGGTCGATAGTTAATTTTTGGCCTGTTTGCAGAGAATCAATAAGAACCAGAGAAGGGGGCCTTTGGGCAGACGGCGTTATGGGGCCGCGCCTCGTCAGCAGGTTCCGTGGTCGGCTTCATTTTACTTGAAGAGGATGCAGCTGTTCATATCTGCCAGCCCTCGCTTCACTTGGAGGGGTTGCAGCTGCTCTTATTTTCTCTCCGGAGGATGTGTGTGTGTGTGTGTGTGCTCGCGTATGTACAGACTTGTGTGTTTTGTGCTACATCATTTTCGCAACACCTGAATCGGGAGAAGCAACTCCCCCGACGTCATCTCCTCACCTTCCCGACCTATCTTTTTGCCCTCTCTCTTTAGGGCTGTACTACGTCGACTCGGAGGGCAATCGGGTGTGTGGCGACCTGTTCGCGGTGGGCTCAGGCGTCCATGTACGCCTATGGCGTCATGGACAGCGGCCTGCGGGACAGCCTGAGCGTGGAGGAGGCTTGCGAGCTGGGCCGCCGTGCCATCTACCAGGCGACGTACCGTGACGCCTACAGCGGAGGGCAGGTCAACTTGTACCACGTCCACAGCAAAGGTTGGACACGGGTCTCCCAGACCGACGTGCTGACGCTGCACCAGCAGTACAAAGAGCAAGCGTAACTGATGGAAGCTGAGAGGAGTGGCTGGAGAGGGGAGGGAGGAAGAAAGAGAAGGTTTTCCAACTTCCAATCTTTAAAAATGTTCTGAAAGGTTAACGCATAATAAAAAGGACTCAGTTACTCATCACCTTCCAGTTTCATCACTTCTGTTACTCGTTGTTAGCTTCATATTGTACATGTTAACAATGCCAGTACGCTCCACTCACCTTGTACAGAGGGATAATTTGAGGGGCTGCAGAGAGGGCGCCGATGATTCATGCAAGCTTAACTCAGTGTGGGAGTAGTGCGGCGCTCACCTGGTGTACCATTCATTTCAGGTCCTACCCTTGAAAACTAAAATATCTTCTACAATAAAGCCTGTGTTCTTTCTCAAGATTGTGCCTCTGTGGTTTTTGTTCAACTTTGGGTCAAAGGATGTACAGATTAAAAACAATAAAAACCCAGTGATCACAGACCAATTCAACGTTTTGGTAGGATTTTCACACGTTCATTTCTTATGTAATCCTCAATGGCCACTGTGGGAGAACCCTCCTTTGTAATTACATTGTGATTAAACCACTCAAAAAGTACACTGCTAAAAAATATAAAAAAGAATCACTTTATTTCCTTGTGTCTTATCCTGGTTTATTTCTCATGTTTTATACGTTTACCCTCTGTAAAGCACTTTGTGTAACCTATTGGTTATTGTAAATACAAATTTATAATAAGTATTAGTGCAGTTCATGGGAAGAGCCAAACAGATCTTTCATGATCTGCACAAATATTTGAAACTTGTAAGATTAGTCATGATTAGAAACAGGTAAAATATCTACTAATGTTTCCGGAACACATCTATGGAGATCCGTATGAGGATGTGAAAAATTAACAGCAACTTGAATTATTTAGCCTGTCATAAGAGGGGAAAAAAAAGGGGGTTAAATTTTCAAGGTCGTATTTAGCCTCGTGCTGAATAATTAGCTTGCTGAGCTTTTATTTTTATGGCTAACTTTACAAATAGCTCCCCATACATACGCAGCAGCTCTGATAAGTACACTTATAGGTTTTGTGAGTTAAATTAAAAACACTGATCTCTAACCATACCCAAAGCTAGTGAGACAAAATGCACAGTGTTATTTCATAGCTACCCGTTGTAATGAATCTAAAAGCAAAGCTTTTGAAGTTGCATATGTTCATGGCCTTGAATTGGCCAGTTGTTGCATTAGAAACCAGCCGTTATTGGATACAGGCTGCTGGTTGCTTAATTAAATCGTTAATTAAAAGGGCTGCGTTTAAAATAGGAGATTAATCAGTGAGTTCATTCATTCTGTGAAAAACCAGGTAGCTCTTATTTAAGCGTAATTGTAGCAACTGTTAGGCATGCTGGTTATTGTCCACCCTCTGAAATCCTGAATCAGATGGTTTCTAGAAGAGCACGCTTTGTTTAAAGCTGATGTGAGAGTTGAAAATGTACACAGAAGCGCAGAAACCGATGGTCTGCGTGAATGATCTTGGTGATCAAAACCAGAAAAAAGAAAACTGCAAACTAGCATTTGAAAGGATGAGAGCTAAGCTAAAATAACTCAGTCAATGACTCCAGGGTGAATCTATATCTACCTGTAAGGACTGCGACACAGATATGTGGAACCAGGCTTTCAGCAAGAAGCCAAAAATAAAACAATGTCAGCTGAAAAGGTTAACTTGTCAAAGAACACACTGGTTTTTTAACTCTGTGAAGACCCACACAAACACTCAATTTAATCCATGATACACTGTGAAACATGGTAGCAAATGCATCATGATGTTTCCTGATCCTCGGATCTTTATCCATCAGTGATGTGACAGTTTTTGTTCGGTTTCAGCCTTTTTGGGTCTTTGCACATGGGACAGTTTTGGTTTTATGTTTGAATCCTCAACATAACAGGATGCTAGGAGCCAACACACACCAAAACTGGTTTTACAATGGGGTTAGCGTGAAAAAGTGGGTTAGCGTGAACCATTATAGTCAAAATACCTATGTGAACACAAGGCTTAATATGTGTTTATTTGAGGGTTTATGTATTTCTCTAATCACGGATAGATTAAATTAAATCCAAACGTCTCCACCCAGTTCTAGTTTAGTAAATTTATGGAAGATGTTATGTAATCGTTGCGCTCCGGAAAAAAAAGGATTGAAATGCATCTTTGCACACAGCACATCAACCATGACGTGAACTTTTTCCATCAGTGTATTCAATGCCAACCATCTTCCTTTTAACGAAGTTGATTTTCTTTCTTTTTTAAAAAAAAACCCCGCTGTTTGTGTTTACATATCCGTCATCTGTTCCCCCAGCTGTTGGGATTTGGAGGTACAGCCAAAGACTGCTTTGTCTCCTCTATATGTTCTGCATGTATTAGCAGGGAGTAGCTCTGTCTAAATAGCAGTATTTAATTGCACACCACCAGCCCCAGTAATTGTGCCTCCTGAGTTGTAACAGTGTGTTTTCTTCCCTTCACTGATAATGTTTCCTTTCTCTGCTCACGTTGCACAAACGCGTCTTTTAATTGGGAGGGGAGAGGAAATTTATTCTTTAATTCCTCCCAGACACACTTTAGTTTTTTTGCTTTTTGGTTTTTTTTCCCTCGTTCTCTGTGCAATGTTCTGTGGCCCCCTGTCGTGGTGTTTACAATAAAACGAGCGGCGTTGCAAGCAGGTTCCCCCTCTGCTGGTTTTTATGCTTTGTAGTAAACACTAATAAAGGGAATTGGGTGGAGGGCTGCAGCAAGCGCACTTTGAAACCATAGTTAAAAACTAGTTTCACAGGTGACTAGTTGGCAGATGGAAAAGAAATAGGATTTCGATAAATGGAAATGAGCAAATCTCGTATGGGATGCTGCTCCGGGTAAATGAAGTGATGGTAGCTGCAACATCAATAGAAGCACACACTGATGGAGAGGTAGGGCTCCTTGGAGATATGCTAAGCAGCAGCAGCAGAGTTGCAGGGATGCTCGTCCCTTAAATGTCCTCCGTAGCTGGCCTAACAAGCGAAGACACGGATTGACTATGATTCTACATCAATGTCACAAAAGTGGAAAAAAAAAAAAAATCAGGTTTGTTGTGTGAGAACGAGAGTCGCATTTGAAAGGTAGCTTCTTCTTTTTTTTTGATTCACCAGCTTTACAGTTATCTGGAAGATTACTCTCAAATGATTCAAGTAATTCACAACATTTTTTAAAACTTCTGCTCCTTTTTCTCCAAAGTTGTTTCTGTACAGAGTTGCAGTAACAATCTAGAAAGCAAACCATTCCAAGAATTTTGTCCACTGTTTGGAAATCTTAAACACCCAGAAAAAATAAAAGTCTAACAGTAATCCAGCTGTGCAAATGAATCATTTATACTAGAACTGCATTAGATCTTCAAGGCATAGATTCGACAAGGTGACGGAAACAATCCAAAGTGTTTTTGGTCAATAATTCTTGAAATTTGTTTGATCCATGATGCAAATCTCCTCTTAGGGCACATCCCAATATAGGTTAATTGAGTTCTGGTGGTTGTTGAAGCCATTGCGGTACAGTGAACTCATTTCCATGCTCAAAAATACATTTGAGATGATTTCTGTGTTTTTTTTGGTGTTTTTTGATGGTGCTTCATTCTGTTGTCGTAAACCACTAGGGATTAATGCTACTGGAGAATGAGCACTTGTCCACCAATATTAGTTGACCCAATTTCATTTTTAACAGAATATTTGCAACTGTTCGTATCTTTAGCACACATCTATGGACACAAACACCCACACCAAAGCACAAATTAAAGTGGCCAATTAGCCTAAAATGATTTTGGACTCCAGTTCATGTACATTTGAAAGAAAAAATACGAAAGAGGACAAATACTTTTTCATACCTCGGTATGACTGAGTTCTGTCCGACTAGTTGTAGAGAATCTGTGAATCATAATTTTACATTTTTATTTTGGTCTCCAGTTTTTTGCTGGGTTTTCTACCAGTATTTTCCACGTTTAGCTGGTCCGAGCAAAGCGCCTTCCTTTTTATGTTTGCTGTACTTGACACACAGATTGACTTCAAACACAACTTCTCAAGGCCTTTTTTTTTTTCTTTTTGCAATTATCACAGTTTTGTGGAGTGCATGACGAATAGTTGTCTCAACAAATTCTCCCACCTAAGCTGGGACTCTCCTCCAGTGGTGCGTTTCCCTCTTGTATCGGTTGCATAATGTTGTGCAAAGAATGGATGGATAGATGGGCAGGGAATTCTGAAGAAAACAGCTGGTAAACGTTTGCATAGCCCTGAATCTTACCCAAGAGCGTGAACACGTTAACCAGAACACCATAAAAACAACCTTTCTAAAATGCAGCTCTGAATGCCCCGTGTTTATGTGAGTCACTGAGTCTGTCCGTCTTTCCAGCAGTAGGATTTCCACTTGTCTTTTGAGAGAGGCACATGAAAGCCTCGCTACCTGTGGCTCAGGTCACCTTAAGTGTCCACAGTCGCCAAGCAGACTTTTATTTTTGCACCTCGGGTTCAAGAACCTGTTTGTGTTGGTGGACATGTTCCTGTTTGCCCTTTTGGCCTGTCCTGTTGCGCATACGGGAAACACTTCTCACCTGTACTTTTTGCTCCGCCGTGTTTGGACTCAGCAGGCCCTTCTTGTGTTTACGTCTGACCTTGGCGCTCGACCAGCAGACGCCCGACCGTGTCTGGTGGTTTCTGTCGCCAGGTATTTTCAGAGCGGCTCCTGTTCTCGGCGCCTGGCTTTCAGAGCAGCCTGACACTTCGGGGTAAGACGGTGGTATGCAGGCGAGACATGACAAAAATGAAGGAACTGGGCGCTTTTTTTAGCTCAAATTTTGACTGAACGCGATGAAAAAGACCAGCTGGCGACATTGAAAGGTGCCAAGACTATGATTTTCACACACTGTCAGAAAATAACCCCTGTGCCCACATTATGCCATCTGTCAGGTGGTCATATATGATTTCACTCCCCAGCAGCTGATCAAATCTGAACAGTCATAATGAAACTCCGACACCCTCTTTTTGGATTCAGGGACACCTTGAATATGAGGTGTTATTCGCCATGATTTGATGCCTGGACTTTATAATTGGATCTTGGAGGAAAAAAAAAACAAACAAACAACAAAACACCCACCGCAGGAGTGCGAGTGTCTGTTGATTGAGAATCTCGCAGCCATTGTTTATTCTCGTTGATGCTTTATCCCCTTGGAATAAACAAACGAGAAGTCTATTTGGCTTGGGTAATGACTCCCGGCTGGCGGCCCCTTGTCCAGCCTGAGGGCTCTCCGGGTGTCATATAATCAGCACCCCCGAGTCCTTAAATGCGTGCCAATTTTGACAAACAGCGAAGCTGGCATGAGGATAATTGTGTTTGTGGTCTCTGTGCGTCCCCTTCCTCTGTGGCGCAAAAGGCAGCTGCTGCCTCGCCTCGTCTGAGAGGTGCTGTTTTTCATCCCTTGTGATGACAGGCTCACTCTTGTCATTCCCATCGCGTGCTTGCCTTGGCGGTCTTAGCTCCAGACACCCCCACCACTCCCCATTTTTCCTTCCCTACCCTTCCCCCCCTTCTTCTGCAGCAATGTTTCTGGCAATTGCTATTCTTTTTCACTTCCCCCCCTCTCGATTAATTCAGTGACATGGAAGAATACAAGCCGGAAAAGTAAACATTGGAGCCCTTGAGTTCTGTCCAAACTGAGTCGGTGCTTGTCCGTTTCCCAGCAGGCACTTAAAAGCTTCTGCCAGCACCTCTATTGCTGCTCTTGATGATGATGATCATGAGGGTGATGGTGAGGATGAAGAAGATTACAGCCTTATACCGTAGCAGCAGACCGCGCCTCAAGAGGCCCGAAGCAGTCGGCTGTTTATCCCTTGTCATGACACCTGACGGTATAAATGGGGCCTGTCTGTTTGTTTTATCGTCACTGGTACCAGGCCTTGGCTCCCAGGCAAACAGAGACAGGGTCAGGGAGACTACAGCTAAAGACATGGCAGTAAGAGCGATGGTGGCTGCCATGGTCACTCCACTTTCTCCCATGTGGCTCTTGGCTTTTTATTCTTTCTTTTGTACCGCCGTTCGTCCTTTAAAACACGAGGACCAATTCCCCCCGGGGCGGGGAAAAGTAAATTGCAGATTGTGTTATTTTCTGTGTATCAGCGCGTTTTCCCCCCCACAGCTTCTTGCTGTTTTACAGGCAGTTCAGTTCTGGTAATGGGAACAGAACCGTCGGTGTTAACACCGCTGTTGGCCAATCAGCAAACAGGAGGAGAAGTTCTGAACGATGACGGCAATTTTCTGCGCTATTTTGTAAACGCAGTCTGCCTGTAGTTTTAGCAATGGTAGCGGGAGGAAGTGACAGAAGCCGTTGAGTCTGCGTAGGCCACACTTCCAAATATTGAATTTTAAGTAAGCTTTATAGCATCAAAATGGCTCATTACACACGTCAATCAAACGTTACAGATTAGTTAAAACCTTAACAGAGTCCATGTCTCCAGGAAGCAATAGTTTCTCGTGTTCGTTTTGTGTTTGAAAGCGTAATATGCATTGTCGTTAGCCTGTACTGCTAGTAGTCAACAGTCTCCTCATTGGGCGATGTATTCTGCAACTAGAGGTTTTTATGTTGGATTTTATATTAAATGGAAAAACTCCCCACATTTGATATCGAGTACTTTACTAATAAATGCTTCAGCTTATAAAGTCAAAATAATATACTTTTCAGAACAGTAGGCCTTTCTTGTGGTACTTATTTTTAAATGTCATCTCAAGCTAATATTACTAGGATCATTAGTTGGGCTATTTACTCAGTCAGCTGCTTATAACAGATAGATTACCACAGGAAGTTTAAAAACAGCGTTACCTTCAGTGGAGCTCCCTTTGTGTCCACATTATGACTGTCTTGGGTCGTCAGGTCTGGACAGACTGCCAGGTGCTAGGAAAGCCGGCAAGCTAGCTGAAAGAAGGCTTCTTCTGACCAGCAGAGGGCAGCAACAGGTAGAGGAGAGGCAGTCTTTCAAAACTTTATGCTACATACTGCCACCAAAATCTGCAGTCACCTTGCACATGGAGTCTTGCAAGAACCTAATGCCTCAATCTCACGAAACATTATGTGCTTAGTTCATTGTCGTCTGCCTCAGTTTCTACTAGGGAGTATTTGAAATATTCTTCAGTGTACCACCTTGTAGAGTTTTACATGTTTTAAAAACGAAGTTTGGGCTCGCTACCATCTCACTTTCAGCAATTTGCTTTATATTTACCTCGTTGATAAATTAATACTTCTGAAGATAGCCCAAATACAACCAGTGGAATTATAATAGTCAAGCTTTTAGTTAGTTTTATAAATTACCAACCCAATCATCACCTTAGATATCTCTGATTCACAATATCAAAGTAATTTTGAGAGGAAGAGTTTGAAAAACTCAAACGGTCCCTATCTCCCCTCCATTTTACTCCTGCTTTCCATCACCTCTACATTCGCTCGTCTCTTTTTCCAACGCTACATCATGACTTCCGGTGCCTCCAGCCTCCAGCTTGCCTTCCTCCAGCCCGATCCTGCTGTAATCTGTGCCACCTTCATCTCTTCAAACCAAAACTAAAGGGGAGGAAATGAAGGAATTAATTACCCTCCCCAGAGCTCGTTACTCTGGCTCACCCCTTTCGGCTTCCTGCCATCGACTACAATTGTAGCTCAGCCCGGAGGCCTGGGAACGAAGGTAATAACAGAGGGCGCCCGTCCAAAGCGGACGAGCGCCCGCTGATGAATGGTTCTGCCGGGCCCGGATGTGACGGAACCGAAGTGAAGTGGCCTCTGAGAGACTTTGACGTGATTGACACGCAGCTTCGGCAGCAGGATTACTCACGAGAAAAAAATAATAATTGATGACTTTTTCTCCCAGAGCTTAGACTAATACCAAAAAATGAGTAATGACCTCTTGAGGGTTCAGCTTTTTCTGATTGCAAACAATAGGCTAGGTTGTCACCGCTGTGAATATGACAGGATTGATGGCATAATGAGTGTAAGCGGCTAATGGAGTAAAACACGGAAATGGCAGTTTAATTGAACATCAGGGCCCAACTTCGAACAACATTGTAACATTAGAGACGTCCTCTCTGATCAATATGGCTCTCATGGTAAAACTGAAAAATTGGAGCTCATTTTAAACATAACTGCTTCTCACTCCCAATCCCCCACCGCCTTGTAATTCTTCCTCTTGCTTATCTTTTTTGTGCAGTACTTTGCCTCTCTAGTCTTAAGTGTTGAGTGCCCAGCAGTTGTCCCTCCTTTGTGCTACTCAACCTCTCATGTTCTTCTAAAGCACTGGTGTGAAAAAAAAAAAAAACACAAACATTTTCATTTACTTTGTCACTGTCTCTCCTTATGCATCGCCATTGTTTGCCGTAACCCTAAACCCATTCGCTCTCGTTTCCGCTATCAGCGACTTCTTCTTTTCCTCTTATGCTACACCCAGCAACCTGCTTCACTGGCATTTTCTCTCCTTTTTTTCTGCCCCACTGCTTTCCACCATCCACCCCTCCCTCCGTCTCAGTCTTTTTTCCACTCTATGCCTGTATCTTTTTTTTTCTCTTCTTTCTCCCGCTTTCCCCTCCTAGGCGTTTTTGCTCACAATCATTCTGCTCTCATTACATTGATGGCCCTGATGATTCACTTGAATGGTGCTCTTTCTCCTTCTGTGCCTCTCCAAGGCCCTTTTCTTGCAGCCCTTTTAGACAGAAGTACTTTCTCCGTCAGCACCATGACTGTGTGGCACCTGCTACTGGGTCGTGCGACTCGGTATCATTATATATAGGCCAGAGCGAGATGAGCACACTGACATATTCTTTATTTAACCCGTACTCTCTGGGGATAAATGCTGTAACAAGTTATAACAAATTGTCGGCGTGTTAATGTGTTAAATATACTCGCCCGCGTCTGTGGAAGAGATTAAAGTATATTTTTGTTTAGTCTGCTCAGGTATTAGACTTCCCTTTGATCTTGGAAACTGGCGATGAGTACAAACTCTGCACTCAACCTGAACCGCCATCCTCCTCATTGCGCAAATTTCCACTTGGAGAATTACCTGCAGAGCAGCCGACTCTGGTTTGACTCCACTCCCACTCATCCGTTAATCTCAGATATGCTAAAGTGCAAACAGTGCTGGCTCAAACTCCATCTGGCCATAAATGCATAACAATGTAATGTTTTCACTGCTGAACACAGTGCTGACCATTTACTCGTCAGTTCCCCTGATGCGTTTTTATGACTGCATTATTTCAACACTTAACCCAACCAGTCATTCGAACTCCCATCGAGTCCATCCATGGGATCAGGGCACTTTTCAAACATGTCATACAGTTGGAAAACAATGTTAATATGCCACGATGCAAGTCATAGAGGATAAATAACATGACATAAAATAAGAAGTCTGGCAACTCAGTTTGGATTTTGTAGGCATTCAATTGAAATGTCACCAGGACTTAAATATTTTAGCCTGGAAAAAATTAAACCAGGCCAGAAAACCTGTGAAACATGTAATTTTGGTTAAGTGCAAGAATTAGTTTAAACATGCAAATCAATTTAATTCCTTTAAAATGTCAAAGTTGTTTTTAGAGTTTTGCAGCCATAACATTTGAGACAGCTTCTTATCAAATTGCAAGAAGGAACATTTTAAAATCCAAAGATCAGAAGACAGAATTAGTTTAACAGAACTTGGTTGACACTATAAAAATATGACAGGATTTTAAAAGGTTACTGTTTCAAAATACATCATTCCTGTGATTTAAACTCATTTCAATGAGTTATCAGAGAAGGTGTCGTGTCCGTGAGCTAGCTAGCTCAAGGATGGCTATGTTATTATTTCTAGCATAGCTTTTCATCAATGAAAACACAATTTCGGCACTAAAACATCAAGTTTGGAAACTGAAAGAGTTCTTGGTTGTGAGATAAAACTGCAGTAAACGTGTCTATTTTCAAGCTAGCTTGGTCATTAGCTGAGCTATTAGCTAGCTACCATTAGCCTGCTGTATTTTTTAAATCTATTTAATGAAATAAGACATGCTACACAATAGAAATATTCCATTACAACCTTACAAGACATTTTAAATGTGGTCTAAGTGCGTCCGTCCGTCCGTCCGTCTTCTTACACCCTTATCCCATTGAGGTAATGATTGTGCTGGTGCCTGTCTCCAGCTGTTAAAGGGTGAGAGGCAGGGTACACCCTGGACAGGTCACAAGCGTTTCCTCAGTGTTGAAATTTGTTCTTTTCCTTAGTTGGACAACTTAAAGTTAATATGAGCTAAAAGAACAGAAACAGACTGAATGTGCAGTAAAGATGATGTCACATTTGCTCTCTGTTGGCAACACTTGCTTCGGGTCAGCACATTCTGATCTTTTAAGCTGAAATATAATCACATCGCCCAACCCTTGATGTCACCTACAGTACTCACTTATAATTCTCTCTGGTAAACTACAATTTATTTATTTATTTTTTGCTGGAATCGCTTCCCTAGTTTTGTTCCAAACTGTATTCTAATTTGTACTTGCCTAAAAGTTACTTACAGAGCACTTTTCAAGTCTTGAAGGGCTTTCTTTATGTTGCATTGCTGAGACAGCTTCATCTGTCAGCTGCACACTGACGGAGCTTTGTAGCATCAAACCAGGTTATTATACTTTTCACGCACATTGTTTCTTAAACATAACCCAGCTTCTGAAAAGGTCAAAAGACTGCTAATAATGCAACTCGCGCAACTCTCTAAGACATTACTGTCTGAATCTATAATGACATTGTACAAATGAATATGGTTTTCGGTCGCACTCAGTGCTATTGTATTATTGTAATGCAGCCTAGGGCATGCTTTTTAAACCTGTGTTGCATGACCTTGGGATAAGATGAACAGTCTCAAGGTGGACTTGAAGATGTTGGCTGTAAATAAAAAAACAAAACAAAAGTAAAAAAAAACAACAACAAAAAAACCCAGAGGAGTTCTTTAGTCCCAATCAACCATGACTTTCTTTGAGTGACATCACTTGAGACTTGACAGGCTCTTATTAAACTTGACATGGCTCCCTCTAGGGTTATAAAGAGCTTTAAAGAACTTCTACAGTGTTCTCTAACACCTCCTAACACACACTGATATGCAGCATAGCCTGTTAGGTTAAAAATACACCCCTCTTCTATTTGGCTCTATTTGAATTCCATCGTTCTTTGCGCCGAGAACGACGCCGTTTTGCTTGTTGAGCCTCAATATGTTGGCTCTGAACTGGTAACCTATTTTATCAAAAGGTTTCTACTAATACCAGGTCATTGAAAAATAGAGATTATTTACAGCTAAAAAAAAAAAACTTTGATAATTTTTGTTGTAGTCCTGCAACAGAATGAAACGTCCGCCACCAAAGACACAAGTAGAGAATTGGTCAGTTCTGCTATTTCTCCTTGTCTGCTTGGATGGGCTAAAGCTACATTTCCCTTGTGAGAAGAATAATCTAGGTTAAAATGCTGTATTTTGACAGGATTTTTTTCCTCAGGAGAATTTTTTTCTTCTCTGCTTTGAGGATTCTGGATCACCTTAAAGGCCGATTTCCTTATGCTTTTTATTCGAGTATAGCTAATCCACTTTTCAGAGGGTCTCATTACCAATGCCTTCTCATTTAGGCATTTAGACTCATGTTTGACAGAGACACACTCTGACTGCTATGCCATTCTGGTGTCCAGCACAGTGTCAGTGTCTCCTACGTTTTAAAATGCAGCTCCCGTCGTCATGTTCTGCAGGAAATAGAGGGCCATTTTGAAAATTGTAAAGCAATGATATCAGGTTAATTTACTCTAGCAAGTCCAGGACCGATAGGTTTATTTATATTATGAGTCATCAAGAAGCTGTGTAGCTGAAAGAAACTAACAGAAGAAAATGTGACCTTTAGAAGAAATTGTAATCATAGTCAATTAAAAAAAAAAAGTCTTAAATTTATTCAATATTTCATTAGCTGCTTCCCCTGTGACACTGAGTAAAAATGCGACTATCAACTTTAAATTCTCCTCAGATACACAAAAAACAAACTGATTCTGAAGTTTTCATCGAAGCAAGATGATGCCAAAATGAAAAAGCAACCATCAAGAAAAATAACAAGGATCTGGACAAAACTGTAATCCTTTGCACAGCTTAACAGGTGTCACGTCAATCTGTGTTGCGTTTCTCCATCGAAAAGCGTTTCACATAAAGTGTTACACCACCAAGGGACAAAAACCATGTATGCCCAAGTACATTAAGCAAGTACAAATTATAAAACAAAAGGTTTTCTTCAATCAAACCTTTACAGCAAATAGCTTGAGGTAGATAGTATTTCACTAATGACTTTAATAGTTTCTCACATTGTGGTAGAAGAATTTTGTCTCTCATCTTTGTATCGTCACTGAAGTTCATTGAACAACAGCATTTCAACCAGGCTATTAGAAAATCTTGATTTAGTTTTCTTTTTCAGTGATTCTATTGTTCAACAGTTGGGGTTGGCTTTTATCCCGTCTCACATCCGACTCTCTCACTTTGGCATACAGAGGAGATCATGAGAGATTCACTGACTGGAATGTGCCCGAGTTCTGGGGGCGGAAGCCAAGTCCAAGTCATTACGATCCACCACCATGCTTAACAACCGAGGTGTTTCTGTTGATATACTGTGCTTGGTTTTCACTAAGCATGACGCTACGTTCTGGTTAGGGCTGCATGATATTGGGAAAAGACTTAAACTCAGAAAGCAGGCATTTATATTTATTTTCGAGTCCATTATCGCTGCATGGAAGGCAGTAAAAAACGTTCCCTCCACACATCTTTCCGATCTCCCCGTGAAGATTGCGCTTGGGGGGTGGTAACTCTTCTGATTAATCTGACTGACTGGATTTTAAGCTAAAATCCATTGACAACCAGCCAGCACGGGACTTGGGCGAATAGAAGAAGAGGAGGGGATGGAAGACAAAGAAGAAAGCAAGAAATAGGAAAGGAAAACAAATTAACAAACATACTTTTTTCTTACCTTTTTATTCTTCTATTCCTCAACATCCTTCTCTTCTTCTCCTGTGCTTGGAATCCACGTCACATCTCTCTCCTCGGCCACGCACTCTCAGTTAACATACGTGCTGTTGAGATTGCTTCATACACTCCTCTGGTTTCTGGCAGCAATGTGACACCATAGCACATGACATGCTACCAACTTTTGCATCCTTGAGATTGCAGTATTGGAATAATTATTACTGCAAATTGTGCAGCTCAAATGTTGGTCAGCCATTTTTACTTTAATTTAGCCTTTTCACAGAGTCCTGTGGGTCCTTTCGATCCGTCTTTATGAACCTAATTCAGGACGTCGTGTTTCTTTTTAGGGAGAACAGAGAGACAAGGTAAGAAATGCACAGTCTGGTCCTGGGGGAATTTCCTGGAGAGTTCACTGCAGGGCAGACTGTCGACAGTTTTGAGAGTTTTCTACTTGTGAATAGTCTTTTTTTTACATGCCTTCCCAGATTGAACGGATATCAATAATTGCTTCTTTAAGGCCATTGTCTTTTCTCCTTGGAATTGATCCCAGACATCTGGATGCTGCAATCCAGCAAACTACCACAAGCTGGCTTTCATGGAGGCGATCTCATTTGGTGATGATTGCAGTATCAAGTGCATTTAATTACTTCCTCTCCAAAGGTCAAAGGATGGGTTGTACTTAGTTTTTCATACGCTGCTTTCTTATTTTGTCTTTATCTTTGTTTAATAAATGATGACGCTATAAAATGTTTTAAGACACTTAAGCTTGAATAATCATTTTTAGAACCTGATTAAGTCTAGGTAATTTTGAAAACCCTAAAAAATGAAAAAGAAAATTGTACTTTCTTTTTTTACCATGGCTGACATTTTATTGGTACTTTTTCAACACTCCTTTCAGGCGCTTTGTAGTATAAAAGGATGTGTTCAGTTCGGTGTGGAAAAATTGTCTTACAGCACCTTGTTAGATTGAGAAAACTTTCTCATGAAAGCACGATTCTTATTTCTGGACTTACTATTAAAAGAATGGGAACTCAGAAACTACTGCGCTTGCAAAAAGTTGGGCAGATGAACAAAAAGTGAGAGTGCAAGCTGTCCCATAAGGGATGGTGGAGGGGGGGGAGCAACATCTTCAGTGCTTCTTTGGTAAGACGAAGATCCTATGCTAGATAATAAAATCTCCCAGCAGCAAAGCATCAGATAAGACAGAATCTCATTTTTTGGTCTTGAAATTAATGTCAGATTCAAGCATGCAGCATTTTGTACTCGGTATAAAGTGCTCCACTTGTGAATTGGGAACATGAATAAAGCTCAGACACGATAGTCTGAAAAGTCCAAATCCAAATGTCATTAGAGTTTTTCATGCAGCCAGAATTTCTGGTAACCCCAGAATGTATCTGATATTGTTTACTGGGCTTCATAGGAGCTTTTAAAGCTCTCTCTCTCAACTTTAGCTGCTGTTTCACTTACTTTCACTGTATGTGTATCAATGTGTATCTAACCACTTCCAGAGTAATGGTTTTTGTAGATCAAGCTAGTTAACGCTTTATACATAACAAAGACTCGATGGCTGTGTAAGAATACTAATGATGAGAGAGTTTGACAGTTTTATTTAGGATGCATGTGAGAGAGCAAGAAGCAGATAAAGAAGCTGAATAATATACAACAAATATCTTGTTGTGGAAACAAAATCGTTTCAGGGTGCATCCACCAGTCCTGTCTGCTTTAATCAACCTCTAGTTCTTTTGCCTAGAAAGTCCGGTTCATTTGGGGAGATGTGAATGCATCTTCCCTCTGATCAATCAATCTCTGATGTGGACCAAAAAACCAAACAAACTCTGGTCTGCCTAAAACCAGACTGGTTTTTAGGAAGTCAACTCTGGCATGGTTAAAATGTATATGTGAACACCCAGTAGACAGGAGACCACTCCAAAAGCAGGAATTGGACAATTGCCCTGGGCATTTTGGGTAAACACAACCAAACCGAATGCAAGCGCCTGGCCCTAGCATAAAAATGGATCCTAGTCTTTTACCAACTACAAGAGAGAAATCCTACAATTCCTAAAATCTGACACCACTCAAGTGGTGGAAGAAAGTTGTGCTCCCTGTTTTCTTGAGAGTATTTTTTGTGTCATGTTCTTCAGTGGTTGATGCAACACCAACACAGGCGAGGGGGTAAAGTAGGTTGCTCAAAGGGTTTGATTTGTTTGACAGTGCAGTGTGGAAAAAACCTGCAAATGTAATAATTGGTGCAACATTTTACTGAGTCTACGGGTCTATCAGCTGTGAAAACCACCATTAGAAACATTGAAATCTCCAAGTTCAGGTTGAGACGTACCTCCTCTTGGAAACAGACTGCTTCTGATAATACTAGCCACGCTTATGCTTAGCATGATGCTGCTAATATGTAGTGTAATACACTTCTCTGCTTCCTCACAGACTTTTGATTTTACTTTTCTGCTTTGTCTCATTTAAAGGTTTATATCATTGGGGCCGGGGGGGGATGATGACATGTTCGCATACGCCTCAGAAAGTATGTAGTTGCACCCCTGGTCTAATATGCATATCCCTCTCATAGCCTTGTTCTAGACGTGGTAGCTCTATCCAAACATAATCATTCGCAAGCCACATTAAATCCAGATCCAACTACTCTCTGTATGAGCTCAGTTTATTTAACTTTTTATCTTTAAGCGCATAATTCGAAATGATTAAGAGGCTTGAAAAAGGACAGCTTTGTAGTGAAGCATATAACACAGGCAGGACTGCTGTGGGGCAGGATTTTATCAGCAAAGCTTCAAAAATCACGAGTTTTAATGAATAATTTTGACAGTCTTATCTGTTGTTTTTCGTGCCTCGATGCCTTATCTCCGGTGTAAATAAAACTCGGAGAAATAGATGCAAAGGCTGCTAAATCTTCACCGTGCCGGAGCCATTGTTTTTACTGCCACGGAGTGCTGCTCATGCAGGTGGCCAAGTAATACCCACTTACCAGTGTTTAGTTGGGGCCACTCCAAACCAGAATGCTTTGGAGATGAAGATACAAATACGAGATAAAGCATACAGCAGAAGGATGCCACACAAAGATGCACATAATTAGCCAACCATACCGAAATGGAGCAAAGAAATCCAACGTTCTGCTGCCTCTAATGCGATACAAGCCTGCTTGCTGCTTTTGTTGCAGAACGGCAAGAATAAGAGCAAAACAACTTGAAAAACAGAATGTAGACTGGCTCCTTCTAAATAATATAGCCATAAATGCCTAAAGAATAAACAGACTGCTGCTGCAAAAAAGAAAAAAGCCTGGGGTAAGGCAGTGTTTGCTAAATAACAATGACTTTATCATAATTCAGGACAAATTGTTGTATTGCCAAACTTGAAATGTTGTTAAAAAAAGAAAAAAAAAGAAAAAGGAAATCCAGACAGATTAAGTTCTCATTTGAGATGTCTGCAAGATAATCTGTTGTTGAAAATTCCAACACACAGGATTTTTCTATAACCTTTCATTTGAAAACTCGTAGAGGAAAAAAAGTACAAAAAAAAAAAGAGTTTTCACTCAAAGTTGTTTTTTATGATGCAAATGTGCTCTTTTCTTTCAGGCCTGCCCTGCCTTTCCATCAGGCTGGCTCCTTTTTATGAGAAATTCTGCAAACTGAGAGAAATTACTTTAACTTCTGTCGACTGCAGATACTACTGCTGCCAAAGAACAATAGATAAAACCTATGATTAGGAGGAGGCTTTTTAGAATCCATTTTTGCTATAGAATGGCAAAACTTCAGTCAAACTGATTATTTTTGACTCTGACTTTTACATGCCGTCTAAATGTGAAGCACTAGGTAATTTAATGTGGCCAAGTAATTATTAGCCAAGATATTCAGGAAGTATGTTAAACTGCTCCCCTGTTAAAGCTACTTTGGAAGTTTGACTTGTGGAGGCGAGTGACTCTTTATTAGTGCAGACAGAGCGTGTGCATAGACCAGCACGAGATTTTATTTTTGAAGTCACTGCTGTGACATTTGAGTAACGCTTGCATAAATTCGATAGCAGTAGCATATCTGGTATCGTTGGAGTCTCCAAATTGCAGCGGCAATGTCTTCGGAGGCCTAAGGGGCGGCACACATTGGTTGTCAGATGTCAAAAAAATAAATACTCCCCTATTATTTTTCATTAACCAGACTAAGACTGGCTGCCTGGATCAAACCGTGTTTAAGCTTCGGATAAAGCTCTGAGGTTGAAGTCCAGTAATTTGTCCTACCTTAGGGCACTTCAGTATGAGGTACACAATGTGTGTCTGTCAGAGGCATCGTTTGACGAGCATTAGTAGATGAGACACACCACAAGTCTTCCTATTAACTTAGCTTAATATCATATCACATATTATTTACATTTGGCTGCCGATGTTTGTTTGCCATCGAAGTTCATGGGCTGATGTTTGACAATGAGTTGGCGGACTAAGACTAATTTTGTTCCTCTGTTTTTAATGGATCGGCGATCCGTCCGGTGCGGACCCAGCCTCTCACCCGATGATTGCTGGAGAGAGTCTCCAACGCCCTTTGGCAACCCTGCAAGGAGAAGTGAGAATAGAAGATGGATGGGTGTTGTTACGACCTAAAAGTAAGGTTGTTTGTAGAACGTTCCTCTCAGCAAGTTTTGCAGACACGGGACTCTGGACTATAGAGGCAGAAGAAGCTACCTACTGCATATTACATGACCAGCCACTCTGGATCCTGTTTTATGTTTTTACACTGTTGGAGGTATGTACACACACATATATACATTTTTTTAACTCCGCTAGGGGTTTGTGGAACAAACAAGGACAAAAGTAATGTTATTGTTGAAACTGGATCTAAAAGCAGACCGTTTGGCCACAAGAGATAAAAAAGATTTGCAGCCTCTAATATATTGGGATTCATTTAGGCAGTTCACTTGGAGAGAACTAACAGGAAAATCCCCAAACAGCCAGCAACAATTTGTTAGGCGTGGAAGTAACAAAAAGAAAGAAAAAACTCTTGAAAGGATTGCAGATAGATACTGTGACCTATCAGAGAAAACCCAACTGTAACTAATAACTTTAATAACCACTCAGACGTACCAGCTCAAAGGTCCTGGTATTGTGCATGTTGACTTGCTGCCAGCAGCTTAGCGGGACACTTCGGTGGAACAGAGCCATCATTAGGGTGATTAGTTCCACCGGTGGTGGTCTTGCTTTGACAAGTCAACGTCTGCTGTGGGGGAAGCAGGAGGCTGAAAAAGTGTTAGGAAAGTAATGCGTCTTAGTTCAAATCTGTCGTCATTTATTCACAGCCTTTATTAGTATAGGCGAGTCCCAATGAGACGGGTCTTATGTTCAACAAATACGTATTGAACTACTACTTTTGAAGAGGCTATATGTTCCATTGGCAGACAGTTTTTTTTTTTTTGGTTTTTTTTTTTCAGAACAACTAAAGCAGGAATTGCCATTTTGCTACCATTGGAATGATGTATTTTTGAGTTAGTGATTCAAAGTTGCGGTGCTCAACTGGTTCTGGTCGTATTTAGCAGACAGTTTGTGTCATTTTGCAACCATGAATCTGAGCACACAGAGATTTAATGGTGGCGTTCCTCAAGGCTCTGTCCTCGCACTGCTTTTATTTAACAGTCAAATGATCCTCCTCGGCGCAGGTTACGCAATACGGCAACATCTGAGTATTTCAGCGTCATCGCTTGACGACAGGCCACTACAGCCGCTGGGTCGGCAAAGTCCACGGGGTCTGAATTCCCTCCACCTTAAATCAGTTTGACACCTTTTCACCCGCAAAAATAAATTACTGGCTGTTACTCTACTGCCTGCTGGTAAGTTATTTGCCATGTAGAAATATTATTTTTTTCCGAAAAAGAAAAGATGCTCAGTGATAGTTTTTTTTTTTGTTATTTTGAACTTTGCTGTTAGCATTGAGACACAGTGATACCAATTACTCCACAAACATTGGGCTGAAAAGAGTGAAAAAGGCAACCTCATAGCGGCAAGGAACATTGCAGCTGCGTTTCATGTCTTTCATTTTGTGTTTCTCTAAAACAAAACCCCTCGCTTTTGAAACACTTCGTTAATATATGATGTGAATTATTCCCTGACTCTACCTTTGAAAAATATTCGAGTGTCTCATGCAGGTCTGAATAATAAAAAAAAAGAACTAAAGACTTTTTTCCGCATTTTTAAAATTCCTGGTGTCCATCCACTGTTTTTCTCCGCTTCCTGTCGGCTTCTTTTCAAGTCAGCTATGTTATTTTATTCCCTCCGTTTGTGTTTTTTCTTTGTCCCTCATGTGAAAACATATCAGAGCAAGCTTTGCCTTTGCCTGTAATCCCTTTAGAGCTTGTAAGTACAACACCCTTCATCTGACTATTCACTTGTGCGGCTTGTTATTGCTTTGGGAAGGTTTTCCAGGGCCGATGCTTGTTGCGGATATTTACCGCTGCGCACTGCTTCTGCTGTGTATTGTTGTTCCTCAAGACAGCCTTGTAAAACTGTTCAGGTATATTTATATGGTGTATTCTCCACAGTCAGATGTGCTGCGGCTGTCCCAGACCATAAAACATTAAGGCGTTCTTCTCACCTCGGAGCGTGGCAACACTTCTTTTTTGTAGTGTGTGCCTTTCCTCTTCATAAATACGTTTTTACAAGGCTGACCCCATTATCTGTTGCTATCTTTTCTTTTAGGATCTGTTTATTCACATAAAGCTTTTGCTCATCACTGGATCTCCCGTCCAGTTCTTAAGGATAGCTCCTGTTCTTTGCGGGTAAACATTTGCACTATTACCACGACCCTCTCCACACGCAAGCAGCTTTTGCGGGTGGAACTTGTTTGCATGCGCTTCTTCTTTTCACCTGAGTCTTGATCATCTCTCCTCTCTGCCGGGGAGCTCACGGCCTCACTCTGGCGCAGGCTTTCATCTCGCCTAATTGCTTCTGATGGCCTGTGCAGGGAATTTCAGGACGAGCGATACTGCAGTGCTCAGCAGGAGCAGCCGGAGAGGGGTTAAAATCTCCCCATGAAGGATTAATGAAGGGTTAAAGCAGCCGACGAGGGGAGAAGGGAGGAGGTGCGGCCTGCCGTTTGAAGCCACATAACTCAAAGACCCAAGGCAGCATGTAAAAAAGGAAAAAAATAAAAAATAAATAAAAAGAGAGGTGTTGGTGGTAACCGTAGGGGGGCTTTTGCTGAACCATGCTTATTAGCATGTGGGACACATTCTGCTCACTTGTCTCTCGCCTGTGGTCTAATTTGTTTGCATCTAGTCAATGTTGTGTGAATGTTTGCCTGTGCGGAGAAGCATCTGTGCATGCCGCCGCCATCCAAGTGGACAGCATCATGGTCATTGTCTTGTTTCCGAGTTGTTTCATCTGGCCCGTCGGGTTGCAACACGCTTCCACTCAAGATTAAATGGCCCAGTTATGACGGCGAGAATGCGGGACCACGGCACCTTACGAGAATTTATACATATTTTTTTTTATCTGATGGCCAACCTCAAATAAAGGAAAGTGATGTGTGGTCTTCAATACGTCTTACAGGAAAAAGAGTACAAATAAGAATAGGCAAAGAATAGAATACTGACTGCACCAGTGAGCCATTGTTAAAGCTCAGTACCTTTTATGAAAGATGTTTTTTTTTTTTCTTAATATTTGTTAAAACTGTTAAACCTTACAATAAAGGATGAGACGAGTAATCTGTGAAAAGCTCAAGCTCCTCCATCTTCTCCCAGAGAGGCTGTGTCTGAAGAAATGCACTGCGCCTGGTCCAAAACAACCAATCAGAGGAAGGGGGAGGGTCTTATCGCTGTCAATCATGCACCAAGTTTTTTCTCATACTATATTGTCACACCCAGGTGACAGGTTTAACAAATGTGTAAAAAAGCAGATTTTTTTTTAATAAGTTGCATTTCCCAGGTTTATTAAAGCCCAGA
The DNA here is from genome assembly GCA_010277075.1 of Poeciliopsis retropinna. NCBI lineage: Eukaryota > Metazoa > Chordata > Actinopteri > Cyprinodontiformes > Poeciliidae > Poeciliopsis > Poeciliopsis retropinna. The sequence goes on from VMRM01000022.1 coordinate 11,509,116, forward strand.
CCAACTTTTGACCCCATTGCTTTTTTTGCACTTACCCCCTCACCTCCCTCTGTCCCCATATTTATGGTTTTTGCCCCGTCTTACCACACCTGGGGTCTCAGAGGCTCCAACTCCTCTCCTTCCAGGTGTGTCCCCAATACCAAAGGAGACGCGCCTAAATAAATTGCCTGAAAGCCATGCTTACTCCGCACAAATGCACGCAGCACGAGCGCGCTTCCTGTTCTCCCGCACTCATTGTTTTCCTCCCCCTTTTTATTTAATATTTAAACGAGCAGGAGATCTGAGAGGGTGGATCGTCACCACAGTCTCTCTTCTCCATCAAACGGCTGCTATTCCGTTTGTGACATAACTTCTCTTCCATCTCCAAATCACGTATCGCTTCCCTCACGTCTAAAGCAAACACGCACGGTGTCGCTGAAGGTTATTTGGTATGTGTGATGGAGTTCTTTTTTTCTTTTTCCTTTTTTTTGCAAATGTCAAAATTCGTATTTTTTTTTTCTTTTCTTCATTTTCAACCCTTTCCGCCGCCTGTGCCTAAATATTCATATCAGGGCAAAGCAGCAGGGGCTTCCATAGCAAACATTAGTCAGTCTGCCTGTCATTTGCCCATCTGTGCTGCATCTGTGTGACCGGCCAGCAGCTCTCTCAGATCCCTTCTCCGTCCCTCTTGTCATCTTCTAGTCTTCTTGTTGACTCTCGCCACATGTGTCTGAAGTAATCAGTCCCCCACTCAGGCTCGAGCCATTATACGCATTTGCGCCCGAGTCCTGGGCTTGTTCTCGTGTGCGTGCTCGTGCTCGTGTTCTCTCCGTGGCAGCAGAGAATCCGTGTTTCGGCGTGTTTATGCCTCTCTCTGTGTTTGTGTAAGGCCTCCACGTACCCGCCTGCCAGTCAAACGTCCATCAGGAGAGCGGTATCTATCGGCAAAGACAAGGTCACGGTGACTCGGAGCAGCACGAGCAGGTAGAGCTATTCCAAAACCCTCGAGTCAAGATAGTAGAACAATCCTTTTCACTACTTATTATCACAAGGGAATATTTGAGGAGCAGCAGCAGCAACACAGAACTGGGTTGGAGCAAGCACCATACATTTGCTAAATGGGTTTGGAAGGCATAAGGAAGCCACACACTGATACCCTGCAGCATGTGTTGCTAGCGTCCGTCTCAGTTCTCCAACGGGCTTCTCCAACAGTGTTTTTTATATATATATATATATATATTATATATATATATATATTTATATATATATATATATATATATATATATATATATATATATATATATATATTTATATATATATATATTTGTGTCCTCGCTTTCACTGTATGGCATGAGATCACCGCTGACATTTTGGCCACACTCATTTTTAGCTACCTGCGACGCAGCGAGAGGCTGAGCTGGCGGCTTAATCGCAACTGCCAGACGGATCTAAACCGTGAACTTTTGGGGGAGCAGCTGCAGCCAATGAGGAACTTGCAAAGGCATTTCTTTTAGGTGCTGCCTTAGAAACATTTTCTCCATCTGCAGGTCTGATTTTAGGTTAAGATTACCTTTCAGATTGGATTAATTTAGCAACATTACAAAAAAGAATACAAAATAAAATACTTTTACGCACCAATAATTTACCACAGGAATAGGAAGACTTGTACTTGCCTACCCTATTCGTAGACTCAGGAGTCCACAAGAGACGCACTATTCACTTCCGACACAGATATCTGAAAAAACAAAAAAGCGCAGATCATCATTCAAGTTATTCCACAGTTTAACACCGATAACTAAAACGCATTTATGTTTTACTTCAAACCTCATAAATTGTACTTAGACTCTAATTTCTGAATTCCAGAAGGAAGACTTTTGCTCAATGCTTTATACATTATTTCAGGTATTTTTTCTATAATAACCGTGTCTTTAAATTTGAAAGTATTTCTCTGAGTAAAAGGTTTAAAGGGTGGTTCACAATATTCCACTTTAATAAGCCTAATAGCTTTTTTGGGGGGTAACTTAACTAATGTCAATCGTTGTTTATTTGCATTTACCCTTATTTCAAAGAGGATATAAGGAAGCAAAATTTGAAGTAAGCCTTGTTCAGTCATAAGTCAAGGTTAAAACCATGATGTAAAACAAGTTTTCAATATTTAGACCGTGGTTAGACTGAGCCGATTTGCCATTGTAAGTCAATTTATTCACGCTGACTGTATTCCACCCAGCATGTTTCTGAGGCCACGCACTGGACTTACTCATAACGCATGTTATCAGTCATACATGTCGGGATCTCTGATCAGTCATGTGAATTTTTTAGTGACAGTCATTTTACCCACCATGAGAGAGAGAGGCTATGTTGAGGTACTAAGAGTTTCAGCCACGCTTTGAATAGCACGTCATGCATCTCGCCTACAACTTGAGACTTTAACGATTTCAACAGAAAACTGAGCACCAGTCTGGGCTTAGTTGCTCCTTTAAAAGTAGGAAGATCAATCCCAGCGCATGAATAAATGACAAAATACTGGATTTGAAATGGAGAGAAAACAGAGAAAGAAAAATATTGACTATATAATTATCAAATCTTTAAGGATCAACCACACTGTAATGCCACTATGGTAAAACAGCCAATACCAAAACCCTCCTCAAAACTCATAATGACCCCGATTCCCCCTCAAACAGCTGGTAATTAATCCAATCAAGATAAATAAAAAAAATAAAAGAAAAAGTAATTCCAGGTACGATTACTTATTTTTATTTTTCTAGCTCAATTAATCAACGAAACAGAAGACATTAAAACTAACCATAATAAAATTTACCTCTGATTTTAATTCGTCAACAACTCCTGGGAAAGAGTTTTGCACTGGTTGTGGTCAAAGTTTATTTGTGTTCATGTGTGAGTATTTTATTTCAGTTGAACAATTAGAACTTATAGCCAGGGTAGTTGATCTCTCGAGACTAGACTGTTTCCATCTATGCGTAACGGTACTTCTCGGGAGATTAACTCTGATTACATGGTATATCGGTGCTAGATGAGGTAATGACCCTGATCTGACAAAGCCACCGACGGCTGATTGGGAGTCACCTGCTCAGCTCTGTTCGCATGCATCTACAAAGCCATTTCCTCATGGTCACATTACGTAGCAGGCTACACTGTTACTCACTCTGGTTAATGACAGCCTCGCAATTACATGCAAGGAATTCCTCATGCAAATCCGTTTTTGTACAAGTTTCACATTGGTGCAATCTTAAACGGGCAGTACTACATAAAATTCACTTTTTTGAGCTTTACATCACGGTATGATGATGCTTCTTTCGTACTTGTTTGAGAAATCCTTTTTAATCTCCCATGGCAACCACTGAGCTGTGCAAAATTCTTAGGGGGACAGAGCGGCGCTTTCCAGGATGCAGCTTCTGAACTTCCAGTCATCTCCTTCAGACTAGCCAGCAGCAATTAGCAAACACCTGATGGAGCTGCACATCTGTTGAGTTGCTGAGCTACTTCTCAGTGCAGTGCTGGTACAAACATTGCTAAAGGGTTAATAGAGGAGCCATGCTGTGATGATTTCCGGAAGGTGGAGTTTTAGAAAGAGCAGGAGTTTTTTTTTTTTTTTTAAAGAGACAGAGGCACAATTTCAAGTCATATTTGACAAATTTTGCTTTTATTTTTCAATAACTGAAGGTAACATGTTACTTGTGCTATGAAACATATTCTATGTGGCTGGAAATCACAATACTGGTTCTTTAGCAAGTTATAAGACAAATTATTCTGTTTTCTAATTAAGATGGTTAATTAATTTACTGATCACAAAAAAAGTTTAGAATGTTTTGTTGCAGCCGCAGTATGTGCAGAGAATATTTTTTTATTATTATTTCAGTGCTAATCAGTGATGTATGTGTAATTTTTTATTTTTTTTGACAAAGTCAGGGGATAGTTGATCCACAAATTGAATGCATTCATCAATTTTTAAAGAGTACCAACAAAAGGCTGGCCGCTGCCAACAAGAAACTTGAGTCAACACACGTTAAGTGAATTGAGCTCTCTTCTCGAGCCGCAGCCTTGACGACCCGCAGTCAAATTTGTAGTGATACAGACTCTTGAAGTGGTTTCCACTCCGACATGCCACCAGCACAAGCAGAAAAAAAAAAAAAAAAAAGGCAGCCCTTTTAGCTTATTTAGGAATTGCATCTTCAAGTGCTCCTCTGGCAATGTCCCCTTTTCCTTTGCTTGAATCAGCAACAAGGTTCTTTAGGGGTTTGCACTGTATCGAAATAGTTGCACACATCATCATCAAATCTTTACTTTGCCTCATTGCCAGTGCTGGTGAAATTGGGGCTAAATGGGAACCTTTTGAGAAACTCCTTTGATTTTGCATCAGAGAAAATAAACGTTTACTTTCAATCTGTATTGGAACATCTTCTACTTACTTTAATCCTTTACTCGGTCGTTAAGACGCATGCGGAGATAAACTAAAGGTGACTAATATCACATGCGCAATTTGCACTGAAGCGCACCACTGTTTAGTCTCTAATCAAACAAACTGTCTGAATGCAGATTTACTGTAACAGATGGTGGATGTGCCGCATATAGACACACAAACAGACATGTTTTGGCTACCTAAGCAGATGTGCACTCTATTAAAAGACACACACACTCATGCAACCATAAGTTTGAAAGAAGAACAGTCGTCAAGAGATGACTTCAAAACGTGGGCACACGTGTGCGCGCGCGCACACACACACACCCCCACACCCACACCACACACACGCAGCCTGGCAAGGAAGCAAGCCAGATGCCCGCAAACACATGCAATGATTGCAAGAGGGAAGCGAGTCACCCATGTGAGTGCACACTGCGTCGGAGGGAGCTGAGGGTCCTGGGCGTACAGAAGTTGGATCTTCACTGCATGAAGCACGGCGTGCTGGGGGAGGAGGGAGGAGGAGAGAGAGAGAGAGCGATGGAGGTGGAGAGTGAGGGAAAAGGAGAGGGAGCAGATGGGTCAGCCATCTGGTGGATGGAGCAAAAGTAAGGGAGATGAAAAGAAGAGGGGAGTGTGCACTGGAGAGAGGGTTGAAGAGGTGTGTGTGTGGTGTGTGTGTGTGTTTGGGGACGGGGATGCAAAATATATTAAAAATGAGTGTGTGAATGGAGCGAGGGCATGTGCGTTCAGTTTGTGTGGGAATGCTTGCGCACAGCAGGGCTGTTCGACTGAGGCTCAGGTGGCGGCAGACAATCCAGTTGAGTTACTTTGGCAGGCTGTTGAAAACATTCTGCTACCTCCGCACACATGCAGCGTTGCATTTCATTAGATTACATTCATTTCATTGATACTTTACAAAACAAAAAAAAAAAACAACCCCACCAAACTTTAACCACAGTCGACTTCAAATGGGGATGGCGGCGTGCTGCACTCTTCTTCCATATCCATTTAAGACAAATTTGTGGCAAACGCAGCCAGTGTGACGTCGAACATAGGACTGCGAGTCTGGACACTGTGCACAGTGATCAGTCCTTGACGTTTTCTTTTTGAAGGGTGCTACTCAGGCACATGCAGAGGGCGGTAAGAAGGGGGCTTGAGCCCCTGCCCCTTTTATCCTTGATGACCCTAGTGCCCTTTTTGAGTTTTTCATTATTTTTATCTGTATGTCAGAAGGCCTGTTTGTGCCCCTCAGCAATAATATTTAGCTAAATATAATAATTTATCGAAATAAACTAGTCTGGCTGCCCTCAGTCTAATAATGACTCTCAGTTTCTGCCTCCATGTTGTTCAGACACCAGGTCCATGGTGAGGAGGGGGGCTGATCTGTGCCTCTAACTATCAAATATTTATACCAATGTATGAATATTTTGTTCATTTTTAAACCTGTTCAAATTTTAAACCTGATAGAATGATAAAAATGCTACTTAAATGAATGGTTTTAATATACTATTATCAATCCAACCTTAATATTAACTATTAAAATCCCTGTTTTAATCCCCAAAGTCCTGAAATAAACACTTCCAACGTCCATCAGGATTAATCATTTGCCTCAAATGATTAAGTGACGCAGTTGCAAAGGGCTAATAGTTAGTAATGCAGAGATCTGAGCGTTTCCATAGCAACGATCAGAAGCAACACATTCCCCCAGAACTAGTGAGCTCATTGTAGCTATGACCTCGTCTATGACACAGATCTATGTCATAGACCAAAGAACATCTGAGGTTGTAAATGCTTCCATCTCAAAACATCAGGTAGTCGACAAGCAGCTCTTTGACCATTAGCTCTGTGTTTTACAAGGATTTTTACTATGGAAGAGGTTTTAGTCACCAGGTTTTTTTCCCTTTGACTTTTGGAGCCGGATATTTGATAACCACAGGAGTGAAGAAAGTTTTCAACAAACTACTTCCAGGTATCAAGTTTGAAATAAGTAGCTCCCAGGACAAAAACACGGAATACGATGAATTTGATTCTTATCTTTTCAACCCTCCTCCGTCTGGGAAGCAAACTTTCCTGGCCGGGGAAAACTCAAGGACAAAACTCTTGAAGAGACGACTGCAGTAGGAAACAATTTATCCAATCTTTCTGAAGGTGGTGAAAAGAAGACAGTTGAGTCCGAAAACTCTGAAAAGCCTTTCGCTAGAGGCCAATAACCTCTGACGAAAGGTCAGAAGTCAACTTCTGCTCTGACAAGAAGATCTGGCAGAAGATCGGACCCAAGAAAAGAGCTCTGGCCTAGGGGACAATTTCGCCAAGAAAAGAAATCTTCGCGAACTTTACAAGGTCGTAAGAGCAATCTTACCTGGCTGTGACATTTGTAATGAAGAGGAAAGACATCGTGCTGAGAAGAGGAAACATCCACCCAGTCGTAAGTCTAAAACTTCTTGCTGTACCGTATTTTGACACCCCACGGAGACAACCCATTTCGGGTCTTGGGACGTGGAATGTCACCTCTCTGGTGGGGAAGGAGCCGGAGCTGGTGTGTGAGGTTGAAAGGTTTTCGCTAGAAATAGTCGGTCTTATCTCGATGCATGGCTCTGGTTCTGGAACCAGTCTCCTTGAGAGGGGCTGGACACACTTCCACTCTGGAGTTGCCCATTATGAGAGGCATCAGGCCGGAGTGGGCATACTTGTTGGACCCCATTTGGTGCCTGTACATTTGGGTTTACCTCAGTGAACGAGAGGGTAGCCTTCCTCCGCCTACAGGTGGGGGAACGAGTCCTGACTGTTGTTTGTGCTTACGGGCCGAACAGCAGTTCAGATTACCCGCCCTTCTTGGAGTCCTGAGAAGGGTTCCTGGAGAGTGCCCCTCCTGGAGACTCCCTTGTTCTGCTGGGGGACGTCAACACTCACATGGGCAATGACAGTGAGACCTGGAGGGACGTGGTTGGGAGGAACGGTCCCCCGATCTGAACTAGAGTGGTGTTCTGTTGTTGGACTTCTGTGCTTGTCACGGATTGTCCATAACGAACACCATGTTCAGGCACCAGGACACCCTAGCCTGCAGTTTGATGATCGACTGTCATTGTTTCATCTGATCTGTGGCCGTATGTCTTGGACACTCGGTTGAAGAGAGGTGCGGAGCTGTCCACTGACCACTACCTGGTGGTGGGGGAGGATGAAGGTCAGACTTGTTAGGCCCAAATGTATTGTGAGGTTCTGCTGGGAACATCTGGCAGAGTCTCCTGTGAGTCGGAGCTTTAACTCCCATCTCCAGCAGAACTTTGAACACGTTCCAGGGTTGTGGGGCACATTGAGTCTGAGTGAACCATGTTCTGTACCTCCATTGTTGAGGCGGCTTATTGGAGCTGTGGTCACGAGGTTGTCGGTGCCTCTTCCAGGTTGTTGATGCCTGTCGCAGCGGCAACCCTCAAACCCGTTGGTGGACACCTTCAGTGAGGGAGGCTGTCAGGCTAAAGAAGGAGTCCTTTAGGGCCTTTTTGGCCTGTGGGACTCCAGAAGCAGCTGATGGGTACTGGCAGTCAAAGCGGCATGCGGCTAGGCTGGTTGCTGAGGCAAAAACTCGGGCGTGGGAGGAGTTTGGAGAGGCCTTGGAGAAAAGACTTGTACGGCTTCCAGGCAATTCTGGTCCACCATCCGGGCTCTCTGGAGGTGCAGCACCAACACTGTTTATAGTGTTGCTGCAGCATCTTGTTGCAAACCTGGAAGGATCTTAGTTTCCTCCAGTCTGCTCTATGTCTTCTTAACTATTGCATCTTGGTCCGGTCTGTTGTCCAGATGAACACCGAGGTGTTAATATTCTTCAACCACCTCCACTTCTTCTCCCATGATGGAAATTGGGTTTGATTCAATCCTGTTCCTCCTGAAATCAACAATCATCTCCTTTGTTCTCCAGCTTCCTGGCCACAGTCTGAATTCATTACTGTTTGGTCAACTGATCTCTAAATTCCACATTGAGATGAAACGTGTTAAATTTATGTAATAAGGACCCCTAGTGACCAAAAGAAACGGTGAAATTTGATTCAGAGAAATATAGCAAATGTGATTAGGACAAAAAGTTGACAAGTGTTCATCATAAAACTATTTTGGCTATTCAGTGACTGATTAACGCAACAGTACAATTAACATGATAGGAATCAGCACACTTCATTTCAGTGACACTTTATTAATCCCAAATAGGGATTGCCTTCAAATAACATTGGACAGGAGGAGGAGTTGTGTATATATATATATATATATATATATATATATATATATATATATATATATATATAAACCCATCTCACTAAAATCTATTCAGTTTTTATCTGTAAACAAATTCAACTGTTGAGCTAATTAACACTTCATATTAAAACTTGTGTCGAATTGGTTTTCAAAGTGCACACATTCATCTTGACAACCATCTTACAACATGTGGTTAATGAGCGACGTGGAAATGAAAGTAGCTCACTTTTACTGGAATCTTGCCCATTGCCCTTTCAAAGCTGCAAAGTGATCAATGATCTTCTCATTAAAGCTATATAGATTCCCGACTTCCTCCCCATTGAAAGCATTGCCAGTGAACCTGATCCCCATGCATTTTGCAGGGACGTCTTCATTCTTTTTAAGGTGGAGAAAAACCTCTCAGCTTCAGCTGTTGTCGTCGGAGAGGCAGTGTTTGACGGCGTCACGGTCTCCTGGAAGTTGGATCTCTGGAGAGCCTAAAATGGGCCCAGTGCATCACAGCACACCCTGAATTCAAGATCCTCACAAATAAAGAACGTTTCTGCCTTGAGCATGGACTTATTTTAACACTGGACTTGCCTTCATTGTAGCACTTAAGAGCCTCAGCTGAGAACGTGTGGCAATGCTGTCTCTCTGGTCTTGCAGGTCTGATGTTTCGTAGATTAAAATACCTTGCCGTATCAATGTCCTTTGCTTCATTTTGCCAGCATTAAAACAGCTTTACTGTAAGTATTCATTTAACTAGGGCAGCTTTGACCTAAAAAGGGCTGAGCAATATAATCCAATCTTACCTTATTGCCTGTGGAGGGCACCTTAATGAAGAGCGCATCAATGTCCTTCGGCAGCCGGTTCAGCATGTCAACATCAGGCATGATTTTTGTGAAACGGCTGCAGAAAATACTGTGACGGGAACTTCATCGTCTCATCGCACTTACAAAACCAGACGCCTCCCTCAGTGTGGTACTGTCAAAAGATTCTGATATCCTGATGGCTTTCAAAACACCACGAGGTCATCTTGGTTTCACATGGTGTTGGTAGCCGCTGCTGCTAAACTTCTGTCTTGCAACTGAAACTCTTAGCAACCAATCTTTGAATGCTGGTGTTTTTGACCTGCTAAAACTGCCTGTGTCACTCAAGTCTGAAAAAAAAAAAAAAACAGAACAAACCTCACTGCTTGTCAAATTACATTTGTGTGCACTGGAGTTTAAATTCCCATGGAATTTTGCTGCACTCAAACATGTCAAACTTGCAAGGAACATGTTTTTGCGCCGCATCTCGAGCACCGACAGGACAACGGAACAAGCCGTGTTGAAACGTCGACGGTCACGTCAGCTTTGATGGCGAGGAATTTCTCAGCACTGGTCTCCTCCGGCAACATGCTTTCCAGCAGCTTGACGTGCGCGGGTTTTGAATTGCAGCGTTCAGGCGCTCCTCAAATGCATCGTCCAACCAGGCTTGTAGCGCCACAACGTGTAATAATGACATCACTAAAACTACATTATGTTGTAAACTACATTATGTTGTAATCGACGCAAAATGCAATAAAATCCTTGAATGCATTTTGAATCTATATATCTTGAGAGGGTTCTGCTTTCAGTGTGGAATGGCAGCTAAATGTCCAAACGTTCACCATTTATTGACTAAAGTTTCAATTTAAATGAGTATGGTTTTTACAAGATGATTGCTGTAAATAGTTTAGGCTGATCACAGTTAGTTTATTACATAAGCCACATTATTACATTTTCATTTCTAAAGTGGAGCAACCTCCCCATCTTGTAATAATTGGTGCAAGACGTAATAACATTATTACACATGCGGCAGAAAGTATAGCCAAATGCCAACATAATGCGGTTCAAGTGTTTTGGCATTTTCAAGTGGGATTTTTGATACATTATAATGCAGTGCTTACAAGGCTACCAAAACCACCAAGCCAAGGAAAAACATCTGGGTTGTTTGAGCCCCGCGCTTCGTCTTTACCCCGCGGGGCTAACTCAAACGCTTCCCACGGTCTATTAGACGGGCTAGAGTAGAACGGGTCTGCCGCTTGTTTCTTCACCTTTTCAGTCAGGTGGTGGATGTTGACGCTTTAGTTGTCCAGACAGTGGCATCTGTGCTGCCATCTGGATGGGGAAAAAAAAAATGCAGGGGAAACAGAGGAAAGCACCTTACGTTTTCCCATTCGAACCAAATCCAATGAAAATCCTCAAATTCGACTGTCTGTCCTTTGTGAAAACTTTAATTCTGAAACATTTTTTTCTTCATCAGATGGTGACAAATTCTGTCAGTGATGCGTCCGAGTTGCTCCTTTACATCGCCCATGTTGACACTCAATGCAGTCGTGTAACTGTTCGGGGTTAATTGCTTGATTTGCATGATGAAATCACACAGGGCTTGCCCTTACGAACCGGTAGGCAGTGTGTTATCACTGTGTCTGAATGTTGATATTTCAAAACAAATCAATCAAAGCAGTAAGTAGGTCTGGGGGGACGCGAACTGTGGCCTCTGTCGGCTGCACAGGGCAGGGATTCAGACAGCAGGGCGTTATGCTGAGTGGAAAATAACAGAGGCAGGGCAAATTTCTCAAAATTCAAAAGTCCTCACTGCTCAATTTTCACCGCTTGCATCCCCGTCACTGAATGGACGCTACGGTAATTATGTACCCTTTATGGTCAATGAGCGGATTTACACGGCCTCTGCAGGGCGCAACTCCACGCCACAATGCGGCAAAACTATTGTGCTCAAAAACCAAGGTATGAAAGAAAAGATGGCAATTTTTTTCTTTTTCTCGACTTGTCGACCAGTTGCTCCATGGACAAGCCAGCCATGTTCAAATGGGTATTAGCTAAATTACCCGGAAAGCCCTGCATTCCCTCTGGCAACAGGCAACGATTAGTTAATACGTTTCAAGATGTTCGCTTTTTAGCACTTTTTAAAAAAATGTTATTTCAAATTTTTGACTCGGTAACAGATGACTTCAATTGTGATTGAGTTAAATATGTAAAACACACATCACCAAAAAGTATAAAAAGTATAAAAGTATAGATTAAAAAAAAAAAAAAAACCTAACCCAGTGACTTACAGCAAACCCATCACTTTTATTTTGTGATACTTTATACCTTCCCTGTTTTCTCCAGCTCAAAACCATCAGTCCTATTTGCAGCTCTTTTGTTTGCTGTCAAACGCCATTAAATCCTCTCTGTATGCTGTCCAAAAATAATTAAAACCACATCAAAGAGGCACACTGTTGCATCTGGCAGCGTGCTCTTCACCTCTGTGGGCATGGCGCTCGCTGCTTGCCAGCCCTGCATGCATCCGCCTGTACTCCAGCCAGAAACGCTCACCAAAGCGCAGAACGCGCATTCACACCTGAGAGACTGGAGCTTCCCTCTGTATGCATTATTTACTTACGATCGCCAGAGTCTGGCTGCAACACAAAACCGCAGATGTTAAGAAGCCACCCACATAGCACCGCGTAATGAGAGCGAAATCCAGACCGTCTTTCCTTTCGAGCGTTCAAGCGGTCAGGCAGTTATTAATAAAACTGGGAACCGTATTCGCTTTAGTCTAACGAGGCTACTTGCTAAGAAGGTTGTTTACGCCACTGTTGGCGTTTGTCATGAAGCCGAATTAGGTGTTTGTTATTACCAGAACTGAACCTGCAGCACGTTTGACGCATTCAGACGCAGCCAGGAGGGTCGGACAAAGTGTCGCTACCTTGTCGGGTTAATGACTTTTGTCGTCTCATAAAGTCATGTCCTCGAGTCAGAATATCTGTATCCGTTGGGTATTGTTTTGCGTGACTTAGTAACATTGCTAAACATTAATAAAAGCTCGTGCAAGTTGGTAAGTTGTGAGTAGTTTTAGTGCAGTCAGCAGAATTCAACAATAGATGGCTTTAAATTGGGTGAGCTCTTTGCCTTTTTCCCGCTCTTAGAACTTTCTAAGAGCATAATAAATTATGATATCAGACAAACGATCCCAAGCGTTACAAAGCAGTAACCCAATTTCAGCAGAGCTGGATGTTGTTGAGCAGTGTTTGGTTATCTTCTGTAGCTTGGGGAGGACAAATGTCAAAGCTGGTTTTTTTGTAGTGCGGCGTCAGGATCGTTTTGAACTGTGCAATCACAATAATGTGGAAGAAAAGTAGCTTTCAAATGGTTTAAATATGTGGGGACTTAATTAAGCGCGGTTCTAATTATTAATTGGAACTATTTTGTCAGGGTGGAAAGAAAACACTTAATACAACTTGATATGATTTGGAAAAGAATTGAACGCAAAAACAATCCTGAAAAGCATTTTGCAAATATCTCAGTACTTGAAGTAAGATCAAACACAAATGACTTTTTAACAAGCTTGTTTCAAGCCAATAATTTCTTAATAATGATTAAAAAAAAAAAAGAAGTACTAGTAAGTGAAATAATCTTAAAGGGGAACTAGAAAGAAAAACAGCAGTTTCACTGATATAATTAAATTTTTGATGTACGTGTATATTTGTACCTATAAGTATAATTTTGACCATGTGTGAAATAGGAAAAACAAGTAGCTCCATTCTTAATTTTTGTAGCAAATTCTCGTTTTATGAAATTAATGATTTTTTTGTTGTTGTTGTTAAAAGTATTATATGATATTTATTGACATGCTGGGTGTATGTTAATGCTATCCCCGGATTTTTAAGCCGTGAAGCTGGTGGGGACACTGTCAAGAGCTCATAGTCCTACACGGATATTTTTAGCACGGATATTTTCTTTTACTGTCAAGACAACCGTAAAACAAACTGAACGCACTCACTGGTGGGTCCCAATACTCGACTGGTGCTGGATGCAAAAGCAAACAGAATAAAACAGCTCCTGCGTAGGATTTACCTGCCAGAAAAGTTTGAGCCAACAACCATTTCTTTCCTTTTCCGGACTTTTAATTACAGCGCACAGAAAGTCGCTGTTTAAACACACGCGAGCACAAAACGCCTAACAGAACCATGTTCATACTTGAGAGAGCAATTAAAGGCTCGGGAAACCTTGAGTCAGTGAGCTTATCAAGGTGTGACAAAACGAGTTTAGAGATATTGTGTTTTTCCACGATGCTCCAATTTTCTTTTTGTTTTTTTTTTGTTATAATCTGTAAGCGATAATCATCAAACGTGGTTTCTGTGTTTAAATGTACAAATTAATTTAGTAGTAGTGAGTGAACCAAGTGCAAAGTAAAGGGATAGTAAAATATGTAACCCTGATTTAAGCAGTTCTTGTCTTTGGAAAACATTTACATGGAAAAGACGTAGCTGCAGCTCCATGAGTTTTATACAGTTGCTTCAGATTGCCAAAGTACCCCCACATGTCAAGTATTGACTCTTCAGTATTTAAGTGCGGTCAGGTTTGGCGTTCACCGTCAGGAAGAGAACAAACAGCGAATTTGATCCTTTATCCCAAATCTTGAGGTCTGGCTGATTTCGCCTTATTTTACACGTGCGTGCTCAAAAGCGCCGGCCATCTGTGGAAACAGATTTGTGCGTTGCTTTACACTCTTATTTATATTTAGAAAACCGTTTGCGGGGCTGAGCTGCTCGCATATTTTAAGTGAGAGAGCACACAGAGATCTTAGTGTTTGCTAAGACGCATGAAAAGGCTCGACATTGTATGGAGCGGTTAATGAAAGCTGCACCGACAGAGAGAGTACAAAGATGAAAGAAGTGGATTAAAAAAAAAAAAAAAAAACAAGTAATAAAGAAAATGTAACTGACAGATTGAGGGGGTGGGGGGGGGGTAAGAATAAGGCAGGCAGATGGCTCAAAGAACATTAGACGGGACAAGAAGTGAAGAAGGAAGCATGAAAAGGAAGGATGCAAAATGGAAAACCAGAAAATTTCCTGTCAGGCTGAAAGGATCAAAGAAATTGTCAGCTTCCAAAAGCCTTGATGTTGTGGAATGGAGACCAATTTACTGTGGATGGCAGAAAGCCCGGCTTCACCTGTAAATTACACTATGTCAGCCGGAGCAGAGCGGAAACAAAACCGGGTCTAATGAAAGGGAAACTGAACATGACGGAAAATGACTTAACGTGTCGAAGCGACAAAGATTCAGCGACGGGGCTTTGTGCTGCGTTCACAGCACTCACTTCTGCTGCTGTACCAACGAAGCCAACACTCTAATTATTGTTGATAATGCACGATTTATCACTGTTGGCTGTACATAACCAAGCTCAAGTCTCCCTGCGTGCTGAGTAGGGTGAAACTACACAGCATATAATTTGTCTTAACTTTTAATTTTGTGCTTTGTTTGGATGTTAGATTATAATCATCCTAACGGCGATTATTGCCAACTTTGGTCTCGTTGTGGTTTTTTCTGTTGATAGAAATGCTTGTCCCAAATGACTCTGCAGGATTGTTGGAGCCACCTCTATGTATTTTTATTTTTATTTTACTTTTCGCTCTATGTCGAATCTCTTCTGTTTCACCTCGTCTAATATAAATCCCAAAGACACGACACATCTTTAACAAAGGCTCCGAGAGTCAAAACAAAACAAACAATTATCTTCTGTCCATCAGATGCTTGACATTGAACCTGGACTCTTCAAGCTTTTAAAGTATTCCAGCCACATTCACACAGGAATACGTTCCAGGATTTATTATCACGCCGAAGATGCTCAAAAGTCCAACATTCGGTTTGAAACTCTGAAGTTTTGCTTTAGAGAGTTGTTCTAAATGTGTTTAAAAATAAATAAATAAAATTTATTTTGTAATTATCTAAGAGGCCCTTGTGCAACTGCTGAAAGTAACTCTGTTGTCCCAATTCTACACTATTAGTTAGCAATCATCGTTGACTAAAAAACCCCCCCCAAAAAAAAACGCATTTAAAGCCTGTAAATTAGGGGTGCCAAACTCATTTTCATTTCAGGCCAAGTCCAGATAAACAGCATCTTTAGAGGGCCGATTGTGTCACAAAACTAACATGAACAAACTTTTTTTCATTTGAGAACTTCTTGAAATGAAACATTAAGCATCTGTTCCCCTTCGCCTAATTTCGCAGACTACAGATTAAACTGTTTTCATTGATAAAATACCGTTTAAGCACACTGTTATTGTGAAGATTTCGTCCCCAGAGCGTCGAGGACTGCATGAAATCTTCAGACGGGCCAGATCTGACCCACGGGCCTCGAGTCTGACACATGTACGAAAACAGGATCGATTTTATACATAAGCATGACCTTTTAGACCATTTTCCATCTGCGACTGCATCTGGATCTAGTAGTGGTGCTGGATGCTCCTTTTTTTTTTGTCCATTTGTTTTGTCCAAAACCAACATACTGGTGCTGTGGTGAATATCTCGAGCTAAATCCTACAGCTGCAACAAACATGTTACAAACTGCAACAAACCGTTGGCCAGTCCGTCAGTTGTTTGCAAGCAAAATACAGGCTGCTGAACTGATTCGATTGAAGTATTTTTATTAAAAATTGTTTTTCCGTAATAACAAAAACTCATAAAAACAAACCCCCACACACGACCAGTAGAGAGAGCCACTTTTCTTGGGCAGGCTCTGTTAAATTTCTCGACATACAAACAATGTTGCAACGCTATCACTATCTTTCTATGAAAGAAAACCACTGCTCTTTGATTTATTTAAATACGTGTGTTTAAAAAATTTCATTACATATGGTTTTTATATGTAAAATATTTTTCTATTTAAGATTTTTCCCTGCGTTTACTCTGATGATTTTTCAGGCCATCGGAATTTTTTTTTATCAGCCTATCAATCGACCTGAATAAATAAATAAAAACAAATAGATTTATGAATAGCTTTATTCGGGAGGAAGCCACAGTACCTTGCACCACGTTCAGTTTCACTAACCACATCCAGGACTACTTACCGTCAGACCTGAAGAGCAAAAGAAATCGCTTTAACCGAGCCCCGTCTAAGAACGAGACTTTAGGACTCCAGGAAACCGCACTGAGAGCCATTACCCGTAATGTCCTTCCCAAAATGACTTTAAGAACGCAACAATGACTCATCATGAAGGATTGGACAAAAAGGGCGAAAACCTCTGGCTAAAAAAAGAACACCAGGGGCCCAAATCACAGTTTGCAAAAGTCGTGGACTTCTTTCTTTATTTTTCGAAAGCATTCTGTAGACTGATGAAACAAAAATTGAGCTTTCTGGATGAATAGATCAAGTCAGGAAAAGAACATAGTGTTCAAAGTATCTGGAGCTGCAATTCTGACCAGCTGTCAATTGACCAGCTTCAAGATGGCTAACCCCTCTGGACAATGATCCAAGGAAGGAACACCAATCAGCAAATCCTCTGAATGCTTAACCCCTGAAGTTAAGGTTATGGACTAGCCTAGTCAAAGTCTGGACTGACGTCCAGTTTAGATACTGAGGCGTGAAATTAGACTGTGAAGAAGAGTAAAACTCATTCTAAGAAATGTGATTCTTACGACCAAGATCATTTTAAGAAAGCGAAAGTAATGTATTATTAATTGAGTTGGTGGCAAATGAGGATGTCAGAATTGTGCGTCACATGAACATGCACAGAAGGGTTTGTTTGTTTTTTTTACAAAGTGCAACATCACAGAATTATTGACCAGCGTAATTGCATTCACATGTGAACTGAAAATGAAAAGAAAATGAAAAAAAAAAAAAAAAAAAACCCATCTCTTCTGCTTGATCTTGTAAAAAGCTTCAAGGACTCTGGGGAAATTTCAATACATAAAAGGCCAATGACAGAGCAGTGCCAGTATTAAATGCGCCCTTTGAGCTCTTAGGTGCCACTACATGACAAGCCATCATGTCATTGTAATCGATAGGCTCACAGAAGCCGGGGATCATCTCGGAAAACCAATGTCGATCACCGCAGCCTTCTGACGCATCAGTAAATACGACCTGAGGGTGGACGCTGCAAGGGCGAAGACGTGCCTCGCTTTGTGCAAAGTTCTGTAGCTCCTCTCAGACGGTGGATGTGTGTTCTCGGATGACTTCTTGTTTCTTCTTTGTTTCAGGCAAAAAACGAGAAAAGAACCCCGCCGGCGTTTCCAGACGGCTACAAATTAGAATAATGTCCCGATAGCCGTCAACGGAAGCTGCCACCGCCAGCAGTTTTGATGATGTACACCCAAGAACGTTTGAGGATATCCGCTCAGTGTGCATGTGTCAAACAAATGGTTGTTTTATAGTGCGCAACGCAGCCTTCTGCCACACAAGTTTTAAAAAGAGACAACAAAACAGAAAGGACTTCAAGCAATTTCTAAACTATTTGTTGAGGTTTCACATGCAGCGACAGTGCAGAAAAAAAAACAACGGACCAAACAAGAGCCTTATCTCACAAGATGCAACCTTCAACAGCAATAAGGTATGCAGTTGGCTCTGCACTTTACTGAATTACTAATCTGAAACATCGCGGTGAAAGTAAACGTGAGTGATGCCGCAGAAAAATCAGCTAAAGTTCAAATTCAGCCGCCTGCAGCATTCAACCAGAGTCCCAAGCCGTTTACATCAAAAGACATGCAGCAACACAACAGTGCTGTCGTGGCAGAGGGGATTTCCCTCCATCTGCACTTCCATGGTGCGTTCAAGTACATATTCAACGTTGGAGACGTGATGTAATTTTTTTTTTATTTTCAAATGTCTGCACCTTCTCATAAAAATTCTTAGACAGCTTTGGAGTAGTTTTATTGGTTTAGCCGTCCTAATAATGTTTGCGACTTAAAGTGACAGAAGAGAATAGGGATTGTTCACAGAAGCCCCAAAAACTGGAACTACCTTTAACACACGAACGGATTGAAAACGGCTCCAAGGGGCTAATAATTTACTGTGGATGGCAACTGCTGAATGCGCATTGTCCACCTTCCAGGTATTCTGGAAAAAATTTTTTTGTGCCTTTATTCCACCTTGGTCTGATCTTTTCATGACGGATACCAATTTTACAAATGCAACCCAGGCCACAGGCCTACGCTAACTTGTTCAAGGAAGCAAAGTGAGTCTCCTTTAAGAAGACCCCAAAGTAAATATTTAGTCTGGTGAAACATCTAGGCTACATTCTCCAATAACCAGAGGAGAAATTGAATAGAAACCACTTTGAGACAAGAACGAGGCTGCGATGAACAATGTATTGCACTTTTGCACAATTTTCTCCAGCCTATCAATTAAATAATACGTTTTTTTTTTCACACTTCCGACCTCCTCACTTCTTGTTCCTCACATCAGATCTCTAAAACACACTTTTCTGAAAGGTTTCTCCAACGGTAGTGTTAAATTTTAATACATCCACAGCTTCTTTGATGGCGTGCCGTTTGTCTTTCGAAAACTTTTCGCATGAAGCGTGAAACATCTTTGTCGTTATTAGTTAATGGGAAAAGGACAAAATTCAGAATGAAGTATGACTTGTACGGAAAGCAGTTTTGCCTAATTCGGCTTATGACCTAGGAACCATCAGTCTTCGGAGGAAGAGATGCTGCAAATGAAGGTATTTTAGCAGACGGGAGACCTAAGATGGAAAGTCGCTAATCGGTGCATTAGCAATAAAAGTTCAGATGTGAGTTTTTCTTCGGACTGATGAGACGATCAAGATGAAGCTAACCAGGTGTGGCAGCTGTAACAAAACGCAGAGCACCATGATGAGGCTCGCTTCGTCAAATGGAAAGCATCTTATGAAAATAACCTTTAACCAGGTATTAAACATTTTTTACTAAGCCCAAATTTCTCAATTAAATGTTTTTTTGTTTTTTTTTAAATTATCTGTAATATTGTTAGAGCTGAAATATATTTAAAATTATTCAAAATATATTTTTCCCATTAGCTTAAATGTAAAATCGTCGTATTTAACAAACAGAGCTTTTCAAACATCCCCTTTGAGTCCAGTTAAATTGATATGCCAGTGAAACAATACTTAAGACTTTTTAGTAAATTGAATTTTCAGCAATATTCAAATTTATTCATCGGGTCTATGGAATACAAACATAACTTTACTGAAGTGTGGGTGTGGTTTGGTCGGTCTGACGGCTTTAACTATTGAGCTAAAATGTGACAAAAAAACCCCACCAGCTGCTTGAGTGTCAGATGACGACGACGTGTCTATATCTGTCGTCCACTGACGAATACAAAAAAAAAAAAAAGTAGACATATTGGTGAGGAAACCTGTCCGTCAGACGAAGCAGACACTCAAAACTTACCAGTGTGCTTAGAATGACAAATCCCAGACAGTAGAAAATGCCATGGCACAAGCACTTTCCTTATTAAGAGTGAGAGCTGTCTGGGCAGAGTGAGAGACAAGGGAAGAGCGCGACCGGAGATGAACGCCGGCTGCATCGTTGTTGGCAACACGACGAGTAAAGAAAATAGAACCGAGAAGGCTGGATTTTTATTTGAAACTCCTGCAGTTGCAGCATTAAACCTTAACATTTTTTTCTCAACGTGTTCGGCTCACAGTGTGGTGTTTGATTCAATATTTTATAGCGAAAGTTGTTATCTTCTAACTGTACAACACAAACATCTATAAGAAGGTTAAGCGCCTGGAAGTAGAAGGAGAATGGCCCATGGTTCGGCGTCTCCTATCAAATATGCGATCGTGTCTCCTCGGGCGTTTAGGCTCTTTGAGAAAGTAAACTTCAGCCAGTGTTTGGGTAGCGGTGTTCCTGGAGGTCTAAAGTTTGTCTTGAATTGGTTTGAAAGCTTGGAGTATCTATCTGGACAGATGCACGGCCGCTGGCCTGGAGCTGCTGGACGAAGCAGGACGTTGTGTGGTCTCTGAGAATCTCTTAAAACCTCTTTTTTATTTACATTCTGGGTGAAATTGTGGAGCATCTAAACTCATTAAAATTTCGGGCCACTTCAAGATTATAAACTGCCAATCCTCTACTTTCTGAAATCATAAGGGGGAGAAAAAAGAAAAAGACACTTCTCTCGAATTACATTGTTTCCCCCCCAAACTAAACAAGCCCCCCTTTCTGTCACATTACTGCCAAAAAAATCTAAATTTTTTATAAATTAAATAAAAAAATTATTTCATAGTTCTTGCAGGTGGAGATGTATATCAAAAAACATATCAAATTATCCCTGGATACAAATCGCTGGAAAAAAATCTCAAAGTTAAACAACTGCATAATAAAAAATATCTTGTAGATGTAGCATTTCTCAGGGTTCTTGTCGCCGCTTCGCTTTTTCTTTTGTTTTTCTTCTTTTGAGTCCATCTGTACTGTTGCCGCTGACGCTCGGTCCTCCGCTGGTACTTTGCTTTTGTTTGGTCACCTAGGAGCTTTCCAGCTTGAAGCCAGCAAACATCTGGGCCCACGAGCCGATTAGTTCTCCAGAGCGCTCTCCGATATTTAATATGCTCGCTGACACGGGTAATATTCGTCACGTTATTCTAAGTGGAATGCATTGCCCGCCTCGCTGTGACATCCACGTTAAAGTTAAAACTGCAGTACGTTCAATTATGCCACCGCTGACTCGCTACGTCTCTGCTTCTGTGTGTGTGTGTGTGTGGTGTGTGGCGTAATGGCACACTTTTATTTGATGAGTACTTTATTGCAGTACAGGTTGGAGCTTGTAGGCTATAATTGGGAGGCGTCATCATGATATGGTGGAAAACTTTATCGTGTTGCACATTAATTGGTCCGCTTACATGTAAGGAAATATAGGGTGCATTTATCTTCCCACAGGCTCCAACATATGGTGTCAAAGACTTACGTCTATTACAACCTTTTTGGATTTTGCCTTCAATAGAACCGTTTCACTGTAAACTTGCAAAAAGGAGGCGTATTTTTGCTCAGTTGCAGGAGATAAGACCTGCAACCTTCTCGTCTTCTTGTAGTTTTAGTTGAGTCTTAAAGCGGCAGTGATTCTTTCATGCATGCTTGGGGAATCACTTAATCTCCCATGGGAACCGGCCATGCAAAACATATGGGTGGAGCTACAGTCACGACTCCTTCACTCAGCTCCTTTAGGCTCGCCAGCAGCATTTAGCCGACACGTGTTGAGCTACTTCCCAGTCAAACGCTGGTAAAAACGTTAAAGGATTCATAGAGGAGCGATGTTATAACGATGTTATAGATGACAGGGTTTCAGAAAGAGCAGGTGTTTTTAAAGCGACAAGAGGCCCAATTTCAGGAAGTAAAATGTCTTGTCATATTTGATATGTAGCATTCATAACCACTGAGGTTAATACAGTTACTTGATTGTGCTTTAAAATGGGAGTATGCCTGGAAGATATTAAATAGTACAGCTTTAATTCATAGAAATGATCCAGAGTTGCTCTTTCCAAAAACATAATTTGTACTTCAGGATTTTTTGTAGATCCAATCAAGCATTTCACACTTTACAGATTTTTATTTATTTATTTATTTTTGGTAAAGAAAAATTGAAAACTGTATAATTTTCACCCCTCTTTACAATTAGGCAACACGTTTGTGTGAATATGTGAAATCTGAGTGGTTCTGAATACTTTTGCAGAGCGCTGAATGATTGCTCTGTTTGAGGTTTTATGTTGGTGTTTTGTTAAGTGTGTTTTCTCCGCAGCAGCAGCCTACACACACGCAAATTATCATAAAACAATGATCCCCCCTCGAAGCAAAACTTTTTCATCGGAAGTTTGGTAAAAAAGTTGCAAGTTCTACATACCAGCTGTTGTCTTCCGTGGGAGGAGGATTGTTAGTGGAAGCAGAACTGGTCACGCAAGAAATTTTAACTTTCCTTCTGCAACAAGATTATTAGAAAACTACTTTTTTTTATTATTTTTATAGTGAACATTAAACTCTGGCTCTTCACCTGGATCCAGGTTCCTAACTATTAAGACTTGGGGCTTTATGAAACGTTCTACAAGCACAAAGAACGCTGTACAAAACGCTGAAGAGACGGGGTAAAATCCTACAAAAACACAGCCACGGCCCCTTTAAGGTCTCGGAAAGCCTGGAAGTGGACAAATAGACATTAACTCCACTCTCGGCTCATCATTGCAAGGCCTGCCTTTGTACACAATCTCGCAAATGGCCCCGTCATTAGGACTGTATGAATATGAAACTTGCACGTCCCTCAACAATTTACCTGATGCTCTGCCAAGCAGCACTGGCAGTCGGAGGCAGAAAAGGCAGCTCTCAGAAAATGCGCCGTTGTTGGAAATCAAAAACGTTCTGACATAATCGTTGCCAGCCTTTCTGTAAAATAACACAGCCCCCTTTTTTTCTGGTGTGTGTTTTTTTTTATAAAACTGAAAATGTTTTGCATTGTTGGCTCAACCTATCACTGGAAATCTTGGTGTCTTGCACACAGCCTGTTTCACATAGAAGAATATATATATATATATATATATATAGAGGCAACATTATCTTGCTTTCCTGAATCTATAATGCTATTGCTGTCGCTGGGTGGAATGGCTATTGTCTCCTGTGAGAGATTATGTCAGCTCTACTAAGTACAATTGTATATTTTCATGCATTCGAAAACAATATTTTCTGGCATGTGAATTTTTAGCTCCGTGAGGAAGAAAAAGAAACAACACAATTACTCAACTGGAAATAGCAGGCCATCACCAGCTGCGAATCTAAAACTCGGGAGAAGGTTTTATCTTTGCAGCTCTGGAGGAATGATGTGGCAGCACTGCTGCCTTGCACCAAGAATGTCCTTGGTTCAAATCCTGGCCTGGGTGTTTTCTGCATGGAGTTTGCCTCGGTTCTCTCCCAGGTTCTCCAGCAGCTGCAGTCCCAAAAGCATGACTGTTAGGGGTTTCTGTAATTTGCCCTTAGGTACGAGTGTATCACTGATTTTGATTGAGTTCGTTAAGAGTCGTGCACCAGCGGCTCCGTTAAGCTTTTAAGACACTCCGCATACGAAACGTACAAAGCAAAACGGCCGCATGCAAATAACGAGCCCCACAGAAATATCTTTGTGTCTTTAAAGTCAACATTCAGTTCAGTCTTCCAAAGCTTTGCAGACAAAAGCAACGAAAGCCAAAAAAGAAACAGAAACAAAAAACACCACACTATACGGCCAACTCATAATTGTATCCCCAGAAAACCAAAATACATCTGCAGTACCTCCACTGAAACATCGACAATCTAAAATGTTAGTTAGAATTGCCTGGTGATGACTTATTATTGTCTCTTCATTAATTTTTGCGTCCTAGAGATGGTGTAGCGCTCTGGGGCGATTTTGGTACTAAGTAGTACTCGGTGTAAAGTGAGTGGATTAATAAAGAAAGAGGAAACTACATCCAAGTTCTTCAACTTCGCTTCAAGTCAACATCTGAACAGGAACAGCTGGGCTATAACGATCCCAAACTTTCCTCAAAGCTACTTTTGGAACAGAGAAATAAGCAAACAATAAGCGTCAGGAATTATCTCCAGATGTGCTTCCAAGCCAGAACTCTGACACGAGAAGCCATTTTTAAATGAGCTCTCGTTTCGATATTCAGCCAGAAAGGACGACGGAGGCTAAAACCCGAAGCTAACGTGTGACTCGATAAGAGGGCTGTGATCCAAATATTAGAGGGGAAGGTATTCATGAACCTGTGAGTATGACAAGCTTTATAATAAAATCAAACTCGTGGTCATAACTTAATTTGTATATTGGTTATTGACAACAGATGACTCTTGAAAGAGGCCTCGGTGATCCTGATGAACGCACGTAAACTTCTGCATGTCCAACACGTTGACACCGTTTTCCTCTTTGTGCATGTTTTCCGTAGGTCTTCACAAATCTGGACGCATAAACAAAAATGTATTTATTCATTTATTTCAACAAAGCCGCCTCCTCTGCCTTTCCTGTCCTCAGCCCATATCTTTCTCTCCCTGCCTGTCAGCCACTCAGAGGCCGAAATAACACCGAAGAGTCGGTTGAATGACAAGAGAGGGAATAAAGGGGGATAGGAGAGCTAAATAGCAACGCATTCATTTACAGCCATTAGCATTCAAACAATCGTTCGGACCCCCCCCCCCTCCCACGTCACATCCTCACCTTGGATACTTGCCACCAAAACAGACTCGCGCCTCATACAGTCGTTCCTCGCGCCTGCCGTCCGCCGGCTTTATTTTGAGGGCGTCGGCACTTAAATGCCACTCCGAAAAAAAAAGGGAAAGAAGGAGCGGGATGGAGGGGAGGGTGGTGACAGAGCCTGAGGGAACAAACATCACCACCTGTCTAGCTCTCTGACAGCAAGGAGCAGGCAGGTGGAGAGAGGAGGAGGACAAGCAGAGCACAGTGTGTGTGTGTGAGAGAGAGAGAGAGAGAGACTTCTTCTTCTTCTGTTTTTTTTTTGTGTGTGTGTGTGTACAGAGCTGAAGCATCTTTCCAGCCGAGAGATTGGCATCTGTCTCCATTTGATTCAGACTATGCCGTGCGGCAGCTGTCCGTGACTGTCTGCGTAGCGCGCTATCAGACGCCATACCTGGCCAGTTCCTCTGGAATACCTACATGCATCTGTCCGTCCGTCTGTCATCCTCACGCCGACTGTCAATTCGCCTGCCTGCACTCACGTCCGTCTCCGTGGCAAAGCCGCGCGTCCTCATTGTGAGGGGAACGCTTTGCGTCGGTTTCCCCTGTCACTCTGCAAGGTTTTCCGCGTACGCTCTACAAACTCCGCCGTGTTCTTGTCCGTTTGTTCCCAAAGGGAGCCCGTACACTGGCGGATGACTGGGAGATGTACTGGGATCAAAGCCGCATAGGCTTCCATCCCGTCTTTCCATTCCTCAGACTTCCAGGCTCCCTGACGGTGGCCTTCAAAAACAGGCTCAAAGCTGGCAGCTTCCACACACAACCGATACAAGACGCAGTCGCCGGTCAAGTAAGGTGTGCGGAAGCTGTCATAAAATTTAATGTGCAGCGGATAAATCAAGTCCCCATGTGCGCCTGAATGTCAGAGAAGGTGAAGGTCTGTTTGATTTTCACAGCTGATGCCACTGGGTTAAAGAGAAGCTCAGCATTAATCATCTGAAGGAGAAATAAATGCCATATTACGCCGCAGAAATGCTAACGCGCCTGCTTGCTTAATAGGATGTGATTTGGAATTAAAATGGCTAAATCATTTTGCCGGACGCTGATATTTTATTAATTTAATAATGACAAACATTCAAGATTTGATTTCCAAATTACTAGGCATGATCAGGTTACCCCCCCCCCCCCAATTAATTCAATGTATATTTATTACTAGACTCAACGCTTTGATTTTATTTCTAATTTAAAAAAGCATACCTAAATGAACCAAAAAGTATTTTTACTAGTGTCATCAAATGAAAGAGGATTGGAACCGCTGGACAAAAAAGAGGAAATTCTGACTTAAATCTTAAAAATCCGACTTTTTTTCTCAGAAAATTAAAGTCAGAATTCTACAAAAAGTCAGATTTCTGAAATTAGTCGGAAGTACGGAAAGTAAGTATTGTTTTTCTAAGTGGCCCTAACCCTCTTCCATAGAGTCATGCACCAAAGAAGTTAAAGGCAGGGAGAAATTCAGATGTATAAATCTGTGTGCGGACGTGTCCCCTCACGCGCTGCTGCTGTAAATCTGTATTTGCGGTGAATTGGGCGCAGCTGCGCCTGCTTTCCGAGCCACTCCATCTCTGTCACTAAACGGACACACGATTTAGTATTCGTACCCGGGACGCTGCCGCCGTGTGTCTGAATAACCACGGCCCTCGCTAAAGTCTGTTTCAAATCGTTACAACTAATAAAAGATTTCTTTATTAAAGGCACCTTCTGATGGCAGACAATTCACCTCCCAAAAAAATTAAAAGCAAAGAAGGAAATTTAGAGAATTGAGTCGTATTTTGTGTATCATTGCTGACTGAAATGGCTCGTGTCGCCATTTGCATTTTGACAGCAAGTCAAAAGTTTGCCTGGATGTGGATTACTGTACCCTTTCACAAAACTTTAATTTTTGTACATGCTGAGTTGTTTGTGTAAAATGTTGCCCCGCTTTCCTCTCCATTTTGCAAAGCGCTTCACGCAGATGTCATTTCGTCAGTCCAAACTCCACTGTTTCAGCTCCACAAACACAAATCGCCTGTTCCTAACTATTAGAATAATAGTCTGTTTAACAGTCCTTCACACGATTCTTCACTTGGCAAAACTGTGCTTTATCAGCATAGATGGAGGAGGTCCAAGGCAGGTGAGAACGAGCAAATGTTGGAAATTTCTTTTTACTGCAACAGATTTCTTTTACCCCTAATTTTTTATTCTCTGGTATATTTCATCTCTCATTTACATTTGCAGTATTTTCTGTAATCTATATACATGTACAGTATATTTCAGTTTTCAGCCATAGTTTGAAAAAAAAAAAAAAAAATGTAATGGAATCTCCATAACAGAATTGTTGGTTCTGTATCCTATTTATTTTATTGATTCATTTGTTTTTCCAGAAGGAAAGTTATCGACAGCCTTGAAACATCAACAAATGGTGCTGGCACGAAAGCAATGTAATGGGCTTCAATGACGTCGGTGCACTGAGTGCTGCATTGTGGTCCGTCAGGCAGCGGCTGCTTGGAAGCGGACGCGCACTTTTATAAGTGTTATTTGAAGGCACTATTTACTTTTGTTTCACATCTTAAACGATTTGGCACGTTAAAAACCTTTGCAAAGAAAATGTCTCTTTGACTGTGAATACCACCGCTTAGGCCTGTGTGTGTTTAACTGTTTCGAAAATGTAGGGTTTTGAGTTGACGGCTGCGTGAAAGCAATCAAGAGAAACTGTTTTTAATCGCAATTCGTCGAAAGTCCTGACATCAAGCTAAAGCTTGGTTTGCTTCTCATTTTACCAGTAGCTGCCGTCATGCTCCATGTGGGCGTTCATTTATTCAGCATTTTGAGGTAAAACCGATCTCTAAACACTTACTAATCTGCTCTTTTCGAAAAAACAAAAAGATAAAATAAAAACTAAAAAATGTTTATGAAGAAAATAAAAAGGTTGGGTTCGAGTAAGCAGAAGTGACACAGTTAGAGCACTTCCCGTCGTTCATTAAACAAACAAAGAAAAAAAAAATCCTCTTCAGATGAGAATTATTTTGACTTGCAAGCTGAAATTGCTGCATTTGAGTTCCAGATGAAGTACACCCACTGGCATTTTGTCGTGCAGGTTGTTTTCTTTTTCTGTTTTGATTCTGGAAACAATATATTCAGTCTGCTTCTGTGGCTCATCCAACTCAAGAGTGCCTGCCAAACACATGTATGGAAAAACTGGCTCTCCGAGCCGCAGAAAATCCAGGCAGATGTGTTCCTTGGCCTGAATGGGGAAGAATTGGATGCATTCAGAACCCACAGAAACGAGCACAAATGTATATTTTTAATCCAATGTAATAGTCTCCCACTCCATTTTTTTTCTTCAATAACAGAACGCCCCATCAGCCCCCCATCAAAAAAAAAAAAAAAAGAAAAAGGAAAAAGAGAGGCTCAAACATACACGTCTATCTCGCTCTTTTGACAAACACTCTCAGTCTCTCTCCGGTGGATAAATCAGCCCTTTCATGCTCTGTCGTCTGGCCAGCCCCGTTATTCTCTGCTCTTGCAACACAGCCAGAGCAGTTCCTCTCTCTCTCTCTTTCTTTATATATATATATTTTTACTTTTCTAGTGGTCACACATCTCTTCTCGGCCTCCTCCGTTCTTCAAAGAGCTTCCGCTGGAGTCAATCTACAAGTACCGAGTCGACTGGAGATATGGGGGGTTTACGCACGCGTAATGACCGCCGAAACGTGTGCGCTCACAAGAGAGAGAGAGTGTGTGCGTGTGTGTGCGCGTGTGCGTGCGTGTGTGCGAAGACGACAAGGTTTAATTTGTTCCGTGGTGATAAGGAAGGAGGTAATGGCCCTTTGAAATAAAACCGTGACTGCGATACAGATGGTCCGATTAACATAAATATAGAAATGTTATCACTTGATTGTCAGCTGGCGACTACTTTGGTGTGATAATGAGGGTAAAAATATTTGCTCAGGATAAGAAACGGGGACGGATTCAAAAACGATCTCGCTGGATATTTGTGTTGTGTTCCTTGTTTGTCCTTTGTTCCCAAACCGAGGCTATATTTTAAATTTGTCGGCAGCAAAACGTGCCGCTGATGTTGTGCGCTGCTTTCAATGTTTGTGATTAAAAGGAATCCCTGCAAATTATTGCGGTTGGATTAGCAGTTACGTTGTGATTCATGCAGCAGTAAGGTTCACAGTATGGATTTATTCCTTAGCATTCTTGACAAAAGGTTGCTAACAGTATAACTCTGTGAGGACCAGGCAGCCAAGTACGCAATAAAATAGGATCCAATTAAAATTGCCAGCAAACTTAATACTTAGAAATTGTAATTATTTGTCATTTTGACCCATTGGAAAAGTTTTTGTACCTGATGAATGTTTCTCCATTTTGTTATGCCACAAACAGAAATACAACGTTTTTTATTTGTAGTTTTATTGTGGCTATAGATGGGCCTCCATATGTTCAAAGTCTTGGCTTAGATCGGGGCTTCGACTGGGCCATTTTTAACACATGAACATTAGAGGTGCACCGATTTATTGGTACAGATTTCCTTAATTTTGGGGGATGGGTGATTGGCCGATTTTTACACGTGAGGCCAATCTTATCCACCGATCTTGTCAACCTTGGCAAAGGGTCCACTAGTTACTGGGAGAGTTCATTTAAAATCAGTGTTGAACTTGTAAGCATCATCTGTATAAGAGATGCTTATACAGAGAGAGATTTGACTGACAAACCCGCCCACCGGGTCATGTCTGCACATTTACAGTTAACGATAGTCACCCCATTGTTGCCAGTTCAGCAACTTTCTTGACATACTGAGCAACATTTCAGACAAAAAACTGGTATCAGCCAAAAACAAAATTGGTAAGTTAGGCTTTTTAAAAGATTGGTAATTGGCGATCGGCCAGAAAATTGCAATTGCTGCACCGCTAAAGAACACGCTTTTGTGTTCAATGTGCTCCTCCTGGACGGTAAATATCCACTCCAATCTCATGTCTTTTTCTGCCTCTATTACAGTATTGATCTGTATTTACCTCCACCTAATTTTATAATTATTTATGACAAGAAAAGCATGATTGTGCCACCGCTATGTTTCACTGTGAGGATTGTATGTTCAAGGTTAAGTGGAGACAGGAAGTCCAGCTGTGACCTCATCTGACCAAAACAAGATCTGTAATGAGAATTCAGGTGTTAGCTTTCAATTTCCTTTTAGAAGTACGTACGATGTGTCACATAGAAATCACAGTAAAATACATATCGTTTGTGGTTGGCTGAGCTCGAAGTTGTTACCACAGCAACACAGAATGCACAGGTCAAGATTCCCGATCTGATCCTTTCAGGTCAGTTTTTACATGCCTGCTGATTAGCAGCAGGTTTCAAACAAAACCCCGATGGCCTCGTGGCTTCGGAGATTCAAATAAGTTTATTCTCAGAAACCTTCAACGAATATTTTGTTGTTTGACAGAGCGGGGTGTGTTAGAGCTCATTTTCCCAGAAACTACTTCTCTATGTTTTCAT
The DNA here is from genome assembly GCA_010277075.1 of Poeciliopsis retropinna. Classification (NCBI taxonomy): domain Eukaryota; kingdom Metazoa; phylum Chordata; class Actinopteri; order Cyprinodontiformes; family Poeciliidae; genus Poeciliopsis; species Poeciliopsis retropinna. Next base: position 11,539,205 of record VMRM01000022.1, read on the forward strand.
TTATGCTCTTCATCTCTATTTCACTGCTGACAGGATTGGCGCTGACCCCTTCTTTTTCTGAACACATCAAGTCTCCTCTGCTGCATGCAGACTCCATAAACCCCTGAGCTTTGCAGTTGATCCAGTACTTAGTTTTTCCTGGCTTTTTAGTGATTGAAAGTAAGAAGTGTAGCTGAAATCCCTGCTGCCCCCGCAGCCCGACCTTTTGATTCGGCAGAAGACGATGGATGGATGGATGGATGGATGGGTATAATTTATGGGATGCTGTATCCAGCGGCTCTCATAAGTGTTGAGATGTTTTTAAACATGATAAAGATTTGAACTCTTTCCACCTTTAACATGACGTGTCCATGTCACATACACGTTCACACCCTTTGGCTAATCCTTTTTTTTTTAAGCTAATTTTGATTCAGTTTCTGAAACAAAAATAATCTTTTGTCGAAGGCGATTACCATCCCACATCTTGACTTTTGAAAATGTCTCCAAATTTCTGAACTTTCTCCAATATGGTCTTTAGGTGACCCTGCTAATGTTCTGTCAAATTAATGCGTGGACTCTAAGCCATTCCAAAATTTGACTTTTGTTCCAGTGAGGCTTTCTTTTGTTGAATAAAAAATAACCTTGGACTCACTACAATTCTGTTGAAAGAAAGGTAGAAGATACAAAACATGAATGAGGACAAAAGGTGTTCAAAAGTAGAAAAAATAATAATAATTTAAATAACTCCAATGTAAAACCCCAATGTAAAATAAATTATATACAGCATGGATTGGGCCCAACTCAAGTGACGTCAACGAAACGCAAAACTGACCAAAGAACAAAAGTTGCTTAAATTGAGGGTGGAGGAGCCCAAACTTGCCACATGAGGGAGGTGCAACATAAAAAAGGAACAAAAAGCACAAAACTAGCAAAAACACAAATAAAGCAAACGTGACTAAATGTAACTTATTCACCAAATAAGTTAATGTTAAAGTGACAAAATAAGGTCAACTTCAACAAATACAGTTCCCACGCCGTATTTGTTGTATGTTGTAAAAGTTGTATGTTCCTGGCTTCAGCAACTCTGTTTTTTGCAGACTCAAAAGAAGAAAAAAAAAAAAACAACAAAAAAACCAGTGTAAGTAAATCAGACAAATGTTAACTAAAGTGCGCACCCAATAGAAAATACCTTGAACTTATGCATAGTGCCATTTCCCTCAGTGTTTAGCCAAAACAAGCTATGCTAACTCTGTGGTGGGAGGAGCGTCCACTATAAGTGGACAGCTGATTTTTGTTAGATGCTCACACAGGAAGGATGAAGGCTAAAGTTTTAATTGGGTTTTCCAACAAAGTACATGGTTAAGAGCATGCGCATGCATGACACCAGGGACAGCTCCTTGCTTTTAATTGTTCTCCTAGATTTGTTTTTCATTTGAATGTGTGAGATAAAAAAAAAATGGAGAAACTCTTTCAGCTCATAAATCATTACTGAGGCATTTTTAGGATGCCGAAACATGCCTGACTTAAAACAGTTATAATATTAAAAGAAAAAGAAGAAAAGATGTCGGTGGTCACGGGGCGTCTTTGGGATGGATGACCTTTTGTTTTCATGAGGTTTTAATTGGGTTGATTTGAACCTTGGCCATGCAGTTCTGTGTCTCAATGTTTCCCTCAATGTTAGCGTAATTGCTGGTTGTTGCTAGGAGCTCTGGTTCTGAGCAGGTTTGTCCCCATCACTCTGCAACTTTGGATGGGTCAAGGGGATTACAGGAAATTCATAAATATGTCTTTTGTGAACTTTTCATCAGTATGTATTAAAGAATGAGGGAATTGTAAATGATCCAATCCATCTGGGGTGGATTGGATCTCTAGTGAAGAGATTTCCTTTTTTTTTTTTTTTTTTTTTTTTTTTTTTAAAGCTAAATTCTTTGTCAAATTAAATGGAAAAACAAAATGAAGTATTGATATTGCTGAAAACGGCATCGTTTTGAGTTAAAGGCTCAAAACTTTCAAATCCAAAAGCCTCAACTGAATGAGACATTTTGCGACGTAGGCAGCCCCCAAACAAAGCGAGAGGATTGTGTAAAATCAAAAGTTTTTTATTCCACAGATCCCCGCCCCAAACGAGCGATCTCGAGCAATACAAAGTGATTATGTGTCATACGTCTCCTCTAATCTCGCATTTCCTGAAGCGGCAGGGAAAGGTCAGAATCGAGAGTATTAAGGGCGAGCGGTAATAACTTGCACTCTACCGCCAATAAATTTACGAGACACTTTAAAAGTATTAGAAACCGCCTTTGACAGCAAACTCTTTCTGAAAGCTTCACACCAAACGTGAAAATGTATTAGTTAGTGTCGCAGCTGCGCCGGAGGGCTGTTCGTCTGTTTTGCCATTAGCTAAATTGCACAAAATCAAATTAATGCACAATGCAAAAACTATGTGCAAGCTGAGTCTAAGTACTCCTTGTAAATCCCTTTTGTCAGAACAGGGAGAGTTCCTGTAGCGCTCTGAGAATCAAGTCTTATGTTTTACATTGCCACGTACTTTATCAGCCGTTCACCGAGTAAGTAAGAGTGCGGGAAGCAAAGGCTATCGACTTGTGCGTTTATGCTGCATTTCTAAATTAAGTTTAAATAAGGACTAATGGATGCTTTGCAGCTCAAATGTGCTCATGTGGAAAGCTTGGAAGAGTGGGGGCATAAATATGACGGCACTGCAAGTCCTATAGCTAGAGACCAGGAAGGGACATAGTGACTTACTTATTTCCACAGGTAAATAACACTTTTTAAAAAAAAAACAAATGAAACTCACGACTTCATTATACTTCACTGGGATCTTATGCGACAGACCTAAATGTTCAAAATTGTAAAGTGGAAAAAAAAAAAAAAAAAACTATGGCATTCAAAATGTTTTCACAAAAAAAAGAGAGATGGGTCGTGAATTTCTGAAGCCAAAAAAAAAAGAAGCATCCAGCTGTTCTGTGAAGGCATCAGAGGTTTGTTGGAGAACATGAGTAAACAAACGGCACCGAGGAATAACACCAGTAACTAGTTACATTTACTCAGTTTCTAAAAAGTTGTGTAACTTTTAGAAAAGAAAAAAAAAAGCCTTTAGTATCTTTACTGCATTTTACATTTTCTTGGGTAATATTATTATATGAACTATTTTTACTATTGAGTACATTTCTGGACACTGTCCCATACAAGTAACCGCAATGAAGAACATATTTGAATCAAAAATGTGTAAGAGGCATGACACATCTACAGACTTTGTTCTAATGTTGTTTTCAGTCGGCACAGTGGTGGCAGCATCATGCTGTGGGGATGCTTTTCCTCAGCAGTGGCAGAGAAGCTGCTCAGATTTCTCATTTTTAAGTTTTTTTTAAATTTTTTACTCTAGTGGCCTTTATTTGAAATTTCTCAGACAGAAAAGTGGCCAATGAGAGAGAGAGGGAGGACAAGAGCAAAGGTCACCAAGTCGGGAATCGAACATGCGACGGCCGTGTCGATGACTAAGGCCGACATTAGATTCAATCATGTTCTTCTACAACGACACAAAGACTTAATTCTCAAACAAAATGGTTGGCTTGTGAATTTAATGTTTAGTTTGTAACTCGATTTACTTCACAATCTAAATATTTAGCTCCAATTTAAAAAATGTATTTTGCTAGCTAAATATTTGGTTCCAAACTAAACATTTGATTTTCAGGCTAGCAAGCTATTTAGCTGGCTTGCTAACTCAGTAGTTAGGTAGCAAGCTAAACATTTAGCTCGTAGCTAAACATTTCGCTAATATAAAAATTAGCTTGTCGATAAGTGGAAGCGGAATATCAAAATAAAAGGCGGAGTTATAAACGTGGGCCACAGGACAGACCAGGAGCTTCTTAAAGAGACAGAGGCCCATTTCAAAGCGTCAGACTGGAGAGCCAAATTTCTTTTAAATCGTATTTAATGCAGCGGCTTTATAGCTGAAGGTGACATAGCGCCATTTTATAACACAATCAAGTAACCGTGTGCCAGAAAGTATGTGAGATCGACAATTCAACTGAACTTAACAGAACTTGAATTTTTACAAAAAGGAAAAAGCCAAAATGTGTCTTGAAGACGACTTGGCAGAGAAGGTCCCTCAAAGTATTTACTAAGGTAAAGGACAAAATAAATAAATAAATAAATAAAAATAAACATAAAAGTTGTAAAATGACAGTGTGAAAAAGTTTCTGCGAGGTGTGATAATATATATTTGTAATATTATGAAGATCAGGACTCGTATGGAAAGCGGATGAGAGTTAAAAGTTACTTTTAAAAGGACTCATTATGGTTTAAAAATATTTAAATGAAATGGGGGGTGGAAACCTGAGATATTTCACAGATGTCCAAATGGATGCTTCTGATGTCTGAAAGATGATCCTATTGATCATCGCGATGGTCACGGACGGCACCGCGCGCGGTAATGAGTCATAATGAACATAATAGGGCAACGCGCGTTAATCACTTCCGAGAGGGAGATGAGATGGAGAACCGGGAGACAAAACCGAGCGAAGCAGAGGAAAGAGGGGGGAAAAACAGAGGAGGGCTGGGAGACTGTGTTTTTCTTTTTTCTTTTTTTGGAGTCCCGTTATTATTGGTAAAGCTGAGCTGGAGTCAAAGCGAGAGAGAGAGAGAGAGAGGGAGAAACAGAGAGAGAGAGAGAGGGAACAGAGAGGAGAGAAAGCCGACGATGACAGCGTTCGTCCTTCTCTGACTCAGTTTTGTGACCGACTGGACGGACAGCACCAGCAGCCGAAGAGGAAACTTAAGATGATCACACCGAGATCCGACAGCCGAAGGTATTTTTATTTTGTATCTTGAGCTTCCTTTTATTTTCAATTTGAAACCACGGTGAACATGTCTGCTTCATATTTCCACCTCGGTCAGGCTGAGTGGAGATGAGACCCAGTTTCCCCTCATCAGCATCAGCATCACCATCATCGCTCTGTTTGGGAATCGCCTGTCTGCTCTTTGGCATCCCTGCTTGACACTTTGTTTTTTTGAAATTACGCTTAAATTATTACTATTTTTTTTTTGTAAAACGAGTCTTTCAAGAAAAAAAAATAGAAAAGATGATGCTACGTGGATTCGTGGATATAATGTTAGGGAAACGGAAGCGTTAATGGAACAACTCCGTGCGCATTTTCTGCGAGACTCGGACGTGCCCGAGCCTGCTTTTATTGCTACGAAAAGACAAGAAAACAAACAAACAAAAAAAAACTAACAGTCGAATCAACGTGTAATATAACTGTGTACAACTGTGCAGCAGTTCTGCGACGGATGGTGGCTGACAGGCAGGAGCCCCGTTTGGAAGTCCTTGCTCCAACACTGAACCTGTCCCCTGACGCGCAGCAGCAGCACGCGCTTTAACGCGAGGGACTTTAACCGCCTTGATTAAAACGCACACCGGATAGTGATCGATCCTCTGATCGATCACGTTGATCCGTTCGTCGCTTCCACCTGATTTGTGCTTCGTTCAGGTGTTTCCCTCGACCTCAAGGTGAAGGAAATGACACCCTCTCTCTCTCTTGAGCAAACTGGACGGGCACGATATATATATATATATATATATATATATATATATATATATATATATATATATATATATATATATATATATATATATATATATATAATTCTTTTCCCTGTTGTTTTTTTTTTGTTTTTTAACGCGTTCCTGACAGACAGGCGCAGCCAGTCCGGGGCGCAAATCTGTCTTATGCGCAAATCTGTCTGCGGTCCAGCGTGTCCCCAAAGAGGCTGCGAGGCGCTTAATTGCCAGTCGCGGTACTGAAGGGGGGCGCATGTGACTGGGTTTGGGGCAGGGGTGGGGGCCGGTCATACCACTTCACATGACATCACTAAGAGAGCCATCAAGGGAATCATATGAGCCAGAGATAATGTATCTGTGCTGGTAGTATCTTTTATGTAATTTATTCTGTTCTATGTTTTATGCATGAATTTAAAAGAACAAAGACCAAACTTTCTGGATTTGCAAAATTAATTAATTTGCATGAATATGTTTTCCTTTTATACCACCCTGCATCTGCTTATTATGCACAACAAGCCTCTGGAGTCACTGGTGCTCCACCAAGAGGACCACCACTAGTTGCAATGACCACCCTTAGTCAGACTGTCCTATATGCATATGTTTTTTGTGTGCATATGTTTGAGGGACAAGCTTTTGCTTGATGATCTAATGCATTAATTTAACATGGTAAAGGACTAGTATTGTTGCAACATATGTTTTGACATTCGATTGGCACTCAACACATCAAATCGGCCTCGTTAGCCTTGTGGTTGACAACAGGAGATTACCAGAACGCTAGGATGCTGTTGCATTGGACCTAAACGTCACATTCCTTCATGTCACCGTTTCTATTAAAGCTCCTGAAATTCTGCGTTGGTGGTTGGTTTTGGTGTGCCGCCACAAGATTATTCCAGCCCCGTTCCACCCGGCCACCCTCTTGCAAAGTTTTCTTGAGGCGCCCGTGCTAATTGCTTTCATTCATTATACAGCCTCATAAGTTGGTGATAATAAGTCTTTGGCTTTGTCGCCACTTGTGCTGGCAATGTGTTCGTGCCTTTGCAGATATCACCAATATGTTTTATTTATTTATTTTCCTGCCCTGTGCACAAATGTAATAATGTGTGTGTGAGAGACCTTAAGCATCCACTGCCCCTCCTGGGAAATACATTTGCTTGGATTTATGACCTGCCTTCTCAGGTTATATCGATTATTACAGCCTGCTGTGTACCAGCTATATTTTTGTAAGAGCAAGAAAAGTGGGTCTGCCGTATCTATATATAAATTCTGGATGTTGTCGGGAGCACGGCGAGCGTTTGAAACAGTCATCTCTGCAGCTGAGGTCAATTCTCCAGTGAAACATCTTTGCTCTTATAGCCCCTTGTTGAACACATTAGGACTAATGTTATACATGAATGGCTCCCACACACACACTCGCGAACACGCTTATGATGGGTCTTAAGCGAGCGTAATGGCTCTGTTCGGTGCGAGAAGTGCTTATGTATGTGGAAAGCTCATATAGCAAACATCCCTAGGTGAAAACCGCAATTACATTTGTTTACGTATACAAGTCCTATAATTTGCTTTTGAATGTGATGATCTCTGCGTATCGGTTTCTTTGATTGCATTAGCAGTTGTCAATCATCTTTCCCCTGACCAGCAGGGGCATTGCGGGAACTCAATTGGTAAGAAATCAAAAGAACGACGCGTGCTGCTTTTCTGCTTTGGTTTGTGCCAGTCTGCATGTTAGCATTCAATGAATAGCTCTTTACCAAAATGGGACATGGGAAGCAAAAGGAATGATGCGAAGCCAGGGTGAGACGATTTTTTTAAAAAAAGGCATTGAGGTATGAGAGGGATGGTGTGATAAAGGGACGAGGACTCACTGAAAGGTGGACAAGGGTAAGGTTAAAGAGATAAGGAGAAAGAAAAACGAGGAAAGAACAGGAAGAGGAAGAGCAGGTAGATGTGGAAACGGGTTACACAGAGTCTCTGATGTTGATGCTGAAACTGCGCAGACATTACAAACTGAAAGGAAAGGTGTTGCTGTTACAGCATGGGAAAGACAGACTTGGCATAGGTACTGTCGATCTGAAGACAGCTGGGTTGGGAAAGGATGATGATAGAATCGGACAGAAGAATATGCCAAGAATGGACACACTGCATGAAAGGGAATGTGATTTGTTTTTTAGCATCAGAGGTCTTAGGTTCCTAAGACGATTATCTGGAAGGGCTATAGAAGTCAACTCTTACCTTATCCACTTGTTTGCCTCTGAGGTGACAAACAACGTAGCCTCATAGCAGTTGGTTAGCCTTCTTGTTTTGCGGTTTGGTAGTGATGTACCATTGACAGATGGTTTATGTGACCAGCAGAACCCAACACACGTTGGCAGCAAAGTGAACCAAGATGGAACGAATCACTGGATTTTACCCAAGACTAGCGTTGACACTAAAAAAACAAACTGATTACTTTATAGAAATGTTTTATTGCATGATGAAGACAGACCACACCAGTAATGTCTGTCTTCATCATGTTTGTAATATGATGAATAACATGTTGTAATATTACATCATGTTTGTAATATTGCTAATATTACAAACTCTCATTGAGTTTGAAATAGACTTGATTAGAGTCTATTTCAAACATAAATCCTTTGCTAAAGAGGCTAAAGATTGACAGGGAAACAAGATCTGAAATCTGCTTTATTATTTAATAATTTCTTCTATGGATTTTCACACCAGGTTGTTACCTTTAAGGTAACTAGTGTTTCCTTGCTGGAGTGACGAATCACTCACTTGCACTGTTGCACTGGCTGTCCTTTCTTTGTTGATGTAATCACAGTCCGGCCACAGTCTGGCCCATATCTCATAGATATGGGCCTGTTTTGTTGAGGCAGATGTAACGTCATGCACATCCACATCCACATCCACACAGGGAACACGGTAAATTATCGGTGAGTTCCCTCTTTCCTTTTGATTCCCTCCTAATGAGAATGAGAGAACCCCCGTGATGATCACCCTTGGGGGCTTTTCTCTTTTGTGACAATGCTCGTGTGTGTGTGTGTGTGGCAGTCAACAGCAGCGTACCATTCATTAGTTGACAATTCAGTGAAATGAATCAAATAACATAGGCTCCCAGGGATCCGTGTGGAGAACAAGGAAATGACTGCTTATTGCTCAACACATGAACATTCCCCTGGGCCCTCATGCACAGAGATAATGCAGTGGCTCAATTCCCTTTCCACGTCTTTCTAATGGTGAAGGAAACATGGCGCTTCTGCAATCTAGCGTTGCTTCAGATCCCCCCTTGTGCTCGCCTCCGTGTGCTTTTCAGGGATGAGGAACACAGACTGAGCTGTGCAGAGCCCCTCTTCCTCTTGAGTCGGACTTCGGAAGGGGGAGTAATAAGGCCAGCGACTCTGCACTGACATTGCTGAGAGCTGAATCTCTACTATATCAGCTCAAATTACCTACTCAAGGCAAGTGACTGATGAACCATTTCTCACCCACACGTGATGCTCCTTTTATACACCAGAAAGATGTATGCGTGCGTGTGTGTGTGTGGGGTGACGTACTATCCCTTCCTCTCATTGCCCTTTGATGGTGATCGCGCATTAAAGGAAGGGAAGGCGGATGATTGCTGATGCAGACTTTTCAAGACGGGGAAATTTGCCAGCAGTTTCACAGCAAGATTCCCTGAGGAGAAGTGTTGGAATTAGCCTGAACATCCCGCCACCCTGCTCTTCCCTGCAATCCCAAATATTTCTTGAATGTTGAGCTCTGCCTTCAGCATACCCAGTTGAAATTTAGGGCAGGACACACTGACCCTCAGCCTTTGCATTGCTATGTTGAGACACGAGGCCACCATCTCCCTGGCGCTGAGGGAGGAGGTGGGAGAGGGTCATTTAGAGAAAATGGTTCTGTCTGGCGGGTGGCACAGTGCTCTTTTTTTCCGCCCTCTCTGTAGAAGCCTGCGGTATAGTGTTTCAGACGATGTCACGGTCTGATTGTCACAGACCAAGAGCGTTGTTTACGTGCGTGCACGTGGTAGTGTGTGTGGCTGGCACATTTTCATGCACATATTCAATTGAAAGCTTTCAAACAAGCTTCCCTATGTGCTGTTCCTCCAGTTGTATTCCCCCTTTCACCAGAACTGAAAATGCAAAGATCCTTTTTTCTCTTCTCCCTCCTACTAACTGCAGGAGTCTATATTACTGCCTGGTTGAGCTAGATCTCTGAACTAGATTGTTGAAAACAAGTCCCGGCTCTGGTGGATGGCTGTCAGGATGGGCGGAATAAAAGAGGATTCCAGTGAGAAAAAATAAATTGCACAGCATCTCGCTCCACTGGAGACAAAATACAGAAAAACAGGAGGCTGCCCCAGGCTGGGTGGCTTGGCATTTGCGTGTACATGGATGTTCTACGTATTAACATTTATACCCCACTGTGCAGAAATGAGAATGAAAGAGGGCAAGCGAGGCAGACATTGACAGAACGGGAACAAGTGTAAGGGTTGACTGTGTGTGTAGATGTGTAGGTTCTTGGTTTTGCCATCATCGGCGGTGGCATCGGAGCGGTGAGCTAAAGGAGGAGTCCTTTCTTATTGCTTTGGATAGAAAGTTTGAAGAAAGTTTGTCCTTTTTGTAAAAAGTGACACAATGTTTTTTGTTGTAGATGCAAAATATCATTCGAGAGATTCGAGTCAGTTTGTCACAAACTGACTGACGTCCAGACACAGGAGTGTTACTGTATGTGGATGATGTTGTGTGTTTGGCTGTTTAGTGATTACCTTTCTCTGTAACATTGAGAAAAGGACAATGTTACCTTTTCAGGTAACACTCCGTTATTGCTGGCAGGACAACTTGTCTCACGATAACAAGGCAGGTTCATCTGCAATAAACGAATGTTTGTCTGTAATTCGTAACTAAATTGACTTTAAGGTTGTCCTACTTATCTTAGTTTTCTTAAATTAACTTTTTTACAAACGACAGCATTAGCTAGAAAGTGATCTGTTCCCATGGCAAAAAGCTGCAGAACTATGCACAGACCTTGTTATTGAGCTGCAAGATTCATCCAACGCAGTCGTTTGAGGGTAAGACCAGAACTGATGCCAAAGCATATTCTTTGTTGTTCCATCAGACAAACTCAGGAACTGATTAAGCTTTCCACAGTCAGAGAACTGCCTTCATCCCAAGTCATCAAGTCTCCAAAAACATCTCTTTGTAAAGGTTTGATTCCACTATACATGATCTGAAAGCCCCATTGTTCTCAGCAAGTCAAGTTTATTTAACAGCACGTTTCGTCAAGATGGTAATTCAAACACGATCCGTGATACAAACATAATACAATAAGCAAAAAAAAAAAAAAAAAAAAAAGAAAAGAAAAGCATTACATTACAGTAGCAAAGTAAAGTAATGAAAAGCTGCAGTCCAGTTGGAAATTAACTGTGTTTTTGATGTTAATTACAGGCAACTCTAAGCAAACGGGTTTGTAGCCTTTTAGCCTTGATGTAAAGAAACCCAGTGTTTTATCATTTTTGCAGTTTTCTGGAAGCTCATGCAAGATGAACGTTGCTTCTCCACGTTTGGTCCTGACTCTGAGAAGAACCAGAAGACCCGAGCGGTCCATAAAGCTGACGCTACGACAGATCTTTAATGATCTCCTCCTATAAAAGGAAAGAGCAAAAAGGCCCAAATTGGGCGATTCACGCTTCCATGTTGATTATAGAGCTCTGACGCAAAAAAGGCTAGAAATCGAGTTTGCACTCTTCATAAACCGTAGCACACTGTGCTGCATCGACTCATATAAAATTTTATAACAGGCGATAATAAAACTGATATCTTATTACAGTGAACAGATATTGAATCTTTAAAGACCGGCGTCTTAACGGTTCGTCTCAAATGAGGTACGTTGAGAGGATGTCTAACTAGAGTTTTAAACGTGGCTCTCACAAAGGTTTGACTGCCGTGTTTCAAGGGCCCATTTTCCATTCCAGCAAAGAGCCAGTGCTGAGGTTAGCCACTTTTATGGATTCTGTCGCCAAATTGTGCACCAACCCATTACCCCTTCTTTGCATAAAAAAAAAGGGGAACGTGTGTTGGAAAAACAGAGCTGGTTTAGCACTTGGAGCCGATTCGGCTGATTGGGTGGACAGCTTCAAACGTGTGTGTTCACACTTGACATTGAAATTCATCCTAACTCACCCTCTCTTTTTGCAATTAAACGCGGAGCAAGATCAGAGGGCTGAGAACGGAAAAACAAACCAGCCTCTTTTTCTTCCTAGATTTCTCTGAAATTATGACTGAAGCCATACTCGATAAGGTCAAAAATAACTAGCTATGATAAAGACCTCTAATAGGCTAATGAAACTAAAATGTGATTGCTGTATTTTAGGAGTTTCTGCTATGAAAGCAGGACCTTCAGCTCTACCCTCACTTTACATGTGTTTACCGCTGTTGGCTGAAAGAGTTACAATTTTGGGATGGAGGGTGATTATTTCTATTTTAAACCCACTGAACAATGGATGAATTTACCTACTTTTCTAAGCCTTACACATCTGAATCTGAATAAATATGTGTAATTCCAGTTTCCCCCACATTAGCAGCAAGTAAGTACCGTATTTTTCAGAGTGTAAGCCGTTGCTTTTTTCCCCACACTGAGCCATGCGGCTTGTAGCCCGGCGCGGCTTTTCTGTGAATTTTTCTTCAACCATTGGAAGTTGAAATTGGAAACCAAAGAAGAAAGTGCTATTTTTCATTTAGAACAAGCACACGCTAGCAGCAGGCACGACGGAGAAATTTCTTCAAACTCATCATGGAAACAACAGGAAGAAGTTCAGATGATGCAGCTTTTAACTTGAAGGCTATCCATCTTGGCAGTACGGGAGGGAAATGGAGCCGCTGCACAAAAGCTTGGCGTGGACGAATCCTTGGCTCGCCGTTGGAGACGGAGGCACGCGTCCTTAATAAATCCAGCAGATTTATGAAGACTGCGAAAAACCGAGAGTGCAGCTTATATATGTACGCTTCCAGGTGCGCCCGATAGTCCCGAAAACACGGTGGTACAATTCGCAGACGTTTATAGCACAAACTTTTACCAAGATTTGCGTTTGAATATGTCAAACACCAACTCTCAGCGTTTCTGTAAATCATGAGTCACTGTGGTGGGAGGACAAAGGTGTTCAAGTTGGAAATGGATGAAAGAACAGAAATATCAGTCACGCTGCCCGGCTCGTTCTTCCATGTTCAGGGATAATGAGGGTGGAATCCATGAGGAGGGTCAAATCTCTCTGAACCACACGGAAATCAAGCGAGCTACAATTAGGAGTTCGGCTTGTGGACTCTGGTATCGTAACACCGAACAGACGAATCTAAAATGGATCAAAAGCCACAATGGAAAAGCAGTTTTCAGCTTTACAGCTCCCTTTTGTGTGTTTTCTTTTCTTTTTTTTTTCACTTGAGCGCATGTGAAATTGGAGGCAGCAAGTGGAGCTAACTTTAATAATTTCATTTTGGGTTAACACAATTTACAAAGGCTTTTTATATGCTGTGCAACAAAAAGGTGCCTCTGACTGTAACCAGTGCTGAGGAATGACATTTTTTTTTCCCACAATTCAGAAAATTAGCTAATATTCTGAACAATTAGGTTTGGATCAAAGCAGCAGCGTTCACACACTGGTAGTAGTGCCATGGTGCTGGCAGCCCAAAGTAAATGGAAAAAAAAACAACAACACTGTTTTGAAATGAAATACTCAATGACCTGCTAATCCGAGTAAAATCTGTGGATTTTAAATAATTCGATTTAATCGGAGGAAAAAAAACCCAAAAAACAACCTGACCCTAGAGTATGTTTAGAGAAAGAAAAAAAATTGTTCGCTTTTTAAAATCGTCATTCAGAGGAATGACTGTGTTCAACTGGATGGCATGCAGCAACCTACCTGTCCGGACGTCCTGAAGCGTCACGTCATCCTTTCCCACCTCATTTCTTCCCCTACTTCTGTTTCATTGAGTCTCCTTTTCCTGTTTCAGAGGCGAGAGCGAGTGCTTAGATATTTGCTCAGGTGGCTGTGAGTTACAGTTCAGCCTCAGATGTGCCTCTGTGGTTGTGGTGTCGGGGGCCAGGGGGGCCCTCGATGGAAGAACACCTACAGCATAAGCTGCCACCTCTGACACAGGAGTCCTGCAGGAATTTATTAAATCCTATTGCAAATTTCCCTTCTCCATGAAGATAATTGGCTTATTCCTGTGTTAAATAGCCGGTCCTTCAGGATACCGGCTTCAGCATGCTCTGTGTAGACATGTCTGTTCCTCTGTGTGTTAGGGACTTAGACATATTACCTTCTTACTTACTGTGGGAAAATGATAAACTGATGGCAGAGTGGCTCTGCGTGTAGCCTCTAAGCTGAGGTGTCTCGGAGGGCAAAGGGCATGGGCTTGATTCCCAGCAGGCTCTTCTTTTGAAACAAGCCAAAATGGCTCCTTCTTTTTGACGTTGGGGGCAGCGGATGCACAGACAGCCTAGTTTAGGAACAATCTGCACATCCGAGCTGCATTTTTCATGCCCTCTAATGCACCCGATTTCTGCTCTTTTATTTTTTATTCATTATTTTTTTCGTTGCCACAGTTTGAGGCTTCCACGTCGACTTGGGTGTGGAGAAGGTGTTGCCTCGCCTAAATCGTCACCCGCACATCAAACGCAGTCTGGGTCTCAGAAGAATCCTTCCCTCAGCGGCCTCGCGGTCCGCAGGAGATACGACCTCAAAAACTGCGCGCGTGCAGACGGGCTTCGCGTGCGCCTCTTTTTATGCGCACTTTAGCCCCCGAAGTGGCTCCGCAGCCGCACCGACAGCGGACGCTTCTGTGCTCCTGGCCTCCGGGCAAGCTGCTTAGCGATGAACCAGACCTCAGCTGATCCAGCAGCTCGGAAAGAGAAGGAAATCAACTCGACGCTCGAGCCAGAAGACGAGCGGGTTCGGAGATGGATGAATTGTCGGCGGATGCGCAGCTGTTGGCCTCCTCTGTGAGCCCACGTTGGCAGCCAGAGAGCCATCGCGCATAATTCTGGGACGTGACCGAAAACTGTCTAGTTAGAGTGCGTCAGGAAATGGATGAAAGGGGGGAGAATTCCCCACACGTGGTGGGAGGAAAGAGACGGAGCTCAAAAAGAAATAAAAAGAAGAAAAAAAAAAACCCGCCTCTTCTCGCTCTGTGTGTGCGTGCGTGCGTGCGTGTGTGTGTGTGTGTGTGTGTGTGTGTGTGTGTGTGTGTGTCCTGATGGCTGCTAAGTTGAACAAAGACAACAGAGAGACAGTTGCTATGATGTGGTTTCAAACCGAGTGCTCTGTCAGTGTGAAAACATGCTGGACCTGCTGTGAAGTGAAATGGTTGAAAGCATCTTTTCAAAAGCCTGACTGATGATATTGAGCAGATAAAATGGCAGCACCTCAGGGAGGATTTTTTTTTTTTTTTTAAATAAAAATACAGAAGCAAAGTACAGTTAGTTCAGGCTCATGATGTCAAATTACGTTTAATCAATGACATGTTTTTTGAATTTGTTTAATGTCGCTACTTTGTCACATGGGAGATGGGATTAATGGTTTGCATTGTGCTGAATGGTTGTGTTTTCTAGGCTACCCAACAATCACAAAGGGGCGAGCCACGGAGCGGGCGGTTCATCAGCGGCGTAATTAATGCAGTGTAGTTCAGTTGTCATGCGTGATATTTCAGGACTGCGATCTGCTTGAAAAGGCTTTTTGATGAATGGCCAATTAGAGGCAGACTCCTCATGCCTGGTGGCTGACTGATCTCTTTTTAATGGCACTCCTGTTTCTTTGATAAAACACAAAATGAATCATCGATACCCTGTCCCGGGGAGGTGGGGGACGCTGAGCTCTGAATTGAATAGTAATTGGGTTTGCAGCAGCAGCGGTTTGGGGTCAGCAGCGTCAGTTTTGGGCTCTGTGGCAGTGGTGACCTGCCTCAATTATACTCCGATTCACACGGCTGCTCCTGCGATTTGCTGTTTGTTTTTCGTCCCAACTACTACGAACAATTTAATCCAGAGACTGTGTGTTTTTTTTGCGTTTGCGTTCAGTGGTCCTGGAGCCTTTCCCTCCATTTCTAATGCCGAACTGCGGAATAATCGCTGCTGTTTGCTGCCAGACTGGGAAATGTAACTTCCAACGGAAAGAGAGAAAGAGCCGTCATGCTGATTGAAAACTGGAGTCGAATAGAATAAAAATTCAAATTGGAGTCACTGTTGGGCGTACATGCTTGCTCCACTCAACATTTGACTGTGTTCTTGGTTGGTGGAGATTCTTTTCCTTTTTATGCAGCTGGAGTCAAAACTGCCTGCAGCCAGACACTCATACAGAAATCATTGGTAGGATATCTCAAAACTTCTTCCACAGGTACTTGTTTTGGCCTGTTCCTGGATGACAGCTGGTACATTGCGCCGCTGAGTTTTGCAGACTATTTTTTTTGCTTCTGTGAGCAGATGTTCATCAAATCTGAGATTTCTGTGTGCTTGTACCTTTTTAAAGGGGCCGAATCGCGTAAAATTGACTTTGTTCAGCTTTGCGTCATGTTATCTGCTTATCAAAAACATACCTGAAGTGTTGCTTTGATTCTTCCACGTATGTTGGGTAAGTCCTTTAATTCTCCATGACAACCATTCAGCTGTGCAGAATTGCCTCACCTCATAGAGACTCGTTATAGGAGTCACTTCGGTGAAACGCTGATAAAAACGTCCTTAAAGGGTTAATAGAGGAGTGACGTTGTGATGACTTCCTGAAGGCGGACTTTCAGAAACAGCGGGAGTTTTTTTTTTTTAAAGAGACAGAGGCCCAATTTCAAGGCGCTAAATGATTTAGTTAAACCTCTTTTAAGTCATGTTTAATGTATACAGCATTTTTGCAACTACTGAAAGTAACATAGTTACTTGATCGCGCTATAAAATAGATCTGTGCGCCTGCAAAAACACGCAACACTGCCTCTTTTAGTTTTCCACTTACAAATCTTTTCTGTACAAACACCAACTTGAATCTGTGAGGTTATTTGATGTGTCATCAAAACAAGATTAACATCAATTGGTTCGGCTTCTAATGTGTAATCCATTATTTTTTTTGTTGTTGTTGCATGATTATTTTAGATTCTTGAGTGTTTGGCTGAAAAACACCCACTTTGATTAAACATGAGATATTTTTCCTTGATGTCTATGCTCTGATTGCGATGCATTGTTTTGTTTTTTGTTTTTTTAAATGTTTTTCAAAGAGCATTTCTTTTTCTGCATAATTAATGGTCTGGGAATAAAACGCAACCACGGCAGAGATAAGGAGTGCCGCAAAAGGTACAAAGGAAATACAAAATGTCTCATTTTCTCATTTATTTGCCACTCCTCCTCTGGAGACGACTAATACGTGTTTGCTTTCCCTCTGAAAAGGCGGTTGTCACGAGAGAAGGGTCGAAGCTGCGAATCCACACTGTGTGACAATTTGAGCGAGCGGCCCACCAGGCCGCTTTTGGCCCACCCAATGGGCAGCGACACCTTTTTATTTTTTTCTTGTTTTCCCATCAGTGCTTTGCAGCGGGGGCCTTCAGCCACTGGAGATTTCTCCGCTTCCCCAAGCAAACAGAAGAGCCTCAGATGGAGGCGATTAATGCTGTCAAAATGTCACCGCATCCACCTGCCGGCGTCGTGGGAGCGGGACGATAATCTTATAATTCATCGCATTAGCCCGCAGGAGTGCGTCTCTTGTATGCATCTGGCTGTAAATGGCACAGGAGTATGTGTATGTGTCTCTCTGGCCACCTCCCCCCCCCACACCTGCCTCTCACCCTCCGCGCCATCGCACAATGCGACGCGCTAAAATTGCAGAGCGGCCCCTTTTGAGCTCGGTCGCGACGGGAGTTGGTTTGACAGGTGGCCCGCCCGGGGAGAGATACAGAAGAGGGTGGGGGGAGGAATCTCATGTTGTGGGTTTCCACTTTATGAACGTCATTATCGTCTTCACCTGACCCCGAGGTCGTCCCGCCGTTCAGCTTCGACCCCAATTTTGTCAGAAAACCTCGAGTAGCGGTGCGCGTGGTTTCCTCGAACGAAATTGGCAATCGAGTCAACAAAAGGGACTTTTTTTTTTCCTTTTTCCTTCCTATTTCAGAGTGGAGTGTTAGGCGTGACTGCGTGTGCCTCTATGTGGCGTACGCTGACTCAGTAATCTTTCCCGCCTGGAGCCGTCAGCATCTTTCCTCCAAACAAAGTTTCCTGACTGCGCCTCCGCCAGATTTGGACCATGTAGAACATTAGTGTAGCAGCCCACGCTCCTAGAATACAGATTTGTTCTTGAGCGCACGCCAGAAGGCCTCTATATTTTACGAGCCGCCTCTCTACCAACACAACGTCTCGAGACTAATTATCGCGGTCGCACTGAGACACAAAGCTCGTTTATTATTGCATCGACATCACATTTGTTTGGGCCCTGGCCTACATGGCAGGGGATCCACGGCGCACGGTTCAGATGGAGAATCCGCTCTACTGCGTCGGAGGCTAAAAGGTTGTTTGTTTTTGTTTTCAAGAGTCTTGTCATTCGTCTCCTCTCGGTCGACAAGGATTTTTTTTTTTTTTAAATGTTCCCGTCTTTTCCACATGTGAGCTGCTCACTTGGGAACCGAGCTCGGATTCCGAGAAGCTCTTTTCCACATCTGTCCTGCCCTAGAAATGCCTCCATACTTTTATTATACTATTTTGCCCCTCGCTTCCTCTCCCTCCACCCAGCTTACTGTATCTGTTCTCTGATTTAAACTATTTTTACACATGGTGCAAGACTATTTTTAAGAGCCCGAGAGATGTCAATCGCAAAAAAATGGAAGTGGAGCACGCCGACGTCGTTTAATGAAGCCACTCGCTGGTTCGTGGGGAGAATTTGGAATTTCTAATCTGGAAATATCTTTTTATCCAGGATTATGTAAACAGGTGTTACATTTACCTTTATTACGTGTGGACCTCCTGGACGGCCGGTTTCTACTTCCGGCTGTCGTTATCGAGCGGTGACGACTGGCAACACGCGGACGCACTGCCAGTCAATAACGAGCTCCAATCATTTAACATCTCAAAATATTCCCAGGTCGAAGGCACTTTGCAGTCGATCCTGGCATGATTACTGAGGGAAAAAGTCCAAACAAGCTGTCAATCTCACGCCGGCTGAGAGAAACGGACGCAAAAACATGTTAAATATGTGTTGGTAAAGTCTCTTGGACATTTGGCTTTGGAAGGATTGCTTAGGTATTTTATGGAGATAAAACATGACACAAATAAAATTACACACCATAAAAAAAACCTCATAAT
This sequence comes from Poeciliopsis retropinna, assembly GCA_010277075.1. Lineage (NCBI taxonomy): Eukaryota > Metazoa > Chordata > Actinopteri > Cyprinodontiformes > Poeciliidae > Poeciliopsis > Poeciliopsis retropinna. The sequence continues at coordinate 11,558,079 of VMRM01000022.1, forward strand.
TTGTAAAGTGATGAGGGAATTATGTAGTCCACACAAAATCTGAAAAGTGTGGCGTGCACTTGCACTTGTATTATTAAGCCCCTCCCCTAACACCACGCCCCAAAGGGTGAATAATTTGCAGAATCGCCTTGCTGCTCAGGCTTCTTCCAACTTTGAACACAACAGCTCAAGACTCTCTTTGAACAAAAATGTCCGAGTCTTAACTGGATCTAGGTTTTGACTTTAACTGGTCCATTCGAACACATCAATATGCCCTGATCTAAGCATGCTAACCTCTCAAGTCTTTTGTACGCTGCACTTGACTCTATCCGTCTTCCCCCAACACTGAGAAACGTATGTCATGATGCTGGAGATCGTAGCATGATATAAAGTTTTAGAAAGTTTCTGCCATTTGGCCACATTTCCTATTGTCCTCTACATGCCTTGTGATAAACTACAAACAGGCCTTCTTATTACTTTCTTTTGAAAATGGCTTTTTAAGTGGACAGCTGGATCTTTGGTCAGTTTGATGCCAACCTCTACATTTTGTGATGATGGACTGAAAAGGTTCAAACCTCAGGATATTCATCCATCTGTGAAAGGCAGTTATCTGTTTATCAGTTTGTGTTTTACTTTATGTTGAGTATTTTATCTGTTTTCTGTATGTGAGGCTGCTGCTGCTCCCCAGTATTTCTGTCACAACGTCTGGTCTGGTTTTATGGTTTTGTTACGGGTTTTATTTTCTCGTCTTCTAGTGTTTTGTGTTCACAGTCGTTGCTTTTATTAGTCCTGCCTGTTAGGTTTGTATTCACAGTTCTCCTGTTGTCCTTTGTGTATCAGATCTCCAGGTTATTTTATGATAAACTGGGGTTATTTTATTCATGCCTAATTTACATTTGAATACTTGTTTCTGTTTTTTTCTGTTTGTTCTGCTTCCCATGTCTTGTCTTTACTCCTCTATTCTTCATCCAGCCTTACTCCATAGTTTACTTCCTGGTCTTGGTTATTGTGCTCTTCATTTTTCAAGTTCTCGTCTCATTTTGGTTCCAAGCTTTGATTCTTTTCCTGTCAGGTTTCATTGGTTTTAGTTCAGTTTACGCCCCATGTTTCCTGTTTCCTGTATTTGTGTATTATTGTCAAGTCTGTCGGGTTTCGGCTTTGCTCTTGTTGCAGTTAATCAAGCTCACGTTTTTCACCTGTGTCTCCCTCGTCTTCGTCAGGCTTGTGCTATTTGAATCCCTGTCTCGCCGCTGTTTGGTTGCTGGAGTCTTGTCGTCGTTAATCGTCGCTGTCAGTCGTTTTTTTCGTTCACGCTAGTCACGCTTGCCAATTTGGGTTTTAGTTTTTGCAGATAAATCTTCCCACCTAGAGGATTTATCCGCTGGGTGAATAGACCCAAATGCAGTCACCATCTGCATTTTGGTTGCCCTTTAAAGCAAAACCATCAAAAAAAGTATATCTTATGTTGCTTAGTAACCTAGACTTGCCTTAAACCACTCCAGTGTTATCCCAGACCAGTGTGCTGCATTTATTCTGAGATTAAATTACACACTTTGTGGATTATGTGTAGTAAACAGGTGACCTCTGAAGGTTGTCGTGATACTTATTTATGTGTAACAGAATAGGGGGAGGCTGAAGTCAGAGTAATGAATTAATTTGGATTTGTATGATTTAAAGCGATCTCAGATTCTCTTTCAAATCTCTTCTCTCTCTCTCTTACCTCGGTCATTGTTAGTCGTTTCCAGTCCAGGTCTCCATCTCTTTCACGAGCTACCAAAACTGAAAACAGGCGAGGTCGAGACCAAAAAAAAAAAACAACCTGTGCCCGAAATTATTCCTCGACTTGCCTCTGTCAATGGGAGAAATAGAATATTTTTTGTCTCATCTCGCCCCTTCTTTTAGAAGCAATTACAGCTTTTCTCTCACATCACTCAGCATTCCCCTGGCTCCTCTCTGTTTACCGCCATGAATGGCACATAATTTAAAAGCTGTCACCAGACATAAATTCAACTACAACACTGCAGGGAGACTGCTCCTTTGGCTGTGTTGGGGCCCCTTCATTCTTATCCAGGAGTAAATAAAACAGATTTACCCGAACATGACAATTACATGCCATCATGTCTTTGCAGATCTGTTTTTCTGTGGATTGAGTGTTTTAGATTTGTTATGTTTTTTTGTCCCCCCCCAGTTTTTCTCTGCTCTGGACACATGCCGTGACGATGACTGCGCTTGCCGATGTTCGGCTGACTCCCACGATGTGACTCATAAATTTTAAGGCTATTTATGTTTTAAAGCCTTTCAGTCAGAAATGTTTTTTTTTTTTTTTGTTCTCAGTTGGCTAGTTGAAATGCCTCCGAATACCTAATTAGAGTTTCTCGGCCTGATACGACGGACGCCGCTCCTCTTTTCCCCCATAACAAATGATCCTGACGAACTATTTCAGCTCGCCTCGTATTTAGTGCTCGCGAGGGCGTCGGGCCTCTTCTCAGAGGTTTTTTCCCTTCCGGTGTCTTCGCAGCAACGACGACGCGCTAATATATTCCGCTCTACTTTTGTCACAGTCCCTCTCTACGCACCTGCACCAAACACGCCGTGACACGGAATACGGTAAATGTCAGCAGACACGAGGAGGAAAGGCGAGTGATGATCGGATATTTCTCTGATCCGTACATATGGAGTCAATCAGATGTCTGCGAGGGAGGCTCCGCTCTCTTTTTGTGTTATCGCACGAGGTACAGCTGGAGTTGGAGCCGAGGCGTGGGGAGTGTGTGGGTGTTGTGGTGTGACACATCTGGGTAAAGTGACATGAGGAGGTCCTGATAGATTTGGGCTGAGCAGGAGCTTGTTTCTGTTGTGCTCCGTCAGGCGGAGGCTCCTTCCACATGCCTGCCTAATGCTCCTGATAACTGCTACCTAGCCTGAAGCTGCTCCGTGTCTTTATATAGACGGAGCAGCTCAGAAGTTTACACACACCTATCTATGCTGTGAGTGTCGTTGTTTTGTGCTACACTTTTCCTTTTTGATGGACTGATAACAGATTATAGGCTCAGTGATTTCTGAAAACCAAACAAGAGCAAAATTACTCTTAAACACATGCACGTAACCTGGACTTATCTGTAGTTCTGATTGGATTTGTGATCAATCTTCAAGTCATCATGTCGTTGGCGTAACGTCAAAAGAAGTGCCTACGTCACAACGGGGACGGACTTTTATCACGCGTCAATCTATGGCTGCTGAGCTTTGCCACAACGGGATGTTCCTGAACTCCTGAAGATGTTAACTTCTCCTACCCTGAGCTGCAAAACTGATGAATGTTCAGTGAGGTTGAGATCCCAGAGATTCGATCCATCCCATCCTCGACCAGTTTTGATGCTCAGTTGGGATCATTGTCCTGCTAAGAGTGCACCAGTGTACCATTTCAACTTTTTAGCTGTTCATTTTAGGTAAAGTTGAAGAACGTCAAGATGGTCCGTTTTTAGTTTTCCATTCTCTTTCTGCAATGTTGATGAAACAGCTCCTTAGCTTGATGTTGCTACTAGCAGACTTTACAGTCAGGACAGTGTCCTTTGGCTTCTGTGATGAAATGACTCAACTTTTCTTTTGGGTGACGATGCAAGTTTCCTGCGAGTCATTTGACTTATTCATGTGGACAAGTTTCATTTAAGCTTGAAGGTGCCAATTCTGGAGCGGGTGCTTCTATGTTGATTGGCACCCCATCTGTACAATTTAACATTAAATTTTAATCTGTGAAAAAAAAACAACTTAACTTCCATCTATTGACGGTGACATTGCTCTTCGAGCTGCTTCCAGATTTTGCTGGGCTGAAGCCGTAGTGGTTCCTAGGTTTGTTCCTGGGCAGCCTAATAAGTTTTCTTATTCCTACCATTAGCCGTTTGGGTCAACGTGGTTAAACTTTGACTTATTTGGGTTTTTCAACAAGACGGTGATTTTCGAAAACTGATCAGAACCCGCTTTGTACTGCAAACATTAAACTTCTGGAAAGGCCCTGACCTCAACTCCTTTGAAAATCCCAAAGTCTGCTTAAGAATCACGTCTGCACCAGTAAACCAGTCAGTTTAATTCACTCTCGGTAAATAATAAGGGTTTAAGTGCACATGCAAAGCTCCCAAATGAATATGTGACTCATGTACATCACTGGATGCCTTTGACTATCTCTGCATGCATACGTGTGTCTCTCTACAGGCAACGGGTCAAAAGTGTGGGCAGCAGTGCAGAGTGTACTCTGAAATGTGCGCGTGTGACATGATTTGTGAGTCCGGCGGAAGATGGAGGGTGTGAGATTAAAAGGACGCAACACAAGGACGTGAGAAAAGACCTGCCTGACGCCTTTGCATGCAAAATGGCCAAAACGCCCTCAGTTGATGAATGAAAGCGTCAGTGGCAAAAACGCGGCATGACCATGAAGTTGACAGTAAGAGCGACATTGAGCTCAAACAATTTCCATTTTCTGTTGAATTTCATTTCTCCGTTTCTTTAGCCAACGCGCGTCTCAAGGTTAGCTGCTAGGTTGTGCTGCTGGCGTGTGTAGTGTGCTGAAGTCTGGAGTGTTTTGTGCTTGTGCACAGGAGTGTGTACGCATGTGTGTGTGTGGATGTGTGTGTACGTGCGGTGGGCTCCCAGTGGGAATTGTATTTCGGTTGCTCAAGCCTGACAGATAACAGCCCACCCTGCTCGTCACATCAATTATTGAGGGGACGGGAAATTGATCGGCTCAAACAGTGAATGTTACCCTGCCTTGCTACGCTGCTCGGGTCCTGTTTTTTTCCCTCATACTCGTTCAGTTCCCCCTACTTTATTCATCCTATATATACTTTATATATCTATCTCTTCCTACTCTTTTAATCCCTTTTGCCCCTTTCCTCCTGTTTTGCTTCTCGACCTCTGTGCCTGACCCACTTCCTCAACAACTTCCTCTTCTGTTTGAATTTCCTGTTCTTTGAGATGCCATTGGCCGACTTCCCTTGATATTTGCCTTATCCTACAGTCATGCTCCAGGATACAGACAACTGCTTTGACTAAGTTTCTCAGTTGTCCATGTAATTCGACTTCTGTTTTTCTGGCAAACTCTGCTCTGCTGTGTGTCAACACACCCGATTCTTATTCCCTTGCAGTCTGTACAAGCCCCCTTTCGCCCTGCTTCATCCCTGCATCCTCTCTTTGCCAGCTAAACATCTTTGATCCGTCTCCCTTGCAGCTCTTTCGCGTAGAAACTCAAGTGTTTGGTCTTTGTCGGGTCGACAATGCCCCTCAGAACCACGTGCTGCTAGCCAATGGGGATGTTTGCGTTCCTATAACAACACTTCCAGTAACAGTCGTCACTGGAATGAAAAAGGAGGCCTAATTTGAGCTCAGTTCATCATAGCGAGATTGCCCCGCTTTTATTGATAATTGCCTTTTTCCGTTCAAAGGGATGGGCGCTTAAACTGTCAGCCGTGTAAACATGAGAGATGCAGCTGTTGCCGCAATTAGCGTCTCACTTTCCCCTAATGAAAGGATTAATCCGCCAGCAAATCTCTCGGCTTCTTTTCAAATGCCAAGCCCCCCATTCAGCTCGCTGCCAGTGGAAGAAAGGCGGCCCGTGTCGAACAAAATGGGACTATCTATAACCGGAGCCAAAAGTCGCATTCATCGGCTCAGCCTGGTGTCACATCATCTGGGTCCCTTTGCTCGCCGCGGAACAAGAGAGACCCTTAACCAACTGCTGTTTGATGATTTCCTGAGCGCCGCCTTTGCCATCGTCTGTTCTCGCGGCGCGGCTCCTCTGAAGAGCCACCTCCGTCACCACTCCTTCAGCCTGTTTACCTCAGCCGTCCTTTCTCCCTCCCTCACCCCTCCAGATCCATTGAGCGCTCGGATCCATGCGCTCCGGCCCTGAAAGCACAACACAGCCTCTTGTCAAAATCCCTCGCAACGGAGGGCTTTGCTTTCCGCAGACAGTTGAACGTCACTAAGTGAATAACTGTCTCCTCCTGGAACAAGATGTGTCTGGCCAGCCTGCAGTGAATGACAGGCAGCAGAGAATAGAGGAGAGCTTAGGCTACACCTTTGAAGCCATTGATTGGACTTATTGATTGGTTTTCTTTCTCTGCAACATAGAGACAAAAGGCACAGGTGTGGAGTTGCCCCGCCAGATCAACTCCATTACTAGCGCTTGCATCCCAACTCTTTGAGGTCAAGTGTTGTTCACGAAAAGGAACATAATTTACATCCAATTATTTGGAGCGTAATTCAGTCCAACTCAGAAGTTAGATTGCCTTGCAGAAGTATTCACGACCATTGACTTTTTTTTGGTTTCCTCACATCAAAACTTCTAATTTTAACATATTTTTGTAAGAACTTTATTTGGCAGATGAACACAAAGTTGGTCTGTCATATAAAGACACACTTTATAAATGTTTTAAAAATAAAAATCTAAACTACAAAAACACAAAATCTTACTAAGTATTTTTGGTCTAATTTCTTGTGCAAATGTCTTCACCGGCAGATTATTTCACTTATAACAAGACATTTTCCCATGTCAGACGTGAAATAATCTGTCAGCGGAACTACCGCTTTTCTTTTTATCAGTACTAGAAAAGTATTAATTGAGACAGTCTTCTATATCTTTCCGGAAAGTTACTTGAAAGTTAGTTTTGTCTAATTTCAAATTAACAAAGATATTTGTAATTCCTGATACAATTTTGAGTTTTTGCTGCACACAATTTCCCGATAAAGCCGAGCACACCCAAGTGGCGCCAGATTTAACTTAATTAGTAAGTGCAGCTCATCAAAAGTGTCATTTAATAATATCGTCCATCCAGCTGTTTGTTGATTTGAGAACATTCGCAAGCAAACCGCATCATACGAACCAAAGAAGGGAAGAAGTTGGAGAAATTTATGTAGGATAAGTTAAAAAAAAAATTATATCTTGAGCTTTAAACATCTGTTCAATCTTTTATCTGAAAACGGAAAGAGTATGGGACAACTGCAAACTTCGTTAGACGTTGTCCATCTAAACTGAAGAAGAAAATAATTGTTTAAAGAAATATTTTAAGATATTCTGTTTTAAAGTCTGCTCAGGTACCACCAAAATATTGAAATATATTTATATACTTTATGGCACTGACAACATTTAGAGTGGCGGAAAACACTTAAACAAACAAGGGAAGAATTTTAGTAATCCGAAAACCCCCCCAAAAAACAAAAGACATTTAGTAGCTCTAAAAGATTTTAGACTGGGATTCAGCTTGTAGGTTTAGACCGAATACATAAATTCCAGTAAAACTACAGCTATGTTTACATTTCTTGCGCTATAGATTGTTTTACTATCTAGTGTGCGGCACATGCCCTCAATGAACGTACAGACCGGGGTTAAAGTGGCGATAAGAAACCCAGTCCTACTGTAGCAGTCACTTGAGCCCTTAATGTCACATTTTGTGGCAGGCAGTAGGTAATTCATCACAGCGACTGTCACATTGGCTCAGGTCTTCCAGCTCAGCCCTTTGATTTTGTGGCAAGAAGAGAGGCTAACACTTGGCAAGCTCACTCGGGTTAGTGTTGGGTATTAATCGACTGCAGGAACTCTCTGCTCTCATGAGCTTAAAACAGTGACGATCTAACAACAAAGTAGACAAAACACAGAATTAATGAAAAACAGAATATTCTGGCGTTCATTAAAGATATTAAAGTGGTTTTTACATCTTAGTCATGTTAAAAGAAAAAAATATTATTTTCACACTTTGGTCTAAAGTTGTAGAGCAATTGCAATGATGAGGCATGGAAATAAAATAAGATCTGAGAGAGTTCCCTTTGTCGTGTTATCAGATGACCCTGCAAAGTGACAAATTAAATGGGGTTTTGAAGGTGAAGTCATATAATTACTAAGCTGAATGATTCTACGGGTTTTTGTTTTTTCTAAATGATAGACATCATCCTCTTTGTGAAAAGCACATTTAGGAAGCAAGCTGTAATTAAGCTTCAAACAACGGTTTGAAACTGAATATTAAAAATAAATCAGATCGAGGCTAATGTAAATGCTGCAGTTTAGTTGGATTGTTTTCAAGGTAGCATGATTATTTTTTCAGGCGTTTTGAAGTTTAATTTACATTCTGTAGCATTAAACTCAGTGTAATGATCAAAAGTGTCTGTATGTATGTGTATTGCAGTTGCAGTTCCCCCCCAGCCCACCAACTGTTTCATTGAAGATTATTTAAATCATTTTGCATCTGCTGGATTCTGAATTTAATCAGAACATGTGGGATTCATAGTTTCACTAACACAGAGCTCCATCTTTGTATCGGTGAACTCAAGACGTCCAGCTGCAGTTTTGTTTTGTGGTGCTTTCTCTTTTTGAGCTCCTTATCAGAGCAGATTAAAAACACATCGCGTGTTAAGTGAACTCGACCTGTTGTGAGTCCACACGGTTTCATTTTCACCCAATTTCCCCAAATTGGGCTAATGGCGCAGCGAGGAAGTCTGATGAAACACTGACATGTCAGTCATTTCACGAGGCTTTTATTGGATCTCTGTTCGTCTTTGCTTGGTTTTCAAGACCGCTTCGGGGCTAACAGACGGTGGAGTTTCACCATGCGGCTCTGTCACAGTAGAAAGGAAATAAACATGGTTGTTTTTTGGTTGGTTCTCAGAAACAAACAAACAAAAAAAAAAAAAAAAAAAGAGATTTCTGCGTAGTGGAATTATCTAAGTTATTCCATGATTATTTAATCTACGTAAATCATGCATTAAGCATCAGAAAGTGATTAGTGCTGGAAAACAAAATGGAGATGTTTTAAATAAAACTGGATTTTCTTGGTAGGTTCTGTTCTGATGTGGTGTCCCAATCAAGAGACAATTAAATTTTTTTTTTCTTTTTTAAATAAAAAAAACCCACTATCAGAGTCCCTGCTGTTGGTCTACTGTCTGCCATTTGGTCTACTGTCTGCCATTTTATCCTCACTTGCACAAGCAGTCACAATGTTTGAAATGGGCTACACGGGCAGTTGCTCAGGGCGGCAGTAGAAAGGTTGCACACCAGAAAATGAGACTTAGTGTTCTTAATACGTTTTACTTTGGTTTTACGTATGTGCAGATGAGAACAGGGAAACTGTATCGTGTTGTTTCAGTGAGATGGCACTTAATTTTATCCCACACCAGAATATCTGATCATTTCTTGCATTGTCCATTGCTTTGAGTCAGTTTTCAAAAGATTATTTCATATTTTCATGTTTACTGCTTCCAACTTATGTTATAGGCTGTGCATATAATTTTTTATTTTTCATTTAGGTTTGAAGTGTTTTTTTTGTTTTTTTTTTCACAGTGGGGCCTGTTGTTTAGCCACAGGTACAATAAGTGCATCAGGGCTATTTTTTTTTATTGTATAATAAAGATTAGCTGAAAAAGAAAAACACATTTAGCACTTTAAAATCATTGTGTTGTGAAAGATGGCCCTCCTGGCTCACACTACCAAGTGCACTCGCATGCAGCCACAACCGACTCTATTTTGAACTGTACTTTGTTATTAGTATATTGATTGATTTTAAGAGCCCTGGATAAAGCAGCTATTATTGGTCAGAGTATAAAGCCTAGTTAAGTGTCTGCTCTCTGTCTATTTTTAATTTATTCACTCTGAGCTGCAGGGGTTTGCAGAATGCTACTTAATTAGCTAATTTAAGTTCCGAAAACCGAATTTGTAATTACGGCCAAACACATCCAATTGAATTTTTATTATGTATTTATTGGAATATATAAATTAAAACCCAACTGGCTTAAATCAAATATTCAAGTTAAGAATTGATCAGACACAGCGACGGAAAGATACAATTACTGAGAACTTTGTGGCACCTGGCTTCCAGCTGTCTCACTGGCTCAAGCATAAACAGTGGAGAAATCATTATAAATATGTATGCAAACAGTATTTGTACTGACTTTTCAAATGCGTATCAACTTGGGAAGTATGAAAGGACAGTTTTCAGACTTAGTCAACAGTTATGGTCTCTTGGCATGTAGGAGATCTTGAAGCGGGAGAAATGAATTCACAAGCAAGAAGAAGCCAAAGCACACCAGCTTCTGTTTACCTGTGATTTAATATTAATAGATCATTGATCCAATAAAATGCAATCTGCAGCAGCCTGAAGTTTGCTACATGCATGAAATAAAGTTACATTGCCCTGTTATATTCCCATCAAACAAAAGCAATCAGTAAGTGTCGGGTGAATGAAAACTGCATTTAAAAGAGCACTTTTGCAACAAAAGTCAAAACGAGGTAATCTAAAACTTTTTCTGCGCTTTAGGATCATCGACATGATTGTAATTTGTTATTTCGGTAAGAAGGACCACAATGACATTCCTCCATTTTGGTAAAAATAAAGTGGTAGTGTTGTCAATCAAGCTCATGTACATGCTGCTCAGTATGCTAATGGTGGAGAAACAACTTACAGATGCATGAAAACTGTTTGTCCGCCGTCAGCGGTGGCTATGCTAACTAGCCTGAGCATTTATGGCAGACTCCGTTTTGGGAAAGGAGGACGGAGTTAGATGAGAATGCATGAGGTGATTGGCAGCACTAAGCTCCTCCTCCTGGCTCTGATTGGTTGTTTCTGACCGAGTGGTGTATTTTTGCACATGGCAGTAGGATTGCAGGCAGCTGGTTTTCTCAGATTACCTAGCTCATTTTATTACTGTCATGACAGTGGCAGTTTTAGCAAATGTCTAAAAAAACATATTTTTTAAGAAAAGTAACATTTTTCCACCACCAAGCCTGTTAATCACCCACATATTCAATCCAGGTGTGTGAATGAGGGAAACACCTAAAACATGTAGGGCAGGGGGGCGTGAGGACCGGAATTGAGAAACACTGGTTTAATACACTTGCTTGCATCACAAGTTTAGTATTTCTTCACTTTTTGGCGCAGTCTTTACGCTGGATTCAGGGGTTTTATCTAACCAACTCTCCTTATCTTCTGTTTTTGTAGCTCGTGCCAGACTGATTGAACAGAAAAACTGGATAAAGCGAAGTCACCTGGAAAAAAATCTATGGACTATGAGGTAAGAATATGCAAGATTACTTGGTAACCACCAGCTAATCAATTAAGACCTTGTCTTGACCTCCACAGATGAGGTTTAGTTGTCTTTATCCTTCTGTCTGAGGTCCAAATGTCCCGCCACAAACCTGACCATTTAGGTATTGTTGGTATGCGATATATTCCTTTTCTTTCTACCTGAATACTGATTATTAATGATGTCTCATCTGCGACACTGAAACTTACTTTTAGATTCAGAGCAAGGACTCTGCTCGTTTTTAATCAGAGTTTTTATTTTATTATTTATTTATTTATTTTTTTTAATTTTATGTCTCAGATGCTTCTCCCTTGTTTTCTCTCTGCCTGACCTAAACCAAGGTCTATTTGAGTGAGGGATTAGATCTCCGCCGCCATACAGATACATAAACAGTAATTGTTTTAATCCCTTGTTCGCACACATCTTTATCTCTGTCATCGTTAGCCTCGTCGTAAGGCTTCTCCACAGTCCCCTCCGCCCCCCCACATCCATTCATCCACTGTAATTTAGAGCTCCTCCACTGACCTCAGTGGTAGCCGGCTCATCTTAAAGCCCAAGATTACACAACTGCCCTTCTCCGTATCTCCGCCACTTCATCTCGGACTCTTCTCCTCTCTCTTTGCTAATCCAACAGTATTATCTCCCAACTGTTTAATTCGTTCCCCCACCCCGCCGTTCGTCCCACCCTCCCGCCCCCCTCGTTTTTTTGCGTTCAGCGTTTCAGGCCGAGTTTATTGCTATGACAGGCGATCATCGGTAGAAGCTGCGGCGTTTAATGGCTGTAAGCACGCACCGCCAACACGCACGCCGGTCTGTGTGTTTCGGCGCGGAGCGGCACAAGCAGTAGGGTCAGCGCACACACACACACACGCACACGCACACACACACACACACACACACGCAGTCTCTTTCACAGCTGAGTGAGCATCCTGCTCCCTACGTGCTCCCCTTCTCTCTGGCTGCGAAGGAGCAAAGGAAGGAGAAGGAAAAAAAAACAAAAAAAAAACGTCTGGCCTGGACTTCAGCTGATAGTAACTAATGACTGTCTGATTAGTTCATTAGTCTGGCACTCCATTGCCTGCCTGCTGGAGTCAGAGCAGTTTACTTTTTTTTTTTTACTGTAGATCAACTTCATGCACAAAAGCCACCCGCGGTCTTCCTGCTCTATCTCCCCCGGCTTTGCTATGCCGCATTGCTTTGAGCAAGGCGAAAGGATTTCGCCTTGGAGAAGTTCCCGGACTGATTGTTGAATTTTCTCCTTTTGTCTTAGCTCGCGTCGTCGGTCTCAGCTGGCCCAAGCTGCCGCGAACAGCTGAGCCTCGATTTCATTGCTCGACGTCGAGGCCCAGCAAGAACCAGATACGGCTGGGCTCCCCCGTTTTAGGTTTAGCGAGTGGAGTGAACGGGATTATCTGCCACACAGCTGGATAAATGTTCAGATTTGAAACGCAAAGGAAATAGGATGCTGCACGTTGTGGTGTCGTCTACCAGTGAGGATTTCCAGCACCTTTTTTTTTTTTTTTGGGTGGGAGTTTGACAGAAACACTCACCTTTATCTCAGCTTCCCCCAGTTCTGTCTCTGATAACCATGACTGTTTTCTATCAACCCCTGACAACATACCCATAAAGTGAACCAAACAATCTGTCAAGAACCAAGTTAGAGGCAGAGCGAGTGGGATTTTGGAGGAAAACTGTGATATCGCGAATGAATGAGGTGCCTGAAGTCTGATATTTGATTTACCTCTGTCAGTGATACATTCCCTAAAAACATTTTTTTTTTCTTTCTGAAAACTGTTTATCTGTCTCACAATCTGCATTTGTAGCCTCCTGAAATTATTTTGTGATTGCATTTTTCTCAATCAGTAAATGGCAGTGCCGCGCAGCAAATGGAATTACAGCAAAACGCTGCACTATGAGTATATGCAAATCTGTGATCGCAAGTAGCTGCTTGGATAGAGTATTTGCTGGATCGCAACAACTCTAGTTCTGTCCATTAAAACTTGTCAGTCATATTCAGCCTATTGACCAAGACCATAATGTTCTGAGAAAGAAGTGGGGGCATCGTGCAACATGGCAGACATGAAATGGAGAGGGAGCGCAAAAGGTCATGACCTTCCCAGCGAGACATAGGCTGGCACGTTTCGTCTGACCTTACGTAGTTTTACGGTATCAGAATTTTCAAAACGAAAAAGTTTGAATAAGAATAATTTACATGAAACACAAAAATAAAAAAAAGATGTATTATTCTGATAATCATTTATTATTTATGTATAAATTTGAACTAAAATGTTTTATACATTTTTTAAAATGAATTTTAAGTTCTGAATTTGTTATAACTTTGTCTATTTCGCCTGGTAGAGAACAATATTAGCTTGTAAAGCTAGCTGTTCTTTGTAAGTAGGCTACCTTCATAGTTAGCTTACTTACTAGCCACAGTCATGCTATGTTTTGCTTGATAACTGTAGTTTTTGAAGTCATGGCGTCCTAATACGAGTTACAGGTGGCTCTCCTTCACATGATTGTCTGTGCTTTTGTAAATATTTTATATTGGGTATTTACAATAATTTCGAGCAATAATTTGTCTTTATTGCTCGAAAGTGCAGCAGCCTTCTTTCAGACAGCTGACCGTTAGTGCACGTGAGCATGTTAAATGATCACGCTGACGCTTTATATGGCTTCAGAGGGAGAAGCCATATAAACTACGTTTTTAAACTACTGCGACGGTGTGATAAAGCTTTTTCAAACCTTGATATATCATCAAGACTTTAAAGAAAAAAAAAATCTAGTTTATAAAATATGATTTTAGAATGTTTTTTTTTTTTTTTTTTTATCTATTGATGATTCAACTGGTTCCTATCTCCAGTAGTTAATAAGTGAAACGTTATTAGGGCTTCTCATTCTTTAAAGACTTAGCAGTCATTACTGCAGCCCCCTTATTATTTTACTATGTCGCTGACTCGAAACAGAAAACATTTTGTCTGATTTGATGTGAGAAAAACTGTTCCCGAGCCTCTTCCGTTGAATTAAAGGGAATCAGGTTGTTTTGCTGGTGTTCGCCGTCGTCTTCACGGTCCCGTCTGTCGTCAGACGTGGAAAACGAAGCGACGTCAGGAGTCGTCCACTCGGCCGAGGCGTTCGAAGGGCGAGATAAAACAGAGAGGGGCTGTCGAGCTTCGAGGCTGGCTTGCTTTGTGCAGGAAAGCGAGCCGGGCTAAATGGATGTGAAGAGTCAAAAATGATGGAGAAGAGTGGCGGGAGATGGAGTGGAAGGGCTTGATAAAAGACAGTGGAGAAGCAGTGGTGGGGAGGAGGCTGTCCCAAATGAGAACAGTAACCTGTGGTGGGCGATAAATAGGCAGATGGGTGGATAGATAGATGAAGAGGGCTGATTTGCTGAGGTGGAGAGGTTGGGAGAGATGATGGGTAGATGGGGTACAGAGATACAGCAGAAGTCAAGCCAAACTTTCTTCCTTCACAATCTCTTCAGGGCTAACTGGTTTTATTTTTTTTGTTTGTTTCTTTTCCTTGTTAGCTGCTCCTTCGCTTCTCCCTCTTACGTCCGGCCTCCGTTTCCTGCCCTTCCTCCTGTGCGCTCACTCCCCTCGCTGTTTCCTCCTCAGCCACCGCCGCACTCATGGGATATTTTTAATAGAATTAGGCCGCTCTTGTTATCGGCGGAGCGGGTAGCCGCGGAGTGAGGCGAGATTGAAACAGCGATTTCCAATTTGAGATTGTGTCACACACATCCACCCCGTGCTGCAGATAGCATCGACGAATCACCAGCCACCGTCCCGCTCTCCCTCTCCCAGGCTCTCACCCGGATATTTCGGCCGCGCTCGGTTTCCCCTCCCAACGCCTCCCCTTCTTCTCCTCCTCTTCCTCCTTCTTCTTTCCCCGCATGCAGGGCTACATCTAAATGCATCCGTGCTCGCTCTCTGTCGCACCGGATTCCCCAGCTCCTTTTGACAGTTTATCTCCATGTCTCCCTCGCTCTCATCTGGGCCGCATGCAGAACACATCCCTCTTTCTTCTCCCGGGCCCTCGCTCGCTTCAGAGCCTCTTCTCCGTTTTTACACTCGGTCTTCATGTCTTTTCCCACTCCTCCCACACTTGCTTCCACCTCTCCGCTCGCTTCTTCTCCTCTCCTGTTATTCCGCCTCTCTCTTCCCACACCACCTCCTCGTCTTCTGCCTCCAGTTCCTATTTTATCACGTTCAAAGTTGTCCCCTCCCACCCCCCACTTGAAAATGTTCCCCCTTCGTCCATCCTCTCTTCCCTGCTTCCTCAATTTCACTGGATCTCTTTGGGTCGCCTGGGCAGGTCTCCGGATCGCTTTTGTACCTCTGGAGATGCATAATGTTGCGTGTTCATTGAGTTCAGTCAGAGTGAGTGTGTGCAGTGTGGGTGTTTGTCAGGTCATTTACTGTTTTCTATGGCTAGAGGGTCTTTTCTCTTCGCTACAGCACCACAATTCCACCTTTCGATGCAACTCGGCTGAATAGCTTCCTAATGCGCTGCCCTTATTACGACCTCCAGCACATCAGCATGGCAACATTAGCTAAAATCTCACCGTGCAGCCTCTCGTCACACGACGAGGTCCGATTCATGATTCACATCGGGACGAAGTTTATGACGCAATCGCTCTAAAAACGTAGAAAATACGAAAGCCAAACTTACTAACTCACTCCTATTCAGATTTGGTTTAACCAAGATCTAAAGACGAAGTTTCTCTTCTGCTTTGAAATACAAATGAAGCTTTGTTTCATAAATGTATGCGGTATAAAGTGCAGCGTCAAAGTGAGCAAAACTTGGGCTTCATAAAAGTAGAATTTATTGAGTCATTCTGTTTTTTAACACTGACGTCAATAGTTGGAAGATTAGCGCTACATACTAACTTTCGCAGTTGTACATGTGCCTCACAAAATGTACGTTTCCTTTGTTGTTGTTGTTGTTTTTTTTATATATGTAAGAGCTTTATGTACATTTTCATTGGCAAATGTACAGTCAAAACATCAGAAACACAGCTGGATAAAGAAGTTTGGATTTTCACTGGAGCTGAAACGATGCCTTTAATGATTTAGATGATGGTGTTTTCCCTGCCAGTATATTAGTGGAAACTGCACCCCCAGTGCCTCTCTCGAAGGTCGAGTTAATTTTATTTTTTTCATATTTCCCCAAATTGAAATAGGATTTTCAAGACGGGCTCGTTTGTCTTTTTATTTTTATTAATTTTTTTTAAAATGAGCCTTATTCTACATCACCTATTTACTCATCAGTTCTGTCTCTTTGTTTGCGACGGAGGAAGTCGGGCGACAAAGACAGAAAAATCAGAGGATAAAGACCTGGAACATCTCGAGTTTGATGCTACGTCAAACAACAAGCGAAAACCCCACAGGTTGTTTCGGCTCAGTGGCGTAATGTCGACAGCAACCTTGCAGATGGATGCAAGGTTTCTGGTTCTTGAAAATGGCACCACTCATGGGGGCAATAAAATTTTAATAATTAAAGCACGAAGCAGACGTGATGTCCTGAGTCCTCTAGCAGAAACCGCAGGAACAGCTGTGAGTCGGTCAGACTTCCAAGTAAGATTTGCAATAATCCACACCAAAGAAAGGACAACAACAGATCGGAGCGTCTTTGTGCGCAGATGGCACGTAGTTCCCTTAAAAAAGAAAAAAAACAAAACAAAACGAATCATCAGTTTGTTGACTCGAGTGTTTCCAGCTCACAAGATCGGGAAACACTTGATTCGGTGTCCCACAAACGTTTTCAGAAGAACACAGATAAAACACTTTGGATTATCAAAGTGTCCCGAGGCGGGACGAACGCAGAGCTTTGGGTTATTCTAGTGGAGACTCGCTCAACTTACAAGAATTAACACAGCAGTATGCGAGTGACGTACTGATGACTCATTTTTAGGAGGAAAACTATTGAGGAGAGTTTTTATACAAGCACAATTTCCTGGAATGATTGGTTACAGGATATGAGTGTGCAGAGTTATGATTGTTAGTATTGAGCATCGGAATTTATTTATTTTTTTGTACTTTCTACTTGACTGCTGGAGTAATCATTCTAGAAGAATATTCTTGTGTTTTATTGAAGGACTTCAATTAAAAAACATGAAAACTCTCAAAATAACCCATCGGTTTACTTTATGCCTTCTGTGATGTCACTAAATGCGGAAGCTCGATTTTGGGGAGGGAACATTTTATTTCAGCTTAACAAAGTTTCACAGCAAAACGAGTATAAAAACAGACCAGGACGCGTCGCTCTATAGATTACGTGCTGCATCCAAAGGCGGCTCATATAATTTATTCTGAAAGGTCTGGCTTGCAGCTCTAAAAGCACCTAGGTGTCAGTACATGGTCTTTAAAGCTTGTCAGGGGATAAAAAGAAGTGGAAAGGGGTTTTTAACATTTGCTGTCAAGCGCCCACATGCACCTGGAAGGAGCCGAGGAGACTCCGAAGACTTCTAATCCTCCACTTTGCGCTTTCCAGGTTCAGATTTTTACTGCTGAATTGCTTTATATGAGAACGGGAGAAGAAACAAGATGGTGAAGAAAAGAAAAAAAATCCATTCTTTGCTTAATTGCGTTTGGGTATCTGCTTCGCTAAAGTAACTTTTTACCCTTAGGATTGCTGCAGGCTTTTTCTCAAAGAAGTGGAGGAAGGAGGAGACGCAGCGGGGGATGAAACAACAGACCGTGCTTCTTTTAAAGCTGCTCTTGTATTTCTGACCACGTGTATATAAAACAAGCCCTCTTTTTAGACTGAGTTATGCTGAAAACGCCAATCCTCACCCTTTTTGTGCATATTGAAAAATTTCTTCTTTTTTTTTTATGATGTTAAAAGCCTTGAAAGAAGCCGGTAAGTGGGAATCATGTTTGAAGTAGAGCATCGTTAGGAATCCCACTGTCAAGGCCAGCTGAATATATTTACTTATTCAAGTCACCAGGAAAATGAAATGGAAATACATTTTGGGTTTGCATTAATAATTCCAATTTTAGCCAAGGTTTTATAGAATAAACTCCTGTTTCCTATTGTGCAGTACTCTGTATGTCGGGAGAGTTTTGGGGTAACTGATACATTAGCATGGCAAAAGTAGAAATTAATGCTAAGTGGGCGTGAGCCAGTGTGAGATGACATCGCAGTATTACCACAAACATTTAAGACAAATTATGCAACAGAATCTAATTTGAAAAAAATAAAAATAAAAAAAAAGCTGCAGTCATTTCTAATGATGCTAAAATATAATGAATCGACATAAAATGTATGTATAGTAAATTATATTATGCATTTACAAACATTACAGTTGTCATCTATGACATTTAATTTTTTGTTTTGATCAAATATACAGATTAAACACTTGTTAATGTTAGTTGTTGTTTGAAAGTTTTCACTGTGTCAGATAATATCCCGTTCTAATATTTCCAGTGCAGTAGCAGCTAACTGACAGCATGTAGTAACAGGTGGGGGAAGGGCATTATCCAGTTCTCTACACAGCCAGGAAAAAAACCCGGCAGGACTGACAATGGAGATTTTTTTATTATTATTATTTGATTTTTTATTTATTTATTTATTTATTTTTTTGCAGTTTTGAAACTCAAGCATTTTGAAACTTTCCAAAGGTTTTATTTGTGTATTTAATCCAAAAAACAAAACAATGCTGTAAAATGTATGGCTACTCCTAAGATTTCTTTCTCAGTGCTAATTTGCCAAAAGTTGTAAAGACACTCCAGGCCAGCAGGGGGCTCACAAGAGCTTTTACATTCTTGTACAGATTGTAGATCTAGCAAACGACAAAACAATTAAGAAAAAAATAATGCCCTCCAACAGCTTGTGAAAGTGACCCTAGCAGGAAATGCATTTCTTTAAAATATAAACTTTTAATTAAAGATAAATGTTAAATGTTAAACATCTACTGTTTAGAAGTCGAGACAATTTTCAGGCACCAGCCAGAGTTTCACCTGACAGCTTTAATCAAACTCGGCTTTATCGCTGCTCTCTGCGAAACCAACTCTGTCTTTTTCCTGAACTCTTCCACTTAGCTGGCCAAAATTAAAACACGCTGCTCCGACTAGGACAGGTTTGCTAATGCGATCAAATACGCGCGCACACACACACACACACACACACACACACACGCACGCACTCAGACCACACTAATAACCCACAGAGTGAGCTGCTAAGCAATGACTGATGAGCTTCCGATGAGGGTGATTTGATTACGTCGGCCGTTTGTCCACAGATATTTTACCCCCCTACCACTCTCTTCTGTCTCTCTCATCTTTCACCTCCCATTGTGGCAATCCATTTCCCTCTGAAAGTGACACCGTAAGAGGCTGATAGCTCTTTGGCTGAGGTTCAAGGCCTCGGATCGATGGCTGGCGGACACGGGGCGTCAAGGTTCACCAAGGGACACGGAAGTTGAGGTGAATGGAGCGGGCAAAAAATAAAAATAAAAAAAAAATTTCACCACATAATACTAATATATCCACAGAAGAACTGAAGGCATCCTTTATCTAGTGTTTTAAAAATAACAGAAGACATTTGGAGCTCCGGTTGTGTGACAAGTATTCACTGATGATCTAGTTTGTCTGTGCGAAGATCAAAGTGTTAGCATATCATCCCCGTTTACTAAATTATTCCCACCCTTTACGTCCCGCATCCCTCCATTTTTGATGCACAGGAACTGAGCGCGTTTGTTCACATAGCCTGGTTTTGTTAACTGTGCCAGGGGCTTGTACTGCGCTTGCGGGGCAAAGCATTAAAATATTCCGTCTTGGGAATAAGCTCCAAAAATCACCTGGATCTGAAGGAGCTCATTGAAATGAGTGAGTGGAAGCAACTTTTAGATGTTATCAGTGCTCAACCGTCTGGCTGTAAATGTTTTTGACTGATTAATTTGCTTGTGATTTGGCTAAACGCGCGTATTTGTTGTTTTCTTTTTTTAAATTGAGTGATTTTCATGTTTGTGTTTTTTTGCTGTTTTTAGTCGCCGTCATCTTAGAGATGCTAAAAGTTGTTGTCAAAGGACTCAAGTTCATGCAGGAGGCTGAAAGGATCCCATTCAAAGTGATTTATCGCAAAGCAAGTGTACAAAAAAACCCATTGCCTAAACCAGCTTGAATACTGTCGGGGTGTGTATTGAAGTGGAAACAGGTGAGATTGAGCTAAACATGAACAGCTGTGTGTAAGGACCTGGGTGAAGAAATGGCAAAACAAAAGAAGAAAGTTGAAAATACTGGGATTAAATTTGGAGCTGCGGGAAAGTGAAATCACGTTATCCGCGCGAAGAAGCGATTGTGGTTAAAACGAACACAAAATCCCCAAAGTAAGTTATTATCGGCGAAGAAGCTCCCCTTTTCATCCTCCCAGAGTTATTTCTTCTTGCTACAAGCATTTCCCCCCACCTAAAACGTTTGTTTGCATTCATGTGCGCATCCCAACTCCTATAATTACTCTACCTCTTCTGTACGCCTCACTGCTCCCGAACAGAGTGGCTGTGAAAATAGAATCCATTTTTATTTTCACAACGGGTGTCGAGGCGTGCAGCTGTTTCCGTCGAGGCAGAGACGCAGGGACAGGCGGGGTGAGTCTGGCTGTGTCTCATCTGTGTCTCTAACCAACCTCGTGGTTGCGGGCGATGCATCCGTGCTAACTGGCTCCATTTTTGGCCCCTGCCGAGCCTCCTGGGGAAAGACCGCAAACCCAGATCGGCTGCCTTCCTCCCCCAAAGCAAGCCTTAGCAACGGCCGCCGCGTTCAGCCGGTTCGACTTCTGGGGAGCCAGGAGCTGTGGAGTATAGATGGATAATTATTCAGGGATAAAGCCCACCTTGAGGTGCAATGTGTGAGAGACCATAGGGAAGAGAGAGAGGGGGGTAGGAACTCCCGGCTGGGATGGAAAAGGGAGTGGAGCCAAAGCAGTCAGCCAAGCCTGTTTCCACACCATCTTCATGCACCCCAGGGTCTGTCACATAACCAAAGCATGGAATCAAGGACAAGAAAAGGAGGAACCCCCCCCCAACCTCTTCCCTTCTCATCCAACCCAACCCGCCCTCCTACACACATGCATCCCCAAAAGAAACACAATGCCCCAAAGTCTGCAACTTCCTCCTCACATACACGTGGAGCATCTCCAGCAGCACAAACGGCCAAGCCGAGATCAGGCCACGGTGAAGTGCGAACGGCATAAATATTCATCGGCAAGCGAACAGCAGTGCGGAGGAGAGATCTCAAAGGGATCCCGGGATTTTCTTTTTATACATCCGTGCTGCTGCGAGTCGGACTTATTACTGTGTCAGAACATTTGGTCCTCTGCAGTTGGAAATGTCATCCATGTAACTCGGAGTCAAATCTAAAAGCAAACCATCGCCACAAGGACTCTTTGTCCTGGACTTTCAGAGGCCGGATTAGCAGCTTTGTGAAGCTCCCTTTTTTGTCTCGTTTCTCGCAGGCCCAGAGAGATAAAGCACAAGCTTTTAGTCCGCGTTCACGCAGCCAGATGATGATTTGCCTCCTGCCGCTGACCCCCCACAGGCACTGGATTGCGACCCAGCGTGCCTTGGGCCTCCGGGCCTCTCCTCTTCTCTTCTCTTCCAGCTTCCTCCTGGCGCGCTCGTCTCGTATCTCCCCCATCTCCCCGAGTCCTTATCGCGAGACCACAGAGCACCATGTTTTAATCATGCCCTCGAATGGAAGACACTTTTCCAATTAACGGCACTGCCGCTGCGACGCACTGTAACTCGGGAGCCGCAATGCGCAATCAGCTCAATAAGCCGCCGACGTCGTTTGATGTATAACTGCCTCATGAGTTTTGAATGGGAACAAGATGGGTTATTTATTTATTTTTGTGAGCGGAATAATCTGCGCCGAAAGTGAGAGAGCGTGCTCGGCTGAAGCTGCCGACGGGCCGCCAGCGGACATCTGCGGTCGGCTGTCGGGCGGGACGGTAAACGGTATGAGAAGAAAAGAAAAACGAAGAGCGTACACACTTAGTGAAAAGCTGCCGGGGATAAACCATAAAAGGTCAGAAGCTGTGTTGTGATCAGACTGTGATCACAACCTGACTGTGCCAAGTAATATCAGAATCTATTGACGGGTCACACTGCAGACAGCCTGCTATTCTTCCTGGCAGGCAGCAGATCCTCTCGACTAAAAGGGATTTGAGTTCTTATATCTAACAACATAAACAACCAAAAAAGAGCTTTGGAAATAAATGGAAGCGTCGCAGAGATTCTCTCGCTTTTACGCTTGCACTTTATTTCTGGGATGCCGCGTACATCAAATTGTGCATTCATAACAGGTTTGTTTCAGCTCAGATCGGGAACAATATCGTTTCTCCTCGGCAGAGCGGTGGGAAATTGCGGTGCCTGGCACAGATTTTTGTACTCTGAACTTTCCCACGTTTTCATGTTACGGCAACATTGTCCATTGGCCTTTTATGCTATAGACCAACACAAATTAGTGCATTTTGTTGAAGTCGATGACATGTGACGCATAAAAATAAGAATAGTACACTTCAGAAAGTAGTCCCTGTATTCTGATTTACTTAACCTTAAAGTAAAGTTCGGTTAGGTAAAAAAATAACAGTGCGTTACACTTTGTAGTTCTCCTTGGGGACCAGGATCCGGCAACAGAAAGAGCATTGACGATTTTGCAAACAATAGATGTGGGAGTCCAACTAATGCCTGGCTCACATGGCCAGATTTTAAACTGATCAAAACCTAATGGAAAAAAAACTTTAACAGGTTTTGTTGCACTCTGTGGCGTCGAGCAACACGCCATCCGATTTTATTCACAAACATCTTGCAAAACGTCTCGAGGCCGAATGTGGGTTCAGCGCAAACAAACATGGCGGACCGAGAGGATGCATTAGCGCTAGTTTCTGGACTATATTTAACAACTCAAAGACGTCTCCAATGTCCGCCGGACTTTCTGGTCCACCATGGCAGCTGTGTTGTGTTTTGTATTTTGAACTCCCCTTCGTGTTTCCGTCACCTCGCTTTCTGACACGTTCAACAGAATGTTGTCATTTTGTCCTCGGGAGACACCGTACAAAGTTACAAGTTCAAGTCCCAACATCCGTCCAAGTGGAACAGATCACCACACCGCAGACGGTACGATCTAAAATATCTCTTTAGATTACCTTAAAGATTGTCAGGAGGAGGAAAACGGGACAAAAATTGCCATGTAAAAACCTTGGCGTTAGAAGCAATTACAACAGGCCTGGTAATGAAATCACTATTCAGTGACTGCAAAGGTGCACGTCTCAGGATGGAGAAAAATACATGTCGACACGGCAACCGTCACCGGGGAAATCCACAGAACAGGCGTCTGTGAAGAAGTGACAGAGGAGTCAGGTGTTGAAAGTAAGCCGTAAGTAAGCCACGCCCCACGGTTTGAGAAGCCCTGGTTTAGATCAAAGCATATTTATGTGTCGTTATGACCTTGTCAAAGCGAAGAAGTAATCCGATTTGAGAGTCTGAGGCAAGAGACGCTCTCCATCCAATAAAACTGAGCTTGAGCTGTTTTGCAAAAACGAAAGGGGGGGAAAAAAAATGTGTAAATGTGCAAAGCTGATGGAGAGATACTCCGAAAGAATACAAATGATCGCTGCAGTTAAAACTCTGAGAAAATTCCACTTTACAATTATACACAACTTTCTGTTGGGGTGTCGCATCAAATCTCAATAAGAAACATTAAACTGTGGCTATAAAGTCAGCAAAAGGTGGAAAAATTCAAAGGATATGATCATTTCTTTCTTTCCTTTTCTTTTCTTACAAAGAACTGTGTAGTTAACAGTCCATGTGTAACTCACTGGCTCACTCCAGCTTGGATGGAGACTAATAACTTCCCTCCTGGATGGAGTGGTGGGGAAATATGGAGTTATGTGTTTGATTATGTTTCAGTGACACATCCGAGGCTTATTCTAAAAGTCGTTTGGGCCTGAATACAAATGTCTTTAGGCGCTATTGAGAACGGAGGCCTTCAGTCACCCCTCTCCCGAAAAGGCGCGTCCCTCCCTTCACACTGCAACCCGTGCACTTCACGGCGTTCGCGCCTGCGGCTGCGCGTATGAACTCGGCCTCCCACCTCATCAATCAGCCTGACACCAATCAGCGGTAATCCGCTGTGCCTAACATGTTTACGAAACCAAATAATTTTCCAGTGCCTCACCGGTCCCGGCAATACGGCGAGCGTCTTCCACCTGGCTCCCCTCTGCAGACGCACTGCCTCCGACTGAATTAAGAGGGAATTGGCTCTTCTCCCGCTTTGACAGCGAAGGTTGAACCGGCGTATTAACCAGAGGTAATTGAATGTAGAAGCAACGGCACACAGTCGGGATTAACCCTTGCACCGCTGCTCTTTCAATTCAACCGAGGTCTTGAAAAAGAAACTGAAGTTTTTTTGTTTTGTTTTTTTTTTGTTTTGGGTGGGGGAAATATTTCAAGTTTTGATCCTGCGAGACCGTCTGAGTTCAGCACAGCTCGTTGCTATTTATCAGGAATGACAGGCGGGGAGACGGAGGGAAAAAACAAATAACACAAACTTAAAAAAAAAACACCTTTGTGTGTTTTATTACTGATGGTTGGAGCCAACATTGTTCTTACTTGTGTTCTTCTTCAGAAAACAACAGTCAAAAACGAACCGGCGATCCATCTCGGTTTTCTTTTCGCTGCCGTGTTTGTCACAATTGCGCGGAGATTTCATTCTTCTAAAGGATTTGGACACAAGTGAGGCGATGTGGAAACAAAATAAGCACAGATGTAAGATTTAATCTGGACTTTTCCGTGATGATCTCGCTTGCTGACATTTGATGCAACAGACCTAACTCGAGGCTTAATTTTCTTTTCTTTTTTTTCTGCTAGATTTTATTACAACATTGAATCTGACAGGGAGCGGCAGAAATAACCTTCTCATTTTTAAGGTCGGGATCATGACTTTTCTGCAGGCATTTCTACTTTTAATTCATTTTTCTGCTTCTTTTCTTTTTTTTTTTTCCAAAATTCTGACTTGAGAAAGTGACCTGAATTCAGAGGAAGTGTTTTCATTTTGTAGGCGTAGGAGGATGTACAAGCAGTCAGAAGTTTACATACATTTCTTTCACATGCCATTAACTGGAACTACTTTGAGATTTAGGTTGAAGACTCGCAACAAAACAGAAAGCATGTCGGTGTTGACCTACAGCAGCTCTGCACGGTGCTCCAGATGAAACTGAAGTTAGACTGAAGCTATTAAAAAAAAACAATGCAATACTGTGAAAAGGTTTGTTCAAAGTTGTTTCAGAAAGGAACATTTAAATTATACAAAAATCATTGCAAGTAGTGAAATATTTATTACCTTTATTTCTTATGATGTTCATTATTGTGGCTTACAGAAAATAATAATAGAAAAAAACCCCATAAGATTCAGAGTCTCAGAAGATTAGAATATTGCATAAGCTCTGGAATAAACAGAATGTCTTAAAGGAAATATCAGGCTTCTGAGAAATGCTCATTTTTATGCACTCAATACTTTGTTGGTCGTATTGATGCAGTATTGTTGGCGTGGAGGCGATCAGTCCAGGCAAGGTCAGGTTAGAAAGTTTGCTGTCCAACACCATGGTTACTGAACCAGCTGTTGGTGTCTTAGGCAGTTTGGACAGGTGCCAAGTTCTGCGGGGAAAAAGAAAATCAGCATCTCAACAAACCTCGTCAAAAAAAAGAAAGGATGAAGGTTAGCAGGAGGGGTGCATGTGTGTTCGTCTGTGTAGAGCGGCTCGTGATGCACTGATTCCAACTCCAAACTGAATTAATTTTGCTCGTCAATCCCCTCCAGGCTGTGGTTTTCCCCTGGTGGTGGTGTACCACTTCCTACCAGTTTCCTCTTCCACTCAACTTTCGTATGCTGAATACAGACCGCTGAGGAACCGGCTTTAGCAAAGACATCGTTTGACTTCCCCGCCTCATGACTGTCAACAACTGTCTTTTGGACATCTGTCTAGTCAGCGACCTTCATTACGGTTGTGTGGCCTATTGACCCAGACTGAGAGACCATTTAGAGGCTCAGGAGAGTTTTTGAGCTAACTCGCTTACTGGGGAGTCACACCTCAAGTTTCCAACTTTTTCACAATATCGTAAATGTCAGAGACACAAATTTAGCTTTTCGTACTCATCAGAGTTATAAGAAATAACGACTTGGCACATTCCACTCTGTGTAACGAGTTCCACTTTCAGAAACGAGTGACAAAACATTAAACTTTTTCACAATATTCTGGTTATTTGAGATGTAGCTTCATATGTCAGAAACATCCCGAGAAACGAGCGACAAAGTCGTCGGCGCACATGTTGTCGGAACGTATATAAAGTTTCTTAACTAAGTAAAACTCAAGCCGGGGCCCCATTTTAATGACGTTCTGTAAAAATGCAATCGAACTGGGACAGCACACCGGTAGCTGTAAAGTAAAATGGATCGGACAAGACGGGAGCAGGAGCGGGAATGTTTCAGGTGGGAGAATCGAGTGCTGCAAAAACGGATGCAGATCATTTAAAACTGATTGAATACAATTTGTTCCTTATATATATATATATATATATATATATATATATATATATATATATATATATATATATATATATATATATAGATTTTAATTATATATCAGGCTCTGACTTTGTATCGATAAAGCCTATTCTCAAATGTCTTAGCTGGGCTGAAATAAATCCCGATCTTGGACACCTTGTCTCCTTGTCAAGGATAACAGTTCCTCAAATTTCCCCCATTATGGACTGTGTTAGACAGTGTACTCTGTAGTGTCAAACCAACTTTCTGTGTCAGCACAGAGAAGCTGATGGCCTCAGGCTATCCTGAACACTAATGGAAATGTAGCTTCTGTAAAGGTAAAAGACCAAATCACAGAAGAAATGGGTGCTACTTTTTAAAGCTAATTATTCACGCCGTGGAATTAGGAAAGGAAAATGTCAGTCGCTCCATGACATTCGTGCTCTTGACGGGTCTTTCTATCGCTAAACGGAAGATGGCGTCGATCGACATTTAACATTGAGACGTGAGCCAACCCAAAGGAAGAGCGGTCGTGAAGAAGAGAAGTCGTCTAATTGTTTGAAAGGGAATGCGATTTACACACGAGTGTGTTCGGTGATCCGTAGAGTTCAATCAACAGGAGACAAGAAAGAAAAGTGGATGGGAGAGGAGGGTGGAGAGGGGCGGGATGGAGAGTAGAAGAGACAGACACGGCCAGAGAGTCGGAGAAAGAGAGGTCCACCGTGTCTCCATTTCCACGGATACACAATCTGAGCTGGTTTCCACCAATTACATTCGTGTCAGTGTGTGTCCCGGATTCAGAATGCAACAACAGCCTCCGGGGGCCTTCAGTCTCCGAGTACACGCTCAGCATCTCTCCTTGCCTGCCACCACGAAGACACACACACACACACACAAATAAATCAACCCACACATGCAGACTCCGTATACTCATGCCTCACATTCACGCACATATAATAATCTCATCACTCCCTCCAGCTTTGTCTCTTTTTGTCACCCACACGCTCACACTCACGCACACACCTTCCAACCAGCCAAATGCTTTCCCACCCTGCATTCACAAACAAACAGACGCATAGACACTGAGAGGCACACAATTTTTTTATTTTTTTTTCCGTCATTGCCTTCCACTGTCATCCAGTTTCTTCCTCTCACCCTTTTCTCCTGAGGCTCTTCATGCATCCATCCAGCCACCCTCTACTTCGTTCATGCTCTCTCCACGCATACACAAACACCAGCCTCCGCCCGCTCTCATGGATTTTTGATGGTGTTTCGACCAGCATGTGCCCTCTCCTTCTCTCCTCTCAGACGACGATAATAAGGAACGGGGATTGGCAGCGATAGAGATGAGCCATGCCATGCTATTGATAACCGTGTCCGTGACGGCGCAGGGGCCCCTTCGTTATTAGGGGCGACAATAACGGCAACACTCCGGGTTTAATTGAATGAAAAAGGCCCGTGGCAGCCAGACTTACGAGCGGGAGGCGGGCGAGAGTGTTGAGAAATAAAACAAAGATGGGACACGGGGAGGGATTGATGGTGAAGTAGAAGAGGCAGAAATACAACGCCGGGGGAAGGAGGGTGGCGGTGGGGGGCAAAGAAAAAAAAAAGAATTACAGTAAGTGAGGGAATAGAAGAAAGGAAAAAAAGCTGGAGGAAGAGAAGAAAAGGGGGACATTCGGTGAAGTGGAAAGTGTGGCCCAGAGAGTATTCTGGAAAGAGACATGACAAGGCATGTGGGAAAAGTGTGGACAATAAGGACTTTTTTTTTATTGAGTGGGGTGATGAATAAATAATTGACATGGTAGTGTAAGAGTGGGAAGGAAGGAAAAAAAAAAGATGCTTATAAGACAGAAGGGGCTTTTTAGAAAGAGCCAGGAAGCACATAAAAAAATTTATATGGGCAAAGAGGAAATATTAACATATTTTAATGGACTGATTTATTCAAATAATAATCATAAAAAAAAAAAAACTGAAAGACTTCAGTGACTGACAAATTTTCTTTAATCTGCTCAGAGTGAGTACGTTTTGAGTGAGTCTTGTGTTTTCCGGAGTTTCGGCAAATCCTGCCATAACTTATACTGTCTGATCTAGTAGCTTAATGACTTACGTATTAGGTAAGGCTGCATTTTGACACGAAACAATGCCATTCCTAAAATATTACCGAACATTACAATAAAAAAGTATCAAAATCCCATTTTCTCCTTTTGTCACATTGAATCTGTTTACGTCTCACACGAGGGATTCCAGCTGCAAAGTGGCAGATAAGAGCTCCCTGCAGAGGATAGTGACGGGAGCTGACATGTTGAATTGGTACGCGATTATGTATGATGAACTTGGAAAGAACGCCGTGGCTTCCCAGTACTCAAACAAGACTACACAAAATGACTAAATGATGTAATTGCTTTTAAATAAAACATTTTTGTACTGCTGTTCTAGAGTGACTTTATGTGTATAAAAAGCTTGGTAGTAGTTTTCAAATAGTTATTGTAAAGAATAACATCATTTTATTTTGGAGGTCTGATAGAGAAACAGAAGTATAGCAAACTGAGATTAGCTTGTTAATTAGCCAAGCTGTCTGTTTGGGCAGTACTAGCCCAGCTACCCAAACAATGCTAATGCCAGTGGCGTGCTAGCATTAGTTTTGAAATGGCACTAGATTCAAAGGTCGTTCTTTCAGTTCCTAAACCTTTAGAGGTGTTTATTTATTTCCAATTTATAGTTCAGCCTTAATGCTAACTCACCGCTATGCTAACAAATATTTGGGCTGCGCAGCATAAATGAACTTATAATAAGAGTTATTATGTTGACTCAGCTCAAGACAGTGTTGGGTGTTTTGAGGTAAGGTAATTTTATTTATATAGCACATTTTCAGCAACAAGGTAGTTCAAAGAGCTTTCTAAAGAGTTAGGTCAGGGGTCGGCAACCCAAAATGTTGAAAGAGCCACATTGGACCAAAAAAACAAAAAACTAATTTGTCTGGAGCTGCAAAAAAGTAAAAGCCTTATATAGGGCTTATAATGAAGCAAAACAGCCTTTAGGTGTTCATATTAGCGTATTATCAAAATGACCAAGTCTAGACATAATTAGTATTCATGATTAAATGTTTATTTTCCCTGCGGTGCGTCCTGGAAGGAATGACGCACCACGTGACTCTTCTGTTGTACAACGGTGCTTTAAGTTTACCTTCTGTTACAATATGAATGTATTATGTTTTGTTGCATTGATAAAATTCAAGAAATGCAATAAAGAAATCAGATTTTTGATATCATTTTTATTACAAAGATTGACAGGGAAAGGCTCATTGTTTTCCTTTTGGAACTCGGAAAATCTGGCCCCAAACGCAGCTTGCATGACGACGATCGCTCTTGTAAATTATCACCGTTAAGTGTGTGATTAAAAAAACAACAAAACGGAACATGGATAACATGCCGCTTACCTGGGCAACAAACGGAGTGCAATAAAACACAGCCTGTAGTTATAACATAAAACAGCAGCCTTTTGAAAAGGTAAAGTATATAAAATTAAATTAATACAGTTTAAGTTCAATTTCTGGTGCAAATGCCAAGCAAGTCAGCGCAATAGTAAGATATAGCAGCCATCCTGAGCAACAAAACAAAATATATATCATTCTAAATATACTGCTCAAAAAAATAAAGGGAACACATAAACAACACAATATAACTCCAAGTAAATCAAACTTCTGTGAAATCAAACTGTCCATCTAGGATGTATTATTTGAGTGTTCCCTTTATTTTTTTGAGCAGTGTATATACTGACGATAATTACTATATCGCTTATATATGCGTGTTTTCAGTTTTTTTATTTAATTCTTTTTCCAAAAAAATTTGTAGGTGTGTCCTATATTAAGGTGCACTCCGGAAAGCACGGTACTCTTTTAGTTATTTGACAACTTGTCGCGACAGAGCAAACATTCGGGTAATCCTTCCACACTGGCAATGAATGCAAATGATTCAGTCAAAGTTTGCAGCAGCCTGTGTTTGTTTCTTTGAAACTAGTGGAAGAAATGGCATTCTGTTGTGTTTGCCGCTAATTAGAACCGCGCATGTAATGAGTCTTCTTAAATTGCTTTAGAGCAGTTGACACGACACAATTGCAAAGAGTCAAAGGTCATTAAAAACACATGCAATCCAAGAAGAGGCAAGTCCAAAATTACACACAGTCAGACTCGCTGGAGACGTTTGAAATGGAGGACAAATATAAACAGAAAGACAAGGAAACGGGTGAAAACATAAAACGGTGTGGGGGAGGGATCACTGGTGGGAAACTCAGGAAGTGCAACATGACGAGGTTAGCGTGCAAAATAAAACTGGAAGAAGATAAACATCAAAAGCAGATGTGTAACTGTAAAACGAGCTGGACACCGCAACGACCGGCTGTTTTTATTAAAGTGGACTTTCCCGATTTTCTTTTTTGAGGCCCAAAAAGCATCATCCAATAAGACTGTCAAAAACAAAACAAAAAAGGGTATTTATGCAAATGTACTTCAATCATGCAAATTACACACTGATTGTTCCAAATGCACCAAATGAAAACTGATTTTATGCATTATTTTTGCCCTTTTTAATACCTGAGCCTCCACTTTCTGAGTAATTCACACATCAAACCGCACGCTCGTTTTAAATATATTCACGTTGGCACTTCAAAGAGTGGTCTACACTGAAACAAACAGGAGCAAGAAATTCTCCGTTGATCCCTCGTATATTGAAAAAGGCAACAACAACAAAACAAACAAAATCAAGATCTTGGCTCACAGATGGCTCAGTAAGATGTATTCATGTAATTTAGATTATGTGTTGGTGAAGCAGGAACTATCAGCGGGGCACATTTTTGTGCCAAAGGCCTGTTGTGCTTTGCTTGTTTCTACAAGCGGCGAGGAAGAGAAAGGCAGCTTAACATATCTGTCAGGGGAAGTCGTGCATGTTTCCCGGACAAGTTTGCTGGAGTAAATCTGCATCTCCGTAGCAACGATTTTCTTCGTCGTGACGTTTGCTTAGTTGTTTTCAGACGTTGACTCACAGTAATAATAATAATAATAACAATAAAAAAAAACGGCAGTCATTCTGTTATTGACAGCCTTGATTAAGCAGTGCAACAGCTGCACGCACAAAGCCGCTAATCAAATTGTCAAAGCGTGCCGAAAACATGCTAAGTACAGCGGCGAGGCAGGTCCGGGAACACGCTAATGACATCATCACTCATAATAAGACGGGATGATTTGCCCCATGCCCTTTCTCTCCATTTCTGCTGCTTCGAAATAAGAAAATAATTAAAACAAAAACAAACAAAAGCACTGCCGAGAAAGGAAGGAGAAGGATAACTGGAGGAAAATCGATGTTTGTATCTCCTCTTGTTTCCATTTCTTCGTGGGAAAGAGAATATATTAATAACCAAGGTCAATTCACGCTGGCTTAACGAAGTAGTAGTAAATAGCTAAGACGTAAAGCTGAAGGTATCGGATTTCTCATGGAAAAGGACAGAAGAATAAGAAATGGGCTAAAAAAGAAAAAAAGGAAAGAAAAAGAGGGGAAAACAAATCCAGAGTGGGTAGAAAGACAGACAGGTGCGTGGGTCTCTGCTCCTGAGGCGTCAGAGGGACGCTCCTGGGTGGCGACGGAAGCAGCTGCCCTGAATTTTTTATAGCCGGCTTCACGTCGAAATGGTAGAGAGAGAGAGAGAGACACCGCGATAAGTCTGAGCCGCACTCCTCCGAGGGCGGCCTTTCATTAGTCGTCTCCCGACCCAAGGTGAGGGCGGCGGGGAGACCAAGTCGGGAGGAAATAAAAGTCGAAATTGTTTTGAGAGAGAGGGGCCGAAAGAAAGTTAATATACTGAGGAAGTTGTGAGTGTATTTATGGTCTCTGAAAAATAAAAGCATTCGGTCTCCGCTGTTGGGGAGCTGTTATGATGGATTTTGGGTAATGGAGTTTTGATGGATGGCCTGGGTCTGGGTGGAGAGGAGGAAAAAAAAATAAAAAAAATAAAAATAGAAAGGGTATTGCTGGCTGCGCCGTACTGATATCTGACCACAGGAAAATTACAGCATTCCCTCCTTCCTATTCTCAGAGGCCTGCGTCTCTTAATTCTCCTAACTGAACTGTTTTAAGTGTACCAGATCTTCCAACCTCTTCTAAAGACTCTAAAGAGATACAAACCCCCCTGAGTCATAACCACAGAGGAGCCTGCGAAATCCGCTTTCTCTGTGATCTCAAATATCCCAGCTCCCTTTCGGCCATCGCTGCTTAAAGGCTGCAATTACGTGAGGTAAAATGATCATGTTTTCTCCAGCGTCCCTTCGGTAAACATTGCCATTAGGATCAATTAACCAGCGGCTGATGAGGAAAGTGGGGGGATCTGCCTCGATATTGCACCATTGTTCATTGGTGATTTTTAATTAATGGATTTGAAAGTGAAAAAAATTGCAAAAGTTTTAATTGTTTTTCGTTTTCTTTTTACGTATGTAGCTGTGATGGAGAGGGGGGTGGGAGGGGTAAGATCAGAGTGTTAATTATAAAGTAGGGGGCTTTAAAGTGAGGAGGATTTAGACTTTTAATTAAAGAAGAATTTGATGCGTCCAACAGACTGGGTTCAATGGGCACACAATCCCCTGCCCATCATCTTCTGTCTCCTCCGTTCTGAAGCTCGCCATGTTCTGCCACTCACCCTTGTGCGGTGTTGATGTCTGACTCGTTTCGGGTGTTGCTATAAGAAGGCGGATTAGGGATTTCGAGAGCCCCGCTCTTCGAAACGGTGAAAATGAGGCCCGGGTTAAGACGAGCTGAAGGAGGAGGGCGGCGCGGCGTTTTGAGGGGAGCGGGGCCGTCGATGGAGAGGCTCAGTCACTTGAGCGGATTTTCAAGTTTGACTTCAGTGAGCTTTAGACAAATCACACTTCGCTTGGTCGTGTTTGCTGTTTGGAAAGAAATAAAACTCACAAAAACAGATGAGACGATATTTTGCAACAACATTATTGAGATAAACCATTTTTGAGGAGAGGGGTCCCAGAAATCACAAACGACGTTCTACAGAAACATAGTTGCATCAAACAATCTGCATTTGAAAAGTTCGCAGAAAGTGTTTTGTTTCATTCTGTGTGTGTTGTTTATAAAAAACACACACAGGAAATATTCCTATTCAGTTCACACCTGAACTGGGTAGAATTACCCAGTTCAGGTGTGATCAGGCATTTTAGATTTTGAGTTGCGTATAATCAAATATTGGGCTGCACAGTGGCGCAGTTGGTAGCACTGTTGTCTTG
The DNA here is from genome assembly GCA_010277075.1 of Poeciliopsis retropinna. Lineage (NCBI taxonomy): Eukaryota > Metazoa > Chordata > Actinopteri > Cyprinodontiformes > Poeciliidae > Poeciliopsis > Poeciliopsis retropinna. Next base: position 11,591,937 of record VMRM01000022.1, read on the forward strand.
CAGCAAAAAGGTTCTGGGTTCGATTCCCGGCCCGGGGTCTTTCTGCACGGAGTTTGCATGTTCTCCCTATGCATGGGTGGGTTCTCCGGCTTCCTCCCACAGTCCAAAAACATGACTGTCAGGTTAATTGGTCTTTCCAAATTCTCCCTAGGGTAGGTTTAGGGTTAGGTTGCACAGTGTGTGTGCATGGTTATTTGTCCTGTTTGTTTCTGTGTTGCCCTGCGACAGACTGGCGACCTGTTCAGGGTGTACCCCGCCTCTCGCCTGGAACGCAGCTGGAGATCGGCACCAGCAACACCCGACCCCATTAGGGACAAGGGTGAAAGAAAATGGATGGATAATCAAATATGGCCCAGTCTCACTGGAAAACTGCCCCTGTAGCTTAGCATTGAGGGAGACTCCAAAATGTTGCCAACTTTAGGAAATGCCAATCCTATTTATATGGGACAGTTAGGAACCACAAAGTTGACAAAAAGTTCCTCTCAAGATTAAACATCATTAGAGATGAAAAAAAGGCAGATTTAGATCAAATATACTCAACAAATTGAGGTCGAAAATAAAAACAGTATCATTAACGGCTAATAGTTAGCCAGTTTTGGCCAGATACCCAAAACATTTAAGTACAGAAACTCTTTGAAAGCGCTCGAGGTTTTTCAAATGCACATTATCGGCCAGATGGACAAACTCACAAAATACTTTTGTTATGTCACAGTACAAATCCATTCATTCTTGGCTCTTAGCTGTGGGTTGGTGCTTCCCAAATGTTTTAGTTGGTGTAACTGAGGCGTAAGAAAACGGCTTCAGCAGTCATTGTAAACTTAGGAGGCAGCAAAGAAGCGACACTTGCAAATACCCTCACAAACACATTTGAGTGTATTTATATTTTTAATGGGAAATAGCTCGTTCAGTTATTATATAAAACACTGTGTTTTACTCATGATTAGCATTTTTTTTTGTATGATTCTAATTCTGAAATAAAATACAGAATGAAAATCCTGCAAAACATAAAATACCTATTTAATGCAAGTCTCAGAATTATTCTTATTCTTATGTTTGGGGCATCTGTATAGTCAAGATGTGTTGGAACATCTTTTTGTTAATGTATTGGCAATGAGTAAAAACAACAAAAACCTAAAAACATTTCTGAAATTAGATCGTTTTTTCTGTCTTTACTTGGGAACAGCTGACATTCGCTTCTGTTCATTAACTTGCTTGAAAAGGATCTTTTTTCTCACAGAGTTGGCAAATTGGCCACGAGGAAATCAGTGAAGCCTGATGATGGGTCGGCCTCTTGAAGAAATGTTGCGTTTTGAACATTTGAACCTTTATCTTAATTGTGCGCCAAGGATCAAAGCATAGCAAGGGGTTGAGGTAACCCTTGGGAATGTCGAGCTTAAAGAATTTACCTCCATATCCAGGGCTTATAATAACAGCATCCTTAATCAGGGAAAGCCACATGACTCAGTTTTAAGGAGGAATATTGTGGTGTTCTCCATTGTTCCTCCATCTCCTGCAGCCTCGCCTCCTCCGCCCGTCTCTCCATCTCCGCTTGTCCTCAGCTGGTCTCCCTCAACGGCGCCCGAGATTGTTTTCATAGCAGTGATAAATTAGGCTGAAGTGATTAGCGTGGTGTGAAACATGATTACATACTGTAGCTCTGCTGATTTGTCGAACAGATGCCCTCCACCAGCCGCACTTCGGCGGGTTGCGATGTTCGACTCGGTCCGGTCCACAGCTGGAGACCCCAGCAGATCTAGATGCAGGTTAATTGCCTCGATTGAGGATAAAGCTCTGGCTTACCTTTCGGTAACTGAAGTTTTGTTTATCGTTCTTCTCGCGTTCACATCTACTCGCGTGGACACGCTGGATAAGCCTGTTTGTAGTCTGGTACTCGCTTCAACTAAAGGCGAGAGCAAAAAGTAGTTGGGGCCGAGACGAAAGGCATGACGTGCGACGTTGAGTCATGATGCTGTCACTTGACTTCACGAATAGACGGAGAGAGGGTAAAATTAGAATCTAAGAACACAACATTTTGCCAGTCTCTAGGATTAATGATTTGGCAGGCTAACTTCAATCAACAGCCGTGAAAATGTGAGACAAAGTGCTGTTCTTTTTTTTTTTAAAGGAGTCACATCAACAGTGGCACGTGGGCGGAATACCAACAAGGGAAATGTCTGACCTCCTGTTGTCTCACCCCTTCCTCCCGTGTTGCCGTGATTACGCCAATCACTGTCATTAGCATTCCCTGCTATTAATGTGATTTCTCATGCTTTGTCGCATGCATGCTAATGACTTGCACCCAGCTCCATCTCTTGTTCCGGCCGCCGAAGCCATCCGCGTCTCCCTCTCGAAAACACTTAGCCGAATTACCGCGGCTCCTCGAGCCGCGCTGTATTAATAAGCGGCATGCAGCCCCACAAATCCACCCCTGATTAAGACAATAACCTGCGTTCATCTACTCCCCGAATCAGCCCTTATCAGTTTTTAGCCCCGTGTGATTCTCATCTCTCCTTCGTCTCCCGCTCTATCCTCAGCTCATCTCGTTTGCCCCATTTCAAGGAGGAGCGGGGATTACCGTACGCCACTCTACCCCCTGATCCCTCCATCTTTTTAACTTTGTTGCCTCTCATCACGTGGGCTCTCTCCTTATCTGTTTATCCCACTCTCACTAATCTTGTTGTTTTTCCCCCCCCTTATTTCTTTACTCTCCCCCACTCCCTGCATTAGCGTCTTTTCGTTGCCTTCATGTGACTCATAGCGTCTCCTGTTTTCATGTGTTCTCGGGCTTTGCTTAAGGTTGCTCTTCAATTGCACGTTAACCACGATCCTCACACAACAGACTGAGTGCTTTGGAGATGCGTTTTGTCTTGTGACTTGTGTAGCATGAAGCATTAAGGTCTCCGGGGACATTTTGGAGCACAAACAGGATTTGTAATATTTATCTGAAGTGGAGGGACATGTAATAGTATTGTGAGGAGATTATTACTGTTATGTATTTATTAAACGGAGCGAGTAGCCTGCTTGGCTACGACTTAAAACCTTTTTGCACATGTTGTGCACAAGGCACGCCAGCGGTGAAGCTCCTGCTTTGTTCGGAGCGAAGCAGTCACACAGATCCTGGAGTCCTCATTCAGACAGGCAGAAATTCGCTGGCACAAATTAGTTAAGATTTGTAAAATGCATTCTTCTTGGGTCGTAGAAGCATAACCTCTCTCTGACAAGTTTTGAGAAGGCAAACCTTTTAATTTGATTTAAATCAACGTTGAAAAATGATTGCTTGAAGTACAAAATCTCCGGTGACGCGTTGGACAGCCTTCTGTGTCCTCTTTTAACCGCACAAAGGGAGGGACCTTGAATTTCTGGATGTGTCCCGTCTTCTCACTCAAACTGACATCAACATGAAAGAAAACTGAATTTGTGTCTGGTGAGCTATGTCTCTGCTGATTGAGCCACATCTGTTGTAAAGACGAGCTATTTCCAATTTATTGTTTGAGGCCGTAAAAGTTTTATGTGTAAAGTTCAAGTATTTCGGAGAGGTTGTGATGTCATTCTCTGGAACAAGGCTCCTTGTGTCCTTCACTTTTTAAGAAAGAGGCCCACAGCAGCCCAAATCGTCCACCATATTTAAGTTTGACATGAGTTGCTGCGCCACATATTATCCTTTACTTTACCCCAAACCCTTTTGGAGTGTTACTTTGTGAATGGTTGTCACGTCTGACCAACGCAAAAGGTCTCAGTAGAGTTGAGGAAACTCTACGTTTATATTTATGAAGGGGGAACAAAAATGTTCACTTTTCTGGCATCACACCCAACAATATGTTGCATAGGTTTGATGGTTAAAGATTTGGTGAGGTCAAGAATTCACTCTCAGCTGCAGTTTTTTCAGAGTGAAATTTGGTTGACCTAGCATAGTCACTCAGGTGCGGTTACTCAGTGCCTAACCTGTCAGTACTTTCAGTTTTTATGTTCATGTTGTGTCTCTTCCTATTTCTTTGGATAAACTACATCTACAGACACTGCAGTCTCCTTATGATGGGAGTTTGTTAGGAGTCTCATTGAGTTTCTCCTCTCAGCATGTTGGTGGACATAGCAAGGAGACTGGCTCTCGTTGGAGAACCGTCCTTCTAGCAGAGCCCTTGCTAACGGATTTTAGCTTCATTCTGCATCGTTCCCACAGAGTGGTACGGAATGGGTTGGTGCGGTTTGGTACTCTATTTGATCTGTTTCCACTATAAAGGAAACCCATACAACCGACCCGTACCGCACCATTCCATGGCCCGATCCAGTTGGGAGTCCATTGGACTGTGGTATGGTGGAGCCACTGGCATCCCACAACACAGTTCAATAATTGGGGGTTGGTAAAACGTCACTGCTTGTGACAAGCAGGTGATACAGCTGGCTGTGGAAATGCTCTCTCGCTTCGCCAGGGATCCTCAAGTCGCCGTCCTGCAACTTTCAGATGTGTCCCTGGTTGAACACGCATCAATCAAATGGCTGAGTTACCTCCTCAGCGCAGTCAAGTTCTCCAGTCTCGCTAATGACCTGATGATTTGACCCAGGCGTGTTGAAGCAGAGTCGGCATCTAAAACCTGCAGGACACCGTTCCTGGAGGATTCCTGCACCAAACCATGAAACAGCCTACCGACCCGCACCGCCTGATGCCCGATGCCGAACCGCTCAGTGGAAACAGAGCAAAAGAGACCTGACTTCATTTATTCATCCCAGACTTCGAGACAAGACATCAAACTCTTAGCAGTAGCTGAGGAGGGCCGCCTGCATGTACATTTATAAAAACTGCAGTTCAAATAGTGACTGTAGACACTCCCTGTGTCCCCAGACCTAAAGAGTTACAGGCCTATTTAACTGGAAAGAGGTCACTGTGGTCATGATGGTGTTACTCCAGAGACCAACACTAACTTTGACATTTAAATACAGACACACAGATATCCAGATGAAATCCACATCAGAGCACATCAGCAGCTTCATTTTATTATACAGGCTACAATAAGAATTGAGTTGCTGAGTGTGCACATTTGCAACGACAACATGTGTGCTCACCTAACCTACTGGCTGGGGGCAGTGGAAGACAATTGGGCCTCCGTGTCATGTTATATTTATGCCCCGTGAAAACAGAACGCTAATGATAAGTAATTAGATTACAATTATTTAAAAGAGGTTGTTAGCGGTACCAATAACTGTGCCACAAGTGATTGTTGAATTAATTAGCTGAAATCAAAGGTTGAATTTTCTTTCCTGCAATTTTCAGTGCGAGATTAGGCTGCCGCAATAAAAGATGAATTGGGCTTGAGGCTCTTCTTCTTTCACACCGTTAACTAGATGTTGCGAACCAATCCGGATCAGTCATCGGCGACGCTTACATTTTTCAGCGGGTCGGACATTTTTCCGAGGTCAAGAAGGCCCACTTTCATCTTCTTTTTATTGTTCTAATTGCGCTTGCGGACATGCCTGCCAGACAGCAGCGTGCGCTGACATTATCACTGCGAGTGCTCTCGCAGGGGCACTCGTATTTCTGTGGCGTCTTGAGTCTCGCCAGAAAAAAAAACAAAAAAAACAAAACAAAAGCTCACGGTTCAGCGGGGCACTCTCGGTGTAAATGTCAAAACTGCGAAGCAGGTGTTATTTTCTGCTCTCGACGCTCAGCGTCTCCGGCCCGAAACCGCTGCTTTTTGTTTTCGCCGACCTGAAGGCTCACTCCGAGCGAGGTAGCATTCATCACGATTATGCCTCCATGATAATGAGACGTGGCGGAATTAATATTCATTTGTCCCTCGCCTTCCGCGGGGACTCTGAAATGTAAATAGGTGCACTCTGCTGTGACACGCTGGCTAATGTACAATATGTAAGTTTAATGAAATTAAAAGAGAAAGTGTTTAGAGCTGCTTTTGGCCAATTGGCTCAGCTACATTCAGCTCTGCTGTTGTTTTCTCTGTTTGTTTCCCCATCAAGCTTTGAAAAAGAAAAAACAAACTACAGAGTAGAGTTTCATAACACCTTCTGGAGCAGAGAGGCTCTTCAGGGGCAAAGCAAAAAAAAAAAAAATTCATCCAATTTTGGGTCCAGATCCTTTTCTTTTCAACTGCTAGGAAGGTTGTTCACCTTGACAGAGGGCTGACCTCTGCTAGCTATTGAACCCGGCAGAATTGTTATAGAAGTTTAACTCCTGCAGGGCTGCAGAGTCAACCCAACAGCAGGCACTTTCATAAAACAAGCATTTGATTTAAAGACGTCTCGATACCAGTCGTCGTCTTATTTCACAAACAATATTACCATGAATATGTGCAGCATAGTGATGCTGTAATATTTACTCTCTCTTTTGATATGACTTGTTAATAACCTGTTACGTGTCTTTAATGTTTAATGACTAATGTTTCGGCTGCTCCTGTTGCAGTTGAGGATATCTGGACACAGAGCAGGTCACCTGACACAGACAGGAAGCTGGAACAGCCAAACGATGAAAAACATTTTAAATGCTTGCTAAACGTAAGGTTTAATAGACCAACATAATTTGCGCTATGTATGCAAATGTGAGGCAAGCCTACAAAACTTAGCCTGGCCGTTGTCTAGATTCTCATCTCTCTTCACTGCTCTGTCTGGGCTTTCTCTCATCAACTTGGATTTCTCTGGCAGATTTTCTACCGGGCCGATCAGCGAGCAGAAGGAGACATTGTGCACAACGATGGTGATTTTCTGCGCCGTCTCAGAAATGCAGTGTGTCTTTTTCCAATGGTGGAGGAGGAAGTGAACGAAGCCATTCAGTCTGCGTTGCTCTCGCTTCCAAATATTGAATTAACATCAACAGCCACCTCATTCAGCTTGACGCGCCTCTCTTTGCAGCGGAGGACGGTTGTTTACAGCACAGACTGTTGCTTATTTGTTAAAATTGTCACCGTCATGACAGTATGAGACAGATAATCTGAAAAAAAAAAAAATTATATTCTATTTCTCCTACCAGTGCTACTGTTGCAATCTGCAGAAATACTCCTGGTCAACCAAACAGAACCAGGTCTGTCAATCAGGCTTGTGTACGTGTCTCTCTTCATGGCGGAGAAATAACTTGCAGCTACAGGGAAACAGTTTGTCAGTCATCATCGATGGCTGTGCTCACTAGCCTGAGTGTTGGGGACAGTGCGAGCAGCATATACACAAATGTAATCGACAGCGCTAAGTTTCTCCTTCTGGCTATAATTTATTGTTTCTGATATAGTGGTGCTTTTCTCCAGCTACAACCTGCAGCTTTAAGTGGGAAACAAGCGGGACTGCATGGCTTGCTGGGAGATGACATACAAAAACTCCAACAACTAGGATCTGAAGTCAAGATTACTCAGGAATCCTGATTGCTACCATTTAAAAAAAGCCTTAATACCTGGAGTCAATACTTAGGGTGTAATTAGCATTACTTATTATCGACATTATGCGTCTTAATTAAATAGGGGGGGGGGGGTCTAAAACCTACTTTTAATGTTGTAACTTGAAGTGGAGCAAAAGCAACACGGGTATTTAGGTTTTTTAAAATGCCACCTAATTACATACCTCTGTGTTTTTTTCCATATATTACATCTGCTGCCGCGCTTCTCCCAGGCTCAGCCGCTGCTTTCAACTAAAACCTTCCACTGGGGATTTGAAGTTGAAAATAACATCAGGTGTGTTTTTGATGAAATGAATGTTTTTGTCTGTTTTTTTTTTTTGTTTTTTTTCTCGCTCATGGTGCTTTGAGTCATACAACTTTTGCATGGTGGAGAACGAGAGAAGCATATGTACTTCAGACTGTAACACGGGTTCACAACATTTCACTTTCAGGTAAAAAAAAAAAGAAGCGGTGGTGTGTGTGTGGAGGGGTTGAGGAAATAAATAAAGCTGGATCTCTGAAATGATTTGCTGAAGGGGACTGTTTCTATTGCTGGCCTTTAACCTTTCAGTTTACTAATTCCTCTCCGCGGCGCCGTACACCACATGGTTATGTGTGTTTTGATGGTTGCGATCAGTGCTTCCTGCGCTCTAAAGAGTTGCAGGGGCAGTCTGGGTGCAATCCAGAGCGCCTGGCAAAACCCATCACACTGCAGAAAGAGAAGCTGTCCCGGTGAAATGCAACGGCCCGGACAAACAAGGCCGCCGAACTTTTCTGCTGAGCAGGACGGAGCGTTTCACATGACTCCATTCATAACGCCACAGGCTGCTTTTCATTCATTTAGTACATGTGGGTACAGAAATGTGTCTGGTAGGACGTGTGAAAGGTCTTTACAGAAATGCACATTTTAGCAAATCAGCAGATTTTAGGAGGAAGAAATAATTATGTTAGGCGTGAGCACATTTATTCGTGAGGGAAGGGGGGTTTCCATGTTAGGAAATAATTATTTTCAAGAAAATCCCTGTTGGCATTTTTAAAATTAAAAAAAAAAAATTTAATCACTTTAGTAGGAAATTAATTGACACATTTATGTTTTATTTTTTTGTATTTTTAATTTATTTTTCCAAGTCGACCAGAGTTTCTGGGAATTTTAAATTACGAACCGGTAACTTTCCTTTATGCTGGAGGTGTAAACGCACACAGAGCCCATTTCCTTCAGCCGCTGGCCAGTACCGGACAAGCAGTTTGTCTTCCACCATGCGTAGTGAGCAGGACGGAGAGGCAGAATCTCACCGTCGCGGCATTTTCCATCACAATTCGTAGATATTTCTGTATTCTTCAGGTGTTGCTTCAGGTCATGCTAACCTCAGACTGTATGACTGAAGTCATAGAAAACTCTTCAGTCTTAAGTTCTTGTAATGGTAATTATAAATCAAGTACTGTTGTGTTAAAGGGTTGATGGGTAAATATATAAACAGCAGAGCTACCATTGATCAAACCAATGATCGTTCTCTTGACAGCATTTCTTCTGTAATATTGGAATGTACTCAAAGATGAGAGTGTTTGTTGTGAGGGATTTCAACCATTTTTTTAGAACTAGAGACGCACCGATCCGATGTTGATATCTGTATCAGTCCCGATGTTGGAAAAACATTTAGATTGGGTATCGGTGACGACATGCTCAACCTACGCTTTATGCTCTGAGCGACGTCATGCTTTATTATTCGATTTCCATTGTATTTAAAATGCCCAACTGCACTTTCTGAACCACTTGAAAGGAGGTTTGTTGCAATTTATTTCTACAAGTTAGTCACCCTATTGTTTTTGTCAGTTTTCTGTTTCTTCATTATGTATTGTACGTTGGCTGTTCTACTCCTAAATTGCACTGAACAAATTAAAGTTGCGTTGTTTGTACATGTTTGACCAAGCTTGCGAAGCCATTGGAGTTATCAAATCAACTTGTAGTTCAGTTCATTTATGCCTGTGTTCAAAAAGATTTGAAGTCAACTCGGGGTGTTTTTCTGCATCGAATCGGTATCAGCTTACGCTGAATCTCAGATAATGGGAAAAAAGGGGAAAATAAAATGGATTGGTGCGTCCCTATTTTACAGCGTTCACAGATTTTGTCCACAGTCACTGTGTCCAAGTCTCTTCCGGTGCTTGTTTCCTTCTGATGGCATCCTTACCTGTGCGATAATTAGCGTTGACACCACCTTCTCTCTCTCTCCTGCGAGCGAGGAGCCGGGAGCGGGTGAGGACGGTGCCCGGGGTTAACCGACACGGCCGAATGCAGACGTCCCGAGAGCCTTTTCGAAGGGAGAGCGAGGGAAAAACATGTCCGAGGCAGTAAGGTGGAAATAGAAGGATGAAGGTGATGGAGGGCTGAGCAGATATGACCTCTGCAGCTCTGCTGATGACATGAAGCAGAAGACGAGGTGGGGGGGTGGGGTGAGCAGAGAGGGGGAGACAAACCGAGCGAGGAGGATTAGGAAAGCAGCTGGTGAAGATGATCCACCCGAGAGGCGGGAGGGAGGGCAAGGAAGAGCGACAAGGAGAAGGAGGACGCCAGAAGAAAGTGGGAGAAGGGGAGGTGCGAGAGATTGATGAGAGAGTGAGAAACTAATTCTCACTTCACTCTGGGATGGGAGATTAGGGAAGATTAGAGATATAGAGTGAGGCAGTGATGGAGTTTGGGTGATAACTTCTACCACGCGTCACAGACGGATCTCTGAATGGCTAATGCTCAAGGAGAGACAATGAAATGATGACTGAGAGGGTGAGATTGTGAAGCAGATTGTGGGGAGGGTAAAAAAAAAAAGACTTAAAGAGTGAATGATAAGGAGGGGGCAGAAAGAGTCTGAGATGGAGGGTGGATAAGAAGGTACGTGTGTAAATCAGGCTCTAGGAGCGTCGAGGCGTCCCGTAAAGCGGAGGCCGTTTTTGCCGGAGTGCAGTAATCCTTGCCATGGGAACGTAAATGCAAAAAAATCCAGGTCATCTTTCTACTTTCTCCAGCTCTCGCTTTCCCTGAGACTCCCCACTGGGACTCACGCTCTTAGAATCAAGTCTTTGTGACGATATCTTTTACATTATGTTCTTTTTCACTTCGGAAAAGAAAGCGGGGGGTGAAAGAAAAGGGGAAACCTATTTTCTATTCCCAACACCGACAACTATTTATTTTCCCCTTAGAGTGTCCTGAAAATATTTTAGCAGACACAGCTCTGGGGCCTTTTTGCTTTTTGTTGCATTTTGGCTGAAGGGGTGTGACAAAACTAATGCGAAAAAAAAAAAAAAGGGAAAAAAAGGTGCGAACAAACACGCGAGCGCAGCATTGTGCCGGTGTGTGCCGCCGCCGAGTAGCTACATTACGCTTTGTTTGACAAATGTACGTGTCTGCATGCCGGAGCACGCGCCTGCTGCAACAGAAGTTTCTGCCGAAATGGAGAGGAAAGAGAAAAAGAAAAAAATACGCGGGGAAAAAACGAGAGGGGAGAGTGCTGCAGTGGCAGACTCAATCTGTCATGCAGGATTACAGTGTAAGCTTCTCCATGGCCATAGATGTGATTTTTATGAGAGAGACAGAGGCTTTTCTGAGGGCAGGGGCCCGTGCAATCCCGGATCCACATTAGAGACAAAAGCAAAGGGCGGAGGAGGAGGGAGGCGGATCCCTCCAGTGAGATCTTCATCGCGACACAGTGGCTACTGATACTCCTTCAGCACTTTTCTGCGTTGCGTCGCATTATCGCTGCAGTTTTTGGTTGTTTTCTTTTAATGCAGCAGACCCACAAAGTGGAGGGAAAGCAAGAATGTATACAAAACAAATTAGCAGTGGTGGGCAGTAATGCGTTACTGCAATTCGATTACTTTTTTTTCAATTAACAAGTAAAATAGTGGATTACATTTATTAAAAAAGAAAAAGGCATTATATTACCGTTACTTTCTCTGTTGCTAAGCTGTGATTTTGTTTGCAAGCGTCCGTCGTCATGGCAACAGGCAGGCGAGGAGGGTGCATCTCCTGATAAATGTAACTGTTGCTACATTCAGGACAAACTGATTTGAATTGTTTCATCTTATCGCTGAATTTGATGTTTATTTTAATAAAGGCACAAAAATAAAGTTTTTTTTTGTGCGTGTCGGAATAGGAAGAAATACAGTTTTAGCAGAAGAGGGACTTAATTTTCTTAAAGTGTACAGAGAAATGTGGAGACAAAATCCTTCAAAATCTTCAGAGAGTGTCGCATTTCATTGAACTTTTGGTGACGCAATGTGGATGAAGAGTGAAACGAAAGTTTTAAAAAGAGTCACTTTTATATGATGGAATATGCAGAAGAGTAGATTTAGGCTGGAAGGTATAACACTGCTTTACACCATATTCTTTTTTTTTTTAAGTAAAGTAATGAAGGTAACTGATTACTTTTGGAAATACATAAAAAGTAAGATAACTATTACTTTCTAGGGGAAGTAATTTGTTAATAATTACTGTTTCCAAGTAACTTGACCAACAGTGTAAAAGACAATCCACCTAATTTAAATACAGAATAAATACTTAACTTTTGGGATCATTTATTCTTAAGTATTCCATATGTAGAGCAAAGCATATGCATGTGTTAGAATGGCCCAGTCAAAGTCCAGACATAAATCCAATGGATACTCTGCGGCAAGTCTTGAAATAAAAGTGGCTTTTCACTGACACTCTCCGTCTCAGTTTGGATTATTTTAGAAGAAAAAGAGGAATATTTTTGCTGCGCCAGGCCGGTAGAGAATAGCAAACCATAAAACTTAAGTATTATTGCCCTCCCACTTCACAGTTATGTGCTGCTTTGATTTGATCTGTCGCAGTAAATCCCAACAAAGTACACTAAAGCTTGGAGCGGTAATGTTACGAACCGTAAAACAGAAAAAAATAAGTTCAAACTTTGGCAGGCCGCCGCGCTGCTACCCTCAGTTACTATAGGATTGGGCAAAGGAGCAATTTGGGTTCAAACCTGTGGCTTCATATTCTGGTGAAAAGAACAAGAATATGCTTTCTTTTGATTCCAGAAGTTTTGTCTTTTTTTTTTTTTTTTTACAAGAATTGCAACACGCTGACCTGCGTGCTGCTTGGCAGATGTTGCCACATGAACTCATGATCATCCCCGCTGAAAAGCAGATCTGCGTTGCTGCGTGTTGCACGAGGCGCTCGGGTTTAATTTCCACGTCCTTCATCGCGTCACGAGCCGAGGCGGCCGCGCGCCGCGACCTGCCAGAGACGGCGACTTAAAACGCGTCGCAGTCTGCTCCGTCTCCCCGAGCCGCGGGAAAAACAAAACAGACTGGCAGACTGACCCAAATACACAGAGATAAAGGCTAAATGAGTTTGAGAGTCAGGCAACGGCCTTATTAGAATAGCAACAGTAAACCGCCTGTAATGGCGCAGGAGAGGAGCATGGTAGCGTGAAAGTCACAAAAAGAAAGGAAGGAGTTACATATACATATCCACACACACACAAATATATGTATATGTAATGCACATACCCTAAAAATGCTCGGGGACTATGGAGTGAGACAGCATGAGTTTCCTGTCGGGTTCATCCAGCAAGGCAGAGCAAAGGTGTGAATTACAAAGAAGCGGGACACGACAACATCCCCAGGACAGATGATTCAGATAAAACGCTGCATAAAAAGCAGCCTTAAAGCCAAGTTGGGCAGCGTTGTTAGCTGTTGAAGTGAAATAAAGTTCTGATTCCGGCACTTTTGTCATTTTTTTCCCCCCAACACCCTGTGCAGGTTTATGTCTTGTAACGTCTCTCTGTCACAGCCGATAAAGGTTCCAGTCAAGTCTGTGACTTACATGGTTGTTTTTTATGTCTTTCTTTCTTTTTTTTTTTTTTTTACGACACGGTTTCAATGCCCTTTTGCTTCCCAGGGTTGGATTTGAGGTTTGTTTTGCCAAACTTTTGCGTGTCAACCATGGAGGCAACACGATGTCCTGCGCTAAAAGATGTGGGCTTTGTCCTGCCCAATGCATCTATACAAGCTTGATAACCTTTAATAATTTGACTCTTATGGATCCTGGCCTTGGGCAAAACTATGGCTGAAACGATTAATTGGATTATCGGTGACGAATCGATTGATTAAAATAATTGTCAACCATTTAGAAATTGATTAATAGTTCACCGGGGTGTATAAACTCAAAACAAGGCAGTTTGCTAAAAGAAAAGTTCACTCTGAGCAGCATTTAAGCCATCGCTGCACAAAAAAAGGTTTTGCATTCAAGAGGAAAAATACTTTGTAAATATTTTCTACCCAGAAATCCTCAAGTGGAATTGATTAGCTGCACCTGTTTGAAGTTCTAATCCAAAAAAAAAAAAAACAACTAATAGATTTTCCTTCTCTGTATCAATAAGTTGAGCAGAAAGAGCTGAGCTTTTCGCTTGTTGACGCTTAAAAGTGTTTTTCTCAGCTGCAGATGGATCCTTTGCTACAAATAGTCAAGCCTGCACTCAAACGAATGCTTTGCTGTTGCATTTCAGGTAGTAAAATGTTGACTTAACAAGGAAACTGAATTATTTGTTGCATATTTTAATGTATTTTAAATAGTATATCAAATGCTTAAGTAGTTAAATGAAGAAAAATGTCTAGAATATGCCCATTTTTGATACAATTGACAGATTAATTGCCAGAATAATCGATTACAAAAATAATTGTAGCTGCTGAACTTATCAGTTTAAGGCATCTTTACACCTGCGTATGTGGAAACAAGCATACTTAAGATGTTTATTAACAGAAATGAATTGATTGAAGTGAACAAAAAAAAATCCCAAAAAACAATAATAAATATGAAATCCCAGTGGACCGACTCTTTTAGTGAACCCGTTAGCTGTGTCATAAAACCCCCAGCAAATAAGTGCTCAGTTTTGTACGAATTGAATTTTTTTATTTTTATATTATGCGGTTCTTTGGTTTTAAAATGACATCCACACCTTAAAACTCATCACTAAGCTCCTTTAAAACACGTGAAGTAGTCAGATTCTGTGAATCTGGATTCTGTGAATCTGGATTCTGTGAATCTGGATTCTGTGGATTCTGTGGATTCTGTGAATTCTGTGAATTCTGTGAATCTGGATTCTGTGGATTCTGTGAATTCTGTGAATTCTGTGAATCTGGATTCTGTGGATTCTGTGGAATCTGGATCCAGTGGATTCTGTGGATCTGGATTCTGTGGATTCTGTGAATTCTGTGAATTCTGTGAATCCAGATTCTCTGGATTCTGTGAATCTGGATCCTGTGGATTCTGTGGAATCTGGATCCAGTGGATTCTGTGGATCTGGATTCCGTGAATCTTAATCCTGTGGATTCTGTGAATCTGGATCCTTTGGATTCTGTGAATCTGGATCCTGTGGATTCTGTGAATCTGGATCCTGTGGATTCTGTGAATATGGATCCTGTGGATTCTGTGAATTCTGTGAATCCAGATTCTCTGGATTCTGTGAATCTGGATCCTGTGGATTCTGTGGAATCTGGATCCGGTGGATTCTGTGGATCTGGATTCTGTGAATCTTAATCCTGTGGATTCTGTGAATCTGGATCCTGTGGATTCTGTGAATCTGGATCCTGTGGATCTGGACTGCGTGGAAGATGCTTTCAGAGGGGAAAATCCTAGTGCACAGAGCTGGCGCACTAATCCTGCTAGAACCTAATTAACAGGCTGCTGGATCTGTCCTGGTGTCACTCTGACCTCGTCTCGGTGTGTGATGACAGAAAAATAAGATATCTAAAAATAAAAAAAAATGAGAGAGAGAGAGAATCTGGCGGGGTAAATATCGATTCCCTTCAGCCGCTCTCTTTATTGGCCGCTGGCCTTGATGATGCTTTTGAAATGTGCCATCTCCTCCCTGCCGTGTCGCATTATCACAGGCAACCTTGGACACGGTGTGTTTATTCATCTCCGAAACGACGCTCGTCCAGCCCGGGCGACTCTTGAAAGGAACGCCCTTGAAAGGTAAACAGCAGAGCAGAAGCAGGGCTGAGTTATATCCCAGACGAGTGCGGTGAAGCCCCGCCCCCTTTTCCTTCTCATAAAGAGCTACTCACTCAGGCTGACCTGGGGAGATTTGTGGCTCATGTGGGAGAACTCTCGAGTTCTGCTGTCTTATAAAGTTTCTCCTTCAGCATGTAAGAGATATTCTGCCTTTTTTTTTTTTTTTTTTGTATTCGCTCACACACACACACACGCACACACACCCCCACACACACCACGCACACATTGCACAACTTGAGGGAGACGAGGCCCGTCTGCTATTCTGGAGGACCTGTGCTGAAATGTCAGTCAGCGTGTTGCGAGGATCAGATAGGTTTTTTGATGTTGCACACGCGGCCAGGCGGAAGAGGAAGAGAGACAGTCTTGATGGGCATCAGGTGTAATTCCGGTAACGGCTCTGGCAGCTGATGACTCACGATTCCGGCTGAGCACCAACCTTGAGAGAGCGGCTGGCTCTGAGCGGACGGGCCCGCCTGATGTATAAACATCCCCTGACCTTTGTGCATGAAGATCATTGGAGCTGATCAGCTCCTTCGGCTTCTCAGCGGCAAAGCGGTGCGAGGGCCCGAAGGTGGAGAGATGTCAGATGTTGTTAAAGTTCAGTCGCACAATGATAATCCGCCGCCGCCGTGCGATCAAGACGCAACCGGGATCGCTCGACCTGAAGGAGGCGGCGGGTGCAAATTCATATTTGATGCAGTGTGAATATATGCCCTTTTTTTTTTCTCTTTTCTTTTGTTAATCGAATGCAAAATTAATAGCTTCCAAAAGGATTAAACTGGGAGCAAATTTCTGGGGTCTACAGTGGGTTGGCGCTGCCACTGCCGGTTGGTTTTCTCCTCTTCCCGGCACTTTACCTTTCGCGCAGACAGATCGGATTGAGGACCACTTGAACTCACGCCAGATCAGTAAAATAAGGGCCACAACAACTGTTGTCCGCGTTGTGACCCGCTGGCTCATCTCCCTGCTCTGCGATTCCCTGGACCGCTTGCTGCCGAGATTTATTTGATCTTTACGGCATCTCTCGCTGCTCGGTGGAAACAGAAGCAGCAGCCAGCAGAGCCTGCTTCTTCGTGCTTCCTTTCAGACTGTTTCTGTTTCCGACTGAACAGGTTTTGTTCTGTTCTCAGCGAGTTTCACAAAGGAAGGTGGCACACTGCACCCAGCCTTGATTTTTTTTTCTTTTTTTTCTGGGAAAATAACAATTCGGCTTCTTTATAAATAACCGCGTAATGCAAAGCAACAGCGGCTTCAAGCGCGGCTGTCGAACTCCAGTCCTCAAGCGCTGGCATGTCCTGCGACTTTCAAACACCTGACTCACATAACCGGGTCATTAGGAGGAGAAACTTTAGTACATCAGGAGTAATTCAGTCATTTGAGTCAGTCGAATGTTGCAGCACACTGACTCAAAGACTGGAGTTTTACTTCCTTGAAAAGATCTGGCATGTGCATGAACTGCGATGATGAAGTTAAGGCTTCAGCTTCAGCCTTTAGGTGGATAATTTGGATTTATGCTTAATAAAGACACCAAGAGTGAAATCTACGGTAGGTAAGATACAAACCGCTGACAACCTTTTAACAGAAGCCTAAAAAAGTCCGAACTATCCCTTTAAAGGACCATGTTCACTGTTAAAGTATTGTTCAAATCATTTCAATTTCAGCGTTTCAGTGGTGAGGTCAGTCTTGGATGCAGCCGATTAAAACCTGTTGAAGGTCTGTGGCTATTTGAGTAGTTTTCTGCTAAATAGCTAAAACTTTATTCTTTCGTCAGATTATTATTATTTTTTTGTCTCATCAGAGCCGAAGCTGTATCTGACCTCGACACTTCCCAATCTTTCTCGCTTATTGCCTTTCCCGGCACAGAGGGGAAATAAAGACTTTTATCTTTTCTTTCGTTTGTTGTTTGGCACCAATTTGCATCTTTAAAAGTGTTTTTTTTTCTTCTGTGATCTCAGAGAAAAGTGTTTTCACAGAGCGTTCCCAGCTTTTTAGCAACAGTGCTTTTCCTCTTTGTGAAGAGAGCAACACAATGCTGAGTGTGATGGAGTCAGAGATCATGAAAAACACCTCAGTAGATGCGAAACTCGACTGAATTGTCAGGTTCAGGCATATTTTTTTTTTGTGCTGCAAAGACGCATCGGTATCTGGTTCGTCGGAAAGTGGGTTAGGGAGGCTGGAAATATATGAATTTATAGGGGGGGATATTTATAAGTTTCATTTCATTCTTTTATCTGTGAAAAGAAACACTTTTCCAGATCTAAATGAGTTGAATACGATATTTTTCAATATAAATTTGCATCTTTAACGGCTCAGAAAGTGATTCATTTCAAACTGTTAGTCGAACCTGAAACGTGTTTATGCAGTTGTTAGCGATTTCCAGAATGAAAGCATAATGCGTCTCTCTGCAATCAATGAAGAAGTTTCTGTCGTGCCGTCGCTGTTGTCCAGAGCCATTTCAATAATGTGGCAGAGAAAACGTCGGTGACAAAGGAGCGTATCTCAGCCGTATGCAGCTCAGAGCGACGCAGCGGGAAAACAAATGCTGCTGTTTGGAGAACATGAGCATTCACGAGACGGAAACTGAGACTTTGTGCAATAAGCATGTTAATCTGGAGACCAGTTCTGAATTCAGCAACTGGTTATTATAGCTGTAGTAACAGTTTCGTCTCTGTAATAATGAGAACCAATTGATGGATTTGTGCTAAAGCAAACTTTTGTTTTAAAGTTTTGTGTTCATTTTGTATTTTATGTGTGGATTACGACTGTAAAATAAATCCAACAAAGCAACCAGAATCCACATTGCCCGTCACATTCCACCTCCGCCTTGCAATTTTACATGTTAACCCTACAGCAAGTCGTCTCAGTGGGGTTAATAAACTCTAAAATGATTTCCTTTGCAAAGGATAATAACAATTTTATGTTTATTTGCCACTAGCTGAAGAGGTGTTAGTGCGATGGCAGCACACCTGACCTGTACAGGAGCAAATATTGTTTCTACAAGAAAAAAAAAAAAAAAAAAAAAGAGGTTCAGATATTTAAAGAAAGGGCGGGGGGAACATGTCACATAGAATAGAGCTGTTCAGTTTTGACAACTGGTGACATTGTCTGTACATTGCCTCAGTTATTTCTGTACGTTCTGTCATATTCCCATTCCCTGCATGTCACCGGCTGCTGTCCCTTTTTAACTCTTGCTGCTCTATATTCTCCTGAATGCGGCGGGAGAGACGGTACTGCTGATTACCTTTAATGGGGAGCAAAACTGGACTGAAAATGGATCTACAGTCTCTATGACTGGTATCCTTATCTTTAATACTTGTATCTAAGTCCCCCAGTGAACCGTTCTGACTGCTGGACAGAAGCTGTAGGAACTTTTCCGATAGGATCTGACACAGAGAACAGCTAAATTATAAAATGTAGGTGTTTCAGTTACTTCCATGGTCACAGGTGTAAAACGTCAACGGCTGTAAGTACAAACTTGTGGTAAATTCTTTAGCTATTAGATATTCCACTGTGCGCTGTTGTTTTGTGGTATTATGACACTTTGGAAGGGATTTGGGAAATGGCATTAGCTAGGCCACGTAAGATTAAATACAGATTGATTAATTCTCTGGCGTCAACAGCAGCAGACCTCCTAATTTCATGTGCTTGATGACAATGGATCGGGTTGTCACGGCTGAGCAGCTGCATCCGATGCTTACATCACTGAGTGGAAATGTGTTCTTTGGACGAACTGGAATCATTTCTCAACCACCTGATTGGTCTGGGTCTGATACCTGTTGGGAGAATTTAACTCGTTTGAATCCATTGCATCAAATATAAAGTTTGGTGCTGGGTGGATTAATGATGTTGATCTTTTTTTCCTTTTTTTTTTCTTCTTTTTTTAAGCAGCTGCGCGTTTGTTCTAGTGAAAGGAAGCTGTTTGAGGATTTCAAAATGGCAACTGTTTTGGAAATGTTTGAAGATGTTGCTATTCCAATACAACTGCTCCACTGCACAAAGAAAGGTGCTTATAGACACAGATATGCGAGTTTAGCGATGAGGAACTTCTTGACTGGCCTGCAGATTCCCAACCTCAACCTCAACACCTTTGAGTTGAATTGCAGTGGTGACTATGAGCATTGTCCAACATTAGTGTCTGACCTCACAAATGTGCCTCTGAAAAAAAAAAAAAAAAAAATTCTCATAAGCACACTCCTAAAATTATGTCGAGACAATTGTGAGTATGTAAAACTTTGAAGAGTCAGAAAGTGCTTCAACAAACACAATAAACACACAAAACAGAATTAATCAAAGGCAGATTTAAAAAGAGAGGACACTGAAAGGAAACCACCGAGTCCGCTCACCTGACTGACATGCTAAGATTTTGCGTTCATCTTCTGTACTGTTTAAATATTCATGATCGACAGTCAACATGCATCGAGGCAGGTTGGAGACATTTTGGGGAAACTTTTGTAGAACAATTCGATAGAATGCGTCATATTTTAATTTTCAGACTAAAAACCAGCCAACAGTATCTTCCAGTCATTGTCCTGAAAGCATCCAAAGTTTGTCATCCAAAAGTCAACAGGTTCTATTTCATCTTAATTTAAACTGTCTTATCATATCTTACTTCTAATCAAAAAGTAACACTAAATACTACTCAGCCTGTCAGATTTCTCTATATTGTTAGCTTACTTTAGCTAAGTTAGTTGTCAGATGTTAAAGGACAGAAGAGACATAACTTGTGCGATTAATGAGACATGTTTGTGTGTTGAGTCAAGGTGAGAAAGAGAAGTTGAATCCTCAGCTTGCTCGTGTTTTCCATTCTAAATGCACTTTTTTCTGCTAACAGAAGTGATATTGGTTGATATTCTCCAAGCCATGAATTTGTCTGCTTACTGTAACCCTGTGTTGTATCTGGAAGCCAGGCAAATCCAAAGCCCCTCCCTCCGTTGTCAAACTGAGTGTTTTTAGTCTTAATCTCACCAACAGGCAAGCGGCCACCTTTAAGTGGACTGAAACGTTGAGCCGTCGACATGCAAAAACGTAAATTCATCCCGCTCTCTTTCTCTGTTCCCGCCGCCCCTCCTCTTGTTCCCAACACCCGGCAGGGAGTCTCCCAGTGCCCACAGGCTGCTGTTGCTGCCTGGTTTACCAGGAGAGATTAGGACCTGCTGTCGATATCTCTGTGGGGCTGAGATGGTTGACAGAGGTCGGTGCACCGGCGAACAAAGGCGTTTTACATGTTTACAGATGAAAACCAGCCGCCACTGCTGCTCTCCACCTGACAATGACAGGTCCGCGTTTCATCTGCCACGGTTCAAGGCGGGAATGCAGCCGCTTCACGGAGCTCTGCACTTAAAACATCCCGGCTGGTCTTCATAGGACGAGCGATTCCCCACCCCACAAAATCTTCCTCTGATAGGTAGCTGCCATCCTTCACTGATCCACATGCTGATACACCCAAGAAACATAGATGCTTCCCCTCAGTTTGCTCTTCTTTCCTGCCTCTCTTCTGGAGCTTGTCTTTGTTCTTCCATACATAATTCTTTTGGGATTGATGCTTTTTCTTTTCCACTGCTCAGGGAGGGCTGCCTTTTCTTTCCTTTTCTTTTCTTTTTTTCCTTTGACTTTTCCTGCATCCACAGAGTCGATTCCCCCGAGATTTCTTTTCGCCTCCTACACATTTAAGTGGCTATTCTGTGTATGCTCCTGTTTTTGGTGCCATTGACTTCATGAATGTGTAGCTGTGTGTTTCTTTTTTTTTTTTTGGAAAATAGATGAATAAGCCTTTGTGATTCCAGCTATTTTTTTTATGGATGAATGTGGAAATACATTTGGTTTCATGGTGAATATATTTTCCTATGGGGCACGAAGTCCAAAGTCACGTGTGTGTATCTTTGACGACAGATGCACACAGGTACGCTGTGTGATGGGGCGTTTAGTGTTTGCGTGATTAATGGATTGGCTGTTTAAGGAGAGGCAGTTTAGACACAAAAGCAAAAAAGATGAATCGTGATTAAAATTTTCAGTCTCGTTAAGTTACTGACAGCTCACAATCGATGGTGAGGATCTGCTTCCAATACTAACGAACCAAAGCCTCTGAGCTGATGAGTTTTAGGAGGCACGGCAGAAGTAAGGGGAAAATAATTAAGTTATTCATTGCCCCAATTTATCAATTCACTGAGACATACGATGCACCCTCTTTCAATTATAAGTTTTTACATATCAGGACATAATAAAGAGTCTTCTGGCTCCCGCCAGAGCCTAAAATTAAGCAAATAAAACCTCAGAAGAAGAACTGCAACGCATCTTATTGCTCATTATTTAACGACTCATCTGCAACCCTGTGAAAAGCTCTTGAAGAAATTGGAAGAAACTTTGGCGCTTATGATTCCAGAGTGGGGAAGATTATTTACAAGTTGAGTGCAGTCGACATGGTTTCCAGTTTTCCTATAAATGGGCGGTGCAGCGAGATTCAGCACCACCACACTGTGCAGTACTTAAGAAATTACAGTAAACACAGTAAGAAATTAGGGTTGGTTAAGAGGAGGAGGCTTGTTTTCTCAAAGGAAAACATGGCACCATTGATAAAAAAAATCTGCAGAAAGCATAAAGCAATATACTTCAGAATGACAATAAGACAAAAAATAAAGGACCTTCTGCATGATGGCCTTTTTGAGGAAAATCTAAACAGACTAGACACAAATGCCTCACATCTGTGTCTCAGATATTACATTGGTCACCCAATATTCTCATATCATGCTTTTGCTATCTGTACTCATAAAGATTTGCTCGACTCGGTATGCTGAATGCTTGAAACTAAGAGAGAATGTAAGGCTGTAGCTGCTGTTAATTTTACCTAAAATTATTTGACCTATTCAGATCAGAGCATTTATATTTCATTTGCAGACGGTCGGTCCATAAGTATGAAGAAATACATCAACAAGCTGGCGATGTCACAGAAAAAGCAGCATCGTCTGTCCTGACGCAGCCGAATACCGTGAATTACACGCCTTTGATTCCAACATACTGGTGTTATTCAGAATGGGGGCTGCATTAAAAATGACAAACATTCTACAAACTTATGAATAAACTTGATGTTCCATGTTTTTCACTTTTGGACCAACACAGCATGCAATTTCCAATACAGTTGCACAGAGCCTGTCTGCAGCATCAGAAGCAAATGGCTCTTGAACGGTGTTTTGGTTGTGTGTGCTACCGCATCCAACCTCTCAAAAGAGGATGACTTCAAAGACAGACTGAAGTGGACACACAAAAGAGGACTCATTTTAATGAACACGCAGCCACTTGGTTTTGGTTTTTTTGTCTAAAAAACGACAGTGTAACGCGAGTATGTACAAAGAACCAGATAACATTATGCCCAGCTACCAGAAACGTCAGTATTTGAAAAGGAAGATTTTACTGTTCACAATATGTTTACGTTATAATGCAATTCAGTTGGACTCATGTGGTTATTCTTCCAGAAAAAAAAAAAAAGGAAAACTTGAACAGCATATTTTCAAAAGCAATCATTTCCCACTGCATCGCCCCATAAGCCTTATTTACTCTTAGGAAAAATCTTTATACCTTAGTAAAATCAAGTGCAGACTCTCTGCCCCCATCCTGTTTCCATAAGGACACAAACAGCAGTTCCATTGAGTTGTATTGTAAAACTCTAATGAAAAAATATGACCTGCCCATTGCTTCGCACTGCAACAACACAATTATGCTCACTTACGCTGTGCGGCCTGATGCGCCGGGTCTAACCACCACTCTGGGTTAAAGCTGCCCAGCTCCGTGTGAAACCGTGCATCACAGACGACTCCGCTGTTCTGGACGGTGCAGAAGATCAAACAGTTTGAAGAAAATAAAAGATATTTATTTCTACTTTTCTTTTCTTTTTTTTTTGTGCTGCAAAGAAAAGTTCTCACTGTCAGAACCTCCCACGCAGAGATGTTTGAAATTTGTTCAATGCAGACCGCCGCGTTAATATTCAGCCTTGCGTCCGACCACCTGCCCGGGATTTGATAACAAGGTGATTGCCTGGCCATCAAACTCCCAGCTGATAAGTTCCTCTGGGAGGGAGAGAGAGAAACACAGGACTCCGGACACCGAGTCTCCCTGATCATCGCCTGCTCTTGCTGTACAGTGGAGATAATGTTTATCAAGTCC
Source organism: Poeciliopsis retropinna (assembly GCA_010277075.1). Taxonomy (NCBI): domain Eukaryota; kingdom Metazoa; phylum Chordata; class Actinopteri; order Cyprinodontiformes; family Poeciliidae; genus Poeciliopsis; species Poeciliopsis retropinna. Next base: position 11,615,477 of record VMRM01000022.1, read on the forward strand.
CAACCTCACGTTTGTGTAAACCGCATTCTCCAAAATCTCCACGGTGGGGTTTTCTGTGAGTCTCTTCCGCAACGTATCCTACATTTTACCCCTCGGTGACTCGATTTATACGGACAATTACAGTGCTGTCGCCTGTCGGCAAGATGGTTGCCAACGAGACACCTGTCACTTCCAATGTTGCAAGACCGGGGGAAGGGGAAGGAAGGGAAGAGGATTGGCCAATTGATTGAGGGCCGAGTGCACAGAGGGTGAGGGACGTGGTGACAGGCTAGTGACTGACACGGATGAGAGGGAAGAAAAGAGGACGGAATCGAGCAGCGACGAGGACAGAAAGCTAAACAAGAGCAAGCGTGAGGAGAGGGGTGGATCGAGGGATATTTACAAAGATAGAAGAAACAGGTGGTGAGTGGGAGGGGTGTTTATTATCATTTTTTTTTCGTTCACCAAAAGAGTTTTGCCTCGCAAAAGCCCCCTTTTCACATTTTCACAATGAGAAGCTCCAGCGTAGTTTACAACGTTCTATGTGATAAATGAAGAAACCACCACAAAAAGCGCATCGGTGTAAATTTGAAGGGATTTGCAAACTTCAAAATCTGAAGAGAAAAGTGTTGTCGTGTTGCTCTACGGTAGACTGGAGACCTCTCCAGGGGTTCACCCGGCTTCTCGCACCAATCCTCAGACACCTGATTATGTTGTAAAATAGGCTCGCAAACTGGGGAAAATAAGGTCGCCACGTCATTTTCACCCAGTTCCGGGGGAGGGGGGAAAATTCCCATCACACAGAAGGAATGCAATTTTCTGTCAGATGAATACGTGCATGTTGGATATAAACCACTCATCTAGCAGCTTATGAAACAATACTGGTGTCTTTGTGGCTTAAAGTTTAAAACTCGGTGAGATTTTCTCCCCCCGAGTCAGGTGCGTGCTGATTTATAAAGTCCATTTCAGTATTTAGCTAGCAGGTTTTGCTGGGAAGCGGTCCCAGGGCTGCTGTTTCTGTGAGTAAGTGACAGAGAAATGCATCCGTTCTCATATTGCTCCTGCTATCCGGTCTGCCGGCTGGATCTCGGTCACGGGTCTGAGCCGCCCGCAGCCCGACACCTGCGGGGTCATAGAAAGCTTTCTGCCTCATTTCGTCCGATTTATGGACAGAACTCTTATGACACGTCGAGAAGCTGATTCAGACTCTCTTCGTTTTACCTTTCCTCTCCAGAGGAAACTGTCTGAAGATGTCACGCTGAAATGAAGCAGCAGCTTTTTCCAAACCAATATTTTTTCTTTGCATACAATTCCAAGTGTTTTTGGGGGGAAAATGTCTCTGCATTTTTGTTCAGTTCTTCTATAAAAACCGAGCTTAAGCTCAATCAGACTGGATGGAGAGCTTCAATCATCTAACGGGTTTTCTTCCGTCAAAGAAAACCCGTAATTGTAATTGGGTCAATCACCATATCCGTTATTCCCTTTCACTCCAGGAGCGACTTCGGCTCCTTCAACACGTACCGGGCGTGTTTTTTATTTATTTATTTTATTTTTTTTATCAAAAGTCGGCAGAGCAGAGCAGATTGCTGGACTTTACCTCTGTATGTAGTTTTATGAAGAGCTTTATTCTTCCTGACTTGAACAAGTTTGGAAAGTGAGGGTTGTTCAATAGAACAGAATGAATTTGTACATTTCATCAAAGTGTGATGGGGGCCGCTGTGGCCTTTTGGTTTTTCTGTGATCCTGAATCCCCGAGGGCCTATATGTGCTTCTCTTGTTAATGGTCTTTCTGCTGGCAGCGTGGATCGAGGGTCTTGTCTGTATAGTTTTGCTATAACTTTTTTACTTTTGGGCAACTCTGGAAACAGAACTGAACACGAACGTTTCTTTTCCACTTTACAAACAGGGCCCACTTTGATGTTGTCAAGGTTATAAAATCTGAAACTGTTAATTGGGTCAATCACCATGAGTGGATTATTGAATTGTCAACTGATTTAGTAATCTATATACAGACTGGAGAAAAGGCTTATTGCTTAAAGAACTCTTTTAGAGCAGAAACAATGACAAAATTGTTTGGAAATGTATGCAATTTTGTACTTAAGATAAAAAAAGAAACTATTTTGTCTGTGAAAATATTTTACCTAGAACTTCTGAAGTGCCAGTTTTAGCATCACGTGATGCAAATTCAGTACAAAAACCAAAATCTTGATGTTACACGCCTGCATCCTTTACTAAAAATGATCACAAAAAAATGCTTTAAAATCCGTTTAGGCAACAAAATGTTTATTTTCTTATTTTAAAAAAGAATTTATTTTATTATATTTTTTACTTTTTTAGGTGTTTCTGATGTTGTAAAAATAATCTTACGTAGTTAAATTAAAACTACTTTTAATTTGCCAGATATTTTATTAGATTAATTGATTAACCATCAGCGTAATCGACTCAATGATCCATAACTAAAATAATCCCAGAAAATCTCAATAAAATACATCAAAATTTATGATCGCAACAAAACAATGAAAAAACATTCAAAGGACATAAATACTTTTTTTGTGAGGGAGTACAGACAGCAGTCAGCAACAAGGCCGAGGAGAAGAAGAAACGGACGGAAAGTATTCCAGGAGGAACCTTCCGACTTCAGTCTCGCTCCAGCGAATGTGCTGACAGGGTCCGTCTGCGGCAAAGACGGGAGAGCGAGTGTCACGCCGCCGGGTAAAGTGGATCCATGACACTCGGGTTTTACAAACTGCACAAACGATAAATTCAGATTTGCACGCCAACGTCAGCTCGAGCATCGAAAACGTAGAGTCGGAGACTTTTTGACTTTAAAACCGTTTGCGTCGTGTCCGGTTTGCTCCGGAGCAAATGAATCCGCATTAAAGCAGGTTTTAAAAGCCGGAGGCGTTCCTCTGCTGGAGGAAACAGTGTCCGATCAAAGATTTATCAGTCACCATGGCCTCTGTTTTGACCTTTGGCTTATGAAGTCAGACTAATCCACGGTTTCCGCTTGCGGTTTGCAGATGCAGCAGTCAATCACGGCCTTTTCCTCCACCTCCTTGAACACATGACTATTCAGGTGGAATAGTTGCAAGACTAAGCTGTAAATCAGAGCCAATAAAAGGCTAGTTATTGATTGTTTCCTGGTGCTAAAGCACGATTATAAAAACGTCCACGCCTCCACACGGCCCCTGCCACATTATCAGATTTTATGTGAAGCCCCCGGTTTAGTCTGAGTGGCCGTCTGGGACAGACGTGCAAAGACAACAGGAGAAAAGGAATGAAATATGGATGAACGAACTGGGGAAATGAACGGATTTTTGTTGGGTTCTTTTTATTTTATGGTCCCATCGTTGGTGTGTGGTCAGGCTCGCTGTCCAGGAGTGGAAAGATTTGTCCTCAGAAAAAGTACGCCAACGCAGCGACGGTGAGTCACTGCACGCAGATAGACACTGACTCGGTGGCCAGAATCAAGGTGCACCGGTTCAAAAGCGTAGCGGATTGAAAAACCATTTAAAAACATAACGAGATGGTGTGCAGGTCAGTTTAATGAGATGCCAAAAAAAAAAAAAAAAGAACACCATCATCAGAGAGCCAAAACTTATCAAAAAACAAATAGTTTTTTGTTTGAAATTGCACAATTACATAATCAACGGAAACGCAGCACTGCTGATTGGTTAATTAAAAGAAGGCTACTGAACCTTTCCCTTGAATTCGAGAGTCAAAATTTAGATATTTGCTTTTGAAAAGTAAAAAAGTGCCTTGAAATAAAATCACACTCAGATATTCCTGAGACGCTGTCAGACTTCTGACAGGCCGTCGCTTTCTACACATTGCCAATGTAAATATCCAATCAGTTCTTCATAACTGTGACATTGCATGCAGAGATAATGAGACGACAGGAGGTGCAGGTAACTGCAATCACAAGTGTTGTAATTGTGCTGCATTGTTTGCAGTATTTGCTAAAATGTAACATTTCACGAGTTCCTGCTCTATAAATCCACCTCATGTCCGGCCAGTCGAATGGACTGTAACTTCCCACGTGCTTTCATCATCTGTGGCTCGCAGAGAGTCGTGGGGACGTTACGTCACGGGACGGAAAGAAAAGTTTCCTCAAAATGAGAGTTAATCATAAATACAGTCATCGCATTTACAGAAATAGTGTCGCAGTGAAGCATCGTCCTGAAACTGTGCAGCCCTGGCGTTTCATATTTACTGTCTTTACCCAGGCTAATGGTTTGGGTTATTTTTGTACATATGTTATGTGTGTGTCTGTGTGTATTTATTTCAATCATGCCAAATCTCCTGCGAGCTTCACAATATTATGGAAGTGTTTTGCGAAATCGGTGACGCAGAATTCCGCGTTTTCTTGCATTACAGATCCCTGTCTGTCTCCAGAAACGAGGTAGCAAAGAACAGCTTGTTATGTTAATGCGATCTGGCAAACAGCAGCTATATTGACTTGTCAGATTATTGAAACCTCACTGAGGAGCGTCGAGTCGTATCTGGAGCAGGGGCGCCGTATAGGGGGGAAAAGTTATGACAATTCCAGGGGCCCCTGACCAACAGGGGGCCTTCCACATTTTTTTTTGTTTTGTTAGTTTTTTGTTTTTTTTTCCTGTTGTTCATAGAAATGTTAAAAAATGGGGCCGTGTCAATTACAAAATTAATTATATTGTGTTTTCTAAAATAGTTTTTAGCAGTAAAAATTAAATGTTGCCCCTCCCAGACCAAAAAGCTCACATTTGCCTTGAACATCCCTGGATCTGCATGAAATGGTTCCTTCCTGCTTGACGGTGACGGTGATCAGCAGCAGACAGTGGAAGACAAGAACGACTGAGACTGTTACTATGCTGCTAAGAAAAATAATAAAGTCAGGTTTTCAAAAAAATAGAGAGACAGAGAGAGAAAAAGGTAAAAGTGTAAATTTATAAATTAAAAGATCCAGGGTGGCAGCCAGTGTCTTAAAGTTCCCAATTGATACATGTTGATATAAACATGCCCGACTCTCTGAAACATTGTTGGTGTTGGGGTATCTTCCAGGTTCTCTTCCAGGGTCTTTTCCAGGGTCTTTTCCAGGCTTTCCTTCAGGATCTCTTTGTGGGACATCCTTTGATTTTTCCTTGGATTTAATCCTGTCAAGCTTTACTTTCAAAGCAACAATTTCTTGATTGAGCTCATTGTTCTCTGCTTCAAGCCAGTCTCTCTCTCTGGACTTTCCTTTCAATGAATCTTCTGCATTTCTTCTTATTGAGATATTTGTCCGTTCCAGGAGCACATTTAACCTTGACAAGGCATCATAATCACTTTTCAACGTCTGAATCGTAGATCTCGCTTCCTGCAATTCAAGATTAAAACCCTTCATCTGTTTCTAGTAATTCTCTTTTGCATTTACCAGCATTTTATTTTCTGCTTGCCAGATTCTTACATTATTGTTCCTGCTTCCTTGAGGTGTTCAGTTTCCATCCTGAGGTTTTTCTCTGTCTTTTGAAGCTCCTCGTTTTCTTCCTCCAGTTTCCCGCAGCTCTTCTGTAAAACGTTCATTTTCGCTAACAAGAAATTCTTCTCTGCCATATTTGCTGTGTGGGTCAAACCAAAAACTGCAAATGAATCTCTCTGTGGAATCTGGGAATACAGAGACAGTCACCAGTGATGTCACAGACAGGATGAATGACATCACTGCTTCACATCAAAGCCACAAGAAGTCTGTTGCGTGGAAAGGGGATCAAGGGGTCGGGGTGTTTTTTTTTTAAAACTTTATTCGCAGACACACTGTATAACGACAGTGAAACATTTGTTATGCCTCAAGAAAAACAAATACAGATAAATGCAGATATATAGTATTCAAGAAAAAGCTAAGGGGCTTCGGTTCCCAGCTGTACATTCAGAGTATGAAGTGTGGATTCAGTCAAAGTGCACATCAGGGTTTGAGTGCAAACAGGTGCGCCGTATAGGGGGGAATTTTATGACAAGGGTCCCTGACCAACGGGGTCCTCCACAATTTATTGATTTATTTTTTCATTCGTTCCTGCCTGGGGCTTCATTGTGATCAGCAGCAGTCAGTGGAAGACAAGAACAACTGTGGCCTTTACTATGCTGCTAAGAAAAATAATAAAGTTAGGTTTAAAAAAAATATATATAGAAACAGAGAGTTAAAAAGGTAAGAGTGTTAATTTGTAACCCAGTTTTTCTCTGAGAGGTGGGTGGACTGTGTGAGATTATCAACCAACCATTTAGCATAATTAGATTAAATACAGACGACTGTTTGCCTCCATTTCACTAGTATTTAATGAATTAAAGTTACTTTTATTATTTTTGGTCAGAACATTGCATTACTTTACCCAGTAATAGAAGCTCAGGGAGGAGACTGATTGTTTTCACAAGTCATCCGACATGGTCACAGCTTTAACAAATATGGAGAAAACATATTTTTTATTAAAGTTGCATATTACAGCTTGAATAAAATGCAACTACATAGCATTTTTTGAGAAGTCTGGATTGCTTCATGTATATTTTGCATGTTGCCTATGACTGTTAGTGGGGAGAGACATTTCAGTATCTAAAACTAATTGAAAAAATTTAATCAACCTACTTACATACTGTATGTCGGCTGTTGGATGTAAAATTCATGAGTAGTAAATATTGTCCTAGTATCAGTATCGGACCAAAGAAAGCAAGGCAGTTGCAAACCTTTAAAATTGCGACGCTTTTGATGGATCAGATTGACTCAAAAAATTGTAACAGGAGCTGCCTGGGGGTTGGGGGGGCCCAATTAAATTTTTCGTCAGGGGGCCCAAGATTCCTGGCGGTGCCCCTGGTCAGCAGACATGCACGCTGACGGATAGCTCACATTTTGATTCTCACGTGTGTGTCTGCAGTGCGGGGCGTCACCCCGAAAGCAGCAATGTGATAAACGAGATCTGGCAACATTTTGAGTCGCTCCAGGCCCCTTAATGCAGCAAAGCAAAGCTACGTGAAAGGCTTCATCTGAATTGACGTTTAACTGACAGGATTTGTGTCCAACCAGCTGATTAATCAGAAATCAAAGTGTTGTGAACGACGGCTTTTTTTTTTCCCCGAGCTTGCCTCTTCTTCTTTTTTTTTTCTTGTGCAAAAGTGGGCATCGTCTTCTCCCGTTATGTGTTTTGAAGAGAAATTATACTTGGCCTTGAAATACTACAAATTTGAACAACTTATTGTTGTATTTAATGACCCACTTTTCGTCAGTTCTTAGCAGAAAAACCTCTCCCTGTAAAGTTGTATGTCTTCATACTAAAATTTCTGCCTGTTCTTCTCACCAACAGCAGAATTTAGATCATCTGTGAAGATTGATTTTCAAGTTTCCCTTCATATTTCTTCAGTTCTATATTAGCTGGGACTTTCTAGCACAAGATGTCCTTTAAACTGAATTATTGAATCGTAGATCTGTCTTTCTGTTTCGTGTGTCCAGCATTGTCCTGTATCTCAACCCCATCCATCGTCCAATCAGTTTTTCTAGAAAAGTGTGCTTTAAGCATGATGCTGCCACCACCATGTTTCACCGTATAGACGGTGAATTTGATGCCATGCATTAGCAGCTTTCCAACACACACATAACGCTTTAAAATAAGTTGAGCTTTGGTCTCATCTGACCAGAGCACCTTTATCTACAGGCCTGCTGTCTCCTCTTTTTAGTTTTTAAACCAGGACTTTTTATTTAAGCTTTTTACAGCAACCGTTTCCTTCCGTCCCCTCTTCCATTAATTTTCCAAATGCGTCGGCCGTCCTGGAAAACAGATTATCCCACCTGAGCTGTGGATGTCAGCTGCTCCTCCAGAGGTGCCCCGAACCTCTTGGCAGCATTTCTGGTCATTACCGTTCTCCTCGTCGCTTCTATTGGTACTTTGACAACACACTGAGAGCATAATAGAGTGATGACAAAACGGGGCCTCCCCAGTAAAAGAAATAAAATGTGTGCCATTATGAGGGTATAAATAGAAACATGCTCAGAGCTTAAAATCCCCATTATGCTGGCGGAAACGCGATTGTCGCCGTGTTAAAAGGTCTCCCCGGCCTGCCTGCGAATTGTCCTACCTGTCTGCGTGGCTCCATTTTTAATTAACGCGGCGCAATGATTAAAGTTTTGACTTAATTATCTTTATCTTTTCTCCCAGGGTGTTCAAGTCTCCGCGGGAACCTGAATGAGATGCTTCACGAGGGAGGAGACGGGGAGAGAGAAGAAAAACAGCTCGCGGAGGCTTTGTGAGACAGACGGCGATATCAGACCGCATTGACGAGAAAGGAGGAAGTGATTGACACCTGCCCTCCAGCTCGGTGTGAAGGGCAGAGGATGGGAGAGTGAGGGGAGAGGGGTGAGGTGAAAACAAAAGAGAATGAAGACAGTCGGAAAACAAGAGCTTCTTTATTACATCCCCCGTGCGAATTAAGAACGTCCCTCAACGAGACAAGATGGTTGCAAGAAATCTTCTCCTGTTGGTGTTCTTATCCCTTTGGGAGGTTCTTCCGGGAGGAGCCTCGGCGAGCAAGGTGGTACGCAGGAGAGGAGTGGCCGGGTCGCACATGGCGAGGCGAGGGGAGAGCAAACCTGCAGACCAGTGGGACGACGGGGGGGATTCAAACGCAATGCCCATGGTCACTTTGAGGAACCTGATAAGTCGCGAGCAGCTGAGCGACTCCAGATTCCCTTACGCCAAAATGGTTTTGAGTAACAAAGAGAGGCAGTCCATCAAGCCCAAGCGCGAGGTCGACTCCGTCGGTCGAAAAGACGGGATGCCGACTGTGTTGTCCGGCAACAAGGCGTTGAACCTGGAGATGAGGAGAGTTAAAAACAGCACAAGGAGCGCAGAGACCTCCAACACGGCGTGGTTGGAGAAATCGTTCGTCCATCACAAGGTGGAAATGCATTCCAATAAAACCAGGGTCAAATCCGGCTCCAGGTCCCGGAGCAGGCCCGAGTTGAGCGCTCACACCACAGGTATGCCCGGGAAAGGGTTCAGCATCGACCCGAGCAGAAAGCTCAACCTCACTGGTAGCTACGGCGTGCTGAAGCTGCTGTCAAAGGAGAACTTAGTCAGGATCGTCAATTCCCAAATGCAGAAAGTTCCCGGCCTCGGCTTCCCGAGCAAGGGCAGCCGGAGCAGGAAGAGAGACTTGATTGACGTTAATCACGAGCAATTAGAGACTCAGAAGGAGCAGAGACAAGATATGGCTGCCATTCAGCCTCACGCTGGATTCGATAATCAGACCGCATTTCCATATGCGAGCACGGTTACCAGCCCAGATCTCTACCCCCGCCAGAACGCCGCTACTCATATTAATCTGCCGAGCGACGCCAAGCCGGCTTTAAGCAGAGGGCAAGACAGCTTGGGAACCCTGAGCTCTGACGGCGGCGATAACAAGAGCAAACACCTCGCTCGTTCCCCTTCGACGCCTCGCGGCGAGGTCGGCCTCGGCCCCGAGAAAGAGGCGATAATCAGCCAAACGGAGCCGCCGTTCGCATCGACGAAGCGTCTCCCTGTGTATGTTCTTCCAGAGACAAACGATTCTCCTCCATCTGTGCTGACGATGCAACCCCTGGGAGCAAGAGGAGGGAGCAGAGCAGCAGATTCCCGCAGAGACCCATTAACAGAGTTAACCCGCGCCGCCAAAACCGATCCCGGCGCGGCAAAGTTTCTCACAGAAGAAGACTACAAACTTGTCAACAGCAGCCATGTCCTGAGGCTCCAGCCCGCTCCCAAGTGGAGCCGCGGCGCAAAAGAAGCCGAAATCCGAGCCGCCGACCCGGTAAATGGAAATGGCCTCGTGTTCGAAGAGGCGTCGGAGTCGGACGCGGAGCGGGAGGCGCAGCGGCCTGTGGAGGGGAGGCGGTCGCGCTCTCGCAGCAGGAGGAGCTGGATCTGGAACCAGTTCTTTGTGATCGAAGAATATGCCGGCCCAGAACCTGTGCTCATTGGACGGGTAAGTAAAACAGAAAAAAGTGATGTAAAAGCCTTTTTATTAAAAAAAAAAAAAAAAAAAAAGTGTGAAATAAGGTTTTCATCTGGGATTGCCCTGCACTTAGTTTCATCCATCTTTCTAGCAGCTCCGCCTCCCTGTCCCTGCTGGAGTAAAGAATCCCCATAACAACACCGTCTTTCACCGAGTGGAAAGTGCGTTTAGGGTGATGTGCGGTGTTAAGTCTTCCTGACACATGTAGCGTTTGCATATAGGACACATTTACCGTGACTCCTCCATGGCTTTTGTACTGCCACGCTGCCAAACATGCAGAACGTCCACTGCACAAATAATAGCGCTGTTTCCCACACATTTTCCCATCTGAAAAGTGAATCTCTGCAGCTCTTCCAAAGCTTCTTCTATTTCTAATTAAAGCTGCAGTATGTAGTTTTCATGATATTGTGACAGTACAACATGACACAGATTATTTCTGAAAGAAATTGAGCTCCTCTGCCTCCTTTCTACGGCTCTACTGCCATCTGCAGCCACCAGGAGGTGGGTCTTAGTGCTGTCAATCAAGCTTATGTACATACTGCCGCTGTGCTAATGGAGGAGAAACAACTTAGCATTACTGAAAAACGGTTAATCTGCCATCATTGGCTAGTTAGCATGTGTATGCTAACTACCCTAGAGAGAGCAAGGGGGGAGATTATCTGTCTCATATTTTACTCTACTGATATAGTGACAGTTTTAACAAATCTGAAAAATTATAATTTGGTCCTGGACTTTGACCATGCATTCTAACACATGAATAGGCTTCAATCAATCGATCAATTTATTTCTGCCCTATAGATAAGGTTTTTGTCCAGATGGAGGGCAAACCTCTTCCCCAAAGCTACTACCAGGTTTTTCCTTTGGGATTGCACTTTATTACCTCCAACCCTCTTTGCATTAACTCTCACCAGCTTCCCTGCTTCTGACCTGCATCCCTCCAGCCCAGTTTGCTGTTCGACCCGTGGCTCTTTGTACTTAGTGAATATGCAGGGCCTGAAAATGTGCTGAAGCAAAAACCAAAGACAAAAGAGGCTGTATTCACCTTTTATCGCTCAGACGCTGCGAACAATTTTATGAATATTGTATGAAAATTCCAGGCACTCGAGTGTTTCATGTAGCTTATTTAACCTCAGGTGATCATCTCTGTTGCACTCCTTACACCGAAGGTGATTAGTGTAATATAATCCCAGAGTCACGCTGCAAGTGTTTTTTTTCTGCGTGTGTGTGTGCATCGCCATAACCCTGCAATTGGAATTGATTTACATTCCTCGGCTGCGACGCGGTGCCTTCCAGGTAGTCGTAAAATGTTCCATGAATCGAAGGTCTACCGAGGCTCAGCAAAAACCCCGGGTCTCTTCTGCCCAAGAGCATAGTCATGATCAGTACCAATCTGCACACACCAATGGGAATTGACATGTCCGGTTGAATTAATAGGTTGGTTTTTTGCTTCCCCTCCCCCATCTCCCACCATCGATCCTCTCTCCCAGGCAGAGAGGTCAGAGTGTTCCCTCGTGCTCCTGTAGGTCAGACCTGTCAGCTCTCCTCCCTGTCGGTCTTTAAGGTCCTGCTTATGATGTTTCATTCAGATTGATTTACGCTCGGTTTGACGGAGTTTTCCTACCGCGCTCTTCCTTTGCTCAACACTCGCGGGGCCGTGGTCCTACGGCTCGGCAATTTATTACACTCATTGACCGGGCTTGTCTCACCGCCTGGCTCCGCCGCCACGCTTTCTCTCCTCTTTCCAAAGAATTACGAGCTTCGGGGAGGTCACGTCAACTGGACAGAAGGTGTCTCGAAAGCCAGGCACCGTAATGGCCGGCCTCCCAGTCCCAGGCATGCACCAACTGTCTCTGAACCCAGCTGCGGTAGATGAGCTAATTTATAAGCCTGTGTGGCCAGTTTGCTCAGCAAATGAATAGTAATGATCCCCGTGTGACTGCTGCGGGCTGCAGAAAGCCACAGAGAGCGAGAAGTGTGTTTGTGTAAGTGTTAGTACTTTAACGTCGGGCTGCTGTTTATGAGCTTCTCGGCACAGTGGGACGCGTCTCGCACTTTCGTGGACAAAAAGGCACAAATTGCTTTTGTATTTTTAGGTCTTGGTTCCCTCTTGCCCACATATGGACGCAACCTGAATTATCCAGCCTCCCTGCCGTTTAGCTAACATTCAATTTGGCTTCTTTTGCGCCTTGACTGATAAAGGTAGGAGCCAGGGCGGTGAAGAAATCTCCTTCTGCTCGATCGCGACAAAATATTCTTTTGGTCAAACTGAAGTTTTTCTTGCTTGCCGTCAGATTTGGAAGTTTGCCTGTTGGAATGAGTCTAAGGTGTTATTATGAGTCCTTCATATGAAGACGTGTGCTGTAAACTTGACGCCCCGTGTCTGTGTTTGAATTGAAACAGGAAGTAGTTGTTGAGTTAAACCGATGGCTTGATCGTAATTGAAAACAATAAAGACTAATGGGTAGAACGACCAACACTACTATTTTCTTGAAGGATGTCTTATGTACTTTTCAGGCACGTAGCACCATTTTATAACTAAATCAAGGAACTATTTTACTATGATCAAATAAACTACCAATTTATTATGAACTGTGGAATAGAAATTTTGTTTTGTGACTAGCTAAACTACAGTTTTTCCCAGGTACGCCACTCTCAAAGTGCTTCCTTCTATCTTACCTGCCACTGTGTTGCTGCTGGTGCATCTTACTGAGTATCCAAAATGGTGGCTGATAAAAGTTGTTGGTAAAAGTAGCTGGTTACTGTCCACCAATGGGCGGCTGTCTTTATTCACCTTCACTGTCAACACAACGCAGCAGCTGTTTCCACGCTTCACAGAGCAGTCCTCCCCGACGACCCACTCTGCTCCTTCAGACTAGCCAACAGCAATTAGCGAACAGCAAAAGGATTTGTGCGTCAGCTGAGCTCGTTACACCAGTTGCGTCTCGATGCAGCACCGGTAAACACTTTGTTAAAAGGTTAAAAGAGGAGCGATGTTGTGATGACTTCTTGAAGGAGGAATTTCATAAAAGGGCTGAATTTTGAAAGAGACCCAATTTCAAGGCGTTAATTTTGTAAAGTTGAATGTCTCAAGTCATATTTGCTACATAATTTGTATAACAACTGAAGGTAACAGTTATATGCTCGTAAAATACATAAAACCGTCTCTATAAAAGTAACTAATGTCTTATTCTGTCATCGGGAGCATTTTTACGCTTTTCAGCCATTAAAAGCTGCTTTAAAATAAGTTAAAAAGTATATAAACTACCTCTTCTATATCAGCTCACCCTGGATTGGTAGGTTGTACACTCATCAAAGACGATCCCCTCAATAGTGTTTGACTTCGGAAGCCTTCACTCCATTTGCGAAAACAAAACAATTTCAAGTTTTCCCAAGAGCGCTGCCATATTCCCACCTCGTTTCATTCTCGGGAGCCCGACGTTGTGCACAAAACACAAAATATGTAGCCCGAGCGGAGTGCAGTGATGTAGCGGGGCTTGGAGAAGACGTCGGAGCCAGCAGTCCAGCTTACAGATGGCATTGTGTGTAAAGCCATTAGTGCCAATCTGCTGTGTCAAGCAGGTATTGGTGCCAGCACATTGTAGGGAACTCAAGGAGGGAACCGTGCCAGGCCGCACACATGTGCGCATGACGGCGTCGGCACTTGGGAGAGTTCCCAGACCTCCGCTGTGACTATGTGTTTTCGTGCGTGCCCTCGCTCAGAGATGTGTCCGATTAGTACCTCGCTGTAGCGCGCGTTGACAGCACACACGAATAATGCTCTTATAGACTTTAATACGCTTATGAATTTTTAATCTTCAGCTCTGCTGTAGTGTCGGCTCTATAGGTAGAGAAATCAATGTAAACATTCGCCATTGTTTTTTTTCTTCTTCCCCCCCCCCCCCTTCACCGTTGGAGCCTTGACTGTGCTTTAATGGAGAGAGTTACAGCGATGGCGTTCTGATCCCAGCTGCACCGCGCAGGCCAGAACGCCTCCATCTGGCCAAATACAGCACGGGTCCAAGCGGGTTCAGTCAACGGCAAACGCAGTCGCTTTGAGAGTCGCGATGCGTTTTTCACCTGAACTCAACTGTCTGGTCTCGGATGCGGAGCAAGGACGGTGTTCGTATTTTCTTCTTTTGTCGCCACGATTCTGTTGCGTGTCTTAATCAGCCTTATTGTTTGTTTTCCCAGTCTGAATAAATCTCCACTAAAGCTGGAAACAAGAGCCAAGGCTCTTATCTGGTGATGTCAGTGGGAGACCAATAATCTTTTGTTAAACTGATAATGAATTATGGGGTCAAATACGAGAAAAATACTTATTTTTTTTAAATTTCCAGTAGCTGCGAATGTCTTGTTCTTTTTTCTGTTGAACAAATAGAGAGAAAAAGAATAAACCTAAAAAGAACCAGTCAATAAAGAAAACCGAGAAAGGAGCCCTTGAAATTGTTTTTTTGAATCTCTTTGAGATCTGAGTCGTTTTTGTAAACGAGTTGTTCGGGATCACAAGTCACCAAAAACGTGAGAAACCGTTTAGCATTAAAATATCTGAGTTTTTCCCCTATCAACGCTCGCTCTTTATCTCTCGTCTGCACACGCACGCAGATCACACCCAATACACACACACACACACACCCACACACACACACGATGCTGCGCTGCTATACGCTCTCATGCTGGAGTGTCACTGCCCCGTGATAATTGTGAATTTAATTGATGCTGTCACATGGTCTATAATGGGGTTTCAAGTGGTTGCAGAGGCTGAGTGAAAGCAACAAATTTTTTTTGGAGAAGAAAAGGCGCCTCAGCAGAGCAGGGATTAAAAGAAGAAGAAGAAAAAAGCCCGTTCTGATTAGCTTTTCTTCTCCCGTTACTCTTCTCTTGAAATGCAAACTCCCCAGCAGCTCGTGTGGGGAGGAAACGTGACATGTAACCGTTTCTTCCTCTCAGTGAGGCGACTCCATCTTGGCCCGTGTCACCTGAAAAGCAGCTTTGATGTACGAGCTGCATAGCAGGCTAGCGAATGTAATGGTAACGCAACAGGAAGTAGACTTAGGCTATTTTTGTAATTAGCACATCATGATCATCATAATGCCTGTTCATAACACATTGTGTAATGTGGTGGCATAATAGTAGCTATATCACAAAAAGGAGTGGGCTGGTGTGTAAAAATACTTGTGTCAAGTGAATACGACCTTCATATTTTCTAATAAACAACCCGCATCAGCCATGTTTTAGTCGATGACTATTCTACACAGAAGTGTTTACAAATTACTGTGATGCATCATGTCGTTAACGAGCATCAATGTAGTGACTTATGAAACCTTAAATTCTTAAAAAATATTTCCGTTTCTATTCATTAGTGTTTTTAGATTAGTAAAATAATCGTAACTTTTTTTTTGCCATCCTGTGCTTTCACTTTATGTTAAAAGTGTTATAGTGTTATGCTATCGCTTTATATAGTAAGAGCAGAACAAGCTAATGTTAGCAGTTTCATTTGTTGGGCTATCCAGACTGGGAGCCAGCCCACAGTCGGCTGCTTGACATGCCACTTAATGCCAAATATTCCCTCAGACATGTGTAACTCTAGGGTGCATTCACCTCAGCCCTGCTTAGTCTGCTTTAATCGAACTGTAGTTTGTTTCTCTAGAAGGTCCGGTTCGTTTGGTGAGGTGTGAATGTCCAATCAAACTCTGAAGTCTGCCTAAAAAGAAAAAAAACGGCGTCTTGCTTCGGTTGAAGTGAACACTGGCAGTGCTTGAATGCGCATCTGGATGCAAGTGGATCAGAGACCGCTCCAAAACCAGGAAGTGGACATTAGCATAGGGCATTCTGGGTAAACAAAACACTACCAAAAGAAACGCTACTCCATTTTTGCTTAGATTTTACGAAGGAGGAAGTTGTCTTCTTCTGACACAGGTTTCCTCATCGTTTCCTTCAGTGGCTCTTGGTGCAGCGCCGCCAAGAGCCACTGAAGGAGCCACTGCACGGGTTTTTCAAAGGGAAACCCGTGCAGCGGGGTTGGGATTATTTGTCACAGCGCAGTGTGGAAGCGAACCGCACCATATGAAAATGTAACAAATGTTGCAACTCCCCCAATTGAACCGAGCCTACCAGGCCTTAATTTGCCTTAGTTTTCAGTCAGCTGTCTGGCAATGTGCAGCAACAGGTGGGGAGGGACGCGCCGTTGTTTACTGGATAAAACTTTTCCTTTGGGATCTTGTCGTAAGGACTTGCTGTAAAACGATATAAATTGCGTGGAGGAAAATGTTAGCTTTTATATTTACTTTCTTGATAACTGTTACAATTAGCGGAAATATGCAGCATGTGTTCACTAATAGTTACATTTATTTACAATATGCAAATATCTGTCCTACAAAATGCGTTTCTTACTCCTGTCTCAGGATCTATGCAGAACAACAAATAACCCACTTACTACCCAATGTGTTATTGATAACTCTGGTTCCTCAGTGCAACAACCCCTCTGGGTGTGATCTGCACAACATGCGGCATTGTGAAAACACTTGGAAAAAATCATTAGTGAGATGCAGGAGAGTGTCACAGGAAGGTAAAACGTGTTGTCTCCCTTTCTGCGGTGGGTGGCTGACGATGTTTAGGTGCATCACGCAGCTGCTGTTTCCGTCGGCGTTTCTCGTTGCTACGTCTGTGCAGGCACAAGCATTTATGGCTGGCATGTATCGACTACAGTTGCATACTTACATCCATGCCTCTTGTTATATCCTCAAGTTCAGCTGTCAATACCAAATCATACTCGACGGAAATGGCGTGTGCTAAGATGTAAATGAAATGCTTCCACCGGCTGAGGATTGGTGAACAAACTGCAAAGATGTTCTGACACCTTTGTGATCTTTTTCAAACTGAAATAGCCTATCTTGAGTATTAGACTGCAATTAGACAAAAACACCAGTTTGTTATTATTATTATTATTATTATTATTATTGGCAGTGCTGGAAACAAAATTTATTAAAAACATTTTACACAATCAGTTTGGGATACCACCCTAACCCAATCTGTTTTTGCTCTATGTGGCTTTCTGTATGCCACAGTAACATTTCTGAATGCAGCCGGGCAGCGTGTTCTGTTGCAGTCCCTCAGACCCATGTGGATATATTGTTCACTGTGCCGTGGTCTCTCATGTATTTCCTCCTGAGGGCTGGAAGGTCGCATGCATCACACAGAAGCTTTCACTGTTACCCTTTACACGCTGAGATTTCCCCCGACTCCCTGGATATTTTTACAAAACAGCTAACTGTGGATGTTGAAAGACCTAAATTATTTGTGGTTTTCCTGTGAGAAATTCCTCTTTAACCAAGGGATGAAACTGGGCTGAGAGAGGTGGATTGCAACCAGTCCTTTGTTAAAGGGTTAATACTTCGGTAGATGCTCTTTTGATACCTAATCCGTAATCATAGAACAGTTAATGTACTGATCACATTTATTGTAGAAGTGTACAGTATACTGAATAACAGTCATCGTCACTATATAGCTTGAAAAATGATGCATTTTATTTCTGCATGCTCGCGATATAGTTGAACAGTCATGTGGACATTCACTGGCCCCTGCGTCCACGCCTGGTGAAGAATGTATTCATTGAGATATGGGAGCTCACGCAGACTTCAATTCAGCGAAACTTAACGGTACTTTTTGTGCCAACGGTAAATTCAATGCTGTCATAACTGGTGTCATCCAAGCATCTTCCTCACCCGTGGTGGCGCTGCACCAAGAACTACTGGAGGAAATTACACAAAAGCCTCAGAAGAAGACATGAACACAACTTACTGGCATTAAATCGCAAGCAATGTTTAGGCTTTCTCTATCACCCGTAGTGTGTCTTGATTGTTTTTAGTGGGATTTGTTTTAAAAAGATACACTTGTGTACTATTTGCAATAGCAGTGCAATTTTTTTCTTCTTCAAAGCTTTTTAATTGTTTTGGTTTAAATTCCCTTCATCTTCAGCAGATCCAACACTAAGCAGCGACTCTTCACCTGCGTCTGTCGAATGAGGTCAAAGCTAACAGACTTTTTTGTTTAGGAGGGTGCTTTGATGTTACCAATTTAACTGCGTTTTGCTGGTAATGAATATAGAAGTGTTTCATAAATCCCATCGATCCTTTGACCTAGACAAAAAAAAGCTTACCATTTTATTAGCACCTGTGCTGAAGTCAAACAATTTCCATCTGCAAACTTCTGCTTTCCAATAACGTGACTGGAAGCTACTCTAACCATACAAACAGCTGCAAGTTCAAATGACACTCCGGCACCGAGAAAACGTAAATACCGCACAGCGTCGAAACTAAAAAGGGCATCAGAAAAACACCAAAACCTTGTAAATATGGCTTCAAAGTGTAAAAAAAAAAAACCCCACCTCGGATAAAAGGGTGGCTTACGAAACTGCAGGAAAGAGAGAGCTGCACAGACAAAGAATGAGGGGGGGGGGGGGGGGGGGGGGGTTAGAAAACCCGGTATGATGGTGCCAATAGGAGGGCCAAACTGACTGTAAACACACACACACCTCCTGACAAAGCACCTCATCAATAATAATAAAAAAGGCAAGTCACTCTGCAAATATCTCTGTTTTCATGTGCTTCCATTCTCCCTGTAGAAATCATTTAGCCTCTGGATCCAAGCACAGCAGGGGTGAGACAGCAATTAGAGAGTGACTTCAACACAGAGGGGAGGGAGAGTCGTGTGCGCGTGTGTGTGTGGGGCTAACAAGGTGGAAGAGAGACATTACTACACTGGACAAAGGAGGGATGCTGGGGTGAAATAAGGTAAAAGAAAAAAATAAGAGCAGGGTTAAATAAAATAGAGCAGGGGAATGATATACAGTACTTTTCAAAAGCATTAATACTGGTGTTAATGTGTTAATTTTGATCAATGACATAATTTTAATAAGTATTTTTTTTTCTGCAATTAATCACATTCTTTTCTTTTTTTTTTCTATACAAAAAAGCCGGAACCTTTGTACTTTGTTTCTGGTACACCCGTAAATCTGACGCACAGTCCCAAATCAATAATGATGGACAACAAATGTGGTTCTTTTGGCCCACTGAGGGTTAATGTTTGCTTCAAAAATAATCTGACTGGACTCTGAGAAAGAACTATTGTTGTCTATTACATGAAATACCTAAACCTAAAGTATCTTTTTTGTTTAGCTCATAAATCTACTTATTCAATAATTTAGCAGCAAAAAAGCTTTTCTAGCATATTGGCTATTTTGTTGATGTATAGTTTTCAAATAGATTTAATTAACTGATTACAGACCCTGAAATGAACTCGATTAAACATTTTATTTGAGTTCTAGCGCTCGTTAATACCTCTTAAACACCCACACGTTTGGACTACTTACAGCTGCAAACTTAAATGTATTTTATTGGGATTTGTTCTGACAGACCAACAAATTGCAGAAGATTAAACAATATTACAAGTCACACGTTTGTTTCTTTCCCCCGACGATCATTTGTAAAAACAAAAACAAAAAAAAACCCGGTTGCAATGAAAACCCCCAAGTCCTTTGAGGCAAGTCTCCACCAGCTTTGCAGAAACAGAGGATAAAGCTTTTGTCTTGCTTGCAAAAGAAGGGGGAAAAAAAAAGGTAAATCTCATAGCTTAGCATCTCCCTGCTACCCGTTTTTCAAATTCATGTATTTTTCATCGTATTGACTGGACATTGACTGGACCATCCAAACACCGCTACACTGTAGCTCCGGCTGGATGTTCAAATCTTTTGCCGTTTTCTTTCAGGACTGTGCTGGTTTTTGCTCCATCCTCTTTCCCATCCAACTTTCACCAACCTTCCAGTCTCTGTTAAACACACGCATGATGAGATCAGCAGCGAAACATGGATCGGGTCAAGCTTTCGCTGCGTCTGCCTCGCATTTGTGGAATGGCGCACTCCTGCAATCTCTGCACTGATCTGAATCATTAAATCAGCAGTTAAAAATGTTTGACTTTGGTATTTATTTCATTGTTTGTTTGAGTCAGGAAGCACTCTGGTCAAATTAGTTTCCTTTAACACATTACAAGTGAATAAATCTGACATTGGACAGTGTGGACCAATCAATGTGAGGCCTTCAAATGCACTCTTTAAATTTGTAGTAAATGTTGAATGCAATTTGTAATTTTTATTTCCCTTTACAATTACGCACAACGTTCTGTTGGTCTACGCCATGAAACTCCAATGAAATACTTTAAGGTTTGTGCTTGTATTGCGACAAAAAAAAAATCGAAGCTATACTTTTCCACAGCAGTATAAACACAGTAAATAAATGCTCCGACAGACGGAAGAGGAACTTTTCTCACAACAGAAGGAATCTGAATCTTCCGCCACTGACCCCGGGACTCGAGACTTGCTGTCAAAAAACCGTCAAAGAGGAGGAAGAGTTTTTGAAAGGATCTTACGGGGAATCCGAGGCATCGACTCCGAGGCTTTAAGAGTTTGCGCAGCGTAAAGCGAGAGCAGAAGCCAATAAGAAAGGGAGCGAAAGAATCGAGTAAGCAGTTAAATACCATTTTACTGCAAGCCTCCATGGGGGTTTAAATGTGCCTCTGTGCTGAGTGGGTGCAGAATCACGTAGAGGGAGTAATAGGCCGGCTGACTTAAGGAACAAGGCTGCGTGGGTAAAGTAGAAGGAATAAAGGGGGGGCAACCATAGAGTCTATTAAAGATGAAATTCAACGGAGACATAACATGCCTTTTCGCTCCCTTATCTCCCTCCTTTCTTACCAGCCTGCGTTTCATCTCGGGATAATGTCGAACAAATCTGTAAGGCAGGCGTCTGAATTTAAAGCATTCTTTTTTTTTTTTTCTCCCTTTGGATATTACAATGGCAGTTTTTCATCTCCGACAATGCTGCTCGGGATACAGCTGCGCCCGTTTAAGCCTAACGTAGAAACGGATTCGCGGATAACCCTGGAAATGTGGGTTAGAGCCTGCGAAACGCTAATGAGGCGGTGTCGTAATGTAACATGGAGCCTAAATCGGTGTCGGAAGCGGTTCGGCGCCTCGGGCTTTAACCCTTCAAGGTTAGCTGTGTCGGTGGTTTGGGGGAGTGCACTGCTTAAGTGTTTAGTCAGTGGGCAGTAATGCAACAGAGGGGCCGTGCGAAAGGAAAGGAGACTAAGCAGGAGCTTGGCTGGTGATTATGCATAGCCCTGTGTGAGCTCTGTGACCTTCAACTAATGCTTGGGCCAGGACCGTGCGCTCCACTTCTCCCCGTGGGCCCGAAGGAGGCTGTGAGTCAGGGAGGTTTCCCGTCCGCTCCCACTTCGCCTCTGACCAGGACGAGGGCAAAGGGGACGAAAGGTCACAGTCGAAGTTAAAGAAGTTATTGATTTTAGTAAGTTGAGGAGGTTTGTACCTGCATACAGTTATTATGCAGGAATTAAACAGTATTGGTTTTCATACCGACAGTTAAAACCAGATATTTACTACAGTAATGTATTGTATAACATGAACATACTGTTGATAAAACCTTTCATGTTGTAGTTCAGTTAGATTTGGGTTTTTTTATTATTATTTTCTTCAAATTCAGAAATTAGCATACATTTTCTTAACTTTAGGTAGAATTGACTTCTCAACTGTATACAAAGCCTATAAAAAGTTTTCACCCCCTTGGATGTTTAACCCTTTTTTTTTTGCGTTTACACATCAGGATTAACAAAAGTTGGCTTTCGAGGAAATAAAAAAACACAAACATCAAAAATAACCTGTTTAATTTCAAAGTGAAAGTGATTTCCACAAAATACGGCCAACTAAATAAAAATTTTGGAGACATTTAAAGCTGTGGAATGTAACATCTATAAGCAATTATTTTACATATTGGTAAAACTGTCACCATGTTGTTGAGCTCCTCTACCTCTTCCTGGTGCTGCTACTGCAATCTGGAGAAAACAACCAATCAGAGCCCAGAGGACGGTCTTAGCACTGTCAGTCACACTTGTGTACACACTGCTAACGTCAGAGAAACAACTTGCCGTTGCAGGGAAACTGTTAACCCGCCGTCCTCGGTGGCCATGCTATCTCGCCTGAGCATTAATGGCAGCCTCCGCTGTAGGGAACTAGCTGTAGCACAGCAGACAGCCAGGGTGATTGACAGCACTAAGCCCCTCCTCCAGGTTCTGATTGGTTGTTTCTGACTGAGCGGTGTACTTCTGCAGATGGCAGTCGAACCACAGGGAGGAGGTAGAAGAGCTTGATCTTTTTTTTTTAACAGATTATCCTGTTTCATTGTACTGTCTTGTACAGGTTTAACAAATATGTAAAAAATATATCACTTATAAAATTTACGTGGACTTGACCATCCAACTGTAGGCCGTTGCTCTATGAAGCCACTAAGAAACACGCCGTCATTAATCAAGTGCAAATGAATTTGTTTTGTATTTCGTAGCTGAGCATCGTTAAAAGAAACACTAGCCAGCCTACAAATGAGTGAGACGGGAAAGCCGACTGATTTTTCCTCGTTCGTTGATAGCTAGCTGTCTCGCCCGTTCAGCAAACAGGCACAAGTAGCCCGACATGCTCTTACCGTCTTAAGACATCGCAGGCGTCGCATTCGATTGCTGGCTCACAAGGAAAGAAGGGTTGATGTGGCACAAACAAGGTGTAATTAGGTTGGCATTTGTCTGCTGTGTCATCCTGTGTGGAGATGGCCTTCAGTAATGGCACTGCTGGTCAAAAGAAATCCGATAAAGGAATTTCCTCTCTGAGTAGTGTGTGTGGCCTCCCCCTAAAATTTTATTGAGTAATCACCAATGAGCGTCCATGATAAATGTCATAGCCATCTGTAACAGTTTTAGATATCTTACCTTTAAACTTGTGCTGCTGAAACAACCTGAAAAAACGCAGCTGAGTTTTTTTTTGTTTTTTTTTGGACAACTTAAAATATAAATGGGATGGGTGATACTAATGAAACCCCTTTTAGCTTAAAGTTAATTATACATGTGCCGCAGCTGGTGTGAGCATTGAAAACGGCGAGGGGAGAGAAGAAGGCCCCGATGCAGATGCTACAGGGTGCACGGCGAGGGCTTGTCTGAGGAGCGTGGCGATAATCCGATGTGAAGAGCAGAAGGCCAGAGGAGAGGAGAGCAGCCCGGTCAAAAGGTGGTGCCGGGTGGGAGGAGGTGACAGGGCTGAAGATGGAAGAGAGGGAATATGGGAGTAGAGGAGGGAACCATAGTCAGGGAGGAGCAGGAATTTGTGACACATAAAGTCAGGCAGGTAAACGCTCTGAAATGAGCAGGGTGTGTGTTCTGTTTTAAATTGCCGGTAATGTGTATTTTCCTGGCACAAAGTGCCTTTTGTTTATTTTTAGCACAATCAAGTAACCGTGTTACCATCAGTTGCTGCAAAAATGCAGCAAATGTAAAAGAAATCGACTTAAACTTAAAAAGAAATCTGACTTTGTAGTTTCACGCATTGAAATTGGGGCTCTGTCTCTTTAAGAAGCTCCGACTCTTTCCGATAAGTCGTCACAACAATGCCTTTTCACGATGCAGTTTGCAACCTTTCTTAGGAGCGACTGTGAGGGCCAATGTAGCAGACTCACAGTTGCACCAGGTGTTTTCTAACTGCTGCCGCCGCTAGTCTGAAGGAGCGGGGTTGAGGGGGGGAAGCTTGTCTGGAGATGATAGCCCTGAATGGGTTGCCATGTGAGATTCAAGGATTACTTAAATATGTATAAAAGAATCAAAACCACACTCCAGGTGTACTTTTGGTGAGTGAATAACATTATAACATGATACAAAACTTGTTCAACTTCTAAAAAAAATAGTAACTTACTTAATAATTTAAGGAAGTTATATGTAATTTAATAGTTATAACCCAATTTAATAGTTTTTACCCAACTCTAACATCCAAGGCAATGACTTCTAGACCTAGGTTGAAAACCTGAACACTTTTATAGCATACACAACACTTTGAAACCACATTACATGCAAACAGTGACGAAGTCGCTTCACACAGCGGACTGTCAGACGAGCAACAATCTGATCTGCTGACGATTCTGTAATATCACCAGTACATATTTAGTCTTCAACATGGCAAAGATTCGTCCATGCCGCATTTGTCATTTCAGGTACAAAGTCCTTGTGTTTGTCTGTGTAGCCTAACAGAGATGGAGGAAGTGGAAAACAAATAACGCGGGGCTTTACGTCGCTCTGCATCGCCGAGAATTTAACCCTTAAAACTGCAAGAGGGATGTTTTGATTGTTGGTTTGTGCACACTGTGCTGTGTAGGTGCACCTTCCACGTGTCGATACATTTTTTAAAGTGCAATGAAAGTGGCAGGTTTCAATCAGCGGCAAAAACGATACAAACTACATAGTTGAGAGCCACTGGTCAATAAACTCCCTCCGTGCGAGAGAATGTTTATGTTTTTATTGAATGGGATTCCGACAAGTTAGACTTCCATCCGAAAACAAGTCTGAGAGCTGCAGTGTTTCTGAAGTCGGGTTAATCGCCTCACCTGAGAGCACAGCTGATTTTGATATCACTACGTTTTTGTTTTTTCTTCTTTATATTGAGAGTCCTTCTGGTAACTCTGCAGCATGAACAGAGTCGTGTTGTGTCAGTCGGTTGTCATTTAATGTTACCAAGGACAGACAGCATTCAGGTTCCCAAAGTAATTCAGACACAATTATTCAAGGCCAGGTGTGTTGTCCTTATGGTGTGTGTGTGTGTGTGTGTGTTCATACCTCTATTTAGCAATGTGTGGACACAATCTGACCCCCATTCAAGGTGTATGTGAGCGCCAGGGTCTGAGCCTGAAGTTTCAAAACAGTTGCCAAGATTTCCCAATTCACCATTTTTTAAGCTAAAAGTGAATCTATACAGATGCCTGGGTTTGCTTAGATATCATAAATTGCATTATTACTTAAAATGAACTGCATGATATGAATTATATTTGGCTTGACTTCCTATACCAGGCTGTTTCGTTTTGTACTTAAAAGTAAGGTTGAAGTAAAATGACTAGCAAATGGCAAAGTTTAGCTTTCTGTTATAATAGGTAATATGTCTGTAGAGAAGACAGTTTCATTTTAAAGGGCCAGTATAGTGTCAAATTAACTTTTTTGAGCTTTATGTCATGTTATAATGTTATTTCCTTTTGTCATTATGTGGGGACTAAGCGCCTGTTCCCACAAAGCGCCACATATTTCCATGCAACTCCCCTTTGGAGCTGTAGTGTCCAACACGTTTTATACCTCATCGAGCAACACTCCCTCTCAGTTTCTTCACTGAGCTCCTTCAGACTAGCGGTAGCAGCAATGAGCAAACACCATGTGGAGCGTTCTGTCCAACGCGCCATAGGACAAATGCAAACAGCACAATGAGAAACATTGTTGTGATGACTTACTTAAGGTTAAGTGTTAGAGTAGGAGCTTCTTAAAGAGATGAAAAATTACAAAGTTAGTTTTCTGTTAAGTTATGTTTGATTATATGCAGCATTTGTCTAACAACTTAAGGTAAAGTTACATGATTGTGGTATAAAATGAGACCATATTCCTGGAAAATACATAAAACCACTCCTTTAAATATATTTAAGTATGTTTTTTGTGAGACCCATCTTTGAGTTTCTGACCAACCAGTTAAGATAAAATCTGTTTACATTCAACACCCTTTTTCTTTTTTGTTTTTGGTTTTTTGCGTCGTAGCTTAAAACTTTCCATCATTGCAGCACATTTTTTCCATCATCTTCCACACAGACATTCTGACCCCCGCGTCCCAGCGACATAAAATATCCCCACAGCAGTGTCTCGCAGACCACCACATATGTGGGCGAGTTGCCCTTTAAACAGTTGCCCTCCAGTGGCCTTTTCTCAAGCCTGTCTCTCTCGGCTAAAAATACGGACACAAAGTAAACGATGCTCGACTGGCGCTCTGAAGCAACAGAACACAAACAGCCGCCTGATTGGCTGCCATACACACACACACGCACACACACACACACACACACACACCCCTCCTCGTACATCAGCTGAGTATGATAATCAAAAGGGAGATTTGCATACTCTGAGGCTAAAAGCAAAATTTAGTTTTGAATAATGTATTGTGGAGGAAGAGAACAGTGGCAAGATGCATTGAACATCTCATGGCACTAAAGGAAAAGTCTAATAATAATGAATAATGAATGCTCTTTTAGGAAGTGTGTGAGTAAGAGGAAGTGCTTGAGTGCAACACAGAGACGTTTAGTGAGTGTGTGTGTGTGTGTGTGTGTTGATAGGAAGGTTGCATGCATTGCCCTCCAGAGACTTCCTGAATTGGATCAAAGAAGAACGGGCCAACATGTCCGCGCCACAACCGAATTACTGACGGTGTCTTGCCTTTCCAAAGCATCAATGCCAAATCGATGCTGGCTGGACGGTAAAGCGGTTAACTGCCGTCCCTCATAAAGGATTTAAAAAGCACTAAAACAAGCGGACAGGAAGCGGGACATCAGGGTTCTCAACAGCGACGAGCGGAAATCTCCCTCGCGACCCAAATTTACTCCGAAACAGAGTTTGATTAAAATTTCCCTCTGTAGTCACAAGTGGCCCTTGTAGTCTGACAGGTTTTCCGTTCTGTGGCTATTTGATGTCTGATTGGAAAAGTGTTTTTGTTGCGTGTACCCACGGT
Source organism: Poeciliopsis retropinna (assembly GCA_010277075.1). Lineage (NCBI taxonomy): Eukaryota > Metazoa > Chordata > Actinopteri > Cyprinodontiformes > Poeciliidae > Poeciliopsis > Poeciliopsis retropinna. The sequence goes on from VMRM01000022.1 coordinate 11,642,070, forward strand.
GATTAAAGAGGACTTGGATTAATGTGTGAAAGCCTGTGTGTGTTTGTGTCACACCTGGGTGAGAATATTTTGTTGTGGTTGTGGTCGTTTCTCATAATGAAGTCCATATATTATTGTGATATTTATATATTTCACTCAAACATCAGGATGTTAACATTTCACTACAAGGTTGCCTGGTTTGTTCTGTTTCTTTATTTGTTAGTCACATTGATGTTTAAATAATGACTTGATTTTAAAGTGAGTTTCACCAACCGCAACATCGACCTTTTTTCTAACATCTGATTTTTCTGTTTTGTTTGAACTGTTCAGCTAAACCTGAAATCTTGTCGATAAAATGAAGCTGCTTGTTTTTCCATAAAATGATTCAGGAAGTGAGAGTTACTAGATGCTCTTAGTGTAAACATATTGTGTGAAAATCACTAGACGTAAGCGTCAAAAAATACATTTATTACATGTATTAAACATAAACGCCAGCAAACCAGGAAGCAATGTTTGAATTTAAAAACCTGAGCAGTTGAGCAGAGTGGATTTTACAACTTGCTTTAAATATTTTACCGCTCTCGTATTGTAGTGGAGCTACATTTAACAAATGACCACCTCGTCAAAAGTTGTGCTGAACGTGAGAGTCATTTAATCATTAGGATAATGGTGCCGAATTTTTTGATTTGCACACATTGATAGTGTGAAAATAAGCACTGCATGACAGGACACTGCAGCAGCATTATGCCAATGGAAAGACTTAAAAAAAAAAAGTACAAAAATGATGCTGAAAACTCAGAATCACGAGGAAGATCCACAGAAATCCATTTGCTACGGTAAAGATAATTGTAGCTTTTGACGGTAAATTAATTTTCTTACAAAGTGGGCGATTTAAAAAGTCCCTCCAGTCTTGCTTAGCTGTATCAGCTTCATCTATAATCACAGATGGAAATATCTGCATATTCATGCTACTGTTAATGTATACCGCACGTCTCGGGCTCACATGGGACTCATCAATCGGCGTGAATCTATACAGTCATTCGAAGCAGATTAAGAACAGCCCCTTAGATATTAAGTGTTCTCCAAAGTAAATGACCGAGCAGCACTTAAACAACAAACATTTTACCCTGATGTTTAAAATAAATGATTAAATGAACAATTGCTCATCTAATGGAAGTAAATGTGACACCCGTCCCTCTGTGTGTCACACCCTTTGGCTGAAATGGTTTTAGTGAGAAACTTCTTGTAGGTATTTAAGAGTCTATGAAGCCAGATTGAAGAAAATTCTCATCACCTTCAGCTGTGAGATATTATGTTGAGTTTATGACAAAAATGTCCTTCATTCTGGTGCCAGAATCAACTGTCTGACAAACTATATTGCAGAAGTTATGATATTTGTCTATGTTGTCCACTGGCAAATTTTATTTTGCACCTTGCAATATCCTGCTAAGTGCACACACAGGCGCCTTGGTATCTTCAGTGGTAAGAGCCTGCCTGTTGTGAATCCTGTGGACCGATTGAAGGGTTTCTTCTTGGTGTCTTCTTTCGTAGTGAAGTTCCTTGAACGGCCAGATTGCCCGCACTGGCACTGGTTTTGATCGTCACATTATTTCCAGTTCTTTTTTGAACTCGTTAGCTCTCTTACCAAGAGAACGTTATTAAAAACAGCAATGAAGAAAGAAAAATCAAAATGCATGTCTACTGTCCACTTGTACTCTTGACTCCACTCTTGTGCAACGAGTTCAGCTTCTTCCAATGTTGCATATTTCCCGCATATTTCAATGAAATCGTGATGAATTTGCACTCTTTGACGACATAGTTGTCCATCTAAGCCTGAGCTTCAGTGGCTGATATTCCAATTTCTTGGCTCTGAACTCTCTATAGGTCAGCTTGCTCATCTCTGGGTCAGCTGCTGTTGGCGCTCAGACACACTCACACACACACACACACACACACGTGTTGGCTGCTTGTCCACAGCTATAACTGTGCCAAGCACAGCTTTTGCCAAGCCAGAAGAAGAATCAGAGTCATTATACTGCTTTCTTGAAAGTTTCACACACCGCCGCCCACACAGATACACTCACCTGTCAAGTCTCTTGCTAAAATTTCCAGCAGCAATAAAGCTCACTTTGACTCAAATGTGGACATGGAAAATTTACACACGGCCTCAAGCAAGAAAAAACCCCACAGAAGGTGGAAGAAGGCAAACTGGCCACGGGGTATGGTTTCATTTCTCATTGGCTGTCGGAAGTCGTTTTGGGCCCTGTCCCAAATAAAATTTTCTGCCGGTCTCCTAAAACGGTCGGCTTTCTCCGGTTGAGTCTCTGAATAGGGGGGACCCGCTCTAAATCGATTGCGCCGCCCGACGGGTTCTGGCCCGGTCTCACCTCGCCCGGCTTCCCGTCCGCCACGATTCAGTCGTGGTTGTCCCGCAGGCGTCCGGCTCTTTTGAACTCGCCATAAAGGGGAAGATGAAAAGGCCTTCCTCTCCTCTGAGGCTTGCTGAGGGAGATTACGAGATAGTCGAGATATTTTCACACCTGCCTGCTTGCCCTTGCAAACTTTCCCCGATGCGTTCAGGGAATATGAACCCCGCTGCCAATCACAGGGCTCAGCGGTGCCCCGCGTTGCTGCTATTTGCCCATTGGCATTTCACGCAGGCTGCCAGATGATTTTCCACCCAGTTACTTCTCCTGCTTGTGTAACCTTGTCTGTACAATAACAGCATACACATACACACACACACACACACAACGCACGCAAACATGCCGAATTTGTGAGGAAAACATCCACATTCATTAGGTTAATGCACATCTGTGGGAGAAAAAAAAACAAAACACATTTTCTTGGTGTTTTTATGATTTATTGTGCGGCATAAATGTGAAATTGTGTGTACGGGATATTAGTTATTTAGGTAATTTAGAGGTTGGCAGAGAGTATTTTTCCTCCTCACTTTGTGATTTATGGTTATTACAAAAATGTGAAATCGAGTTTATGAGTATAAGCATATTACCTTATGATAATATAAATAATTGAGGAGATTTAGGGTCCTGGGGAGAGAGAGAGAGAGAGAGAGAGAGAGAGAGACCGGGTGTCGCATTCACAATGGCGTCAGAGAAAATGGAAACAGCCGCTTATCAGGTTTAAACCATTCTCCGAGCGGAGGTGACGCGTTACTAAATTTGGCTTTCGTGTCTAGTGGTTTCACACTGTTTGGCTCTTGATGTATTCGACAGTATATCAAGGGCGGGGGGACATGAAACGCGGGATTTGATCTGGCATTTTTCTCACTGAGAGAATGTGAAATATGGTGATGGCCGGTGTTTGTTTAATGAAATAGAGTTTTGTTACTTTTTGCTCTCTAAAAGGTAAGCTCTCTAAAAGACTCCACTTCTGAGGACTGTAAAGTATCCGTCACTTTTTTCTTTTCTTTTTCCCCTTATATAATTTCCTATTAATCTTGGAGGCAGAGATACGGGTGAGAGGTCAACCTTAAATGGATTTTTTTTTTTTACTTGGGTCGGGATTTTTTTTTTTTTGCTCCAGAATGACTCTTAGCTGTGCTTTCAATCAGCACTGCCACCACTCAGTGAGGTAATGATGGTCGGGGCTTCATTAGGAAGCTCGTTAAGTCTCCTCGTTAAGCCACAGGGCCGTTAACACTTTGATTGTTAATGGCTCTTCGTTAAGGCGGAAGAGGACCCAGGCTCCTGTGGTGGTCCTGACCGACCGGATGTTTTGGCCAATTGCCTCCAGACGGCCTCCTCTGGAAACGAGAGGAGCCCGTCACTTTAGATTAGTCTGAGTCAAAAATGGAGAACATCTCTGAAAACCGTCACGCACACCAAGTGGGTAACGGTGACGGACCCGATGAAATGACTTGTAAAGGAAAAAAAGTGAAAGATGATGAAACGAGTCTGTACTGGGTCAGATTTCCCTTTGAAAGGTTGTTGACGAGTCGGCATCGTGCGGTTGCTGGTTTGTCGGCAGCATGTCCGTGACGACGATCTCCCATTTCACCACAATCTGATGTTGCTTTATTGCATTGGAATCCTGTGATTGTGGAGACCAGTGCAGTAGAGTGAACCCAACATTTAATTTGAGATAATTCGACCCGACTTGGCAGAGATATAAAAAAAAAAAAAACATTTTAAAAAAACCTTTATTGGCATTAAAAGGCCCAAGAAATGTTTCATTTAAATTACAGTGAAATAGCCCTCAGTGTTCATTCGTTTGAAATGTTTGGTCCAAATTTTGTCGGAGGCTTTTGTCGCAGCATCACCTCCGTTTCTAACTTAAGTGTAGATCCAGCAGCAGGCAACAATCACTCTCTTTCACATCTCATAATAATCCCTTCCACTAGATAAAGTCACATGCTGACAGGAAAGTAGTGGTGCTTCTTGCGACTGACTTCACTATGATGTGAAATATCACACTGAGATCTTGTCACGTTCCCCATAATAAGCGCTTATTTAGGCTGCCGCAGCCTTTTTTTTATCTTCATCAACCAGCCTGCCCGTTCTCCGTTGACCTCTGACATCACCAGGCTTTTATTTTGTGTCCACACAAATGCTGCGTGTCACATCATGATTTTTTTTTTTTTCCTTTTCTGACATGTCTCTTAGTGAACCCAAGATGCTTGAAAATTGCAATAGATCAGCAGTTTCTGAAAGACTCACTTCAGTCCCAAAGGGAAAATAAATGTTGGAACTCAAACTGTCTTAAGTTTCTTTTTCAAAGAGTGATTATAGATTACAGCAAAACTAAAGCCTCTGACTGAAAACAGTCTAATGAAGAGGATTCTTACTGTTTTTTTTAATGATCTTTATTTTATGAAGCATTCCTTTTTGTGCAATCATCAGCTGTCACAGAATCAACCTTATTTATCCTCTTGTTGAGCTATTTCTAAGTTTTCTTTCTAACAGATGATGTCTAAAAGGATTGGATTCAATACGACAGACTTGTAGATGATATGCAGCATCTTTCTGAAAACACTGAAGGATCAAAGTTTTCACAATAGATGAAAACTTTACTGTTACACCTCCAGTTTGTTGTCTAGAGGTGTGTTCACCTCCGACACCTTTGGTCCGCTTTAAACAGACCAGAGTGTTTGTCCCCGGACCTTTTGTGCAGGTGTGACTACGCTCCGGCCTGCTGCGGACCAAACAACCAGACCAAGACCCACTCTTCTTTTGAGGTGTTCTCAGTCCGCTTCCAAACAAACTTTGGTGTAGTTCGCATCTGGTGTGAACACAGATCGACTTTGATCCGAACTTACAGGAAATATGTGTCTGCTTGGACTGCACAAGCCACGGTTACTGGAGATTTAAGTGTTGCTAGCGCAACTACTGCATGCACGTATTGTACCGACATTAAGTCGGTACAATTCTCTGGACCCGATTCTCTGTTTTCTGCTTAGCAACGCTGCTGGCAGCATGTTGTGGGTCACATTGTGCAAGACAGCATCTTGTCTCACTCAGCCTGCAGCATGCATTTGCCGACGCCGTTCTAAAATTTGAAAAATATCAAAAAACTTGTAGAGTGACCCGCTCTTGACATTTCAAATTGATGTGAACCACAGAAATGCAACACGCAGGTTTTCCACCTTTGTTTCCCTCTCGGGTCTGGGCTCCGTCCCACCGCTGTCATTTCTGTTGAATGGGAGTCACCGGTGTGATTTTATTCTCAAACACAATATTAACGCAAACCACAGCAAAAAAATGTTAGAAATTACAACAACAAATGACCAAAGGACACAGGTATACCTGCATCTCAGCAGATGACAGGACTCTGACTGATGCTGGAAGTCTTGCGCGTAGTGAAAAGGAAAAGCAACAGTACAGGTCCCTGTGGTACTCCTCTGGTACTCACCACCCGGTCAGACAGATGCACAACCTTTTAGCAAAACAAACTGTGGTCTGCCGACCAGATTGTTATTTATCCGAGCGATTAGTTATCTGCCCAGGCAACAACGACCTGCATCCGTGACATCGGTGAGTCCGTCTTTCACCGATATTCTGTTTGGTTTTAACTTCAGCAAGGAGTCTGCACCACCTCTTGATGCTTAAATGCACCAAGATTCTACTTATGTTAACATAAACAGCGGTGCTAAATAACGTAGCAGATGAGTTTTGTTCAGCGTTTCACTGTATTTTCTTGGCCTCTCCGGCGCCGTTTTGCTTTGCGTTTTTGAAGTAGAGCGAAAATGAGGCATCGGCCTCATTTTGGTCCTGAACGATTGCAGCTCTCGCTCAGTTAGGGCCGGTGTATTGAACCAGGACTTCCCATAAAAACAAATGCACACGGAGAGACAATTCATCAGCTTTATTACTGTAAAAATATTAAGTCTTGTCTTTGTTGTTTGGTGTGGGCTCAACAGCAGATGGATAGTCTGCAGCCGTGTCCCCGATGGGGAGGGAAAATCAATTCAGTTCAGCTCAATTCTGCTTTATTAATACAGCACCAATTTATAAAAAAAATAAAATAAAAAAAAAAGAAAATTGGTGAAATCTAATACAATGCTTCTTTAGAAAAAAGGGAAAAAAAAACCCATAAAACAACGGCGTTCTCACTATTGACACAAAGAAAAACCCAGAGTAGAACCAGAGCCTGAAGGGTGACGATACTTCTTAACACGTTAGACACTTTTGGCAGAGCACAGCAGGGTACCGAAGGTGTAAATAATGACATTAATTATACTTTCTTTTCTTTTGCATCTCCTTTAATTTCACAACACTGATACAGTACTTGCAGGCAAACGTTCCTGCTGGTGGAACTCAGTGGGACACAGAAATGGAGCATCTTCAATGCGATGCGATACCCCTGTGATTTTCCCTGCTGTGACAAGTCGAGATGTGTGTTCTCAACATGGCCCGATGCTTCCTTTAGAACAAGACATAATACAATGAAAGGAACAAAAAGACAAACGGACATTAATAAGGGAAAAATGTGAGCGTAAAAAATATCTGTATATCTTGATAACTTTACCTGCTAAGCGTCTGCTTTACCATCAGAGAAAAGTACAGACAGAGCAGAAACCTTAAGTATTACTGATTTGGGACTTTTAAAGCAAAATGATTGCACTTTGTTTTATTTTATTTAGTGCTATCACAGTTTAGGGGTCTGGATGGAAATCCCCACCAGTTACCTTTAAATTCCTATTTGCAAAGTTTATTGGAAATTGTGCATCCAGTTATTTCGGCTTGACAATTTTGCACCACTCCTTGTTTGTCTGTAACATAAAATCAGTAAAACGGTGAAGTGCGCAGCTGAGACATGAACAATTGTGGTAAAGTTCAGCTCAGCGTAAATACTTTTCCAAATTCATTTTATGCAAGTCGTTCCCGTCAGAGGGCCTTTCCTCGCACCGACAATAAAACCACTTTGCCGTCCACCACCACCCGCCGATGGCCCTCACACACTTGTGCCGGTGCACACGCAAGCAATAATTCAGCAGTTGGGAAATTTGTCTTTCAGAAACCATTTCCAGAAAATTGATCTTGCATACTTTTGTCCACAGTCGAGAGGTCAGCGTGTTTATGGAAGTCTGCCAAAGCCTTTCATTTTATTGCACCAAGTTGTTGAAGTGTCCGACGGAAAACTGAAGAACAGAGCTGCTGGGATGACGATCCAAAACTTTAGTCCGTTTCCCGTCATATATTTCTTTTAGGCCAACTCACCTTGGAGGCAAGCTTCTCATCATAGTTACTGTTTCCTATGTGCTCTGTGTTGGAAGAGTAGATAGCCACCGGCAACTCGTTGTTATGGTAAGAACCCACCAGCATCAGCAAAACGGATACAAGAAACAGAGAACAACAGGATTGTTCCAGTGATTCTCTATTTGCATTTGTTTTGGAGAAAATTCTCAAAACCTTTGGCTATTGTTTTGTTATATTACCATATCATCTGTTGCCTTCTGTTGCACATTATGCAATCATAGGCAACGCTTTGTGGTCGTATGTCCTGATGAAACTTGGTTACCACAAACATGGACGAAATAAGGAACCTTTAAGCTCCTCCTGTTTAGCAATCCACCCAGTTTTTCAATATTGAGAGTTTTTTTTTTCTTTTTTTCTTACAGCTCTGCTACAATATGTTTGTCCTCTGGTCAGCTTGGTTACCACTCCTGGCTGATTTTCAGCAACAGATGTTTTGTTTTTTGTTAAAGCTCTGATCTGCCATTAAAGATGTTACTTTCTTTCATTTTCTCTCTTGCTGAAATGTGCTACATAAATTAGCTTGATTGATTTATTGACTAAACAAAAATGTAATTGTTATGAAACTGAGGTTTTAAACTGCTTTTCACATCAAGGTTAGCATCACTAATAAAAATCTCTGTGTGTGTATTCTCTGCAAAGTCCACAGAACCTCCCTTTAATTTATTTTTCCTACCAATATTTACTAGTTTAGCCTGTGATATGCTAACCTCTACTTCAAAAAGATAGAACAGACAAAATGGTAATGTTTTGTCTGTTATCTGGTGACCTTTGAACTTTTTTCTTTTGAGTCTTCTTCCTGCAGTGGCAACTTCTGCATTGAAGAGTGTTGCGCACAGTGCTACGTACGAAGGCCATAATCGCACAAAGTTCTAGTTTCCGATCAGACAATTTTTAAACAACGACATCGGTCTACGGTGATCTCTGGCAGACTTCTCAGGATGAGAAAAAGTGTTCAAAATAGCTGTCAGCCATTTTGTGCATCCTACATTCCCCTATCAAATGTTAAGGCTAATTATGGCTGTAAGTATTTAAATAAAATGGGATGTTTATTACATATCAAGCGATTCAACTTTCTTTAGCTTTCACTTAAATTCCTGGACCTGAAGTCTCTGCTTGGTACAAATAACCTTGTCGACATCCGTGCTCATCGTCTGCACCCCGGGAAGGTGGCGAAGCCGAGCCATCCCGCCCCAACACCCCCTGTGAAAAATGGCAGTCCTCAAAGTAAATGAACATTCGCATTCACAGTATCCATTCTCATTTCATTTAGCAAATGCGCTTAGCTGTTGCCATGCAACAATGCTTTCCCCCAGCTAAAACCCTTCTCCCCCCCCCGTCGCCCAGCTGCCTCTCCCCGCATCTCCTCTGCATCTGAAGCCGCAGTGTCACACTTACCAGCGAGTGGGGGCAAATTTACCGCTTTCTTTCTATTTTTCATGTATTAATTTTTTTTTGGTCACAGTTGCTATTTCATCCATGTCAGAGTGGGTGTGGGAGGGGTGTAATGAGAATGAATGTGGACGCGCTCGCCGTGTCCCGCTGACTCGTCTCTCTCGTTGTTGTGGGACCGAGGACGGCGTGGAGCCTTCCCCGATATCACCTCTCCCCCGCGTGAGAGGATGGCGGTCGCTTTGCCGTCCCGCCAGGCACCGATCTAATAAAACGCAACACGGGGGTTGTGATCGATACCGAACGCGCCACCGTCACGCACCCCTCCAGTCTCACTCATAGACACCTATTAGGGGATAATTGATTGGCCTACTGTTCGTTATCCCTTTGATATGGCGCTTTCATTAAATCGCCAGCACCCTGCTTGTGAACAAACAGTTTTTCTGTCCACTCCTGCTGGGAACCGAAGAAGGGCTCAAAGTGTGAGCAGCGGAGTTTGTGTACGGGATATTTTTAAGATTAAGGAGATCTAGGTTCACAGCTGCTCCTACAGTATAGCAGAAATAGAAACATGAAGCACCAAATAACGACTGCAGGAAGGAATAAAATAATAATTAAAAAAAAAAAAAAAACATTGTGAGGGAGAGCGAGGTATTGTCTGCTTTTCTTTTCTCTGCTTTTGCTTACATTCATTATATCCCGGAGGCATGCAGAGGATAATCTGCTTGTTTTGTCTTCACTGCCTGACTGTCTGGAGAAAAACAGTCTTAATTTTTAACTGGTGTTTACTCTTGTCTTTCTTTCCCACCCATTGTATTCTTATCTTACCCCACCTCTCACTACCTTGCATTTTCAATTTCCACTAATTCCTGTTCTCCTCTCCGCCTGTCATCCTTTCCATTCCCGACCTCCCCCTGCTCCCTCTCGCCTCTTCTCACCCAGCTCCACACTGACATGGACAGGAATGATGGCCGCACCAAGTATATCCTGCGAGGTGAGGGGGCGGGCTCGGTGTTCGTGATTGACGAGAAGACGGGCAACATTCACGTCACCAAGCCCCTGGACCGGGAAGAGAAGGATGAGTACCGTCTCATCGCCACGGCCACCGACAGGCAGACCGAGCGTCCCCTGGAGCCGTCGTCACAGTTCATAATTCGGGTGCAGGACATCAATGACAACCCTCCCGTCTTTGATGAAGGCCCCTACAGCGCCACGGTGCCTGAGATGGCAAATATAGGTACTGGAATGGGGAAGGGGGGAGAGGTGGGTTCTGTGTGAATTTGGGTTTGTTAAAGGAATGTACTGAAAAATCAGTCACGGCAAAAACGAGTGTAATTTGTTTCATCAGCATGTCTTTGGAAGTAGGATTGGAAGACTTGTGCTACATCGCTGCATTTTATGCCTTTATCGAAGAAATTCTGATCGCAGCAACAATTAGTATCTTTTTAGCTTTCCGCTGCAAGGAACAGATGCACCGTTTACAGTTACTTTTCAAATCTCCACACCTCCATGCATGCACAACGGCACAAGTTGGCCGAAACGAGGAGAGGATGATGAAGTTATCGCTGAAGTCGCAATTGGAAATGTCACTTTTCAAAAATAATGAAATGAATTGTCTATCACAGGAGGGCTCAAGTCCAGTCGTCGAGAGCTACCTTCCTGCAACTTTCAGATGCATCCCTGCTCCAACACACCTGAATCAAACGAACGGCTCATTGCCAGGCCGGTTCAGAGCTGATCCTGGTCTGTTGGAATAAGGATGCATCTAAAAGTTGCAGGAAGTAGCTCTCGAGGACTGGACTTGAGTACCCATGGTCTATTATATGGTATTGGACATATATATATATCTATATTCAGTCCACAGTAAGTGCTCTGCAAATGTGTTCAACAAGTCAACAAACGTTTTGAGATTGGGAAACCCTAAAAGACAATAAGTCATAAAATGTTTTCGCCTCGCTAGCTCGGTTGTTGTCAAAGTCCGCTGACTGTTAACCTGAAGAGAGGAGCGCAGACATTTCACAACGAACAAAGCTTTAAATAGTCCCACAAACAACGAGCCAAGAAGATACAGCATAACCTAGCTGAAGCCACATAAGCTAGTCGTAGCTTTAGCTACAAGGACGGAATATAATGAGACCCACAACAGTGGATATAGTGGAGGTGGTGGGATCTGCGTTACGGGTTACAGTAATATTATAGAGGACTTTTTAAAAAAGTTCATATGAAGATTAAATAGAAATATGAAAGCAAACAGTTCACATGATGCTGGTGTTGGTGATGTCACACTGCTAGTTGTCCATACCAGTAAAAAAAGCTTTTTATTGACTATGGAACTTTATTTTGAAATGTAACAAAGACTGCTGGAGCACAAAATGCTGTGAGTAAATCTTGGTAGAAATTTAAGAGTTAGCTTAATACTATATAGTCAAAATTAACTGAAGTTAAACCTTTGGCTTGATGTATTTATCGTATAGTACAGATGCTGCCAAAGGAACCAGTGAACTCCTTGATTTAGAGGCAAACATAACTTCAAAAACTATTTATTGTATAAAACAAGGTGAGCAAAAACTTAAAAATCTCACTTCTTTGTAAACCGGAGATGCAAACTGTCCTTCTTATGACAATTTAATGTGAAAATGTTTGCAACGCAGCACAGAGAGGCGTTTGAATGACATGGGATAAATGTGTTCATTCAGTTAAGGCCGAAGTTATTCAAGCACCTGACAAATTTCTCGCTTACAGTGTCCTGTATCAAGCAGTCTGAGAAGGCAGTTTCTTTGCAGCACGTTTTTAAATCACAGTTATTCGATCTGTCTTACCTCGCTGAAGGAGAAAGATGATTCGTTAAGGTTTGGACACCAAACAGGAAGCCAAGGCCAACCAAGAGAAACAAATAATATCACAGTAACTGCAAACTCTGTCTTTTTATGCATAGTTTAAAAAAAAAAAAATTTTTATGATGTTTCAGTCTCAAAACTATGAGTATTAAGTTCAAGCAAGATTCATGTAAATAATAACTACAAGTCAAAACCAAAACCAGTACAAGAACTTTAGTGTTTTTATGGTTTGTTGCCTTAATATGCTCCAGAAAAACTTTAGTAAAAACAGAACAATTATAAAGAGGACACCTTGTTCCAGAAGGACTTTAGTAAATAAAGATACACACTTTAATATTGGCTCCTCAGTCCCTATTGGTTCTAAAAGTAAACCTTGAGGCATTAACTGTACAGCTTATAGTTCAGTGTTTTCCATGACATCATATTATTGAAAATAAGCAAGTTTTGGGAACAATATTGACTCCAGCTGCACTATTTTGCCTCTCCGCTTAAAAGTTACCAAATGTGGTCACAACGTACATTTAAATATTTATAAGAAGACATGATTTGTCTGTTCCATTTTTAATAACTTTCACAGCTGAACTTACTTTCTTACTTGCACCTCTTCTCCGGCACGAAACGTCAATGTCATAAATATGACATGACCGTCCAGCTTGAGGTCACTTTGGAAAAATCATCAGGCGCATTTCAGTTTGTAAAGAAGCCCGGGTGTGAAATAATAAAAACAAAAACAGGTCATAAGAGGGCGACTCCAGAACTACTTTCACTTCACTTCATATGCAGGCATCAAAAGCAGCCGGATGACTCTGTGAGACAAACTTTGTCGAAAAAAAAATCCTGTCGTCTTCGTGTCACAAAACCTTCTGTTGCGACTTCTGACTACTCTTCTAAACAAATCATTCGTAAAGCACTAATCCATCCAGAGCTCAGTGAATTATTAGATTTTACAGGAAAGAAAGATCATTGTATTTACTCCTTTGACAGGCAACGTGATTAATACTTGAAATTTTACAATGTTTAATCTAATTTTAAATGCAAATTTGTATAGAGCTTCTCGAAGCCATAATGACCACTCAGAGCGCTCCTTAGTCACATTTGTACACCGACATGCAGATCGGTAGGCAGCTTGCGGGTCGAGTGCTTTGCCCATGGGCGTGTCGGCGTGTGGCCGGAATTGAATCTGCAACCTACCGATTGCAAGACAACTACCCGCTGTGAGAGAATCACCCCTGATACAAATGTACTTAATAAAGAAGGAGAATTAAAAGTAATTAAGAGATGTGTAATGTTCAACCAGCAGACAGATTGTTTCCTTGAATTTTTTTCTGTTTTTCTTTTTTTTTTTTCTTTTATCCCAAGTATCATTTTTACCAGCGCGCCTGGGCACTGAGAGCAAAACCGAGATGATAAATAATCTCAGTGACAGGGATGAGAACTTAACCTGACACAGTGGGGCTATTGAAGTTACATTCTGTATACCAAATAAGGCTGTAGCATTTTATTAGTTTACTGTTTAATCAAAATAAAGCACCGGCCAGTGAGTGCTGTCGAGCGCCAAAGTGATGGATGTTCCACTTGAGCGCAGCGAGACCGTATGTTTTATTATTTCTGTCTGAGAGGGGCTGAGTTGTCTGACGACATTTTGTTCGGAAGCCTTTTAGCCTCCACGAAGATGTCCTCTGCGACAACCCCTCCCCCCCCCGGACCAAAAAAACCTGTAAAATACGGAAGAAAAAAAACAACAACGTGGTTTTCTACCGGCAGTAAAATAAATCAATAATGAACTAAGGTTGGATCTTTAAAAGCCTGTATTAGGTTAAGTGTAATAAAAAGACCTATTATTAGAATCACTTAAGCAGGGGCAATAACCATTGTTTGCAACACAAGGTGGTAGACGTGAATGTCTTTATAAACAAAGTTTTGACAGTCACACATCTATTATATGCAACGAAGCAACGCCGTAACATTGATGCCTACAAGGATTCCTTTAGCAAAACGAAAAATTTTCTACACGCACTTACATTCCAGTGATGTTCAAAATGGATGCTGATGAGAGGCAACTGAGGAAACCTGACATAAAAACCAAGAGTTTAAAATCTGCATCTGGTTTCAAATGACCTTTCAAGCAGCTTATATTTTTTCTTACTTTTTTCGAATGTTTCGAATGTATCTTTTGTGCTGGATACAAACCAACCCGCTTGTTATCTGCTACCAGTTTCCAGCGTCTCTCAGGTTTGACCTGCTGATTTCAATAATGAAAACTTGGATCGCAAAACATAAAAGAGAGAGAGAGAGAGAAAAATGTTCTGCGGGTTCTTTGATAGACGTAGCGGTTTTGAATCTGACTGCGGATGAATAGATTAAGAGATCATTTATGCATGAAAGCATATGTGCTCAATTTCATCTGATATTTTTTTCATGAAACTTCGAAAAAAAACGCGCATGAGAGAGCATCATTTCGGTTGATGTCGACGGAGACCGAAAAACGGCCGGAGGTTCTTGGTACGTTGGCGTTTGGAAAAAAGAAACATTCATCCTGAAAACTCATTAGGAAATTGGATGAATCTGATCTCTGGTCTGTTGGGTGGTGTATTTCTAAATAATATGATTATTTTCAAATCCAAAATGAAAAAGTACGTTTTATTATGCATGACAAATGTTAAAGTAGATGGTTTCTTTTTTCTTTTTTTTTTGCTGAGCTAAAACAAAATCAACAGGATTTTTGTCTTTTTGCTCAGCTTCCTTATCGCTGATCCTCTCATTTCTGAAACGTAGTCTAGGCTCATATGCAGCAGTAAGGGACAGATGATAAGGAAACACGTTTTACTCAAATACGACTGAAAAACTTTAGATTGTCAGGTAATGAAGCCTGACCAGCAGTACAATTTATCTCATTCGTTCTCAGAGTATTTCACCCCAAAATTTTGGAGACCATCAAAATGCCTTCTGGTGAAACTGAGACAAGCCTTTACGTTTCTTTTGCTCGGCAGGGGTTTTCATTTTCCGGGTCATTTTTGACTCGTCTCTTACGGTAGATTGTTCACAGACAGTTTAACTGAGGCAAAGTGAAGCCAGCGGTTCGTCGTCCTTGGGTGAGTTGTCGTTGCGCTTTGGGATCGTTTTGGTCGTCCGCTCCTGGGTCGGTTCGCTGCTGTTCCTCCAGATGTTTTCACCATTTGGAATTAATGCCTCTCACTGTGGGGAGGTGTGTGCCCCTGTAGCGCTAGCGTTTCAGAAAATTATAATATTGTGTAAAATGTGGCGGTGACAGTGCGGTAGGCCGTGGCTGTTTCTCTGCCTCGGGAACCGGGGGGACTTGTTGCGGGAAAATGGAATCGTGAATTGTGCTCTGAAGGAAGGAAAAACGTCCTGAAGGCGAACGCCACGCTATCCGTTTGTGACCTGCAGCTGAAATGCGCTTTTGGTTCGACGATCCAGAACAGAGATGACTTCTGAATGACTTGGGGAGAAACAAAACCAGGAGTGGCCTAGTCAAAAGTCCTGACCTGAATCAAATTCTGATGATTGTTCTGGGTGACCCAACCAGAGGGTAGAGAATGGCTTTTTAACATTTCCCAGAACAATAGATCACAAATAATTAATTAGGTTCTGTATCGTTTCTGAACTTCCGTGGTGATGGTTTCTACTCCACTTTGTCAGACAGGTCCTTTTTTTTTTTGTTGTTTGTTTGGTTTTTTTTCTTTTAAATTGAGCTTTCTAAAGATGTGACACACCAGTTACTTTATACATTCAGGTTGTGTTTATTGGTACCGTTTTTGTCTGATATTTAAATTTGTTTGATGATTTGAAACATTTAAGAGCCAAAATCATAAAGAGAAAAATTGTAAATAGCAAATCAGGCAAATCCGTTCTTTCACCGCCGTTTATTTCTTGCAGCGACTCTTTAGAAAATTGTTAGGGCAAAGTGAAACACAAGTGAAAAGTTTGGGGGGGTTTTTTGGTATTTTTTTCTGTTGCACAATTGTGAAAGCTTTTCTGAAGACGTGCGGCGGCGATCCAATCCGCCCAGAAAAGGCAGGGATATATTTTAACACCTCCCAGTCTAACACGGGTAAATGTTAGCAGATTACTTCCCAGAGCCTAAAAAGAAGAAACGCAAGCCTAAAACAGATGTTGGTTCGCTAGACTCGGAGAGCGATCTCTTGTTTTTAGCCTTTTATTCTAAAATCCAACGACGCGCAATCACACGTTCAGAGGAATAAGATGTAGCCAGTTGTGAATTTAACACAAGCTGAACATAATAAAGATATATAAAATATACATACATATATATATATATATATATATATATATATATATATATATATATATATATATATATATATATATATTTTACACTTTCCTGTCACATCTACTTGTTTTATGTTTTTTTTTTTAGACAAAGGTAAGCTTAGTAAATAGAAAATGAAAGCTTCAAACGATGAAACTAACACTGTCCTTGCCTAATTGCTACTTGTTAGGGATAACTAACTATCATTAGATCTTATAGCTAACAGTTTAGCTATTAGCGTAGTCTATCAGAAGTTAGTCAACTCTCAGTGTCCCTCACAGCTCCGGTGCTTACGATGGCGCAAGCTTCAGACTCTAGTCAACACATCTGCTGACGCCGTGGCCCGACAGCCGTGGAGGTAAGCAGTGTGTGTTGAATTTGAGCGTATTTACAAGAATCAATGTGCCTTTCGAATGCCCACAATAATTAACCAATCCTGCTTATTCTGAAGAACTGACCCCCTTTGGCCTCAATATGCTTAAAACAGTTGGAGCAGGAAAACGATTGGGCGCGACCAATTAATACTTGCAAAATTTTGAGCTTGTCGGGCGACCCGGTCCAAGACGCTGCAGCAGAACGCCGGCATCGTTAGGAGTCAGAAGACATTATTTGTAGCTGGAGGTTTAATGGTTTCAATTACTGACGGTCACATCAGTTCCTCGACATGTTTCTAAAGAGGATGTCAGGGTCTAAATGAACGCAGAGGACAGTTCAGGCAGCAATTAAGCGCCGTCCCAAAGCGGCAGCAGAGAGCTCGCCGCGCACACATGAACAGAAAGGAACCCCATCAGGCACACCGTTTTGCTTTTAAAGCTTTATGTGTTATTTGTCTGATTAAAAGTGATTAAATTATTCGTAAGGAGTAGTATAACTTTATTGTTTATGCTCGTGGACACAGCATAAACGTTAGAGCAGAAATAGAAGCAATAGCCTCTAAAGATTACATAACAAAGGGACGCTCCCCATGAAATCGATTGTCATATTAATGTCATCACCCACATCCTTTGCCCTGTGCATAATCGCAAGCTGTACATCTTTTAAATTAGTCACTGTAGGTTCAGCATGTGGACTCTGTACCGCGATGAGAGACGACAGGCGTCGTGCATCCTAAAAGCGGCTTTGGCGGCAACGCCGTTAACGTTCAGATGTTAATCTGACTCGCTGCAGATTCTGTCAGCGTTGCACTTAAATTGGATTGTCATTTGCATTTTCTTCTGCGATGCTGGACAGATCTGTGTGTCTGAGCACATCCAGCCATAAGGTTTTCCTCTGCCTGGCAGCGGCGGCGGGTGGCGAACGCAGGGCCAGAAAATAAGAAAAAAATCATCAGATGGTGGTAAAAAAATCACCACCATCTGACCACTCAGCTGACAGCGAATTTGTTTAGCCACTCATTACATATTTGGGAAAGTATTTTGTATTCTTATCAACTTTTTATATTTGGCTATCATACTAGATACATGTGTGAACTTTTGTATGTTTTTGACACGTAGATGAGGAAATCAGAAGCCTAACCACAGCTGAGACTAGATTTCTGATGTTGCAGGAGAGTAAAGACGGAGATTGTTTAGAATGAAATTACAAAGGTGTCATACAACACTGCTTTCCTCCTTGATCAGTTCTTCTGTCTCAGGTTTTTGTCACACTTTAGTGTTTTAGGTCATTAAACAAATTTTAAAATCTGTCAAAATCGGAAAAGTCAATCCAAATCAACTTAGTGTTGTAGGAAAACATCCTTACCCTCTTGTTAAATCGTTAATTAACCGTAACTAGTCACAACGACAGTCGGTTTCTCACTATTTCATACGTTAAAAACAAAAAGAAAAATGATGCGGTGCTCAATCTACCACTGAAATAAAACTGTCAAAGCTGCTAATGATTGGTAGATATTTTAGCTACATATAATATTCAAGGCAGCCAGGGACTTGCACAGATTGGACAAGAACAGATTGCCCTTCTTGAATCTTTTAATTAGTGTATTGTACGTGGCCCAAAGCAGCACATAGCACTTGATATGAAATATGGTGGCAGCCACATTGGATGCTAAACTAGAAGTTGCCTGGACGCCCTCCGATATTCCCAATCAGAAATCCAGTTTCAGTAGGATCATCACGCTCCAGTAGCACTGAAATCACAAAAACAAATACTTTAAACTTCACCTGGACTTGTCGCCCAGGTCTGGTGTCTCAAGGCAATCATAACAGTTCATAATTATGACCTCACTGATTTCTATTTAAGCTGAATTCTGTGTGGGCATTTAGAGCAAAATGCACTTTATTTATCTGGAATGTAACATTTTCTCACTGCTGAGTGAACATCATTGTGATCTCATTGTAAAAGCACTTCATTTTCACTGTCACTCATTTTACTCTTTGTTCTGTTATTCATAATGTACCTTGAAACTCTAGATTTGCACCGGAGAAGAAAAAAAGCGAACAATTTCAGTACGTATGTTGAACAGGCTCTGAAAAACAAAATAAAATAAATAAAAGCACTTCCTGTTTGATTCCTTCATAGACGAGAAACTAACAAATGTTTACCTTTTGCTTGTGCTAGTTTTCTATCTATACAAATGTATAATTCTATTTTTAATAGAGTTAATGTGATGCTGGGATATTTCAAAAGTAATTTTGTTGCCTTTTTAAATTACATATTGAGAAAAAGATGACTTAAGTAGTAGTTATCCATGTGGTGCTTGATATAAACTGATGACTTGGTTGAGGCTTGATGGTGACGCAGAGATGAAATTCTTGCTAATAAAGAACAAACACGATGTTGGCGAGTTAAAGACAATAAACCAATCTTGTTGGTCTGTTAGACAGAAACAGCTGTTCAAAACAAAACTCTTGATTTGAATGTTGATAAATATGAATGGGAGACATCATTTAAGAAAGAACCTTACCACGGCTTCTGGACTTATTCACATCGGTATTTTCACCTGAAGGCGGCAGCAGGATGCTCGTCATGGTGATCGGCCATAGTGACGGGACTGTCAATCTAATCTGCCACAAAAAAAAAAAAAAAAAAAGTAGAAATCCTGTACAATCCGATAGCAACTCTTGCAACAGAAATGAAATCAGAGCTAAAGGCAGAGCGGGTGGATTTTTGCAGCGTGAATTTAGTAGGACAATCACTGTCTGAGATTGTATTTCAGATCACGTTTGCAGAGTTGATTGTACAAAAAGGCCAGTATGTCCCAAAAGTATCCTCATCTTCATTTAAACTGTGCTCGGGCCCAGAGAGTAGAAACGGGTTCTACTCTCGCTTGGCAGAGTAGCTTTTGAATTTGCTACAAAAACAGCCATTATGCTACATAATCCCCCCCCCTAAAGTATTTAGTTTAGAGAAGTTCAGAAAATCTGGCATGGGGTCTTTGCCATCTGCCACTGAAAGGTGTTTTTTTTTTTTTTTGTGCTTCCCCCATCCAAGTTTCCTCTTGTGCAGAATTGTTTAATTGAGATTAGAGTAATGACCCCCCGCCTGCAGGCTGCCGGGCCGGAGTCCGGGGAGACCATGCAGGCGAGCGGTATTTAGTAATCCTATCAGCCGCCTTATGAGCTTCTGCTCCTCGCCGAAGCCCCAGTCTTCAGATTGAGTTGTTCAGTCAATCATGGATTCAGTATTTACTCACCGATTCAATATTTACCAAAGCACTCTCCGCCGAGCACGACTGAGGAGATCGCGCCGCGCTAAGGAGCCCATCAAAGCCTCGTTACATGAGATTTTCATGGAGGAGACGCTTGGAGGTGGAGGCGAGGACGCCTCATGCGACAGTCTATGCGCGCAAAGCTGCGCTGGAACGGAGCCAGTTCCTCCCGCTCGCCTGTTCGGGGGCTTTTGGTGTTGGTTTCACCCGACTGGCTGTAAACATCCCTCCAGATGTGCATCTGCATTCTGGGAGAATGACTCGCATCTAAAGCTTAACCTTGACAATAAAGCCCCGGGATTCTCGGCACACAGAAACCAGGGATTCCTAGACTCCCAAGTCTTTGTCCTCGGAGGACAGACGTCTTAAAGTAAGAACAGGCGGATGAGTGGCGGCGTGAATATTTGATCCTCGTGAAGTGTGACTGGCTGTGAAGCGCAGCCGATGGGATGCATACCAATCGGTTTTTGCCTCCGCTTTGTACTTGTTGCGTCAACCTGCATCATCGTACAGTCTGAACCCAAAGATTGATTTTTTTTTTCGTCTCCTGTCAGAGACATTCATGTCAACTTACTGATGTGCTGATGAGTTCTACATGAAAAATGTCTGAACTATAACGAGAAACAAAGGGAGGCTTTGCGCTCTGCAAGCAAAACTAGTCTAGGAGTCGTGACATAAAATACAACTTTTAATGTTTGTTTTTTTTTTGTTTGTTTTGAAAGTAAATGGCGTTAAATCACATTTAGATTGTTCAAATATTTTAAAGCGGAGTCAATTCTGCTTTCTCGGTCACTCTCTGATTTTGGTAAGCAGGAGTATCAGAGGATTTTTAGCTTGACGGTGCCTGACTGGGATGTTAGAAAATTTAAAATGCAGCCACCGACCGCATCACAGCTACTCCGAGCAGGTCACGCTAACCACAAGCCCTGCGTGAGACAAGATGGCTACTTTGAGCATCAGTCAACATGTAATCTCAACACGTGAAAATCAAAGTAGGACCATAAGGCCCAATTATTACTGAATCTTTAGTGTGCTGTTTAGCGTGTTACACACATTAAATTTTTAAAAGTTGTTCAGACACATTATGACTTTGGGTTCAAAGTAAGTCCGGGTTGTTTTTCTTCACAGCCACTGCTTGTACTCAAGAAATAGTCTTCAGTCGTGTCTGCCGATTGTGGTCATGTCCTTAAGTTATCTGGATCTCTTTTGAATTTAATACCTTTGTCAAACTGAAGCACATTCCATGATTTGTTAGCTTAAAAAGATACAGAATATGATTTTTTTTTTTTTTTTTTTTTTTTTTTTTTTTTGAATGTTACTAAACAAAACAAGACTAAGAAAAGAAAAGAACCCTCCGCCCCAAAATGCATAGACGTATTCCCAGACAAAAAAAAGGTAAAAGAAAAATAAAGAAAGTACACTAGAGACATTAGAAACATTTAGTTTTACATAAAACAATGTCTGTCTTACCTTTCTTCAACTTTGGCATACCTAAGTTGGTCACTATCTACTCCAGCTGTGAAACTTACTGATACGTGTAAATGTTATGGCAATTTGTCAGTATTGGTGCTTAAAGGTGCAGGATGTAACTTTTATAAAAAAACATTTAAAACTGTCACCATGTCATCTGTGTGTCATACGACACAGATAGGATGGACCGTAGTAGCTCAGAGAACTACTATTAGCTAGAGCTACTTCTGTTGTCTGAAGGAATGTGCCGCTCCTGGCTAAAAACAACCAATCAGAGCCAAGAGTGCCTTTGTGCTGTCAATCAAATTCATGTACTCGCTGCTAAATGTCCTCATGGTGGAGAGACCACTTAAAGTTACAGGGAAAACGTTTGTCCTCCATCATTGGTGGCCATGCTAACTAGCTTGAGCTTTAATAACGGGCTATGCTAGCAGCAGCGTAGCAGAGAGCAAGAAGGAAATGGAGAGGGGGGTTAGTAGCGCCACATGGAGGGAGATTGACAGCACTAAGTCCCTCCTTCTGGCTCTGATTGTTTTTTTCTAGATAGCAGTGGGAGACTTATTTTTCACAGATTATCTGTCTGATGCCATACTGTCATGACATAGTGACAATTTTAACAAATATGTTAAAAGAAAAAAGTTTTATTCTGCAGCTATAATCTCATGCTGGTATGCAGACTGGCATGAGATTATCTGGACTGAAGATTCATTCTCCTGAGCTGAATGTTTGAAGCGGCTCCAACGGCATGGCGGTTTGACCTGATTTCTTGGGGTGACTCATAAACTGCATGCAGGGCATTGAATCTTCATCCTTATTATGAATGAAAATATTGAGGTTTACTTGAGTTCATGCTTGTTTTGCTTTACGCCCATCACCGCAGTCATTAACATGCCTCCTACGATGACACTGATACTCAGGGTTTTCCTGAGCTAATTCACTTTACTTCAGTTTAAACCGAAGTAAGTAAGAAGTGGAGGACAGACAGACTTCAGTCTGATAAATAAAACTGTTGGCGTTTTATGCGTCCTCATGCGATTATCTGAAGGACTGACAACAAGCGGATTTCACTCTAAACTCCTCACTAGTAGAAGGAGATGCCCATCTTGATTTATTCAGCTTCATCTGAGGATCTCTTCAAGCTAAAAGACAGTTTGCCTTTTCAAAGTCGCCTACTCAGGATTCAAGCGACTTCAGTGGCAAAGCTACTTTTAAATCATTTGCATAATCGAGCATAGGGGAAAAAAAAAAGCTCTTTATGTGGAGAAATGCTGTCAATTCAGCATGACATATATATTGTGGTGACTCAATCTCACTGGGAAAAACCGAATCAGAAATTGGAGCTTTTATACTAAAGTGTTTAATGCAAAATTCATATTGTTAACACATCAGAAAGGAAAAGTGACCACCACTCGGCAGAAATTTAAAAATGTACCGTTAACATCAAATCTGATGGTCAAAGAGGATAAATATGGACAAACCAATTGCGAATTGGGTTCAACGGCGAGGGATCATGTTGTCCCAATTCCAGCTTCCACACATTTAACCAGTGGGAAAACACTCCTGATTGTTTCCGCTGTGACTCTCTCTGGGTATTGATCACAAATAAACCACCGGCTGCCACCGTCCTCCTCCCCCTCGACTCGAATTTTCCCTGAAAAACACTCATTCTGGTCGCCCCCTCCGTTTTCTTTTTCTACATACACTCACCTACACAAATGTACAACAAATGGGCTTCGGTTACTGTCATTCATATATTCATATATTCTTATTTTTGCTTACAATTAAAAAAATAAAAAATAAAGAAGAAGAAGATATCCTGCCAAATTGACACTCCCTGATCCGTGGAAAGAAGATTTAAGGGGGGAGCGAGAGCGAGAGGGAGGCCAGTAGAAGAGACAGACGGTCTGATTGAGAGAGGGAGCAAGAGGGAATTGGAGACGGAGATGAAGAGAAATGAAGTGAGACAGAGAGAATGGAGGGACGGGGAGGGGGAGGAGGGAGGTGACTGGCAGGAGTGAGCCGGGCGACGGCGGGGATGTGTGTGGCGGGGCAAATGAACTATTTGTCACACTGGTGTCGGAAAGAGATTGGAAAAACGGAGCAGGGGGAAGACCGGAGGTTGTCCTCAACCGAAGCTTCGCGCGCTCCTAAAGTGCAGTTCGTAGTTGAGTCTCGTGATTCTCATCCTCCTCCTTCACTTATTCATCTTCTTCCTCGTCTCCTCTGTCTCTCCTCGTCTGTCCTCCCCTGCAGGCACGTCCATAATCCAGGTGACGGCGACAGATGCTGATGACCCGACGTACGGGAACAGCGCCAAGCTTGTGTACACACTGGTGCAGGGCCAGCAGTACTTCTCCGTCGATCCCCAGACAGGTGAGCGCACGCAGGTGGTTGCAGAGAAAAAGCTGAAAGGATGGACAGATGTCGGAAAGCAAACACCCCTTGCACGCTCTGCGGAAAATCAAACATGCCCAAGTTGCTGAGGAGCAAACAAGTGAATTCAGTCTTGACTGATGATCAGTGCACAGATGCAGCTCTGAGGATATATCTGTGTGGATAGATGGGGCCTGGAGGACCCGCGCGTGCGTGCTCGCTGGCTTGTGTGCGCGCATGTGTGGAAGCGTTCAAACACAGTTGGGTTTCTTTCTTATACTTTGCGTCTAATGCATTTCCCACCCCTGCGTTCCGCCGTTCCCCCTTCACACTCTCTCATCCGTCTTCCCTACTTGTCGTCTCCCCCCTGCGCTCGTTCAAACACGCGGAGGGGACATTAGGTGGTGAAATCTCGCCCCTTTTTCGCAGCTGCTTTGCGCATGCCGCTCCCTCCGTTTCTGCTGGAGAACAGCAGAGCAAATTACAGCAAACTCACGCCGACGCCAACAAATCCAGCAGCGGATTGGAGCGATTTGCAGTTATTTATTTTTTTTGTACACGAGGACACAAGTCTTTAATGACAAAACGTGATGAGAGGCAAAGAGAGGGGAATAAAGGAATTGAGCAAAGTGGCTTCACTTTTCTGTGATTGAGCACAATTTTTAAAAATGGCATGTGTTGCAACAGTTTAAGTGCAATCTGTTGTTTTGTCAAATAGCAATATTTCCACAATAAAACAGTTCCTCCCCCTGCCCAATTTAACAATCTTTTGAATCAGTATATAGACTTATGCAATCAGTATTTAGATCAAGAAGAGCATTTCTTTCTTGACGACATGGAAACTGGAATGTTGTGAATTTGCTTTCATGCAAACACAAAGATCCAGGAACTGCAATCCAGATTGCAGGTCCATTTAAAATGTTTGGATCCTACCAAATCAGCAACTCTGTGCTCTTGTAAATCCTGCAGACATTTTGAGAAAAGTTAAATAAGTCTACAGGGTTTCTTTCATTGGTATATTCATAGATGTATAGCCTCTCTTTGTCACCTGCGTTTTAGCAGAAACAACATTTTTAGGGTTTTATATCTTCAATATTAGGGCTCTGAAGTAACAAGTATTATTAAAGCGGTTCACATCAGTCAATGTTGGTAATTATTGTGAACATATAATTTTTCTTTTTAATTTGAAGCAGTTTTAAGGCACTGTGGAGAAACCTGAAACTGCTGCTGCGCAACTTACTCAACAGGTTGTTGCTAGGCAACCAAAACATGAGTGACTTGGTTAATGCCACCCTCCTTGCTCAGCTGGGGCCTGTCCTCTGCCTACATCCCCCAGAATTCTGTGCGGTTCTGCATCCGAGTTCAGTGAAATTCTTGAAACTTCTACATCTGGTCATATTGATCACATGTCTATCGCGATATATTATTGATTTATTGTCCAGCCCCAAGCAGTGGCTGTGAAATTCCCTCTCAGAAGCAGCACGACTTTACTTGTTTTTCTGTTTTCCAGTCCTGTTTAAATCTATTACACTATATCTTGATAAATTCTTGTCTTTTTTTTTTTTTTATAGCCAGCATCACATCTTGTGCTTTTTTGTAACCCCAGGTTTCATCAGGTGGTAATTTTTTTTTTATCAGCAAACTGCATCAGAGCAGAGACACTAATTGCACCTTAGATGTATTTTAGGAGATTTCTTGAGCTCAGGTTTCCACACATTTATCCCCTGAAGGTATATTAATGAAAGCTACGACACCTCCACCCTAAACGCACACACACACGCGCGCGCACATTCACCTCTCTCTTTTTGCGACTACATCTGTTAAATGCCTAAATGTTTTAATGATGTGCCTATGCTCTACAGAACCCCCCAAAAAAGCTACCGTCTAATGTTATTCCTGCATGACGAAACACACAAAAAAGTGACATGTTTATGACAGACTTCAGGAACGATTTGTGTAATGTAATGCAGAACGGCTTGCAAAAGAGACAAAGAATCTGTCTGTCGTGTCACCTAAGGGCATGCATGTCACCTAAGGGCGAAAAGTTTCATGGTTCTGCGGCGGGCCTTTCTCTATTTATTTATTTTTGTTTGCTTTTGAGCTCCATATCCCCTGAGTGGAGTGGTGGCTCAGTGTCTCGAAGATGAAGTTTAGCCCGGTGCTTCAGATGTCGCTTTGATAGACAGCCCGCAAGGAAGCACTCAGGATTTAGTTCACAGTGACGTTTTTTTTTTTTTTTTTTTTTTTTTTGCAATGTGTATTTTAGTTTACCCTCTTGGATCGCAGTTGGGCAGTACTCTTGTTTTGTTTTGTTTAGCAACATGTTTTATCTAGTAATTGATTGCCTTGACATATGGGAGTTGCATCTCTTTTTGAAATGCTAATGCAAAGTTTAAGCCCAAAGCCACCGCGGCGCGCGTTAGCCGCGACTGCGTGTCGTCGGACGCGCCCCCAGTATTCCGGACACGTCTGCCGTTTTCCTCCCTGTTTTTAGCTGCCATCTTCATCCCCGATGTCTCTCTGTGGTTCTGCTTTCAGATCATGAACTTGGACGCTCCTCCGTTTGTCCACGTATCCGTTTCTTAGCGTTCAGCGACGAACGGTGAATGTAATTTACCTGGAGCGGCCGGGTCACATGAGCAGCAAGAAGCCATGTGCATAAAGTGCGGCAGAATGAGGTCACTGACGGAGAGGAGGCGATCGATGTCGAATGATGAGTCAAGATGAGAATTTGCTCTCTGTCTGCATGTCAGACTTTTGTCACGGAGGGATTCATTTTTTTTTCTTCTGCATGAGCTTTTTTTCTTATATCTGTGCTTTGAGATGCAGAAAAATGTCTGCATAAACTTGACACGAATGTCGTTCATTGTGGTCTTTTAATGGATCACTTGAGCTCTTCTGTTTTCAGGGTGAAATGATTGGTTTCACAAATATGAATTTATTGTAGATTTTCTCTAATCCACCCAGATTGAATGTACACGCACTTCTTCTTTTCTAACTTTGACATTGTGACCTTGATTGCTGTTCTTTTAGTCGCTGTCAGAATGATTCTGGCTCAATATTTGACCAGGGCTGGTAGTTTTTCTAAGTTGAGGTGGACAGGGATTTTAAATAATTGGTGTTCACACATTTTCTTGTAAGCTTGAAGTCAGGGCTTTGGAAAGGCCCCTTTTAGGACCTTGATTTGTCGATTCAAAATCCACTTTGCCTCTGTGTTTTGGATCACTGGTAGAGAACCAAAAATTGCAGTCTGGGAAGAGCGGCACTTCAACACATTTCTACTCAGAAGTTAAAAGGTAGCTGTGGAAAAACTGACTCTAGTAACAGTAGAAGCACATTTGATAAAAAAAGAGGACTCAGATACTCAGTAACTGATCAAATCATCAAGCATTTGAAATTTGAAAATTACATGATCTGGTGGGACAAAATTTTGTTAGTTCCACAACAAAAACGACAATAATTATTACAAACACCATAATTACAAAATAGAATCAGGCTAAAGAAAAACAAAATTCAAATCTTTCAACATAAAACTTTGACAAAAACTGCAGGTGTGTGTCTAATGAATTTGTGGCCTAAACAAGCACCATTTAATTAATTGACTCAGTAAATAATCCAGAAATTTTACACAGGAACGAGCAGCAAAAGTTCCTAATAAAATTTACTCCAGTAAAAAGTACGACTTAGAAAAAAAATAATACTCCAAACAGTAAATCTACAAGTAAATGTAAGTAAATGCTTCAAATGTTAATATGACCCTGGCTGGGCATTCCAGCTACAAAGGTCAGAAACTCTTAATCCATTTTAACTGAAGAGGTTTCGTCAATGTGAGCCAAAACACATTTGAAAAACAAGAGAGGAAGTCCAGCTGCCTCCACTGTATCGCTGGACACACTAATGTCCCTGAGAAGCTGCTGGTTGAAAAAAATAACTCACTGCTTCACCACCGCTGAGTTCATTTTCACAGATGGAAGTCAAGCGCCATCTGAGTGAGTCCTTTACCATCTTTATTTTCCCCTCAAATGAACACTTAGACGGTTGAAAATTGGAGACAACTGAATGTTTTAGTGCTTAAAACATTCAGCCTCTGTAATGGCCTTCCCAAACCCCCGGGGGGCTGAACCCTGTTGAAGATTGTTAGCTTGCACTTAAAAAACCAAGCGATGCCGGGAGACCAACCAATTTAACCGAACTCAAGAAAATTGGTGAAATATTCAGCCAGAATTGTGAAAGAGCTTACACCCGAGATGTGGTTTGCTAAAGGAAATCAGGTCTAGTAACTGTGGAGGTGCCTGTTTTACGACATGGATTAAAAAAAAAAAAAAAAATCCATGTGAACTCAAATCTATGCATCCATGTTTTTTTCTAGAATAATTAAAATTTTTGTTTTACAATCAGCTCCCCCTGGAAACTCAATAATAAACCACTGAAAGGCCAGAGCCGTCCCAACGGCGGTCGAGTCTAAGCGTGTTTGTATTTGTGTGTCAGAACCCGTGTTTCCATGAGCCGTCAACAAGACATGAAGTTGTGTATTGTTGCTGTCAAATTGAAACAGAGGGTCTCCGAAATGTCAGGAAAGCTGTCAACGTGTCAGGAGGAAGAGCCGTGGCTCTGGCCTGATGACGGTGCCTTTTTGACACAGTGCCAAAGGTTTCAGAAGAGCCTCAAAAAATGAAAAACTTAAAAAAAAAAAAACAAAGTGAATCCCTAAGTGGAACTTTATCCATCAAACAGAATAAAAGCACTCTAATTACCGTGGAAGGACTTTATGACTCTATTACCTTTGGTAATGATCAGATAACAACGAAGGAACGCTGACAGTTTTACGGCTCGGCTCAGTGGCCGGTTGTGATTGCATGAATTAAGGGCCCAAACAAAATCGCCGTCCTGTTCTCTCCGAGTCTTAACTGCATTATCTGGTAGTGGTACCTCTCTCTAATGAGGTACTTACACAGGGGCTTTATTAGCCTTAACCAACGGATTCAGTTATGAACACATTTGTGAAGCTGCTGACATACATTCGCGCTCGGAACATTTGCATCCACACATAGCAGGCATGAATGTGCTTTTAACGGTTTCTTTAAGCTGCTAATTGTTTTGGAGTGGAGGTTGTTGTTTTTTTTTTGTTTTTTGGTTTTACAACAGAGAATTGGGTTTTAATTCCTTCGGGATCTTCTCCTCCTTCCAACGTCAAAGGTGAATTTCGACGGGCTTAAATGCTGAACACAACAGGAGCTAAAGTATGGTAGTTTCCACGCCAAAACGGGAGACTTGACAGGTACGCCTCTGAAAATTTAGCTAGTCGTCAATCCTGTTGGCGTTATGCGCGTCAACGCAGGCGGCTATGAATTTCAGTCCAGCTTGAAGATGGTGCTGCCGGCGACACCGGTGTGCCGCCATTTTGAACCTCGGTGGTTCCTGATCAATTTATCTCCGTTTGAACAGAACCGTGAAGGTCAGATGGTTAAAATTTGGTTTTCCGACACGACGACGTTACAAAGCACACATCAAAACAGATTTTGGGAGAGTTAAATTAAGCTTCCTGATGAGCCTCCCCAGAGTCCTGACCCTAACCCTATTTAAAATTTATGGACTAATGCTTCAAAGCCATTTCCATCCCATGAAACCAATTATTTTAAAGTGATCTCATTCTTCCAAGAAACGTGCTCAGACACCCAGTTAGAAAAATGCTGAAGCTACAAAAAACTACAAGGTGTAGATTCAACCGACATAGGTTATTATTTGAGTCTGTTTGTAAAATTTGGACTCCGTTAGAGAAAATCCACAATAAAGAATAGTAAAATAAAAATAAAATTCTTAAAGCAATATAATTTATTTTCCCATGGCGATAAGAACTGCATCCAGACTGGAATATGAAGCCGAAACTAGAGATAGATGTAAAAATAATTACAAGCAAACAAATCGCTCCAATGAAGTTACAAGTTATACAATATATCTAATAATTTCACAACATGTCAAATCAGCCGAGCAGTTCATAATGTTTCTTAAAAAAAATAAATAAACAAGCTGCAAAGCATCTGGACTCAACGCCTTTAGAAAACATTATTAGCATTTTTAGCTGGAGGCTACTCGGCGTGAAAATCAAACAAATGCACAACATTTTATTAACGAGTTACTAACACGTGTAAACGGAGCCTTAATGAAGTCTTAAACAAAGGGGCCACGACGCTCTCGGCTCATAATGGGCCG
This sequence comes from Poeciliopsis retropinna, assembly GCA_010277075.1. Classification (NCBI taxonomy): domain Eukaryota; kingdom Metazoa; phylum Chordata; class Actinopteri; order Cyprinodontiformes; family Poeciliidae; genus Poeciliopsis; species Poeciliopsis retropinna. The sequence goes on from VMRM01000022.1 coordinate 11,671,983, forward strand.
TCAAATGTGCTGTTATAAATGTTAATAAGTCATTAATAAAAGGTCAAGCTGTCTATTAGAGTTTTCGCTTCAACATTTTATGGCTCGAGCCAGCTGTGTTTGCCGTTTTCATGCTCCGAGAGAAGAACATTGGAGTAGTTTGCAGAAGCCAAGTCGTCAATGCGAACCCACGACGTCGCATTAATCCATCAAGCCTGATCACAACATCTGGTAATGGTATTTTTAACGGCACGTTGCTGATCCAGGAAAAAGTAAATGAGTGATTTTTAATCATTAGCATGGTAATTAGCCCGGGATTCAGTCTGACAGAGTGATAGAGTTGTGGCACAAAAAGGTGTAAAAACACTTCCATTATGTTTACAACATATTCAATATGAAGCAATGCAAATGAGGTTGAATGAAGACTCACTATAGATGAAGGACTTTTCTCGAATGGGAAATATATTTACATTTTAGAGTCCTTTCATACTGAAAGTATAAATCACAAAAAATAGTTTTTCACAGTAGGCGTGTTATGTTGAAATCACTTTTTGACAACAACAAAAGCATTTATAATCATATCGTTCTTGTGAAATGGGAGCAAAGCTCAGTATCAAACTGGCGCGTTTGCATTTGCAGTATTTGGCAAAGTCTGCTTTCTTATTAGGCATGTCAAACTATCTGAAAGATAAATCGCAAACAAAATAGGTTCGTGCTATGCTGATTTGCAAAGTCAGTCAGGACGCATTTCCGTGGTGCTGATTATTACTTCTGACTAACAACAGAAAGAAAGACTGCAAATATTTACTTCTGTGGTTCTGCATGTGCACATTAAAACAAAATAAAAGAACAATTTTGAAACAAAAAGTAATCACTTATAAATACTGAATACAAAATAAGTCTCTCAGGTATAAGTCTGGATCTTCGACTGTCTTGTTTCTCCAACTTGTTATAAAAATTCATCTTGGACCTGATGTTTTTATTTTTTAATGTGTGTGTTTCTCTTACAGGGATTTTGCGCACAGCGGTCCCTGATATGGACAGGGAGACCCAGGACCAGTACCTGGTGGTCCTTCAGGCCAAAGACATGGGGGGCCACCTGGGCGGATTATCCGGGACCACCACCGTCACCGTGAAGCTCACGGACGTCAACGACAACCCTCCCCGTTTCACCCAGAGTGAGTAACTCGCGGCGTCTCGCAGGCTTCCCAGAAACAGACAGACAGAGCAGCTCTGACATATGGGAACGCCCGGCCTGCTGGACGCGCCGCGCTCGCAGCGGAGGGTTTGAGGGGGGGATGCATATGGGCAATAATTGTTGTTCCTATTCCAATTCGCCAACTCTCATGCATTCTGTTCGCGCGTACGCGCTATGTAGGAATAATTCATCACGGTCCACAGAACCGAACGAGTTGGGCCAGCGTCTCATTAGAACAGACGAAGCCGAGTCCAGCTGTCAGTCACCAAGCAAACTTGCGGAAGCGGCTTACTTGGTTATGCCCCTGCTAACTCTGTTGTTCCTGTTATCAGAAAATTCAAGGAGAAAACAAACATGGAGAGCTGTTTTCTCTGTGCAGCAGGAGACGGAGGAGGCTTTTTTCTTTTTTTTTTTTTTTTCAGAACCTTTCTGACCCACAGGTCTTGTCAGGATTTTTGCAGCTGCAGCCCGGCACAGGAAACTCCTGCAGGGCAGGAAAGCATCTCATCAAACATTCAGGCATAGATTTAACTCGCCTCTGCTATCGTAGATCAGCTACTATTTCCATCTGCAGCTGGAGTGTCAGATTGCATCACATTTTCTGACAGAGCCTTGACATGCGCTGGCCTAATTGCTTTTCTATTAACAGTGCTATCGCGTGATTTCTTCTCTGTCGCAATCCAATTATTAAAAAGAAAGAAAGTGGAGCAAAAAAAAAATCAATGCTCTCTTCTTTCCATGTGTTGAACAGGCAGATCGTTGATTAAACCTTATCCCTAAAAGACACTCTGTAGAGCAGACTGATTGGGAAGTAAATTGCCTAAAAGTTGCGCCTTAGTGTTCAAAATCATGATCTGAGTGGCTTTAAATTTTTCATTAAGGTTTTTTTTTTTAAATATACACTAGCTAAGCATGTCGTGTCGGCATGCTCGGATTTGAAGACAAGTTCCAGGAAGAAGAATTAAAGCTAATGCAAACTGGCAATGACAATCATGATAAAATACCCTGTGGTTAAAGTTTCCTTAAAGGCAGAGGGTTCCTGATAAGAGCCTTGGCAGGGTTCTTTCTGTGTGTGTGTGTGTGTGTGTGTGTGTGTTGTTGTTGGCGTGTATGGCTTTCCACAGGCCTGTGTGCAAAACCTCGCCTACGCATTTACTCTCCTGTTGCTGCGTTTTTTTTTGTTTTTTTTTTTAGCCTGCTGCATCCAGGACTTGGATTTATCATCCTATTCTTTTGCATTGTTAGAAGATAAAATACGTAGGGGGAATAAAACACATGCACATTTTTAAAAATATATTCTCATGCGGTAGAAAAAGCTATAAATAGGCGAAAGCACAGGAGACTAAAAAGTTACAAATCCAAGGGAGCGTCTTTGAATAAAAATGCCAAACAAGTACAGATCGTTGACCATTTACATATCTAATGTGAGTAAGAGTTTTAATTAAAGCTGCAGTGTCTAACCTTTATAAAAAATATGCTTTTTGACGTATTGGTTTAAAGAGGCACCATGTCGTGACTGTATGACACAGATCATCTGAAAAGATCGATCTCCTCCACCTCCTTCTGGTGCCGTCTGAAGAAATGCACCGCTTCTGACCAACACCGACCAGTCAGAGCCAGCGGGAGGCCCTGAGCGCTGTCAATCACCATCATGTACCTGCTGCTAGATGTGCAAATGGCGGAGAAACAACTTACCGTTACAGGAGAACCGTTTATCCGCCGCCATCTCTGGCTATGCTGACTCGCCTAGCTTTCACGACAGGCTCTGCGGAGCTGCAGAGGACAGAGCAAGGGGGGAGGAGTTGAGTAGCTCCACTTGGAGGGTGATTGACAGCGCTAAGACTCACTTCCAGGTTTTAATTGGTTATTTGTAGTTAGCACTGGGAAAAGGCAAAGGAAATTACCCGTCTCATTTCATGCTTTCACAACGTAGTGACAGTTTTAATATCTAAGAAATGAACATTTGTTTTCCCAAAAGTGCCAAGTGCTGTCTTTCTGGTCTTGGAACGTTTTGGGAACCCCCCCAGAGGAATGTTGTTTCCTGCATCATTACCCCTGTGATCTGATCTCGGATAACTGGAAGACATTAGAGGGGATTTATGAAAATACGAAATGTAAGCCAATGGTGTATAATCATTAAGATACAGCTGTAGATGTTAAATCCATTCCGAGCTGCTAGGACGATATATTTTTAACTTTAGCTTTCCATTGTGTGTCTCCTCTCTTTGCTCAAGGCTGTATTTGTATTTGCTATTCCTTTATACCATTTATTAGTTAAAAGCCTCTTTATTAGACCAGCGCAGCCAGGAAAGAGGCAGTAGTAGCCTTGGGGATGTCAATAAAATATCCTTGATTATTTGATCATCAGCTAAGGATTTAGACATGGAGAATGAACTGTTGCTGGGAAATCAATTTGGGGTCATAAGGCCATTTCCAAACAATTTAAAGTCTATCATTTTGCAGTGACAAAGATTACTGGCGAGGGGAAGACATTTAAGACAGGTGGCAATCTTCCCAAGAGTGGACATTCTCGCAAATTCACCCTGGGTCAGCCAGGCAGTGATGCAAAAAGCTGCAAAAAATGCCTTGGGTCTTAGTCAGCATTTGATCTGGGCTTTTTTTCAGTAGAGGCGGGCTGGATCGATCGATAATATTGATACCAAGTCAGTATCAGTATCGGATTGATAAGATTGTTGGTTTAGATTCAGATCCTCTCATGAAACCTCATCTTATTCTTGTCGTGTACGTTCTCAGCTGCACCATAAATTGCACTTCTGCTTTAGTTTGGTCACAGATCATCTTGTTTTTGCACTTTACTTTGAAAACCAGTCTCACAAATTTTAGTTTTAATTTTTTTCTAATCATGTAAATATGTTATTCAAGTATTATATGGGTAGATAACACCTATGAGCTGTATCTAAATTCTATCCTCGATTTTAACAAAATAATCCAAAAGAAAAGCCTCAAAAAAGTTTGATGAAATACTTGAGGTAATAACTGATAAGTAATAAAACTCGATTTTTGCTTAGTAAGTCATGACAGCGTTTTTATCTACTCTGTACTTTGATGTCACATTTTTTTAAAACCGAGTCTTTATGGATCGATACAGTCAACTCAATGTCTGAAGAGGGCCTTCGCTGCACAAACACAAAATCTCTGGTATTTTTGGTCTTGTCGCTTGTGCAAGTTGCACAGCTATTGCAATAAGACAAAAATAACTTATGTGCAACCTTTTAGCAAGATTATTGACTTGTGTAGAGTCAATAGTTCCTTAATTTTGGTGAAAAAGCACTGGATCCATTGGCAGATTAACATGGGAAAGACGTCTTTTTACAATCTGCAAGTACACCGTCATCAACATTAAGAATTATTGCCTTAAATGAGCTTCTGTATTTTGCTGAAAAGTTGCTAGCAAGTTAGTTTTAGCTTATTCCACGTGTGCTAAGATATTTGCTCTAGAAACCAGACTAAAAGCACCTGTTAAATTTTGAGTTTTTGCAGTGAAACTTTCTGTCGTCACGACTGCAGGAGGAAAAGTGTATCTGCTTATTGTATTAGTTTAAGACGTGATTCGATCCTTTCAAAGGCACACAAATGAAAAGACACGCTTTCTGTTATTAGCGTGTTTTTAATATTTACCTGTAGGCCACAAGAAAGTAGGAGGAAATCAAAAAATTAGCGATCATTCCAGTCTTACGGTACAACACGTGTACGTACTAGAATAAGTAGAGCTACAAACACGGCGCTCACACTCTTGTTTTAATAATCCGTGCTGCTGTGGAAACTCAGCCACATTAAGATTTCATACAGGATACGACTCGTAGTCGAACTACCTGCCGGCTACAGCGGGAGATAAACACACACCGTTGCCATGAAGACCGCAGGTACAGGCAGGAAAAGAACTCTCAGGAGCCGGACCGGCTTATGATAAAGGTTTGTTGTCCAACGCAGCGCTGGCTTCACTGCCAAAAATTGAACTAATGATGTCCTGGGGCGGCAGCTTTGTTGGTCGGCTTGATTCTCCATCAAATATGGCGTTTTGGACTGAGCTACTTTGAGGACCAGAGGGCTTCTTTGACGAGAGAAAGAAAAAAAAAAAACAACCTCAAACTTATTTTGTTCTGTCTGAGTGACGGTGGCTCTGACAGCGCCGGTGGCTACTCTGAAGCCTCCCGGTCCCCCAGACTCTCCACACCGTGTCTTCAGCTGCTCTGCAAACGCACGCCTCGTTGAATCTCTGCGCGTTCCCGCGCGGGTCGGGCGTTGACGTCGCACTCTGCACCCGGAGACGCCAGCAAAGCCGGCCGCCCCGCCGCTTCACTCAATTACGCCGGCGGGCATTTTAAAAAGATACCCTCAAATCAAGGCCCCTGTTGTCTCCCAAGGTCAGCGCTGCTTAATTCGTGTGGCATTTAGCAGAAAGAGAGGATTACGTGATACTGTGCTAAACAGGTATTGGCTACGCAGCAGGGAGGAGGAGGTGGGGGGGAAAGGAAGAAAAAGGAAACTTTCCTCTCCTGCTTATTTGCGCTTTACTCTACATTTTCCCCCCTCTCCTTCCAAGACATGATTTTAGGAACTAAGTGAATTTGTTGTGTGCACAGTTTTAAACCTTGTCAGGGGATTTCTCTAAGCCCGTAGGAAGACACGCAGCGGAGGAAATATAGGCTACTATGCAGATTGCAGCTGATTTTTTTATTAAATTTTTTTTTTTTGAATGAATGTTGGATATTTCCAGGTGCTTTGTTGGCAAACATTACAATTTAAACACACACTCCTTTGGGGATCATTTTTGAAATGGCATAAAGGAACCTCTAAATGTATCCGAACCGCCTGTTTTTTTCTAGCACATTGCTGTAGTCCTCTGCACAGGAAATATTGTTACCCACACCTAAGAAACTTCTGTTTTTAAAAAAAAAATTTTTTAACAAAATTAAACCTTTAAGTTGTTTTTCTTCACTTAGATGCAGTGCAATGGACTTCTTTCTCCCAATCTACCAATCATAATTGGATAGTGGCTGATAGTGGCCAACTTGCTGTGCTTGGGCAAGTTTCAGTTACACTCTGAAAAGTGTGGCATGCTTATGTTTTCAGCATTTAAAAAACATGTTTGTTCTGCGTGAAACGACAAGCGTCACCTAAATATCTTACAAGCATAAAGAGCCAAAATGTGCTTCGCCTTATTTATTGTAGTTTCTTGCTGTATTGATATTGAGTACATCAATGTTGTAATAATGAGACAGTAGTGTTATTTAATTATTAAATTATTTCATTCTAAATGAGATATTGACCTGAACTTTGACCGGGCCATTTTAAATAACTGAAATCTGCTATTTTCACCTTTTTTTTTTCGCCCCCTGAGATCTCCTCTTCCTCCGAACACAGATTTGCATATCAAGGTTTTCCTGCTTTTGTGCGCAGCTACATTTGTGCAAATTCGCACACAACCAGTAACACAAGAAACCTTCTCTGTTTTATCCATTTAATGATTTACTGCAGCATCGGTTGTGTACAAAAGACGTCTGCTTTCCAACTGGCATCAAGAAACGCCTTTCCCAAATTTCCCTTACTTCTTGAATACTGTTGTCAGACACTTATCTACCAGAGATAGTTATTTCCTTACACGTCTAATACTTTCCTATATGACCTTCAGCTGCACAGTTCTCTGATTTTTTTGTTTTTTTTTTAGGACTCAATTCACACTTTCCCAAGAGGCATTAAAATCCCTCTAGGGAAATTGCCATGTTGTAGTGAAAGTACTTTGTGAAGCCCGTTGAACCGTCCTTGGCTTTGTTTTTTTGTTTTTGTGTCTGACTCTTACTAGGAAAAAATAACATCAGGACGTGTTTTTCTTTTTTTTTTTTTTTTTTTTTTGTTTGGGTGACATGTTGCTAAGAGCGAAGAACATGAAGATCCCATTATCTTGGTTCTGTGCTAAGCTGTTTGTTTTTATAAATTGCTGCAAAAACCAGTTCAGTACTTGAATTTAGGTATATTTGCACACGAATGATTTATAAGTTAAGTGCTAAATTATCATAGAGAGAATGAATTTAAGCTGTAAAAAGAACCGAGAGAACTTGAAGAAAATCTTTGCAAAAGACCCAGAGTCAGATTATAAGACGTCCTTGATTCTGGAAGCAAGATATTAAGAAATGAGGCCTGAATAAATAGTTTTGCACAATTTTATGTTTACATACGTAAGCAATATAATCCTCCTTCATCCCATGTATGAAAAGCCAGTAGATGGTGTAAGTGGCTGATGTCACATGTCTCTGTGTGTCCAGTTTTATAGACTGGCAAATAATCCCAGATGAAGGTCTCAGGTTTTTCAGTGATCTTTTGGTTTTCACTTCAGTATTACTTTGGATGTAGTTTTTGGAAATAGAAGAAGTGATTTATTTTGGGAAGAAAATTCCCGAGATTTTTCACCACTCTTACTCTAAATTACGGCACAGATCTTCCACAAGAACAAGAATCCGCGTCGGAGGCAAGTGATTAAAATGGGAGAACATTCAAGGAAGACGTTACTGGTAACTTATTTACCGAACTTCCTGTTCTCACAAAGATTTGAAGTACAATTTGCGATGAAGAAATCGGTTTGCTGAATCTCTTGAGCTTTTTGTAAAGCTGTAAGTTATTCTTAGTGTTTCAGCTAAAGTAGTGGAAGTAGGCAGATGCTGTTGTTCCGATACCAGTTGCGGTAATTTATTTATTTATTTTTTTACACCAGTTAGTACTTGTGGGTGTGTAATATGTGGTGTGTCTCATTAGCCGTCTTATAATGTGACTTTCCACCCGGGACAGCTTGACCTTATAGGGTGGCACCAACACTTCACAAAACGTTCTTTTGAGTTGCACCCAAAACAGATTTCTATTGATCATTTGTCCGTTCGGTTTATGGTGCCTGCAGACGGATTAGTAACGGGCGTAAAAACCAAACAAACTGAAGCTTCAAACGTGCACAACTGATTGAAATGTCAATTTAACGTTTTTTAAAGTAATCTGGACTGCAGTTGATTATTCTTTGATGTACAGATAGATTTATGACATGTTTTTGTGAAATAAAGGGACGATTAGACTACAAAAATATTGCTGAAATGTAGATATTTGCTGTCTTTTTATACATCACTCTATAAATCTCGACATCTAACTTTCTATATTTCTAGATCTCCCTTTTGTACGCTCATTAGAAGTCACATAAATGAGATAATTATACAGATAATTATTAAATGTAGGACAAGTTTAGTAAAGTGTGTTGGTAAAACAGGCTTCAGAAGAAGACAGTCGTCCTTTCATACTAGAACCTCCACTGTCATTGTGTGAGACTTTTATTTTGAAGTTTTGAAGTCTGGACAAGATGACTGAAAAATGTAACGCAGTGTAAGTTTTATATCACTGCACATTGATGATAATTGCTAGGTAACCAAAGAGTAAGTGAGTTAGTTGGAAAAGCCTTTCCTGTTAAACCTCTAGGCTAGCTAAATGGCTAGCTTAACTAACTAGTTGGGCTAGCGCTAGCTGAACTAGCTTAGTTCAGGTAGCTTACTAGCTAGGTAGCTGACAGGGGAAACAGCTAAGGCCTTTTTTTTTGCCTACATCCCCCAGAATGCTGTGCGCTTCTGGATCGAAGTTCAGTGAAATTCTTAAACTCTATCATCTGTACTATCTATTGACATTGGTAACGTATCTATCACAATATATAATGTCATTGATTTAATTCCTTGCCCCAGTAGGAAAATAAAAAGAGGATTTCAGTTGAACTGCTGCATTGACAGAATCCACTGATCATTGCGTAGGTCAACAAGACTGTTGCAAAAGCACAGAAGACGATTTTACTGAGATCAAATTTCCTCAAAAGTCTTTGATGACCAGAATCATCCATGAGAATCGTCCACGTTTTCAGAGCCCATTTTCCGGCACATTTTGTAAAATTTGTATCCTTTAACAGGCTGCATTTAACTCAGCTGGAGCTGGATTTTGGACTGACTGTCTTTATTTTCAAGTTTATTTAATTTGTGAGAACACAAAACGAATGATTCGCAATTTGCTCATTTGGTTTCATGGCTAACCTTTACAAAAGTATGAACATTTCAACAAATGGACCAGTTAAACATGGAAAGGACTGTTCTGAACTGCTCAAATGCTTCAAAACAAAATTTTTGATTTGCGAAACCCTTATTTGTAAAAACCTTACAGTTGAGATTCTTTTTATTTTTTTAAACATTAAACTTTGCTTCGCCAAAGATTGTGGAGCTTTTTATCTTGCGAGCACCCCTGAAGTCCTATGGGGTCAAACACTGTTGAAAATATTAAATAACTACAAAAACACAAGTACTCCCACCTACAGAGTTTTTCATCAAACCATCAAGGGCGAAACTCGCTTTTAATGAAACAAATCACAACCACTTTATTCTTTCCAACTTGAAATGCCACTATGTGTCATGATGTGGCAGAAACCCTGGAGATCAGTCCACCTGCTCTACTCTGTCCAATAAATCTGCAGGCTCCCAAAGGGCAAAACTTTGATTCAGTGCCTGGTGATGCTCTCTGCAGCCTTTTTTGCACGCACGCACGCACGCAAACTCCCAGATGTTCCCGGAGACTCATAACTTGTGCTTGAAAAACTTTTTGTGTGAAAGAACCGTTTGAAAAGCCACAACTCTGCTCGGTGACAAGTCCGCAGACAGAAGCACAGCTGCCACTTCGCGTTTTTTTTATATATATATATTTTTTATGTGGTTCCCAAACAACCTTGGTTCGCCAGCGGTGTCACATAAAACACTGAGGGAGCCATCACTCCGGCACCGGTTTGATGGATGGAATGATAGATGGGCTGACAGATGACTACATAGGTAGCGCCGATAAGATCAGTGTCATTTTATGCACCAGGGAAATGAGACACGGCGTGAGGGAGCGACCGAGAGAGTACCTCAGAGTGGGCTTCATCATAAATATTACTAATTCATTCCCCCGGAGAGAGGAAGAGAGAGGCTGTAAAGGAGAGAGTGTGAATGGGATGAGAAATTCATCGAGGAGGATGAGAAGGAGGAAGACGCATCAACGTATGTTTATGTTTGAGTAGGAACATTCTTTTCTCTAAAAGAGAGAAAGATGGAGTCGCAATAAAACGGAACGTGATGAAGTTGTTAAGGAAGTAAGACAATGAGGGAGTGGGTGAGGAACGGCTCCGGGGATGTAAGGGAAGCGACGGGGAGACAAACACTCCGGCACAAAATGGGGGGAGTGAATGAAACGGATGAAGTGGAGAGAGGATGAAGAAAGAAGTATGTCTTTAAGCGGGAATGAGATGTAAAGGAAAAAACAAAAAGCAAAAGACAAGATGAGAGGAAGAGCCAGCAGTGTACATGAAGAATGACACAACCTCGGTTTTTGCCCAAAGCTCCCCTGCATCCGTGGAAGTCCACCTTAATGCCTGTGATCTCTCTGACCTGTGCTGAAGAAACAGCATCACACAGATACACACAAGTACACACAGGTACACACAGATACACACAGGTACACACTGCTCCACGCGCTTGCGTGATCATTTAGAGGTGAGGAGACGGGAGCGCGCTCGCAGACACACACGGTCCAGTCGTCTTCACACCCGGTGAATCTCGGTGTCCCTCATCGCAGCCTCTCCCATCTGTTCCTGTTTAAAACACCCGCAGCGCACAATCACTTTTAGTCAGCCTGGCAGAAATTGGCTGTGCTGACAAATCCCTCGTTAGGCCATTCGCTTTCACAGTCCCACCATAAACTAATGGAGTCATCGTCAAGTCCAATCGAAAGCAATCAGTGGTCAGATATATATAATAATGCTGTGTCTTAGAAATTGTCTGGTTGTCAGTATCACAAGGTAAGATTTCCAAACAAAAGTATTTCCATCATACAGTTGTGATACTATGAAGTCCTTTGGACTATTATTCCAGAGAAAGTTGCTGTGCTGCATGGAGCTTAAACTAATCCAGAGCTGCCCCTCCCCAACCTGTTGCCTTCTTCTCAACTGGCCGAGCTGATCTTACTGCATTTTTTAATAGGTACATTTGTGGGGGCACAGCTGTGCTAAAACACCCAACTTCGAACCCGAGATTGTATGTTTGATTCACAGTGAAAGATAAACAATGTTGTAACAATATTCTACTTGGTCTGATTTTTGGAGAACGGGAAAGATGGAGCAGGGTTATATCTCTTAAATTTGGATTCTGTCCCATTCCCCCTTTTCCCCGTCTGTTGTATGAACTGATGAAACATAAATTTAAGGATTTGCATTTCTAAAGGACTCCATGACACGTGGGATGAGCAGGATAGCTCCAGCTCAAAGGAGAGACAAAGTTTGCCCGTTTAAGAAAGAAAATGATTCAGTAAGGGTTGGTGTTTAGGGCAATTATAGGCTCTCTACCTATGCAAATAGTCCCACTGAATAATATCAGCCTCTTATTATGGTATCTTCAAAGAACGGAGCAGTAAAAATATGAGCAATAAATCCAAGTTGGCAAAACATTTGAATAATGTCTAGGTTTTACGTAAGCCTGTGGATTAATATCAATGTAATAAATAAACCTCATCAATATCATAACATTGTGGAAAGATAAAACCAAAACAAACATGTTAGTTTTGGACGAGTGGTAGAAACGGTTTGTGGTCTTTTACCAAAGATGAAATAAAATCCTAGAACTTAAAAATCTGACGCCGCTCCCATGGTTGTTTACATTTCGCAAAGAAGGAAGTCTTCCTCTGATGTTTTGGTGTCGTTTCCTTCATTGGTTCTTGGTGCAGCGCCACCACAGGCGAAGGCGGGAACAGGTTGTTGAATTAGTTTGGATTAGTTTGACACTGTGCAGTGTGAATGTGAATCCGAATCGAACTGAGTCTGCCAGACTATCAGGTCTGTAAACCCCCTCAAACAGCCTGACCTACTTTCTACCTAATTCAGCTCATTCGCCCATTTAGAGGCAGTTAGAAAAGATTGAACTTTAGAAGATTATTTGCTCATTTAACCAGAAATAAGTAACTAAATAAATACAAGACTGTCATGACTCAGCACAACACAGCTAGCTTAACACACTTTATGCTAATTCACATTATACAAGACAGAAACCTCTAAGATCTGACTTGATGCCCCCCAAAAAGGAGTGATTCCCTCACACTGAGTGTCCTTTTCCACACACATGGGAAGTCACACACAGTGCAGACAGCAGCTTTGTAAAATGTTAGTGGAACACAAATGCTGTAGTGTAAATTTGCTCTCTCTCGTTAAGAGGCGGTAGATGATGCCACTGCTTCTGGGATGAGCCAACACGCTTCTCTGTTCTGCTCTCTCTTTAGCTTTCCAATCACACTCAGCCTCCATCAAATACATATCGAAAATAGCTTGTGTCCTCTTCAATAGGGCATCGATAATGAATTTAGTTAAACGCCATGACTAATGTGCATTTGTGGACTCGTAATGGGCTCAGTTGGAGTCTGGGCTGGGGGTTGGGGGAGAGGGCCAACCCGGCTGCCCACATCTGTGCCGTCCCCCGTCCAACGGTCACCACCCACACGGCCCCTGCGTCTCCCGTTGTTTGGACCGGTGCGATAAACTCTTTAGAATGCATGAAAGCGAGTCCCGGGGGGAAGGTTCACCAAAGCGTGAAGGATGGAGGGAGGGAGATGACAGAACGGGGGAGTAGTGGGGGGGGGGGGGGGAGGAGAGGAGGAAAAAAAAAAAAGAAACAGCAAATGGCTTTTCGGCAACACGAATAATCAGGCTAACTAAAAATCACTTCATCTCATGCAGAGCTGATGCGGCGCTGATGGCGTGCTGGGAAATGGAATGAAGCAAATTTTCTGTGTTTAGACGGCGCGATGCGGGCAGATGTGATTCTGCTTGTTTGCACGCGCGCTGCCAAGTGTGCGCTGGGAAATCTGCACAAGGCTGGTGTACAAGCGATTATTTACACATGCTGCTGAGTACGTATGTCTTAAGAGTTGGTTGGAAAAGCCAAACACTCCCGATTCTATCGCGAATGCATCTCGCGTGCATGCATGCAGAACGCCGGATTTGCAGCCAACGCCAGACAGCACCGGGGCCTGAAATGGCTCCCTCGCATCACAACGCACAATTAGGCCTGCCATCGCATTAGTGCCCCGCAGTCAGTGGTGGCACAGTTCAGAGCTCTGCTTGGATGGCTTCCTTTAGGCTTTCACCCAGTGTGGGTATGAAAGCTGCAGTGGCCCCGCTAGCTCGTGTCCAGCACTTGCGCCGGCATTAAAGGAGAAGCAGGATCAGTCGGCCCCTGTGGGTCGGAGCTGCTATTATCTTTCCTCTATTGCACTTGCTACATATGCAGTAAATGTACAACAAATGAGGCTCCCCCCACCCACCCTAACATGAGAGCCCCATCAAATTCTCAGCTCCTTTGAGGGAAGAGCTTTGCCCCTGATGAGTTTTTCTGCTACAATCCAGTGCAGCCAAAAACAGCCCGTGAGCAGAGATCCCACATACGCCAGTCGTCCTAGCAACGCAAGGTTTCCAGAAGACCCGCAAGCTGAGAATCCTGCCTGACGAGGGCGCGGGAGGCTTTTAAAGGAGCAGCATTATATAAAATCGACTGTTTTTTGAGCTTTACATTATGTTGTCGTGTTACTCCTGCATGTTTGAGGAAATCCTTGAATCTGCCGTAGCAACCATTCATCGGAGCAAAAGGCCTGGGTGGATCTAGCGCCGCCTTCGAGGTTGAAGCTCCTTCTCGGAGCTGCATCTTCTGAGGTTGCCCGGGACTCCTCCACTCAGCTCCTTCAGACTAGCTAGCTGCAATTAGCAAACACCTGGTGGAAGTGCAAACCTGCTGAGCTCAGTAAATAAGCGGCTTCTCAGCGCAATGCTGGTAAAAAAAAAAAAAATACTGCAAAAGGGTGAATAGAGCAGTGATGGTGTGGTGACTTCTTGAAGGCGGAGTTTCAGAAAGAGACAGAGGCTCAACTTGAATGCATTAAATTATGAAGTCAAACTTCGTTTAAATCATATTTGATAAATATAGTAACCTAGTGTCTTGACTGTGCTCCAAAATGGTTCTGTGTGACTAGAAATCACATAATACTGCCCCTTCAAATAATCCCCAATTTGTGGGAGGCCTCTGGCTCAGTGGTTAGAGCGGCATCTTGTATTCAGAAGGTTGTAGGTTCAATTCCAGCTGCAACCCCAGAACTTCAACTTGCCTGTATTTGTGAGTGCGACTGTGGGTCTAGTGTGAAGTGCTTTCAGTGGTCAAAATGACTGGAAATGGTCCATTTTCAATTGCAACGTCTTGTGTAATAATGCAGGAAAAGTGGCAAATTCTAAACTTCATAAAGAGGCCAAGACAGAAGCGTTTTCGTCCCCTCCTTTCTATGTTTTTTTTTGGTTGTTTCAACCGTAGCTTTGGTGGAAATTGGATTTGTCCGACGCTCCTTCTCCTCGGGTCGTCCGCTGGCTGAGAGCGTTCAGGAATCACGGCGAGACTGCCTTCGCTATTATTCATTTATTTATTTATTTTACATTTCTTTTTCATCTGACCTGGCAGTGTGCCCCCTCACGTAGAATAATTGGAGCTAAAGCCATTCTTTTTTTCTTTTCTTTCTCTCCCCCCCCCCCCCTTCCTTCCGCCAAGCCATCAGTGAGCCGTGGAGCGCCGGAGAAAGCGATTTCCATGTTAATGGGAAGCTTCCCGGCAACATCTAAGCCTTTCTCCGCTTTCCCTTTTCCCCTCCGTCGTCACCTCCTCTCCTCTCCGCCTGCCTACCTCGTGGTTACCTCCCTCTCTACCTGCCGTCATCCCCCAGGGACTCAATCCTTCTGCCATTGTCTTGCAACGTTACCTTTCACCTCTCAGCCTCTGTTTACCTCCTTCTCCCTCTCCTCTCTGGTGCTGCCTTTGTCTCTGCCGAGCTTGATAAATGGAGTCGCTGGACTGTGAGCGGCACATCCTCAACAGGGTGTGGTGAGCCATTGCGAGCTGTCTCTCATCATTGTGTGTCTATTTATTTCTTTCTTTTCGTGTTTTCTACTCCAGTTAGCCCCTCTCCTCTGGCATGCACTGCGAAATCCTCCCTCAAACTCAGACCTCTCCATTCGGGCTCGCGGGGAGAAACTCGGACGGACAGGAGAACTCTTTGAAAGTCTCTGAAAATCTTTTATTTGATGTTACATAGGAGGAACACTGATCTCCACATGGCTGAGCACACAGTATGCGATGCACACCTAACCCTGTGAGAATCCCTGAAGCCTCCTCCTTGAGGTTTCCTTTTTTTTTTTCTCTCTCTCCTCCACCTCCTGCCCTCACCACATTTTTTTTTTTTTTGACCCAGTGTTTTCTTGGGCTCTTCAAACCGCAGCAGGAAATGGGCCAAGAGACGTCATCTCCCTCGAGGTATTCTAAGTAGCTCCATCCACCTCAGAAGCTCTGTCAGGAAAACGGCAGTGGCTGAGCTTCCATGTGAATCAGCTCGACCACGCACTCGTTTCTAAACGAGCATATTTTATCGCAGGAGCAGAAAAACGTCTACATTTATTCACTAAAGGGGGAAAACAAATATCCTACTTTACAAATTGCTAATGCCGGGGCAGGCCCAGCATTTTGCTCGCTTAACGGCTTTAGTTCTTCGTCACATACACTACAAAAAGAGAATCAATTATTTATATACTGCAACAGTATTTATTGGTAATAAGTCCTAAACCATTGGAAAGGTCCTTAAATTACTTTTGTAAGCAAAATGTCTCTGGGTTGAGCAGAAGTGTTGAATTTGTAGGTTTCTCCAATGAAAAGCCTCTTAAAATGCTAATAGCTTGTTGGATAGGACTTATTCATTTACATTAACTGTTCATCTGATTAAAGAAAACAAACTACGGTCTCCGTAGTACATGGGAAAACTGTACACAACTACCTGGCTTTTTTTTTTTTTCTTAAATTCAACTTTCTTGATAACGGTTTTTGAGTTAGGATGAGGGATTTCTTTTTCTTTTTACAGACTTATAGAAATGGGTGTATTCTTCAAAACTTCAATAGACACACTTTTTTTTTTTTTTTTTTTGCATCTCATGAGTCACGTGATCAGCAGTCAGATGTTACTAGTGGCAAAAACCACAAACGTGACGACAGGAAGTTGTAGGACGACGATGGTTTGTGTTTTTTTTTTTTTTGGACGACGTGCATCTGACTCCTCCAGAGCTCTCACAGCTTTGCAGAGTTCATAAAAAGTTGTGTGCAGATTGAAGAGCAATCTTGCTCTTCTTTAAAATTGTCCGACTACAATTTACCCCAAAACGCTGCAATATGCAGCCGCTCCGGAGCATAAGTGGCTTGTCGCTCCAAAGCCTGAATAAGGTGCCGACGTTTCCTCTGATAGATGAGCACGAACACCATGGCTGAATTATGAATATATTTCAGGTAGCTGTTTACATTTGTCGCTGTCATAATCCTCAATGACAAACTTACTAATATGTGATCTTAGTTTCCTTTCACATTTAGTGGAAACACCGCAGTTGCGAAATTGTATTTTGTTGACATCAGCAGAATAATGACAAAGATTTGCGCACATTTTCAATGCCTGTAACGTTCTCCGCTCTTGAGCGTTGACGTCTTGGGAGATCGTGGCGATATCGGCTTGCTTTCAGAACGCCTTAAACGAGGGAATCTCTGTTTTCCCACTCAGGACGATGCCGTTCCACTTCCTCCACCAACATCGTTTTGCCATCTTCAAGCTTTCCAGTACCGTAACCCACATACTCAACGTTTGCTGCTCAACCCAAAAATGTATTTTTTGTGAAAAACTCAAGATTTACTGCCGAGAAGCAATTTCCCCAAGATCAAATAAGTTGACTAAAGAGAAATGTATAGAAGTACAGATTGAACAAGATTTCAGAAACATTTTGGTTCTTGTCAACACGATGGGATCTTTTGGTTGCCACATTCGCGATGGGAGCTTTCCATCCCATCACATCCTCTGTTAGTCCACCGTCGGATGGACCTCCGGTGATTGGAATAGAAGAACCTCTTTGCATTTAAGGGACCAGCTGGTTGTTATTTGAGCGTGTAGCCACGGTGCTTTATCTTTTTAAATGCGTACGGTTGGGAACAAAACACTAGTAGGTTGTGGTGGTTAAACAATGCGTCTATCAGCATTAAGGCGTCCAAACTGTGCCAAGAAAATATTCCCCAAAATCATTACCTCATCACCGGCCTGAACTGTGTAGGACAGATATTTGTGTGGGCAAGCAGTTGAACAAGTTTACGAAATAGATTGGAGATTAAGTACATTTTGCACAAATTCATTTAATCATAAAATGAGCGGTTTTTTAACCAATGGAAAAATCATTTTGTCAGAGCATAAAACAAGCACAGAGGGGGATGCAGGAAGATGGATGTGAAGCCAAGATGGCTCCTGCAGGGACTCCATGGTGTCTGTAGCTTCCAGTGGTTTAAATCTTATATGGTTTGACAGGAGTCAGTTGTTTGTTTCATGTGGCTATAAAGAAGTATTTTATAATAATTGGAACAGGAAAGGAGGAATTCATGAGGTTTGTCCTGAGAGGAAGGCAGGGCTGTTTTCACAGCACCGGACAATTTGTTCTGCTGACTCGAATTGGTGGGGGGGGGAGAAAGGAAAAGAAAAACACATCCTCGCTCTTGAGTTTCAAACAAAAATGTCTTGCTGCATACTTTCTGAAAGTTGTTTCTTTTCTCTTTTTTTCTCCCCCTCCCTCCTTTCTGGTAATTTCGCCGAAGCGGAGCACCTGCGCCGTCGTTGTTTTTCAGAAATGTACAGAGGCTCCCGCGTGGTTTAGCGCGTTGTAACGATTGCACTTGGAATTATGAGTTCAATTCTCACCAGGCTCATTCTGCTGCGGCGCGCGGGATGCAGAGTAAAGTGCTTTGCATGGAAAGCACTAAACGGCTTCCTCAGTCTGCACTGAAATATATTCGTCTATGTCGAAGCAAATCAAGTGTACTTTATTTCACAATCTGTAAAACCCCATATTCTTAGTTGTTATAATTTTCTATTATAAACACCTAAATTAGTTTGTGTAAGATTTCATCGACCGCATTGTCGTTTCTCGGCTTTTCCTGCGCGGAGCTGCTGGCTTTGCACACATAGACGGAGGCGGCGGGATGAGCGACATCTCCCAATTTCGCCGAGACTCAATAGGCGACGCGTCCGCAGAAAGTCACTTTGCAGAACATCAGCGAAAAGTGTCGACTCTGCAAGTTTGTGACAACGCAAAAGGCAGCTGGGGGATGCCACCCCGAGACGCTGCTGTAGCTAAAAGAGAAGACTGCGAACGGCTCAGACAGGACATGATGTGAAAGTTTTTTTCTTTTCTTTTTTCCTTGTGGTCTCGTTCAAAAAGTCATGGCGAAGCAAAAAAAAAAAAAAACGCACGCCACCCAGTGTGACATAACGGAAATAAATCATCCAAAAGGGCATAGAAGAGGATCACCGACTGCCTAGTCGTGCACAGCAGGAGCCAGATTTGGCTCTAATATTGACCTTATGAAACAATAAAGAAAGGCCAGCCAGCTAAGTCAGATTTGGCTTGAAAAAAGAAGCGCACATGCACTGGATCATCTCTTTAGGACGTTCAAGTAAAAACACAAATGAGTGTGAGGAGCATTTTATTTAGCCAGACCGGCAACGTTTTTATCATCTCATACCGGTCATAAATGTTAGAACTCATAGAACTGGATTTTTTGATTTAATTTAATATATTTTATTTAGCTCTCTGGCATTAAAACTTCATTAACTTTCCGCAGTAGAGCTGCTCATTTAAACTGTTTAGCTCATTTCAGCTGGTTTCTTGCCACTCGCCTGGCCTTTAAGCTTACACAGATGTTCAACGTGGTTTGAAGTTTGGACACGTTCGAAAGCAACTCTGCCTGATCCTCAAATTACTTTTGAATCATATTTGGGATCAAACTCCAATTTACTTGAGGTTTAGCTGTCCAGCTGATTATTTGGTTTTTAAAAATAAAAGTAATCATATTTAATAAATTAGAGTATTCTTTCTCACGATGAAATTGCAAACTTTAACAAGATATTAAATGCACTTCCCATTAGGCCCACATTTCTAATATAAATGGTTTTTATGCGTTTCATCAAAAGTGGAAAATTATAGTAGTTAATAGATATGAAGGTTTGGAAACATAATTTGTATGTTGTGATAAATAATTCTACATAATATGTCTCACTTAGTGAGCGGGACATACTGAAGTAATTCAACTTTTCAATAATATTTCATTTTATTGGTTTGACACTGATTTCCTTCATCTTTGAGTTTGGGGGTCAGATGGTTGAAACTTGAAGAGAGTTTGGCGAAAAGGCAAACATATCTCAAGACTCGCTTCAGAACAGATGAAGTAGGCTGAGATTACGGTTTAAGTAAGGCTTCAACTCTGCTGGAAATCTGTAAAATACTCCTAGAAGCAGGATCCGTGCCATGAAAGCGACAAAGTCAAAGTAGCTTTTCCAGTTCTATCCAACAAGAACGACACCAGGACTTTGTCAATTCTTATAAATAGTGCAAAGTTTCTACATAAGAGCGTAAGGAAGATGCAACTAAAAATAAATTCTGGTGTATTCCCATATCTGAGACTGTATAAACGTTTGCTCTATTATCATTCCAACTTGGGAGCGGGGGAAGAAAGTCCAGTTCAAATCTGTTCTGATCCCCAAATTAAAATATTCCTGCCTGTGCATAAACTTCTCAGCGTCTCTTCAGTATGGCTCAGATCTTCTGAATGTTGGCAAACAGCTACTGTACATTTCTCTGAGGGCCCTGCACGCATTGACTGTACATCACTTTGCCCAAACAAGTGCGTTTTGTGTATTTAGCTTAAGCGATGTAGAAATCCGATTCTGCGTCCTCTCTCAAAACTGACAATTTGCTGTTTTTGTTTGAAAGCCATCGTTCTCATTTAGGGTGTATCTGTGTCCGCGCGCCGCCGGCCCTCCGGGCTCCAAAGACGCTGCGTGTTAATTAATCCCGACTGCTGGTTCTGAACTGACAAATTCCAGGAGGAGGAGGGGAAAAAAAAAAAAGCCAAACTAAGCCTTTGATTTTCCAAAAAAAAAATCCTGACTTATTTCATCTAGTGTTAATGCTTGGTTGAGGTACAAGAGAGTAATAATGATTACTGTGATAACCCAAACAATTAGGTAACAGGCAATAATTCCCAGTAATTGGTATTCCCTAATTAAGTTTTACATGTGCAGAACCCAAATAGGAGACGGAGGAAATGGAAATGAAAGGAGAAACTAATTAAAATGGAGGTGCCTAATACTGGCACGCTTTTTATCCATTTATTTTCTCCATCCCTCTGTTTCTCTTGCTCTGAATTAATATTTCATCTAAAGTTCAGTGCTTTCTGCTTCAGTAGACGGTAAAATCACTGCTGGAAACAACACAGCTCTTGGTCACAACTCACTCTCCCTCCCTTTCCCCCCACCCCCCCATCTCTTTTTCTGTCTTTTCCTTCTTCTATAGTCCTCTTTTACTTGCTTTCAGTCTCTCTTCGCCTCTTCCACCCCTCCCCTCCTAATCTTCAGTGCTTGTTGCTTGTTTCTGTGGCTCTTCTCGTCTCTCTGCCTCGGAGGTGGAGGCAGATGTTGGCCACGACTCCGGATGGTTTTTACCCAGTTGCAAACTCGTGCTTTTTCTCCCTCTCCTACATCAGTCGGTCATCCAGCCGCAGCTTGCCTGCTAGCTTGCCGGAGCGTCGCGTTATCGTTTTTATCGGAGCTCTTTAAAGTCAGCCGGTGCGCAGCCTTTTAGCTGCCTCGTTTTGAGGGTGGGCCGGGGCCGACATTTATCATCTTTTCATCTTTTGCAGCTGTAATACGTTCGAAATGACTAGGCAGTATACGTCTTCAATGAAAACCTCAAGTTGGATGTCACAACAGAGGTGCACACACTCTCCGGATGAAGAAACCTTTTGGAACATTTGGCTTCTCGCTTTAATCTGAAAACTCTGCTCGCTGCGTAAAACTCTCATTAGGAGTGAAAACGTAGGTTACTGGACAGTAAAACACTGAGGTACCTGCAGATTCAGAACTGTACAGTATAGTTGACTGAGATCACTTGAAAATAATGATGGGCTTCACAGACATCAGATAGGTGTGAATTTTCTTTTAACTAATGGCGATACATTAGATGTCTTTCTCGCAGGGACGTGCAGAGACCTTCGGAGGGGCAGGGGCTAAAAGTTAAAAAAGGGCACACCGCGGGAGCAGACATGTCCAAAAATGTCAGAGCAATTAGGTGAAGTATTGATGAACCCAGCAGATATTTGAGACTGACACATTTACATTCTCGCCTAAAAACGTTGTACCAAATCACGTTCTGTGTCATTTAAAGTGTAAAATAGCTAAATAATTTGTCGCTCTTCACCGCCATTGACTCTCTGCCTGTTTGGGACCCGCAATGAATCATGGGATATGGTGGGCCGTGAAGGATACACTGGACCCATCCTTCAAATTTGGGGAAAAGAAAGACGCATTGAAGGAGTCTTAGAATTCAGACAGGCCTTGTCACCACGTTGTGACGTAATCGGCCTACAAAGGATGCAGACCCTGAATTCAGACACAGCTGATAACAGTGTGGTTGTCGGAGGACCGCTCTACTGCCCCCTGGGGGTGGAGCTGGCGTCATGTCGATTCTGTGTGTTTCAGTTCAGTTAGAAAATAAAACAGGCGACTTAAACACCAACGCTGACAGATCATCAGTAGAGCTGATAGATAATCTACCACAGCGATCACTTAATAATCACACAATAAACATCAAGCCATAAAAACATAAAACTGTAATGGACTGAATATTCTGTTTGTTTTTGTTATTATATTTTTACTGCTATCATTGTCAATAGTAATAATAATCATCAATATGAATAATACTAATTACTATTATTTATTATATTGATAATAATTATGTATTATTATTGATATTAACAATAATTATTATGATTTATTAGAATCATTTTAGTATAGTACTAATATATTAATATTCATATTAATATTACTATTATTATTACTATTAATAATAATTCATATAAACAAGTTTTAAAATGTTTCCATCATCCATCTATTATCTAATGTGCATAAAATCTTTTTGTTCTGTGGGAGGAAGCCGGAGCACCGGAGAGAACCCACTCATGCTCATGGAGAACATGCATAAACGTGTTCAAAGTTCTGCTGGAGATGGGAGTTAAAGCTCCGACTCACAGGAGACTCTGCCAGATGTTCCCAGCAGAACCTCATAATACATTTGGGCCTAACAAGTCTGACCTTCATCCTCCCCCACCACCAGAGTCAACTCACCACCAGGTAGTGGTCAGTGGACAGCTCCGCACCTCTCTTCACCCGAGTGTCCAAGACATACGGCCACAGATCAGATGAAACAATGACAGTCGATCATCAAACTGCAGGCTAGGGTGTCCTGGTGCCTGAACATGGTGTTTGTTATGGACAATCCGTGACGAGCACAGAAGTCCAACAACAGAACACCACTCTCGTTCAGATCAGGGGGACCGTTCCTCCTGACCACCTCCCTCCAGGTCTTACTGTCATTGCCCATGTGAGTGTTGACGTCCCCCAGCAGAACAAGGGAGTCCCCAGGAGGGGCACTCTCCAGGAACCCTTCTCAGGACTCCAAGAAGGGCGGGTAATCTGAACTGCTGTTCGGCCCGTAAGCACAAACAACAGTCAGGACTCGTTCCCCCACCTGTAGGCGGAGGAAGGCTACCTTCTCGTTCACTGAGGTAAACCCAAATGTACAGGCACCAAGATGGGGTCCAACAAGTATGCCCACTCCGGCCTGATGCCTCTCATAATGGGCAACTCCAGAGTGGAAGTATGTCCAGCCCCTCTCAAGGAGACTGGTTCCAGAACCAGAGCCATGCATCGAGATAAGACCGACTATTTCTAGCGAAAACCTCTCAACCTCACACACCAGCTCCGGCTCCTTCCCCACCAGAGAGGTGACATTCCACATCCCAAGACCCGAAATGGGTTGTCTCCATGGGGTGTCAAAATACGGTACAGCAAGAAGTTTTAGACTTACGACTGGGTGGATGTTTCCTCTTCTCAGCACGATGTCTTTCCTCTTCATTACAAATGTCACAGCCAGGTAAGATTGCTCTTACGACCTTGTAAAGTTCGCGAAGATTTCTTTTCTTGGCGAAATTGTCCCCTAGGCCAGAGCTCTTTTCTTGGGTCCGATCTTCTGCCAGATCTTCTTGTCAGAGCAGAAGTTGACTTCTGACCTTTCGTCAGAGGTTATTGGCCTCTGACGAAAGGCTTTTCAGAGTTTTCGGACTCAACTGTCTTCTTTTCACCACCTTCAGAAAGATTGGATAAATTGTTTCCTACTGCAGTCGTCTCTTCAAGAGTTTTGTCCTTGAGTTTTCCCCGACCAGGAAAGTTTGCTTCCCAGACGGAGGAGGGTTGAAAAGATAAGAATCAAATTCATCGTATTCCGTGTTTTTGTCCTGGGAGCTACTTATTTCAAACTTGATACCTGGAAGTAGTTTGTTGAAAACTTTCCTCACTCCTGTGGTTATCAAATATCCGGCTCCAAAAGTCAAAGGGAAAAAACCTGGTGACTAAAACCTCTTCCATAGTAAAAATCCTTGTAAAACACAGAGCTAATGGTCAAAGAGCTGCTTGTCGACTACCTGATGTTTTGAGATGGAAGCATTTACAACCTCAGATGTTCTTTGGTCTATGACATAGATCTGTGTCATAGACGAGGTCATAGCTACAATGAGCTCACTAGTTCTGGGGGAATGTGTTGCTTCTGATCGTTGCTATGGAAACGCTCAGATCTGCATTACTAACTATTAACCCTTTGCAACTGCGTCACTTAATCATTTGATGCAAATGATTAATCATGATGGACATTTGAAGTGTTTATTTCAGGACTTTGGGGATTAAAACAGGGATTTTAATAGTTAATATTAAGGTTAGATTGATAATAGTATATTAAAACCATTCATTTAAGTAGCATTTTTATCGATCTATCAGGTTTAAAATTTGAACAGGTTTAAAAATGAACAAAATATTCATACATTGGTATAAATATTTGATCGTTAGAGGCACAGATCAGCCCCCCTCCTCACCATGGACCTGGTGTCTGAACAACATGGAGGCAGAAACTGAGAGTCATTATTAGACTGAGGGCAGCCAGACTAGTTTATTTTGATAAATTATTATATTTAGCTAAATATTATTGGCGAGGGGCACAAACAGGCCTTCTGACATACAGATAAAAAATAAATTTGATAACATAAAAAAGAAATCAGGGATTAAAGGGGCAGGGACTCAAGCCACCTTTGCCCCCCCTCTGCACATGCCTGCTTTCTCAGTATATATATATATTCATATTAGTGATGCGTAAAATGAGACCTTTTTAAAACCTACTTCTATATGAGCTCTTTAAGTGTCAAGAGGTCTTGTAAATGCTTCAGATCACCAAATAAATATGAATATCAGACAAAGTTAATCTAAGGAGGAAAAAGGTTCCCTATGAAAAAATATAATTGCCCCATTGTTAAGTCATAAACTGGATTAGCCACATTTTTATGGTTCAGTTTCAACAGCCACTCCAAGGACTGATTAACCTGTAGATTTAGGAAATCACTTAAAAAGAACCTGTGTGACAACCCAAAGTCGGTCAAAAGACCTGAGAAGAAACAACTTATTCCAGAACAGACGAAAACGATAATTGGAGGGTCTACAAAGCCGTTTCAGGACATTTGAGACTCCAGCCAACTGCATAAAAAGCCATTAGCCACAACCGGAGAAAACACTGATTAGTGGTGGCTACCAAAAATACTCAGAGATTACCATGATCCAGAAGAAAATTAAATTAAATTATCTGTAGGCCCTCTCATCTTTAGCCAGTTGTTTTGTTTTTAACCAATATATATTCTTCATATTATTTTTTTTCTATTCTTTATTTATTTATCATTTATTTATATATTTGTTTAATTTACTAGTACGTGTATATATATATATATATATATATATATATATATATATATATATATATATATATTTAATTATTATTATCATTATTTTTTCTGTCAGCCAGCCAGTGTACAGCCTTTTATAACCGAGGCTGTGATGCAGACATCAGCCAAGAAGTACCAGGTGGCGCCGTGCGGCGTAAAGTTGTACCATTGTGAGCAGTAGAGAAATTCAGCAGTCGTAGCCACCGTCTCACCTAAAGAGGCCAGCACTGAGACGGGTTTCAGGCAAAACCCTGCAAAACCAAAAACATTTACTCGAAAATGTCAAAATGTGCTCTAAAATTCAAAGAGTGCACCCTTAGGAACCTATTTATAAAGTTCATCAGCAATAGAAAAATTCAAAATGTTGATTTTGTGGTATAGCTACTCTTTAAGATGATCAACCCTGAGCCAGAAAAATGGATTGCGGATTATGAAAAACGCACCTTCTAATTTGTGAAGGCTTGACTCGTCTGACACAAACTTGGGTCAGTTCAGCTGTTAAATCCGGTGAGAAAGGGATTTTTAAAAAAGTGTGTTTTTCTTCGTTTCGTATTGGTATAGATGTGCCTCAAGCACACAAAAAGAACCTCTCGTCGAACCAAATGTAAAGTAATTTACTACTGATTAGTAATGATACTTAAAATCACTAGGAAGTCTGATTAAGGCCTGTTGTCATATGATTAATTAAGGGCACCTTTACACTGGGGGAGGCCCTGGTTACTGTCTCTGTGACCTAGTTAGCCTGTTCTAGCTGGATCTCCAGTTTATTTGGAAAGTCGACCTCCGCATGAAGGTAATGATGACTCAGCTAAGCTCTTAGTGCTCACCTTACAGGCTTTTTCTCTGCTATATTTCATTTTTCAAAGAAGCTTTCTTCTACCCATCCTGTACGGTTTGCACCACAATTGGACCTTAAGTTGCCCTCAACACATTATTTGGCCAACTTGGACCAGGACTCAGCAATGCATTTTGAAGTAGGTTTGCTATTATCATAAAGACGTCCATGGCAGCTACGGGTTCTTAATGACTGTGGAAGCCGAGAACCCTCTGGGAACTTCCTCAATCCATATCGGGGCGTTCACTGCTTCTTAATACTCCCCAGAAGAGCTTTTCAAAGATCATCTGAAGTCTGGCTGATGTTTAACGTCTTAATTCTGCCTCCAGCAGGTGTGAAGCAGATAATTATGAACAGATCGTTTTAACATCGCTGAGAGGATTTGACACTGTGGAATTTTCTACCTGGACGACAAGAGGGAAATTCAATTAAGGATTTAATTTTTATTTGATAAAGGTGTCAATTTAAAAAAACAAAATCGACACCTTTACTTTTATCCAAAATCAGGGATTGATTTGAACATTGATGGAGGATATTTATTCTTTCAAGTCTTTTCTGAAGTAAAGAAAAAACCCCAGCATGGATCGGACGGGATGCTATAGACTTCCTACGCAGTTCTGCTTGATTCAGATCTCACTTCCCAGCATAATCTGAGATTTCTCCTATTCACTTCGATTCCTTCGGTAGAATTTCAACTGGGCCGATCGTGTGAACAGAAGGAGAGGTTGTGAGCGACGACATCGATTTGTAGTCCGTCTGTATTTTTAGCAACGACAGCGGAGGAACTGATAGGAGCCGTTCAGTCTGCGTTGGTCACGCTTCCGAATACCGAATAAACGACGCCAGCTGCCTCATTCGGACCAGCATTTTTCTCATCCTCAGCGGAGGACGGCTGTTTACGGCACAGACGATATCTGGTAAGCTTCATAGCGTCAACGATAAACGTTAGCGATTGGGTAAAGTCTCAAACTTCAATACAGGCAATAATCTGTGCCTCTCAATAGCTGAGAGGCTAGCCCCTCCGTACGAACAGTAGGACCAGGACCTGATTTTTGCCAAACAAAAAAAAAACAAAACAAAAAATAAATAAATAGGGAAAGGGATAAGTAAAAATAAGCCAACAGACAGACTAAAATCAAAACGACTGGAAGTATGTCAAAGATCAGGATTCGCACAAAGTAAAACATTTAGGTTAATGGATAACAATTTATAACTTTGACGGCCATCTAAATTAATGTTTTGATTGTTTATTCTATGTTGCATGACTTTGTGTTTGTTATGATGTAAAGCACTTTGAAATGCCTTGCTGCTGAAATGTGCTATACAAATAAAATTTGATTGATTGATTGAAACAGGGAATACAATTGAAAAATATACCGATGTACAACCCATTGATTCTTAGAGGAAGTTGTCTATGAGAGTGTATTGAAATATTTACAATATACATACTGTTTAAAAATAATAAAACATGTAATATCTAAAGAAGCAATTTTCGACCATATCAATTGCTCCAAAATTGATAAAGAATTGAAAACAAAACGCTTTCTGTGAAGATGCTATGATCAGGAATGGTTTTTTTTTGTTTGTTTGTTTTTTTTTAACTCTTCGTCTCTTTCGCCGCTGGCAGTTCATGCAGCACCGTTAAAGTCAGGCCACAAAAAGACACTCGATTGGCTCGGCGTTGGCACCTGGCGCGCCCACGCCTGTGTGCTTCAGGGCGCTCATTCACACGGTAATGGATTATCGAGCGCGCACGCACTCGGGCACACCTCACATTTTTACTCCCCCTCCACAAGGCGTGCGAACTGAGCTCGGTAATGGCTAATGGCCTACCTCAGTACACGGCAAGTTAAGCAGCAGCAGCGAGCGGCGCTCCGCAAGGCTTGCCCCGGAGCCGGGGAAGAATAAAATCCTCTCTGTTTTCTTATTAACCCCGTGAGTACTGAGATGGAAGGCATCACTTACACTTTCACAGCATTCAGTTTAATTCCACCCCCACTGCGCTGCTTGAAGGATGGGGAAAAAAAGAGAGAAAAACCTCTTTAGATGGCAGTTGCAGGACTCTTTTCATCCCTCTATCCCTCCTCCATCGGTCTGTCTCGGTGATGCCTAAATCACAGTGTGCTCGCCTTGATCATCCCCCTCCGTCTCGCTGGCCTTTTTCCCGAAACCCTCTTGGGTATAAATACCTCTGCGATGGACTCCTCCAGCACCCCCACCGCCACCCTTTCTCCAAAACGGATGCAAATTTTATTCAAGCTATTTTCAAAACCACTGCATGCGCTTTAGCCAGCTAGACATTTTTTTTAATGACTTCCCTAACGCGCAGCCTTCAGCCACCAGCAGCATCACAAGAAGCATGCCTCCTCTGCTCTTCTGCCTCTGATAAGATGTGGCGGTGCGTGTTCTCTTCTTCTACTTCTTCTTTTTTATATATATTTATATATTTCCACTTAACCCCCTCTGCCTCTCATCCACAGGTGCTTTTACAGCAGAGTTTCTTGTCCGTGCTCGTCTTCAAAACGTGCGGTTTCTCAAACCGTCTGTTCTTTTCTTCGGGTCTCTCTCACACGATGGCTTTCATTTTACATTTATTAGAAATTTTATGACACCACCCCACCGCCTCCCCGGTAACGCCTCCTCCACCGCCTTTATCCGGCAGTTTGTCAGTTTTAGGTCTTTTTCTACACTTTTAAACCTGCATTAAACTGCAGCCGCTCCAATTAACACCCACCACCTGTCATTCTGCTTCATTTCCAGCTCGTGCTTGCTGCCGCCAGCGTGGCTCTAAATCATCAAGTCACCTGCAGAAACTCTCAGTCCCTTGCAGCAACTTGTAAGGCCACCGGATGCTGTTTATGAGTCAGTCGTCTCAAATCTATCAAAAACAATCAGCCTGAAGGAGTAAAGTTTTTGCCTTAATTTTGGATAGATCTAACTGCATAAATTAATAGCATGTATATTGAGAAACCCAGTATTGATAGATTAGTTGAAATTTAATGTACAAATTGGAACTTTACACTTTGAGAACCAACCACTGTATTATTGGAGTTAATTTGATTTAACTGTAATAAGCTTGAATCTGATTAGAGGATTTAAAAAAAATTTTTTTTTTCTTTTAGTTTGGCTATAACACCAGACTCTTTTTGTCACTGGAAGTCAATTTTGGACGAAGCAGATGAGTTTGCAGACGGTGAATATCTCTATCCAGTCGTTGCCCAGCTGGGAAGGTTTGACTCTCAGACTGACTGGCGGTTCCTTTCCTGGCTCGAGCTCTTGAATGTTTTGGCGGATTTTTACTAGGATTTTGAAACCAAATAGTAAATAAAGTATTTATTTATCTCTAGTGACCTTTATTTGCAAGTAATGCGACAGAAATGGAGGAAGAGGAGGAAACATGCTGCAAAGGTGCACTTGAACTCGGAACCACTGCGCCGTGCAACACCCAACAGTTGATAACAGGAGTCTCGACAGACAGCTTGTGTGACTTCTGGTACCAAAGCAAAACAAATTGAAGCCTGTCAGAACAAAAAAGGTTGCTACTGATAGAAGCATCGCAGCCAGAGCTTAACCAAGTTGACAATCCTGAGTAAAGGCTGGTTGACGTCGTGGTTCGGCCGGCAGAAAAAAGCCATCGTTTTGAGAAATCTTTTGACGCGTATTCAGCTCTCGAAATAAACAGCTTCTGTTCTTGTTTTTGAGAACGTGGCGGCACAATCTGTGTTAGGAAAGATCATCTGAATTCAGCCTGATACCATAATGAAGGCCTTCTGCACACAACTCGGTCAGAGAGAGTGAAATATTCAGAATTACAGAGCCGAGTGTTTTATGCAGCTACACCCTTTCAGCAACCCTGCGGTGTGCAGCAGGGTTGGAGTCACAGGGGGCGGGGAGCCGGTGCAGGCGAGTTGAGACAGCGACATGAAGAGGAAGTGCCTTTTGCTGCTAAGATGGGCCCAGCCGCAGCACAGGAGCGCTTCCCTGTCCTTTCTGTGGGACAATAATAG
This sequence comes from Poeciliopsis retropinna, assembly GCA_010277075.1. Taxonomy (NCBI): domain Eukaryota; kingdom Metazoa; phylum Chordata; class Actinopteri; order Cyprinodontiformes; family Poeciliidae; genus Poeciliopsis; species Poeciliopsis retropinna. The sequence goes on from VMRM01000022.1 coordinate 11,702,028, forward strand.
CCGGCTCAGCTACATTAGTGAGATATTATGAGCGGGGCTGACATGTCCACGCTGCTTCTCGCAGCTCTCTCTAATGGCTCCAGCCGTGTGAACAAAAGCAGAAGACAGGTCGTCCGCGCGCTATTTTAGACCCGAGGTGTGATTTTTATCACAGGACCAGCCTCGGCTGCTTTTTGAGCTTCTTTGATTTGTTCGCGTACCACTCACTTTTTCTCCTCTAACCTCTCTACCCATTTCCCCAACTGACTCTCTCACTCCCACCCCCTCTTCCCTCCCGCCCTCCTCCGCCTCCCAGTCCATCACAGGTGGAAATGATGTATGGGTTTTGTTGCCAGCTGCTCTCCAGTGTGAACAGAAAGCTGATAATGACTCGGGCTAGCCTACTTTACCATCATCACACCCCCTTTGTCGCTATTCTCCTGAGCGCTCCCCAAGTGTGACAAGTGTGCATTAGACAGAACAAGGCTGGAAAAGTTCTCTGTCTTGGTGTGTGTGTGTGTGCAATGAGAAAAAATGTTTTAGATAACTCCAGAGCATGTTGTGTCCTACTTTGCCACACAGTCCTCTCCAGATCAATAAGAACCCGCTCTCTCTGATTTGTGAATAACGTTTTGTTAATTTGCTTCCTCACTAGCAACAGGCACGTTTTATGTTCGCACTGCCTTCGTCACAGCCTTCTGGTGTTATGTCAGTCCCAGATGGTAGGCTTGGTAATCACGCCACATAAACTGGCATTTAGCATTGAGTTATTGGCACTCTCTGTCCCTTTTCAGCGAGCCGAGCCCCGCACCGCCACGTGGGCATTGACAAACTTTGTCGACGGTTAAATTCTCCGGATAATGGTGTGCTCTCAGATTGCTTTGTAACGTACTGCCGTGGTGTGGTGTTAACCTGCCAAAGTACAGCAGAGTACGACCTTTTCTGTTCAGTATGGAGTATGTAGGTTTATAAAGCTTGGTTCCCCCAGTAGATTATATACGAGGCTCCCAGCCATTGTTGACTCATGGTTGCTAAAAACTTTACAAGACCGACAGATTTTAGTGACATAGTGAGTGTGAAATGTTGTATAACATGTCGTACTACATGACTGGCTTTATTTACATTTAACTTTATGACACACAAAACGTACAAGTGGATCGTCCATATTGTCTCCAAGTGCATTCTGGGTAAAGCCTGTCACCGTCGTCACGGTCACCCGCGGTTCTGAACTGATTTGAATTTGTGTCGTTTCATCATTAGTGACCAGGAGCCTGGTGTTTCCGTTGGTATGTTGTGCTTCATGTCAGACGGATTTCAGAACGACACGGTCGCTCTCTGCGGTGGTGACACTTGTAAGATCCACTGTTGCAGGCACGTCTGTGTAAAGTTAAATTATCAGGAGCTTCATTTATTAGTTGGGTCCGAAGGGTCCGGTCGTTAGCCCCGCCCCTCGGCCCGGCTCTGATCAGTTCCGCTGCTGGCAGGTGCGCGAGCATCCTTTAGCACCGAGAAAGGCAGAGAATGGTCTGATTTGGAATAAACACTATTAGTCATTCTCCCCACAAAGAGAGTTTATTTATGCAAGAGGAACGCTATTGTTGAAAGAAAAACATAAGAGCCTCCACCTGCTTAACGATGCACATTCATGTTGCTCCAGACAAAAATCTAATTGAGAGTCTGTGGCATGACTTGAAAACTGCACAGAGCTATCCATCCAGTGTGATTAAGCTTCGGTTATTTTGCAAAGAAAACTGATCAAACATGTCAGTCCCCACATGTGGGGAAAAATAAATAAATACTGGAGGAGATTTGCAGCTGTCGTTGGTTTTACAAAGCGTCCATTTAGAGGCGCTGAATGCAAATGTGTGTCGAGCTTTTTGGAGTTTTTTTTGTTGTTCTTTTTTTTCCATATGTACTGCTTTCTGTCGGTGAAGCTCATGAAATCTCAGTGGAGTACAAACTATAAATAATTTCTAGAGGTATGAATATTTTAGGAAGCACTGTAACGGTCAGGCAAACACTGACTGAAAGTCGCCAAACACAGGTGAAGATTCCTCATACGGTACACAGCGTTTCTGTCACTTTGCAGAGACAAATACGGGCCACGATTCTGGGTTTGTGTCATGAAGGTGGGTCGTATGTCGCAGCGTTGCAGTCATTTGGTATGTGAGTGTTCCCACACATGTTCTGTTTTTGTGAATTGTGGGGAGTGAAGAGGTGGATGTTCATAAACATAACTGATCTTAACATTTATTTGTAGTCTTTTTTTTTTTTTTAGGAGATTTTGATGTTAGACAAAATGTTTTCAAACTGTGATTTAATTTATTAAGTGGATGGATGGATGTAAGCGGAATAAGTCTGTAAAGGGGCAAATACTTTTTCACATCACAAAACCAGTTTCTCGTTCTTTACCTCCACCAAATCGCGTCCAAATCCGACCATTTGTTGTTTTGCTATAACAGTTTTGAGTAAGCAGCTGTGGGGCAGCTTTGAAAGATTTTTATTGGACTGTTTACAACGTGAACATCTGATTCATGCCTCCAGCAAATGTTAACTTCCTGTTGTGGTGAGTGAAGCTCAAATTATGAGGTTTACTTTATCTCCACTGAGCGGTTTGCACCTAAAGAGCAACCACAAAATCAATGTTGTAGTGAAAGTCAAATAAAATCGCTTATTATCGAGTGGCTGATGTCTCTATGTACACAATGTCCATTTTTAGTCATTGTAGTTACTATTTGGGCCAAAAATAATTCAATTTACGTAGAGAGTGAACACAAGTTTATTATTTAACTAAGTCGACATGTATGTTAAATGGAAAAGATGAAGAATTGAAAACCTGCTGGTTATCCCACCAAATACTGATTTCTGAACTCTTTCTGAGTTAAAACTTTAGTATTGCTGTTTCTATATGGATGCATTTAAAAAAAAAAAAAAAAGTCTAAAAGCGCTGCATCTTTTTCATTATTTCAGATTTTCTGCAAATAAATACTAAATTTGTGCTCGGAATTTCAGATTTGTTGTCGGTACTTCATAGAATAAAAGAACTATGTTCATTTTACTCAACTATATATCTGATTATACAAAGTAAAATCAGAAAAACTGATTATTTAAAAGTGGTTTCTTCAATTTATTTTTTCCCAGACTATATAAATATAGTCAATTACTTCCTGTTTTTTTTTTTTTTTTTGTCTGAGTTTTTGAAAAGAAAATTATGCAGCTCCACATTCACTTAAATCAGTCATCTTTATTTTTCCCTTTTCCTTTAAAGTAGCTATTTGATGCAAGCATATTGAAGGTCACTGCCACTTTTAACATCGGAGTTTAAAGAGTGGGGAGGACTCCTTGACTGCATCTACTGGAGTTCCTTGAGAAAATTGCAGAAAGTCTGCAGACTGAAGAAAAAAAATAAATAAATCAAATCAAATCAGGGAAAGAAATAAGTGGCCTAAAGAGCTGGCTGGAAGGCAGTTGTAGGACCGGCTCTTGGTCCCTGGGAGCTTAGAGGCCAACAATTGGGTTTATTGCTGCTGTCACAGTTGCTGCTCAAAATGTGTGTGGAGGAAACGACTTGGTTCCAGCGAGCAAAATCACTTAGACATATTAGCAATAAGAAACAAATCCCTCTCTTGTTTGTTTGTTTTTTCGGAGAATAAAGCTAACTCTCCATAATATTCAGAAGAAAAAAACAGTTTATTCCCATTCCAGTAATGAGCACTGTGCTCATATTCATTAATTCATGACAATATTTAGAGTGATACTGATTAGGCAGAGAATGCTTTCACGGAGGCCGGTCGTGGATGTCGAGCTCTTGCGTGAGCGTACACGTTGTTGTCGTCGTCTTGTCACAGCTGCTTTTGAAAAAAAAAAAAAACAGCGCGGTGGAGATCATAATGCCTTCGAACCCACACGTTAGATGTAGACATTATTGTGTAGCCCAATTTATAAGCCCGTGGAGAATTACTTTATCCTCAAATACTCCAGAACGGACATCGGAGACGGAGAAAACAAATATTTCATTTCGCGTGAGAAACTTTGAATTGATTTGTTGGTGAAATCTGCTGAGATAGGAGTGGCTTTTCAGTTTAACCCCACAAACTCATGTCTTTTAGTTTGAATTCGATTGGTTGAACTTAAGTTGGATATAAAATTAATATTAAAGGAAACTAAAGGAAACGGTCACAGCTCTGTAGCAGTTCCTCCAAGTTGTAAAACAATGGAGATCGATAGATCAGTGCCTCTTCTGCCAAAATGCATAATTCATGGTGCATGCATTGTTTCGGCCTGTTGTGGTAAAGAAGGAGCTAAACCAAGAAGCTTCGTCTATATTCTTACACTCACCTGTGGTGTGCGTGGAACGGATCATGACTGAACAGAAACGGTTTGCCCCGTCTGCAGGGTGGGTGGTCTCAGCTTCAGCCATGGCGTGACATAAATCAGCTGTCGGCCATCTGAGACGTCTGGATAACGAGTGAATTCTGTGTCTTATTCGGGCGTTCGAGCGGCAAACCCCTTTCACTCCGGAGCAACTTTGCTTCGCCGTTTTGGGCAAAATGTCGTCAGCGATTTAACAGAAGAGAGGAGAGTGACGCCCAACTTTTTGTACAATGTGCGATGCTGTGAGGCTTCTGCTGCAATATCCAAAAAACCCCCAAAAACATCATCCTCCGACTTCTTCCTGTCGTCTTCTTTGTTGTTTTCACCAGCGGTAACATTGGATTGTTGATCACGTGACAAAGTTTTTCCGTTTCAGTTAATACGTCTATTTCGACATGGCAGAAAAACCACGGCTTTGTTTAATTCTATGGCTGATGAAAACTCGGCCGGCGTACTTTTGTTAGTAAGTTCATCTGGGAGAAGACCCGACGGCCGACGGCGAGAAAGATTGAAAAATCCTCCATCATTCTCTGGGAATTCATGAAATGTAGCAGCACAGAGATGTTCACACCGAAGATGCAAAGCAGCCCATCACACTTCATAAGTATGCATATAGGAAAAATAATTGCCTCAGCAGTAGATAAATGAAGAAAGACTTGATATTTCATCTAAATATTTGTTCATGGAAAACTGTCCACAAAATCTATTGTTGAGATGCATTTCTGACACCAGAAAACACCAATTTTGTTTTTCTTAACTCCTGCAATGCCATATCTCATAACAGAATGGAAACAGGCTTTTGATAGTAATAACTACTCATAAGCCAGCCTCCACAGACTGGACCTCACTGAGCGTCTTAAGGGAAGGACGCTTTGACATCTGGACCAAAACTCCGATCGGCAAACCGACACTCCGTCCCTCCTTGTTCTGCTGCGATGTTGCACGCTCGCAGAACCCACCTGGCTGCCTGTCGGCGCTGATACGGCCTCGTTGAAGCGCTATCTGTCCTTCATCCTGTCAACCCCGACGTGTTTGTTGAGACGTTGTTCTCTGTGGTGTTTACAAGTCTGATCTGGTTCGCTTAGCCTTAGCCGAGGGAGATAACAGCCGATGTTCGATGTGTGCGTGCCGAACCCGTTTCCTCGATTCCTATATTTCCCACAGACCATGGCATCTGTCTCTCTCTCTCTCTCTCTCTTTCTCTCTCTCTTTCTCTCTGTGTGTGTGTGTTAAGATGAAATGAGATGTCTGGATAACGTGTGAATCCAGTAGCGTGGGAGTGTGTCGTTTTTAAGCCTAAAAAGTTCCCTCGTACCTTGTATTTTCATCACAAATCAGACGTAAACTGCAAAGCCAGCAGACGGATTCGTGAAGTTCTGCTACAATGTGCTGGAAAAAAAGAAGAAGCATGTTTTAACATAATGGCAGCGAACAGGAAAGACCCCTGTTATCTTAATGAATGCTTGTTAAGCAGGAGGAAGAAATGGACAACTCTGGGACTAAAAAGCAGATGATTGTAATGAGTAGGTGGCTCAGTTCATCAGGTTTAAATGGGAGGTAGACCGAGAATCTCCCTTCACCGCAGGCTGTTCTTTCTCTCCAGCACCTCTTTCCTGTCTTCCCATCCCAGCCTCTTTCAATTTAGTGATTTTCGCAGCGCGTTTTTCCGTCTTTTGGTAATATCCTAGCGGCTGGCGCTGAAGCGCCTTGCATCCGCTGCGCTGATTTAAATTAACATCTGGCCTGTCCTGTTAATATTTACAACGACGAAATGTCGTAAATATTCGATCGGCACAGGCGTGGGGAGTCGTTCCGAGGACCTGGCGACGCGTTTAGTTGACAAATTAATTGTGTCAAGCGCTAATGATGTGACGCGACTTGGACGCCATTGTGGAAATAACAGGAGGCTGAAAGGGCCGGGCCTTTTGCGGAGACTGCCACCAGGTGCCAAGCGACACGGGATTGGTGGTTAAGCGGTTCATGCTTAATGTGCAAAGTGCTGGATTAGTGATAGGGAAGCATTCGAACGGAAAGAAAAAAATGTAATGAGCAAGCTAATTAGCGCTGAACGCAGCGGTGATGGATATCACCATATGCATACGTAATGTGAACTCGACTGATGGTAATAAAGACAGCTGAATAATAATAACAATAATTAAACGCTGTCAAAATGGGTTTTGCCACAAGTGTTGCATTGTTTCCAGATAAACATTTATGTGCAACCCCAGAGCATGGTGCTGCCACCACCGTGTTTCACCATAGGTATGAGTTTGGTAATGTGCAGCGTTGTGTATGTTTGGTTGGATCAATTTCACTTCCTCCCACAAGCTTTTTTTTTTTTTTTATTCAATGTTAGATGTTTTCACTCTCACAGTTGCTAGGCAACAGCACATAGGTAAGGCCAGGAATACAAATGCAAGGCTACACAGTCCCAGTCAGTTTCGCAGACCCTAAATCTGAAAACACCCACAGTGCTTACCTCTTGTTTTGTATCCAGCTCCTGACTGATACCTCTGAAATAGATGATATTTTTGAAACCTCTCTTCAAGCTATGGCTTTAGGATGCTAGTAAGCAAATGATGATTAAAAAATCCAAATAGGACAGTTTCAGTTAATTTCAGGTTAATTAGATGAACTACAACTGATGTGACCTTTGTACCAAAAAAATTTTACCCAGTCACTAATGCTTAGGATCTCAAGGCAAAAAAAAAAAAAGAACAGACAAGATGACAAGATTGCTCAACAATATGGGCAATCTTTCTAAATCATATATGGGACAATTCCGTATTTATTTAACGGGTGGCGCTTCAACCCTAACGCGTGTCTCCGTGCGTCTGCTCCCAGGCATGTGGTCCTTCTCCGTTTCCGAGCTCGCCATCCCCGGCGCCGAGATCGGGCGCATCTCCGCGACCGACGCCGACCTGGGCGAGAACGCCAAGCTGGAGTACACCATCCTGGAGGGGGAGACGGGGGAGACCTTCAACATCACGGCTGTGAGCCAGGAGGCGGTCATCACCCTCAACAAGGTGAGAGGAGGAGGACAGAGGAGGACAGAGGATGACGCGGGGTCAGGATGCAGGTTACAGAAAAAAAAAAAAAAAAACTAGAAGGAAAACGTTGGTTGTGTGTTTGGGAAACACAGAACCTCCCCCAGCTGTACAGGAGAGATTTTGAAGAGCACAGGCAGACGGGGAACAGATGATGAGAGGATGACACAGGTAACGTGGGAAGGTCTTTAGAGCAAAGCTGTTTAGAGTCAAAGCATAGCTAACAACATGTTGTCTAAGCCCATTAAAGTAGAATTACCTGGAAATAAACAGAAACCACTGTAAGCCTGTAAGGTTTTACACAGTTCATCAATTAGCAGCCTCTTCACTCAGCTCTCTTTCTTTCTTTCTTTCTTTCTTTCTTTCTATTTTTTTTTCTTCCTGATTTTGAATCCAGTTAATCTGTATTCATCCTACCTTTTTCTCTGCATCCCTCTCCCATCGGATAGGCAGCCCTTTGATGGCTTTCTGACAACAACAAGCTCAATTTCTTGCTTGATTCACTCGCAATGAACCAGACTCCCTTTTTTTTTTTTTTTCTTAATCAATATTTCCATCTGTTTACAGCAAACACAATGAAACATCTGTACGGAAATCAATTAAAGCGCCGCGCATCTAAATGCAAATGCCTCCCTCCGTTTTTTTTTTGTTTGTTTGTTTTTTTTTGTTTTTTTTTAAGTAGAGTGCAAATTACTGAAAAAGTGTTTTGACCACCGCTGAGGTGTTTTGACTGTTTGCGTGGCTTTTTTTGCATTCCCATTCGGAGTGCAGCTGCCTAATAGATCCCCGTAGCGTAACGCTGGATCCCTTTCAGTTTCAAAGCCGCGTGCCGTTTCCAATAATCACGCTCCCGTGAACCTGGCTCTCGCGCGCCTGGCCCCCGCGCGCCTGGCCCCCGCGCGCTCCCGGTGGAGGAGAGGCTGCTGTGTGACGCCAGTCTTGAGACATGACACTTTAATGTTAAATGAGCTCTTCAGACGCCTCCCCGGAGCTTCAATGAAAACACACAGAATTCATTTTTAATGATGTCAGAAGTGTGTCTGATCCGCGGGGCGTCAGTCACTGAGGAACATGACATCGCCGCTCTGCATGTGCCAAGCACTCTGTTATTGAGGCAGGCGTTCGCGCGCTGAATAGGCCCGGACCCAACAATGCGCGCCATCTCCGTTCCCCTGCAAAAATGTTCAGGTTTGATGTCGTTCAGCAACACAAAAGTAAAAAGTTCTCATTTGTGTTCTTCCAAATTAAAAAAGGGGTGGTGCGCGTTCTGTATTCGGCCCCCTGAGTTTTATAGATAGAAGAACGTTTTGCTGTAATTAAAGATACAAGTTTTTTGTTTGTTTGTTTGTTTCTTTACAGGATTTTCATTTCTAAACTCTGAAGTTTAAGCCATTCTTCTTTGTAAAATAGAATTAGCTTCCAACTGCAGTAGGTAACTTTTACAAAAATGTTAATTTACTTTTTTTTTTTTTTTTTACATATTTATTAAAACTATCCCTATTTCGTGACAGTATTGCATAAGTCAGATATTCTATGAAAAAACTGAACTCCTCTCTGCTCCCCACGAAAAATGCGAAGAGCACAGATTACTTCAGTTTCACATGCTTCTTTGGGTCGGTCTGTCTCATGGAATCACAAATATCATTTATGGAGGTCTGTGTTTGTACTCAGGACAAAATGTATGGACATTATACCGAAGCTCTGTTCGTGTGAAGGAAAGTTCACAGAACTGGATGGTAAATTGAGTAAACTGTTTAGACAGCTCAGGGATCCTTTTAGAGGTTTATTTAACTTTTCCACTCTGTGAGATCTCAAATCTGCCTTGGGAGAATTTGATTATCTGTCTAAACAGAGCGAAGCCAACCGCTTTCACCCTGACAACAGCAACCAAACGAATAAAGTAGGGCGTGCTAATAAGTCATTCTGCTGCTCGTGAGGATTTGATATTTCGCAAATCTGGATTTTATTTTTTTTCTTCACTAACGCACTCTTTGGGCTTCCATACATCAGAGTGACGCCACTCTGTCCAGGGCCGACATCTTGTTTTACGGCTTGTATTTGGTTGAGCTTTGAATTCCGTGACTAAAATAAAGTCATGGAAGCTTATTAACCAAGAACCTCGTTCAACAATTCCTATGCATCTCCAGACCTTTTAACTTATTCTTTTAGATCATACTTTTAGTTTTCATAAACCCCTGCTGGCACAGCCAGCACAATGAGCCATCAGGTTTAGGGTTTCACTTTTATTTATTTTTATTCTTTTAGAGGAGTCAGAGTGGTTTGAAAATCATTTTTTGCCCTAACTGAATTTGAAAACTTCTTTTTTTTTTTTCTTTTTTAATTATAGGTTTGATTTATACAGAAAATGACTATGTTTTTTTTTCTCCCCTCCTAATTCTTACTTCAATGCCAGAATTGTGCATTTAATCTCATAATTTTGACATTCCCTCCCCCCCCCCCACAAATTTTGAAATGAGTCAGATTTCTAATTTTCATCTCACAACTTTTCCTCAGAATTCTGACTTTAGTCATCCTAATCCTGCAGAAATCGGGGATTAAAGTCGGAATCCTTTCATTTTTCCGCGGCCCTAATCGCGTGGCGTTGATCTCAAAATTAGTTTGCCTCTGAAACACTTAAGCATTTTACTCAAACCTAAAGTAAAAGAAATCTGTTGAGCGCCGAACGTTGCGGCTTTTATAGGTGAATCTAAAAAATAGCGACAGTCGACGTTTCACGCAATCATTTCTTCTGATTTGTCGCTTGTACGCCTGTTGAGGCGCAGGGTGATATGTAGAGCAGGGACCCCGGACCCTCTGACAGCCTCTTTGAAGAGAAGCAAGTTGTGGAGGGGGGAAGCTGTAAGACGCAAGAGGAAAGAAATGGAAGGTAAGCACCCCGGAATGACGAGGGAGAAAGAGACGCGGGGATGAAGAGATGGCAGCGGTGAGGGGAGCGTGTTTAAATGAGGTCCTGCAAGGCAGTGACAGGAGAGAGTGCACTATAACAAGGGAATAAGAGGCAGAGGGAACTAGAGAGAGAGAGAGAAAGATGTGCAAATAGACAGGGAGAGAGATGCACAGACAGCAAGAGCTGTGAAATCAGTGACAGCCTCGCACAGAAAAATAAGCACAGCCAGAGAGTGAGAAGCGCGGGAGGAGAAAGAGGAAGGTATAGACAGCAAGGCAAGCAGGCTAAAATGGAAAAAAAAAAAAAAAAAAAAACATAGTCGGGATGAATTTAACACAGGGAGAGAATATCTTGGCGAGAGACGAGGACATTGGGGCAAATATATGACAGGATAAGACAGAGAAAGCAAAGGAGGTGTTTACCAGGGGAATAGATAGCGTACAACAGGCGGGGGGTGAATTGGACCTGCGGTAAACAACTGCAGCGAGCGGATCCCGCCCACAACGCCAAGACAGGAACCTGCAAAAGTATTCCTGCTTTTCAAACTTTTTTTTTTCTTCTCCACTTTGTCACGTTGCAACCTCAAATTTGACGTGTTTTCTTAGGATTTTACCGCTGATGAACACAAGCGCGCAGCGCAGAGATGGTGTTGAACGCACGAAAACGTTAAAAGCATCAAAGTTATTAACACCTTTTTGTGGGTCAAACGACTGGCGATGAACGGGCAACTTTAAAACGGCATGAAGACGAAGGGCAACAGCGTGGTGTTTGTGCAACTTCAAAGTGAAAAAGGCTTTCCTGTTTTTTTTTTTTTTTTTTTGCAAATTAAAATCTGAAAAGTGCGGCATGAATTCATAATTAGCCCCAGTCTTAAATTGTAGATGCGCTTGCATACTTAACAAATTGTTGGACGTTATTGTTTTCCATTGTTACTTAGACGACGTGCAAACACAACTCACAACTGGAGTTTTGAGCTTTCTATTTATAAATCAATCAATCAATCAATCAAATTTTATTTGTATAGCACATTTCAACAGCAAGGCATTTCAAAGTGTTTTACATAATAAACACAAAGCTATGCAACATAGAATCAACAATCAACAACTACATTAAGTCAAGTGCCATAACAATGCAAATAAAACATTTTTAATATTTAACCTACAAAACTCAGCCAATGTACATTTTCCTCCGACATTACCTCGCCTTTAATTCCACCTGAAAAACAAAATAAACATCCACACGGGCTGATGCTGCCACCGCCGTGTTTGACATTAGGGACGATGTGTTCAGGGTGACGAGCACTGTCAATGTTCTGCCACACACAGCATTTTACACCGTAGTCTCTGAAGGGAAGTTGCTGCGCACGATTTCATTCCGGGGCAACAGAGGAAAAAGGAAGTTGAATACGAATGAATGCCACACTTTTTCACATTTGTTTCTCTTCCGCTAAATGGGAAAAGACGCTTGAAGTTTGTGATGGTGACGAAATGCAAGAAAAGTTAATGAAGTATGCACCTTTGTTTTGTTTTTTATCGGTCTGCCAAGACCCGATGAAAGGTCGTGAAATTAAGTTGTACCGGTCCATTGCCATGTTTAATAGACAACTCATAAAATCTAAATCGCCGAGCTCTTGGTGGTTTGTTTGGAATAAAACTAAAATGGCCGCCTTTTGTTCCTCATGGAGGCTTTTTCCACCAGCTCCCGCCTCTTATTCGAAGCCCTTGTGAGTGAATAAACGAGGCTGATATCTGTACAATTGAGAAACAAACAGCTGAGGATGCTTGAAAAGGGAGTTAATCCTTTAAGAGAATTCATCACACTTTACTAAAAAGAATGTGGAGCCGTTCATAACTTTAATAGAATAAAGTAAACAAGGCGTTAAATTGGCGCTAAGCTACCGTCGGTTTTCATTAAACCCTGAAAGGAAAAAAAAAAAAAAAATTAAAAAGAAGGAAATTTGGGATTTTTACGCAGGCATTTTATGTGCATGTTCAGGGTGTGTTGTAATGACTCGCATGACCCCGTGTTCACATTTTGGAGAAAAGACGGCTCTCGCGCCGTGAAAATGTTGTCCCTGAAGGCACAACAAAGATCCACTGTCGTTTGGAGCAGAGCGACTTGTGATACCAGAGGGCGCTGGACTTGACCTTGTGGGCCGAATCTCTCCGGCCCGCTCTCCGTCTGCGAGAAGCGCTCTCTCGTGCACGAAGGCCGCGGTTGGGTCGTGAGTGTCCACGCTCACCTACGTATGCCGCAGAGAAATACAGAAGCCCACATCGATAATGCACGCCTGACCTCGCGGCTCCCCGTGTTTAAACAACGGAGGAGAACTGAAGGGAGAGCAGGAAAGCGGCGTTCGCCTTCGCCTCAGAACGCCGCGTCAGATGGGAGGTGGGTGGGAGCTGCAGGAGGGTTAATGACAGATTAGGAAGTAGCAGAGAAAGAGAGAGAGAGACAGAGAGAAGGGAAGCAAGGATTTGGGGGACAGTTAAAAAAAAAAAAAAAAGGCGGCAATAGAGAAGAGACTGTTTGATGACAAAATGGAGAAAAGGCTGAGAAAAATTTGGAGAACCAAAGACTGAGACAAAAAGGGAAGGGCGCATCAGAAAGAGGGGGACGGGTGAAACCCGGGTAGCGACTTGCAATGAAAGCTGGGTCATTAACACCCTGCGAGTCTGGAGGTGGGGGGGACTGAAGCTGCCTCCTGCTTATCTCTGCTTATTTCCCGTCAGCACCTGGAAATAAAATTAAAAAAAAAAAGGAGTTCTCCCACTGTTCTTCTCCCCCTCCAACCTCCACCCCTGCCACTGCCTCTCTCCCAGGCCTGTCATGATCAGCCGCTGCCTCTTTGCATTCTGTTCTCTCCCTGTCTGAGCTCCTCTCACTTCAGACGACTACAGAACAAGGGAGCGAGACGCGGCGGGCGTACGTGCGCGTAAACACGCTGACGCGACATCTCTCCTCTTCCCGCCTCCGCGTTCTGTCTGGCGGCCGTGTCAGGCCGAGCACTCGGCTTGTCTGAGGGTCTGACTCAGTCCGGGTCCAGTGTCTGTCCGTCTTCACGAGCAGCATGGTTGCAGTTCATTTCCACTCTTTCGTCCAGTTTGTTTCTCAGTCTGTTTACATCTCTCCGTTTACCTCGCAGAAGCAATTCATAATGAGAGGGAAAAACTGACAAATTAGCTGCAGAATTAGCATAATGGGTTTTAGTTGGCGGGGTTCATTTTTGACATTGCTCGGCACCCGCTTCCTGTTGGTCGAAAGGAGACAGAGGTGGGAGCCTTAAAGCTACAGTAGGTAAATTTTGTAAAAGATACGTCTTTTACATAATTTGTTAAAACCATCACTCTGTACTCGCAGTGTGATAGAGTTCCTCTATTTCCTCCCATCTGCAGAATTGCTCCACTCTCGGTCAGAAACGACCAATCAGAGCAAAGAGGACGGTCTTAGCGCTGTCAATCACACTTGTCTATGTGCCTACACGTTATTCACTTTGTATGTTTCCAACAGGAAGAACATTGAAAGTACAATTCCTCTTAAATAATTATTGGCTTCTGTGTAAATAACCCACCCAGTGCAGTTCATAAAAAAAAAAAAAAACTGATTTAAAAAAATAAAAAACAGGGCTCTACAATTCATTTATAGTTTTCCAGACAATACAGGAACACGCAAAAACACGCACAAAATATATATATTTTTTCTTTTGTACTGTTGCAACCATTAAACAATCTCCCCTTCAGTTCAACCTGATAAGTGGAGAAACATTGTTGATATCGCCTTTATAAAATAAATGAAGTATTGGCAAAGCTAAATATAATTTTCACAGGTGGCGGAGCGCTGCTGAAAGTAACTAAAAAAGCTACTTTTCATGTAACTTAGTTACTTTCCAAATCAAGTAATCAGTAATCTAACCAAGTTACTTCTTCAAGGAGTAATCAGTAATCCGATTAAAGTTACTTTTTCAAAGTACGTATGCCATCACTGCTGGCAGATTATTTAATATCTTGTTATAAGCTACATATTATCTGCCAATGGAGCTAGTACTTTAAAAAAAATCAGCGTTATTTAATTATTTACTTGCAACAAGTCGCTGTATCTTGCTGAAAAGTTACTCGTGAGTCAGTTTTGTCCTACTTCAAGTTTACTAAGATACTTGCAGTAGACACTAGACCAAAATTACTTGGTGAATTGGTGTGTTTGCAAATGAACGACTCATTGCACTTCTGCAGAACCCGATGACACACTGAAACGGTAATTCAGTCACCAATTTGCTTTGATGGAACAGGGAGAACAAATTCCCTGTTCCAGGCCTAAACCAGGCCTAAACCAGGCCGTCTCTCCAGCACTCAAATCCTCTCCTTCAAATGGAGCTTCACACCAGAAAATGCGAACTACCCCTTTAACGGGCGCCTGGAGGTGACGAGTCAGTTAGTCTAACAGTGGTGGTGGTGGGGGGGGGATACTTTGGGGGAGGAAGAACATTTTCCCGCCACAGATGGCTTGTTAAACGTCTGCAGCTGCATTGCTAATCTCCGTCACGGCAAACTGTTAACAATTTGCGCAAAAAAAAAAAATAAAAAAAAAAATTAAAAAAAAGAAAAGAGGCAACTGTGGATTAAAGCTGTGATTTTTGTAAATTTTTTAAACACCTCATTACACATGTACACAGCTCCTAATAGCATGTCGCATTACAAAGGTGGGATCACTGCAGACGCCGTCACAATGGCGGCATTAACGTGCGAAATGTGAAACGCGCCAGCAGGTTTCACTGCTCAGGTGTTGCTCTTCTGGGGTGTGTGAAGCTCACGCTGCTTTTGTGTGCCTTCCATTCTTCCGACCAGCGAGACCAGGGGGGGGGGGCAAACTGGATGGCGCGCGCGTCAGTTATTATTATTTCCATATGCTCTCACTTAAAACGGCTGGCTAATCCCCGGTCACACGCCGGCAGCGCGCTCAGGATTATCTGTGTTTGTTTTTCTCACACCGAGGAGAGATTGTGCTAATCTCCAAAAAAAAAAAAAAATAGAGAGAGATGGAGAAAACTAGAAAAAAGAAAGGGGAAAAAAAAAAAAGACAGAGGGTCAGAGCGATGTGTTGGCCCCGTGGGTTTAAAGAAATAAAAAGGAAGCTAGATGGGTGGAGCAGGACGGTGACAGACAGCAAGGAAGACAAGTGACGGAGGGGAAGGGAAGATGGCAGACAGAGTCAAAAGGGAGATTTAGCAGGCTCTTTGTTCTCTCAACTCTGCAGCTGGGCTTGTTTGGCAGAGACGTCCGAAGCTGTGTTTGTCATCAGACAAATGTGATGTATGATCTTGATTTAGAATGCAGAAAATAAAAGAGAGCAAGAGAGAGAAAGAACTGGCTGCCAAGGGCGGCGGGGCGCAGCACGAACCTGTAAAAAAGCACAACGCGATGGACACACACACAAGGAGGCGAAGGGGCAGGATATGCTGAATTCCTCCTCATTTACATTCCAGCGAAATCTTTACTCCTTTCGTTTCTTTTCACTCGTGTGTGCGGTGGAGGTGGAGAGAGTCATCACCTTGCTAATTCGAGATCCCACCTTGCCGTCGCGCCCCGTTTAGAACTGCACGTCGCAGGCGCGTGAGCGGGGGCCACTAACAGGAGAGCGGTATTATGCTCTGCCAGTCTGGCATGCGGGCCAGCTAATTAATTTCTGCTCACTGCGAGTCGAATCTGAAAGGGAAATTGAATAGAAATGAGAATTTCATAAAAGGGAACTGCCGGAGCACGACATCACAGGACGCGGGGAAGGTCACACTTGTGGAGCGGGGTTGGGCGTGGAAACGCCAGGGCCGTTCTGAGCTGTCTGCGCTCGCTCGTGGGCCACAGGCCCAATTACGGTTTCCTCAATGTCAATCTGTCGGAGGCTTTCCTGCCTAAGTGGATGATTAGCTGTAAATGTTCGCAGAACGGCGACAGGATTCGCTCCCAGACTTGCTTGTTTTGATTAAAGAAATGCCACTGAGTGCAATGATCTTCCTGCTAAAAGCGTATAAATCAGCTAAGTCCCAGGCAAATGGAATCAGGCAAATGTTGTCTGTAACTGCACGGTGAACTGGTTAAATCTTTTAATTATCAGTGTTATTAATTAATTTTCCACTCAGCGATCAGGCTAATTTTGACTGAAACACTTGAATGAAAGCATTAAATGCTTTCTTGTATGGCAAGGGATGGGTGTTTATGACGAGAGAGTAAGCGAACTCTTCAGTGTGTCTCCTTAAGGTTGCATTTTTCTTCCACTGTGACATTTATTTCAGCACCGCTGATTTTAGCCTTGCTTTTTGGCGGCGTTTTATTTTACCTTTCATTCAGTAGCGCTGGAAAAAAAAAAATGTCAGAGGGAAAATAACTGGTTCACTTTGTCATCACGAATAAAACGTTCAAAAAGCTATTTGGTATTTGAATAAACTTGCTTTATATTGAGTTGAATAAAAAAAAATGAATCAAGTTAGGTGTACGTCAGTATAAATTCATCCAATTGCATTTATGAAATGAACTGCGTCTGAAACAGTTTTATAATTTGAAACTTTTAAAAAATATTTCTTTGATTGGAAACCATTCCACTCAGGTGCTGAATCAGCAAAGCTGAATGAAAATTACAGTGAGGTTTTTATTTATTTATTTTTTAAAGTGAAACGCGATGGGCTCGCGACCTGGCCCGTCCAATGAACGGTGGAGCAAAAAAATCCTTTATGTCGACATTATTTTGGCCAGTATTATCGAATTTATTCCCCCTGGACTTAAAGGCCATAACCAACTTCAAGATGTTCCTCTGCATGACTAAACATTGACTAAGACAAAGCTGAAAGATCTGTGCTATAATGATATTTATGCTAAATTTGACGTCTGATTGTCACAACTAACATCGAGACTAGTCAGACCAGGCGATTTTGGCTGAACTCGTGTGAATTGCAGCCTCCGTCTTCCAGCTTTGGTCTTCTGCTGCCGCCGCCCGCCTGCTTCCAGGCTCAGTGTCACGCGTTCAGAGATTCTGCTCATTGCTTCGTTGTTGCAAGTCCTTATTTGTGCTACTGATGTCTCTCTATCATCTGTAAACCATCTGCTCATCCTCCTCTGACATCGAGACTTCGCAAAGAAAACGTCTTCATCCCCACAGCTGCCACTCGCTGGGTGTTTCCTCATCTTCTTTTCCTCACGCGACTGTCTGGGATTTCTGATCCGTCAGAAACCAGACACAGACGCGTCTCGGTTTGTGTTTCGGCGCAATTGCAGAAAGCAAACCAGTTCTCAGGTTCATTTAAAAACATGCCGTTAGTTCATTTTCTTGGCTTGTTGTCGTCAGTCTAAGAGGCAGATCTGCAGACTCTGGGAAGGCCTGAGCTGCTCTGGTCAGTCTCGATGGTTTTCAAAAGCTGCAGACGCTGAAACTTGCTCAAAATCACAAAACAAATGGTGGAGCTTACCGAGCAGCTGCCAAAAGACAAAGTTGACGGCGAGCAGAAGAGGTCGACCGGCAATCACTTCCCTAAATCTCTGCAGTGCTCATAAATCACGACAGCAGACGTATTACCGTTAGTGTTAATATTAGCGGTTTATGATAGAGACTCGGTTATTATAAGTATCTAACTGTGTAATTGGTTTAATTAGGTTTTATGTCTCGGCTTTGGCATTAAGTTGTGAAACATTCAGCCACGTTGTTAAATTCCAATCCTTGAGCCTCAGTTTCAGGAGCAAAAGATGTTCAAAATCATGTTTTTCGCGAAGCAACACAGACGTATTTTGACTGGGTTACAGTGTTTTCATCTTCTTTGATCTTCACCAAATGAGGAAAAAAAAAAAGGAAATAGAATTTACAAATACTAAGCAGCCTTGCGCCTTGAAAGAAACTGTTTTTTGTTTGTTTTTTGTTTTTTTTTTTGTGAGAAGTGTCGACACTAAAACTTGCTTCTGTGTTCCATTTGTAATAAGATTTACTGAGATCTACCTCAAAATTCAGTCTGGCTGCGGTATGTATAATAAATAGTGCCGGGTGCAGCAATAAACTCGTGCATCTCAACAAAGTCAGCTTCCAGTCGCAGAGACGTCTGAAATGTTCACCCAGCACAACAGTTTGCATGTCAAATAGTTTGTTTTTGTTTCCAATGTTGAGCATCTTTGCCAGGTTTGTAAAGTGAATATATTGCGGTTTTGAATTGAAGAGCCATTAATCAAATCAGGGAGAACTGCAGCTTTGACTCAAAAACTTCACCTAAATCTTTAAAATTGGATCACAAATTTTGGTCTTTGTTTAAATTTGGCTCCTCTTTTTTTTAATTTTTATTTAAAGCGTGTCCTCGTGCCGTTCTTAAAAACAAAAGGTGCTGAATACTGCCAGCCGTCAGTCAGCGTTAAATTGAGTTCGACATGAATCCGAGCAAATATTTTCCTGTTTCTTACGACGTTCGGTCACTGTTTACACTCAACCTGTTCGTGTCGCCTGCCTGAAGCGGCGGGTCTTGTGAGGCCTTGTCGCTCTTTTTTGTGTCGTGTTTTGCACACTTCAAATCTCATCTGCGAACGTGCCGTTGTTGGAGGAGCGCGCGCCATTTTCGCTGCGAGAAGGTGGTATTAAAATAATGAGGAAATAATGTATTTATTTTCCTGATTCGTCGCTGCTCCCTTCCGCTCATTTGCGCCCCGACCAGCTCCGCCGCGGCAGCTTGAGGAGCGCTCTTACCCGCTCCCCCGCTGGTTGAATCGGGCGAGAAAAGCGAAGTCAGAATGTCGTGTTTACCAATTTTCACAATCCCTGCTGGGTTTTCTTTCCCCGCAAGGGTTGTTAGCTGCTAGAGAACGCTTGTTGGTATATTTATATAGATTGCGCATAAATCCTTGGGAAACTGATCAGAAATATAAAAAAGTCAGCTTTTGTTGATTTTTGTGTTTTTTTAAATTTTTTTTATTCTATCAAATACATTTTTTTTTTACCTTCTAAGTAAACAAATGCCTTCCTGCTTTCTCATTCTGCACTTCCTCTTCCACACCGGTGTTAAATTAATATTAAGAATTTAATATTCCTCTAAATCACTGCCTTAGCCTTGGGTGAAGGTGGAGACCTGAGGGTTAATGAAGTCTGCGCTCCTGCTGCCAATTTCAGGTCGTAAGAGAGAAATCTCCGCCCGCAGCCTCTGGGATGATCTGGTGCGGATCTCTCTTGGCTTTCATGTGTGTGTTTTCTTCTCATAGTACCAAATCCTGAAAAGACCCCCAGCTTATCCGGACTTCTCGTACAGTGTCTTGCAAAAGTTTTCAGGCTCCTGGAACTTTCCCACATTTGGTCTCTGTACGGCCTCGACCGTCAATGCGTTTGGTCGAGATCCGTCGTGATAAAGTGGCGCACAATTGTGAAGTTAAAGGAAAGTGATCAGAGTGTTCTTTTCACATTTTCTTATAATAACAAAGAAAATCGTTAAACATGTGTCGTTTGCATTCGGTGCCATTTGCCGAGTTCAAGTCTTAGTATGCAGGATGTTATTTCTGTTACCTGGCAACCCAAGTGACGCTTCAGGACGTTTGCTTTTACCGCTGTAATGCATTGCACAACGGCTGCTGGAAAAGGCAGGTGTGTTTGTTGTCGACTTACCATCCAGACACCACTTGCTGCATTCTTGCTGGTTGTGCAGGAGGCTCCACTGCCGCTTTTCAAAGATGTATGGTTGTACGACTGCGGTGGCCAGCAGCAGCTCATTTCACTTCAAAGTGACAAGAGGCTCTAAAACGGAGCTCAAAATACGGCAAACTGACTAGAATCGTCATCCAATCATGTTTTTGTGCAAGACAATGTAATAAACATATTTTGTTAGAGCTACCCTAACAAAACAGGAACCATAATAGGCCACCTGTAAAGACTAGACAGAGAATGTGCTATTTCAATAAAGTGTAACCTTTGGGAGATTGAATCAGACATACGTGGTTGGATGGATGTAAACCTCACACTAGCTAGCGGGGGATAAACCCATAGCATGCCAGAATAACTGTTGCAGCGCCTGCATGGCAACTGATTCATGTTGGGGCCCATGAGGGTAGGAGAATGTGTGCGCTGCGGTTTGATACGCATAAGCACACACACACACACACACACACACACACACACACACAGAGTCTACAGGGAAGGAGAAGAAAAAAGATTAGAGTTGGTTGATCGGGGAATAGGTGATGGAGTGTGTGAGGTGGTGACGGAGCGGCGGCGGAGTGATGGAGCTGGATGGAGGGAGGGGGTTGATGAGTGTGCGCTCACAGTGTAAGTGACACCTCTCCTCCTTAGACAGATTGTCTCGTTCTCTCAGTAATGTGGGCCCCGTTAGAGCGCATTTTCCCTCCATCTACCCTCCTTCCACACATCCACTCCATCATGATCTCCGTCTCTCTGTCTTCCGTGGCAGCTCTTTTTGTTTGTTGTTGTTTGGGGTTTTTTTTCTGCTTTTTTGCCTCGGAGAAGCTCTGCAAATTGCCTCCACTGCGCCGTCTTTCTACTCCCCCTTATTTTTCTGCATAATTTTTAATCAATCCCGATTTCTGCCAAAAACCGCAAATTTAATGTTTTTTTTTTGTTTTTTTTTTGCACTTCCTTACACGGAACAGGAGGAGAGAATATCAATACTTATTCTTCTGATTGGATCACATGGGTGATTTATTTTTTTTTCTTTCTTTCTCTTGTTTCGCTGACAGCGGAAATTCCACCAGAAGTCCCTTTTATAATTCATCCAACATGATTTATTTATGAATTTTTCTTTTCAGCCAATCCGACCGAGACGAATCACACACAACGCTTCCCTTAAAGACACATTTTGAGCAAGAGACACAGGCTCAAAAGAAGCACTTGTACACCCACTCGTCCCTCGAACAGATATTCTGAACCAGGCTCAGAAACGTGTTGCTTTTCTGAAATTTAATCAGCAGCAGGTGCATGACGGCGGGAGACAGTAGATGCGTGTGATTACTCATGCGTGCCTGTCCCCTCGCTAACAATCATCTCGACGAACCAGATCAGAGGCCGTCTCTTTGCTTCAGAGCCGCCGTGCTGGCAGGAGAGCGGCGCACAATCACACGGAGAGACCTCAGAAAGAAAAAAGAAACAGAAAAAAGAAAAAAAAAGAAAAAACAGGCTTCATAACTTCTCTGCCCGAGCCCCTATCCCAAATGAAATCTCTTACACCTGCATAGATGCAAGAGGATTTATGATGCTCCTTATATCCAGGTACAGGTCTCCATGGTGATGGTGGAGTCTCCATGGTGATGGAGATTGTCTTCTAAACTGGGGAAGCGTTGTTTGTGAAAAATAGGATGGGATGCTTTCGTGTGCGCTTTCATCACCGGAAGCCCTAATGTTTATGGAAATGACCTGCCGACGTAACATCTGCACAGGCGGCAGACGCTTTGCACTTCTGCAAAGAGTGCAACTTAACTTTTACCTCTCAAACGAACCCTACCAACACTTTTGTAACTTGTTTTAGTACAGCTTTAGTTTCCCCCCACACGCGACATTTATTTTTGAAAACCTGAAAATGTGGCCTTATAACTTAAATCTTAAAACTTCACAAAAATGGTTTGCTACAGAATCTCTAAATTGATAGAAGTTTATGATTAAATCAGGCACAGGTGCCTAAACTCGTCACAATAGCAAATTTCGCTGGACAATAAATCGCCCCAGAAATGATTGCGATAAATGATAATATTGTTTTTGTCATGACCATTTTCAGGTCATGTATTGAAAGTTTGCCCTGTTAAACTTTAATTAAAAAAAAAAAAAAGCACTTAATGCAACTGAAAGATATTTTAAATATCCAAAATCCAAAACCAATAAATAGAACATAATTAAAAACCACTCACAACCAAAACAATAACTAATGTAGATTATGAAGAGGCTGTAAGTAAAATTGCATTTCAAAAAAGCTAATAGAGAGGAGATGATTGAGCTAATTAACATTTAAAATTAGATTAATGACTTGTTGTTACGGGCTTAAAGGTAGAGCTGCTGAAAAGTGATTTTATTTAGGGGCGTCAGACCAAATGAGTCTAAATGCATAAGGAAGCTGCTCTTACCAGTTCACACCAACACATTGAAGAGTTTTTGCCAGCGCAGTGGGAAGAAAACAATGCTCAAGCTAAAAAAAGAGACAAAACTGGATTGGCTGCTCTGTGCAGTGCTGCTAATCTCTCAACTCCCACAAATACACGCAGCTTCTTGGCAGAGTTTTCCTCAGCTGCACGTTCTCTAGTCTCAGCATGTCAAGAAATATCCAAACATCAACTCGGAGCGACATGCAAACACGTAGTCACATCAGTGGCTGAGTTCTGAAGAGGCTTTTTTAACTTTTGAGTGTCAGGTATCTCATTGGCGATGCCGTAGCATCGCCGCCTGGTGAATGCGTTTTCTCACTTCACACACAGAAAAAAAAAAAAAAAAAAAAAAAAAAACACCATCTGAGCAGCCGCCCGCCCACAACAACCTTCAAAGAAGCCTCTTTAGAAATCCAAATGTCACAACATGGAAGGTAACCGTGAGATTATTTCCCTCCAAATTGTTCCGAGCCAATTCTGGACGTGGCCACTCTCCCTCTCTGATGTGCTGATGCACCGTTCATTATGTGCCGTCTCGCGGATTTCGGTACGTAATTCAGCAGCCGTCCGCGGATAATTTGGTGTGAGAATTAGTTCAAATGGAAGTGCAGACTGTTGGATCAGATGTTTAAAACATTGGTATTCACGCCCTTTCTTGCTACTAAAAAAAAAATTAAAGTGCTCATGTTCTTGAATCCTTTTGTCTGGGCAATTTCCAACCGTTTTGTTGTTGTTGTTGTTGCTCTCCCCCCAGCCTGTAGACTATGAGAGCCGGAGTTCTTATTCCTTCTCAGTGGAGGTCCTGAACCCCATAGTGGATCCTCGTTTTCTACGCCGTGGCCCCTTCAAAGACAGAGCTTCAATCCGAGTGGCTGTGCTCGACGCTGATGAGCCCCCGAGGTTCTCCCGATCCAAATACTACATGGACGTGTCTGAGAACTGCCCACCTGCCTGCACCGTGGGCCGGGTCAGCGCCGTAGACCCCGATACCGGTCTGACTAATAACATCAGGTAAGGCATAAGGCGTCTAAATGAACTGCTGGTCATGGTTGGCTTTGTTTTTGAGAAACAAAACCATCCAGTTTTTTTCTCCATTAATATTTGGAGGCAGGGGCGCAGCTAGGAATCTTGGGCCCCCTGACAAAAAATTTAATTGGGCCCCCCCTCGGCAGCTCCTGTTACAATCTTTTGAGTCAATCTGATCCATCAAAAGCATCACAATTTTAAAGGTTTGCAACTGCCTTGCTTTCTTTGGTTCAATACTGATACTAGCACAATATTTACTGCTCATGAATTTTACATGCAACAGTCGTCATACAGTGTGCAAGTAGGTTGCTTAACTTTTTCAACTAGTTTTAGATAGTGAAATGTCTCTCCCACTAGCAACAGTCAAAAGCAACATGCAAAATATACATGAAGCAATCCAGACTACCAAAAATGCCATGTAGTTGCATTTTATTCAAGCTGCAATATGTAGCATTAATAAAAATATATGTTTTTTCCATATTTGTTAAAGCTGTGACCATGTCAGATAATCTGTGAAAACAATCAGTCTCCTCCCTGAGCTTCTATTACTGGCTAAAGTAATGCAACGTTCTGACCAAAAACAACCAATCAGAACCAGTAGGAGGGTTTTAGTGCTGTCAATCAACCTCATTCACTCCCTGCTAAATGTGCTAATAGTGGAAAAACAACTTATCATTACAGGTAAAATGTTTATCCGCCGTCATCGGTAGCTATGCTAACGAGACTGAGCATTCACAAACAGGCTGCGTTAGCTGCAGCACAGGGATGAGCAGCCACATGAGATTGTGATTGACAGCACTAAAACTGTGCTGCAGCTGTCTCTGATTAGTTATTTCTAGAGAGAACTGGGAGAAGTCAGAGGAAATAAATTTTTCACAGATAAGCTCTCATATCATACTCTCACAACATAATGACAGTTTTAACAAATATGTAAAAAAAAAAAAATATATATATATATATCTTATAAAAGTTACATACTGCAGCTTTAATTTCTCTTAGGAGAGGACAGGTCAGGAGGGATGTGAGCAAGAGCTGCTGCTAACTGACTCATCTGTTGTTAAGTGGTAAAAGGTACAGGGACAAGTTAAATACATGAATATCTTAGTCATTTCTTTCCTTAATTCATAAATGGCTGATAATTTCACACAGTTTTTCACTTCTCGGATAAAAACTGTTATAAATTGACACTCTTGCCTTTTTCTCTCTCTCTCTCCCTCTATTTTTATTTTTTTTTTAAAACCTAACTTTATTATTTTTCTTAGCAGCATTGTAACTGTCAGTCGTTCTTGTTTTCCACTGACTGCTGCTGAAGATGTCTTACTTGGCCTCACTATGCTTAACAGTTCTGAGTTTCTGATAAATCCTTTATTGTTACTAGCTAAATGTTATACTCATTGTTCAAGGTAGGGAAATACGTGCCTTGCTGCATTTTACAATGAAGTTACGTTTTATATCAAAGACTGACAAAAAATAGCTATTAAAACAACTGACATCTGTACTGCTTTGTATGTACAGTTGGGAAACAAAGCTCCTAAGCTTTTTCTTGAATACTATATATCTGTATTTATATGTATTTGTTTTTCTTGAGGCATAACAAATGTTTCACTCTGTCGTTAGAATAAAGTTTTAACCCCCAGGCCCCCGCCCCTCTCACAACAGACTTCTTGTGGCTTTGATGTGAAGCAGTGATGTCACTCATCCTGTCTGTGACATCACTGGTGACTGTCTCTGTATTCCCAGATTCCACAGAGAGATTCATTTGCAGTTTTAGGTTTGACCCACACAGCAAATATGGCAGAGAAGAATTTCTTGTTAGCGAAAATGAACGTTTTACAGAAGAGCTGCGGGAAACTGGAGGAAGAAAACAAGGAGCTTCAAAAGACAGAGGAAAACCTCAGGATGGAAACTGAACACCTCAAGGAAGTAGGAACAATAATGTAAGAATCTGGCAAGCAGAAAATAAAATGCTGGTAAATGCAAAAGAGAATTACTAGAAACAGATGAAGGGTTTTAATTTTGAATTGCAGGAAGCGAGATCTACGATTCAGATGTTGAAAAGTGATTATGATGCCTTGTCAAGGTTAAATGTGCTCCTGGAACGGACAAATATCTCAATAAGAAGAAATGCAGAAGATTCATTGAAAGAAAAGTCCAGAGAGAGAGACTGGCTTGAAGCAGAGAACAATGAGCTCAATCAAGAAATTGTTGCTTTGAAGGTAAAGCTTGACAGGATTAAATCCAAGGAAAAATTAAAGGATGTCCCACAAAGAGATCCTGAAGGAAAGCCTGGAAAAGACCCTGGAAGAGAACCTGGAAGAGAACCTGGAAGATACCCCAACACCAACAATGTTTCAGAGAATCGGGCATGTTTATATCAACATGTATCAATCGGGAACTTTAAGATACTGGCTGCCACCCTGGATCTTTTAATTTGTGAACAGGATCTTCGGGGGTCGCTGGCACCAGGATGCCAGCGACCCTGGTGCCAGTGGCAGAGGGAGAGCTTTGGGGGTCACCGGCACCAAGAGCGAATATGAAAGGAGTGTTTTGTAACAAAAGCACAAGGCCAGAACCATTTTGTTAAAGGAGAGAAACATAAGAATAAAGCATCAAAAGCTCTCAGTGGTTACATCGAGGATTAAGAAAGAGCTAAGTACATATAAGTTCTAGACCAGGGGTACTTTCCACAGAAAGAAAGGCAAGGAAAGTATACAATGGCAGTCATAACAGTAACTTTCTCAGTAGCACTAGAGTTGGTGTACTTTCTACGAGAAAGAAAGCGAGGAGAGTACTCAAAGGTAACGTCATCAGTACTGCAGTGAATACATTCATCCGCAACACAGTTTGGTAATCGCATAAGCCAGGTGCACTTTCTATGCGTAAATCAACTACGCTATGTGAAAAGATTCTGTGCTTTAACTTTCGTTTGTGGGAGATCCTGACTTCAGAAGTTTAAAGAAGTCGAGAGAAATAAAAAAAAAAAAAAAACCCAAATCAACTCCAATAACACCATGTCCCAATTAAACGCAAAAGCACTAGGAGTGAAGATGTGGGGAAGAATGATAGCTGGTATATTGCTGGAGATCTTTTGATAATCCTTTTCACTTCAAAAAAAAAAAAAAAAAAAGCCCCAATCTGCCACGATAATCTCCCCATATTAATTCTTTGGCCATTTGAATGCCGTCCCCCTTATCGCTCCTTCACACACTTGCCCCCGCCGCTTCTTTCACTCCGTTCCCCGCTGCCAACTCTGCTTGCGTCCTTCCTTCCTTTTGCCGGGGCACTTTATTTATTTATTTACTTATTTATGTATTTATTTTTAACCCCTTCTCATCTCCCTCACCTTCCTTCTGATAACTTCTCCCTCTCTTTCTCTCTCCGCTTCAGATTCTCAATAGACCCTCAGTCGGATCCAGAGGCCCTGTTTCACATCAGTTCAGAAACCGGCCTCATCACCACAGTGATGGAGCTGGACCGCGAGCGGGAGCACTGGCACAACATCACTGTCATCGCCACCCAGAGAGGTCAGAGGTCACATTGCTACATCATTGGAGTGTTTTTTTTTTTTCTTTCTTGGTTATTTCTTCTACTGAAATCATTATTTCTTTTAAACCTTTTTACACCTGGACCCAATGACGACTAAGAGGTTTAGCGGAGTAAAACTCGACGTCGTACAATGTCTGAAAAGCCTGGTATTCTTTGTGAGTTGACGCTCGCTAAGCGGCTTAGCCTTCAAGTCATCAAGCCCATGAGGGGGATGCTGTTTGGCCGCAAGGCCGATTTGTTACAGCGTGCCTGAAAATCAGTAGATCTATACTGGTGTCGGTTATCCGACGCCGCAACAGATCCCTTCCCCACAGGATTACGAGCTAACTCGGCGCATTAAAGCAGCAAATTAAAGACGAGCATTGCTTTCCTGGCACATTGTGATTGCAAAATGGGAATGACAAACACCTACGGAGTCAAAGCAAGTTGTAGAAAGAGTCTGACACACACCGCGGGTTGTACTCCAGCGAAGAAAAACAATACAAAAATAAAATAAAAAAAACCCCCACACGTCTGAAGTCGATGTGGAGCTTGCAATCATGCATGAAAGGTAATTTTGTAAATAGATGTTTTCGAGTGATTTGTTTTAAGCAAGCAATAAGTGCCGGCGTAGAGCCTCTCGAGTAATTTGTGTTGCACCGCCTAGTGCCAACACACACATCTCCTGAAAGCCAAACAGTGCGTTAATATGCTGCAAAGTCATGCATGTTGTTTCGAATCCTGTGTGCGAAAGCATAAAGAAACTCAAAATTTAATAATAAAAAAGAAAGGAACTTCTGTGCATAACAAAAGTATTCACACCCTTCAGACTTTTTACATTCCTTTATGTTTTAATAACGGACTTTGATGTTACGCCACAGTGGACCAACACCGAGTTGTGCATATCAATAAAGTGGGAGGAAAATTATACATTTAACATTTTGTACAAATGAAATCTAAAAAGTGTGGCTTGCATTTGTGTTCACCTCGCCTCAGAAACCAGCATATTTGCTCATTCCTCTCTTTGCCCAACAGCTCAATTCAGTAACATTACATAGAGAGAGCTGTGAACATGTTACAGAGTCGCAATTGGATTCAGTTGAGACAGATGGATATGCTTCGATCATGTAGCTCTGGCTATATGTCACTGGCCTGGTGCAGGGATCCACAGTGGATCTTGTCTCCTGTTGGAGACCAGGGGAAATATTTTTAATTAAAAAGGTAAAAGAAAATAAGCTAGTTGATTCAAAGTATTTTTTTTTTGTCCTTTTGTTTTGTCATTTAAGCAGCAGAATGTATCTTAAATATGTTTTTTAATATATTTGTCAAAACTGTCTCCATATCGTGACAGAATAATATGAAACAGGTAATTTGTGAAAAAATGTAGCTCCTCTGCCTTCGCCCTGTGGTCCTACGGTCGTCTGAACAAAAACACAGCCAATCAGATCCAGGAAGAGGGTCTTAGCACTGCTAAATGCCAAGGCTAGTTGGTATGTCCACCTATGACGGCGGATAAATTATTTTCCATTAATGGTTTGTTGTTTCTCTGCCATTAGCACATTGAGCAAGCACGTACGCACGATTGATTAACAGCGCTAAGACCTTCCTCCTGGCTCCGATTGGTTGTTTTTGCCCATAATTTACTGTAAATAAGAGACTTTTTTTTTTTTTTTTACAGCGCATCACAGTTTATCTGACGCATGTTAAAACTGTTACCATGTTGTAACAGTTTTAACAATATATGAAAAACATATTTTTGTAAAACTCACATGTTGTTGCTTGAAGCTGAAAACTACATGTTATGTCTTAATACCCCCAAACCCCCCGCATCCCCCAACAAAAAAAAAAATTCAAATGTTCCTTTAAGAAAATGGTGGCTTTTGTCTTTTACAGTTTGCACATTTGGCTTTGTCCTAAAACTCAAAATTAGATGTTTTATTTCTTCTTTAATATAACTATACTAGAACATATGCAGAATGGCTTTATGAAGATAATCTAATTACCCTAAGAATATATTTGAGCGTACGACTAATGCTATCTCGCCAACCAACGCATTCTGCCACCAGAGCTGTGAATCTCTGCAGCTTCTCCAGAGTCACTCTCTAATTAATGCTGTTCTTTCCTGGCCTGCTGGCTTAATTTCGGTAGGTTTGTTCTCTGATGTTCTCTGAACATGAACTTTGACAATTAAATCACTAAGTTTGTGTTTATCACGATGTAGAAAAGGAGGAAAAGGCGTAAAGGCTGTATAGTTGAACAAAAAGGAAGCTATGTCTCCAACCCAATAAGAGGGAAAAACAGACCAGGCTGTATAGACTTTGTTTCTCATCCACCACAGGTAATTTTACTGGAATGTGCATCTGTTGGATGTTCCAAACCGCAGCGAAAGTCTTGACAGCAGCACTGCATCACCATCGTCATTAGCTGGCAGCGAAAATCCGTGGCTGCTAATTCAAATAAAACACCGTTTCTGCTTTAGCTCACCTCACCTTGTTAGCTTTTTAGATTATCTCTGTGAAATATAACTAGCAAAAAGAAAGGGGGGGAAAAAAAAGCCTCAGCCGAGAAAATGGGAGCAATGGAGCGAGATAATAGCACCTCATTTTGACGTTAAAGACAGCTCCTCTTCTAAACCAAACATCGCTTTTATGCCTTATCAAATCCAAACTTTTTCTCATCTGCCAACAGTGTGTGTGGGGAGGGTGTGGGGGAGGGGGGGGGTCACAAAAACAGCTAGATGAATCATCTTATTAGTCACTCAGTAGTACTATAGCGCTGGCAATCAGCCTTGCTGTCAGGTTCCAGACTCGGATTGCATGTACTATACGGGTTATTGAACAGACAGTGACAAATAAAAAAAATAAAAAAAGAGTCTATTTTCTGCTTTGTTTCTTTTGGTATTCTTAGAATCAACACCATCTTGTTGGTAAAGCTTGGTTCCATTAGCATTCTTTTTTTGTTGTTTTTGTTAAGGGTTTTTTTTTGGGGGGGGTGCTGGCTGCAATTCATTAAAGCCCCCAAACAACGGGATCCATTTTTAATTTTTATTTCCGCACAAGCAAGAGAGCATTGTTCAACAGTGTCGCCCACTGCGTGCAATGAAGGAAAGTTGCTTTCCTGCCAAGTCCCGTCCAGGACGAAGAAGCTAATGTTTGCTTAAAGTCTGCTCAGGGCTGCTTGTGGCAGGAGAGCGTCGGTACGGCCGAGGCGGCTGCACAGCGAGCTCCTGTCTTGAATAATGAGCTCTATCTAATAAGCAGACTGTTGGTGGTTGTGTTGACACAAACACAGTGGGAGCTCTGCCATGGCCACAGGCAGGCCTGCTCACCCAGTGGCACTGGAGCTACAGCTCATTTTCGGCTTTCTCGGTCGTGCCGCCGTCCCGTGACGCCGTCGCTGCTCCTCCACGTTCAACACGTGTTCATCTCACATTTGTGGAAAGCGTGGCGTCGGGTTGGCTGCCCAGATAAACCAGTTCCGGTGATGTTTGGAGCTGTTTATACAGCAGGCTAAAATGTAAAACGGGCGAGTAGCGAGGGGACTTTACATGTTTGACACTCTGCCATTGGAACTTTATGGCCGAGCTCGAGTGTGGCCAAGTGATTGTGGAGTGGAAAAGCCAAAGCCAATCCATTTAAACTGCACCCTTGTGTGACGCGCATGCACGCCGACTGCTCTCGACGTTCCTCTCTGCCTGACATCTCTCTTTCTTAAAGGAACCGACGCACGTGCACGCCACACTTTCAGGAGCGCTGGCTGCGAATCGAACGCCTTTGATGCGCAGAAATCAGACCGCCATAAAAGCATCCAGCTGGGATCCTGTGAGCCACAATATGAGCCAAATGAGACCAAATGTACCACGGCTCCTTTAGCCAAATGACTGCTGGCTAATGGGATCTGAGAATTGTTGAGGCTTTTTGGACAAAGACTAAAATGTTTGATTGTTCCTACGAGGACAATTGCGCGGACCTAATGAAGCGCAAACCTGCACTCAATTGCGTGTGTGTGTGTGTGTTGTTTTTTTCCCCCCTATTTGTTTGTGTTCATATCATTTTTCCAAACGCGGGTCAACGGGTAGGTGTTTTGGTTGGCGTCATTAAAATGTCTATTTCTGCTCTTTGCCTTTCCCAGACAATCCCAGCCAGGTGTCCAGAGTCGTGGTCGGAATAGAGACGTTGGATCTCAATGACAACGCTCCCGAGCTCGACAGGCAATACTCCACGGCCTTGTGCGACTCATCCAACGCTGGCCAGGTCGGTATGGGCTTAAATGAACTTCAAAACTGGATTTAAAATGTTGGCGGGAAAATCTAGAAGCTGAGAATATTGTCCAGATAGTTTTAGGCGACTCGTAAAAAACTCTACATTTTATTTCTCACCTTGTTTCTTTTGCGGTTTTTGGGGCGCATAACCTTTCCCTCGCATTCATTCAGCTTGCTCTGAAAGTTTAATTTCTATGTGCTCATTGAAATGTTCAGGTTCTTGTCGGGGGCTCTGACCTAAGCTGCCTGGACAAGACGGTGCTCGTCTCAGGAGTCAAGACCACTAACAAATAATATTGCGCAGACAATTAAATCTCATCAGCATAGATATGAGAGTAGAACGAAAATGCAAACAGGAAGGGAAACTGTACGTTTCAGAGTAAGGTCTGTTGGTGGAGTACAACTCATTCTTCATATCTGTATTAGATATGTATTTGTTTATTTGTTGTTCTGTTTGTCTTGTTGCTTTTTGATCGCTGTGCATCGCTGCACAAAAGAGTTTAGTTTCAATCGCCCAAAATGCAACTTTTTCACATCCGTGGTGCTGTGATGGCGTAGGGGTTAAGCACAACCCACAAATGGAGGCCTTAGTTCTTGACGCGGCCACCGCAGGTTTGATTCCCACTCTGGCGACCTTTGCTGCATGTCTTTCCCTTTTCTCATTACCCTCTTTCCTGTCAATTCACTATCAAATAAAGGCTACTAGAGCCAATAAAACCCCCCAAAAAGAGAAAACACTACATCCTGTTTTTGTTATTATTATTATTATTATTGCCGATCATCCCCAAACATATAGGATTTCCCGCAGTGTATCATAAGCCTGGCGGGCCACCAGGCTAAGCATTGCTTATTTATTTAAGTCTTTTTAAAATGTCTTTTAAAGATCTTAAAAAGTGCAAACACGTTTTTATGTTTGCACTTTTGTGTTCAGGGATTAATGTGCCAATTTCTTAACAACACATAATTATCAAGTGATATTTTCAAATTTCCTGTCAGCTTTAAACATTTAAACAGCACAGAAACCGACTTAAAATGAAGTAGAAATGGTTGGGGTCGGACTAACTAAACGGCGAGTGAGAATTCGATCAACAGTCTTTTTTATGTGGATGAAAGCACAGTGCAACCATCAAAAGGGGAAAAAAAAAAAAAAAGAGCCACCAATCAAGTCTTTTGGGTCGAGTGGCTCTTCAGAAGCGTTCTTCTCTGAACCGCATTAGACAGCCTCCCGCAAGTTTTTCCCAAATTTTGCCGAATAACTCCAAAGGAAGCAAATTTTCTCTGATCTGACAAAGCCGAGAACTTTTTTTTTTTTTGATCAATTCCCCAATACATGTCTGGACGGCGGAAACAGGGCGCTGTGCTTCTTTTAATTAACACCATCCCGATAGTCGAGTGTATCCATGGCAGCCTCGTTCTGTGACGCTCTTATTCTGCTTCAGGACTTAGTAGAGAACAACTGAAAATTAAGAAGAGATGCTGGCAGATAAGCAGTGATCAGTAAATCCTTGAAGAGGATTTCGCATCCCCTGGTAGGCTCTTGTGTGTTGTGTGTATCTTTTATCAGCAACTTTTTTTTTTTTTTTTTTTTTGCCAAAACACCCCATTTAGTCACGGAACAAGCTGTTGGCCTACTTGATCCATTTGACAATTTAGATTTTAGTAAGTTGAGGTCTTTCATCTGGGTAGAGTCAGTGTGTCTCAGCTGAGGGTAGCAGGAAACCTTGGAATAATTAAAGTTTTCAAGGCCAAAACAAAATATGATGATCTCAGTAATATGGCAACGGACTGAAAGCTTTACACAAGTAAAATGTCCATCTCACTCACACCGTACCACTGACTGCTTTTCCACTATGGAAACATGACAATTTTTTTTTTAAGTGGAGTTTTTTAAAACTCCACTTTTTTGATGAAAAGATTTTGTCATAGAATGAGGTAGTTTTTCGACTGTGTCGAAATTAGTGTGTTTCGCAAAACTGCAATGGAAGCGCTTTCTTTTCCGCTCCGCAGCAGACATGCGACCAACAACTGGATGTTACTAATGAAGAAAAAGTCAACAGGAAGTGATTGTGTGGCATGTTTATTTAATGACTTGTCGCGGGAACAAACATATTCACGTTATTTAACAACAAAAAAAAATTTTTTTTCCTTACTTAAAGGAAACACAGCAGTTGCGAAATTGTGTTTTTTCGACACAATTTCTTAATTCTGGAAACAGCTCCAGAATTAAGAGTCACTTTTTTAGTGCTGTTCTTTTTCAGCACGTGAAAAAAAAAACAAAAAACAGGTAAACTTCAGTCATTCCTTGCAGATCGAATGATTAAAAGGACTGCTTGAGTTTCTCTACACAAGTTACTTGAATTAACCTTGTCTAAACTTTTGCCTGATAGGTTTAGGTGAAAACTCCTCAACAGGGTTAGCGACTTACTTGGGTGTCTAAAAACATCAAGGGAAATGATCGAAGGGAATTTCTGGACAGCGGTTTTCTCTAAAAGAGTCAGATTTGAGAAGGGAATACTACAGAAGGCTGGCTCGCTTTGCAAAACAAGATTTTTAAAGCGGACACCCACCTGCTCCGCACTAAACCCGGTAAATGTGATCCGAGAAAGAAGGCGGAAATAACCGGCTGGATATCAAGGGAGTGTGAAGTGAGAAAATGCAGAAATTTAAATGTTTTTCGACCGCACTCCCAGTCCTAGAGGAAATGTTAGATCACTGGAATAACTGGTTTATCGATATGCAGAGGAAGGCGAGAACCCAGGAAGGACACGAGGAACGTCCTGGACCAAATCCAGCTCCTTCACCAGCCCTGAATGAAGATTTCTATTCTCTTTGGAGATTAAGGAAAGGATATTATTTTTTTAGAGATTCAGTCAGTCGTTTCTTTTGGATTCCTAAAATACTCAGAGACAGTTCCTGTTGGAAAGGTAAAATGAGATTAAAGCATCTGTGGAGCCAAAGAAGAGTTTAGGCATAAAGAATAAATATGAATGAATGATTATTTATCTGGGATGTCTGGGACCCAATCAAAGTCGTGTTTAAGGGGCGACATTATGACTTCAGCTTTAGGGCTACAGAACATATTACAATATGTTCATTATAGTAATAAAACAAATAACTGCTTGAATTGCAGTACATATAGATATTTAGGTATCACGCACAATTCTCTTTATTTTCTCTATTCCCAAAATTAATTTTTATGCAGCATGAACATGTTTTAGAAGTTACTTTTTCCAACATTATTCCATGTCTTCCTAACGCTGTATTCTGTTTGACATTTAACCATTTAAAAGGGTCTGCCAATGCACGCACACTCTTGTACTTTGTGTTATTGTGATTCCCAGATAGGTGAGCTGCACTTTGACTGTTTTGAATTCAAGTGTCTGTTCCTTTAAAAGAAAAAGTTCACTTGGGGGGGAAAAAAAAGTGGGACTGGATGTGTAACGACGAAGGCAGCAAAGAAATAGGACTTTATATAAAAAGCATGACATCATCGGCATGAAGTGAAACTTTTAGATCAGAGTGATCCTCCTACTACCAAAAATACGCTCACAGCACCAAAAGGGACATTGCTGCAGGTTGCAGTGGTTAAATAAAACATTAGCACTAAGGGGGCAACCCGTTCATGTGCCTCATCTAAGGTGGGAAACTTTACGTTCACCTTTTAACAAACTGCTTTTCGAGTAAGATAAAGATGGTCGTAGCGTTGCCGTTGGAAACCCATTTTCACCGGCATAACAAGCGTGTTTCAAAATGTCACAGGTTGTACTGTGTGTCCCCACCGTGGGAACAACTTTATAAACCTGCTCTCCTGTACTTTTTCTCTGCTTGGTTCTCGGCTCAACAACTTTTAAAGGTTGCCGGCTTTTGCTGAAGATTGCAATTTGTCACCGAGGTGTCAGAAGAATTTATGCTTTCATAATGGCCGGACTGCTGCCGCTGTAGGTGTTAATGGCTGCACACGTGGCTCTACAAGCACATTATTGGCTTTCGGGGCAGCAGCAGATGGACACAGCATTCAGTCGAAAGCTGAACATATAGAGGGAAAGAAACAAGATTTTCTGGGTGGAAAATGTGGTGCAGGGAAGATGGTTCGACAGTTTGGTTCATAAAAATATAAATTCTCCGCTGAAATTTGGTTGTCTTGATCACGTTCCCACAATATGATATCCTAAAGTACAGTATTTTAAAAAAAGAAAGTGTTTTGATGGAATCACTTTAATTTAAAACGGAAAAGCAAGAGTTTTTCTTCCATTTTGTATCTATGTATCATGTAGATAGTGGAGGAATAATTGCTGCTTCTCACACGCTGAATGTTGCAGTAATAATAATGTTATCTACAACGCATATCTTAAAGTTTGCATTTATATGACTATAACTGTTCTCATAATGACAGACAAGAAGAAATTCCTTAAAGTATCTGTTGGCAGAAACAAGTGGGGGAGGGCATTGTCGTTTTACTTTACGCAAACGGTCCGAGAAATCACTGAAGCAACTACAGAAATAGCAAGACGGGTTCGAATTGTTTTGAAAATATACATTTCTAAAACCTCGGTATAACCAGCCTACACGGGTTTCAAAACAGACGAAGCATTATTGAAATTTTACTTTTGCTGCTGCATCTAAAATGATTGTGTTTGTCACCTCTAACCATTCATATCAATGTGATGGTCAAAGTGGCTCTGAAATCATCTTTTGATGTGTTCAAATCTAAATCGAATTTCTCCTGTGGATTTGTTAACCCCACACGGTCGGTCGGACCTTTATAGCACCGACTGGGAAACGTAAACAATGTGTTGTGAACGTGGAACGACTCACTGAACGTCCTCTCGTAATATCGTTATAGTAAAATTATTAAAGTGTTCAAATCTGTGTATAGTTTGACGTCCTGCAATTCGGAGGCTGATCTATTAATCTCGACAAACTGGCTTGTAACGACAATTCGGAGGAGTCACAAATCTTTGTCCCGTCCCATTGTGAACGATCTTTAAAGATCACTGGGTATTAGCAGGTTCTGCTCAACCGGCTGCAAACTTGCTTAGCTGTTAAACCGCCACGGGAATTTTGAGCCGAGTTTATTTTACCAAGCGTGAAAAGCTTGTTTAACTGCCTGGTGTTTCAACACTATGGACAACACGAGTGACTATTAAGTCATTAAAATCTATCATGCAGCAATAACAGCTTCAACTTGATTATAAACCCGCTGAGGGCAACAGCTGTTTTGAGTGTTCCCCGTTTTGAAAATTCATCAGGGTTATTTTTAAAGCAAATCACCATTTTTTTTTAGTCTTCAGTAACTGTAATTAAATTTTTATATCATCTGTCGCTTTCGGATTTCTAAGATATAGCATGAGCTTGGAAATGTCTGCTCCCTCTGGGTTGTGTTTTGGGTTTTTTTTTTTTTTTTTGTAAGTAAAGAGCATCTTTTTAACACCAAAACCGAAAGAAAATAAAACAAAAACAAACAACAGAAAAGAAACACTGCTATTTGTTTACCCCGTTGTGTGCAAGTCCTGGCCTGATGCCACATAAAGAAAATGCAGAAATCCATTTTGATACCCAGCCAAGCAGAATTCATTTTCCTCTACCAAACCATATATGCTTCTGTACTTGGCTGCAGACGAGCATAGTGCACTTCCGTATTTGATACAGAGCTGTTTTGACATACTTCATGTTCTCTTTTAGGAGAAATTAATAACATTCTAAACAACATCACGGCACTTTTATCCAATTCCCTTTTTAATGACTTAATAATGTGTTCACAGATTGCCTGTTTCTGCTGTGCCTTCCCAACTTGCTCTAAATACAAATGCAGCGTTGTCTTTAGGAAATGTTCCCGATATATTCATGGCATAATTTAACAAATTCTTTGAGGGATTTCAGCATTTTGTTTATGTGGCGTCATGCCAGGACTTGCACACAATGGGGTAAATAAATAGTAGTGTGTCTTTTGTGTTTTATTTTTGTTTCGGTTTTGGTGTTAAAAAGATGCCGTCTTTACTTACAGAAAAAAAAAAGAAAGAAAAAAAAAAAAACTTGGTAAAATAACTCGGCTCAAAATTTTCGTGGCAGTTTAACCAGGTATGCAAGTTTGCAACCAGTTGAGCAGAACCTGCTAATACCCAGTGATCTTGTTTACAATGGGACCGGACAATGATTTGTGACCCCTCCAATTCGTCGTTACAAGCCTGTTTGTAACTCCAACCTTCTCCCAGACTGTATTAGTCAGTTTCAAAACTGGATTACATGCACATTATTTTGTCGACGCAGCAAATTTAGGCTTTCCAAGGCAGTCTAAATGTGTTTTCCCCTTTATGTTGATGCTCACACTTAGTGAGACAGTCCTGGCTGCTGACCCTGCCACGACTCGTCACCTGCTTTGTGCGTTGGGCTCACATTTTCCCAGACCACTTTTTATTTTGGAGGTCACCAGGGCAGAAAGCAAAGTGAAAACTCTGAATTGAACGCACTCTTTGGATGTCTTTTGTCGAGTAAATCTGCCCCGACACATGTAGGCCACCATCTTGCCTCTATGGAATGCCTGTAATGCCAAGACAGGACACAAGAATCGCAAAAGGAAATTCTTAAGTGAAAACGACGACGATGCTTTCTGCCTAAATAACATAAAACTCTTGTTGAAAAGTGAAAAATAGGATACAGAGACGTACAAATTCGGTCTTTGCGTCTGAAAGCGGTCAAAAGGTAATTGGAGTTGATCAAATAGGATGACCAGACCTGACTTTGCAGCAGCTATTCCCGGCGTAATTAAACCCCAGCCTTCTCCCAGACTGTCTCCCTCCAGCCCACTCATGCTTTATTTGTCTTCCTGTCTGTTTTTCCGCATCACAGTTTCCCGTATTTGAACCCGTCTCAATTATAGAAATCTTGTCTTCCCTCCTCAGTCTCGCCGCGGAAGCCAGCCTTTCGCTCTCACTGTTTTTATGTTCTCTCCTCCATCTTCTGTATTCCACGCTGGCTCCGGTGCTATAATTTGGTGTCTTGGCCCATCTGTTGTTTTGGCTGCTGTTTTTACTGCTCTGCTTGAGTCTTTGTCGTTTCGCCACTAAATCTGTGATTCTGTGGCAACGCCGTTGATTTATGTGCGGTCCTCGTCGTCTCGTATTATTGTTTGAGCGAGCGGGAGACGACTCAAGAAGATTACGATGCCTTTCACGCCGTTAAAGTTGCGTGTTCGCGTCTCGGCTTGACAAGTCGTTAGACAAAACGCCTCCGAATATTCACGCCAGAAGCCGACGACGTAGCGGGACTCGACGCGGCGAGTCCTCTGAAGGCCTGGAGTCGCTGACTGACTCGGAGAGCATCCGGCTCCATTCATTCCTGCTTTTCAAGCCTCGCACTCGAAAGCATTCCTTTAAAAAAAAAAAAAAAAAAAAACATATTGCATAACGACAAGCAGGGTTTTTCATTAAAAAGTAATTACCCGTCACGTGTGGGCTGCGGGAGATATCTTTTAGATTAATTCTGTTACCATTTCCAGTGGAGATGCTCTTACTAAATTGAAAGCCACACTTCACTGTATTTGTGAAAGCTGAGTCACATGAGATGCTGTTATTTATTTGGCGTATCAGACGCCGCTCGCTTGTGTCTTCATACTAATTGGCTTGTTACGATTCCTGCCGACATCAGCTAATGGTTCGTCGCTAAAAGCACTCTCTGTGAAGCGTTCTTCCATTCCTTTTTGGGTTTTCTGTTTCTTCTTTTTCCTTCCCCCTCCATGTGTTCCTTCTTCTCACACAGACGCGTGCACACGCACGCGTTCACGCCTGCCCCCTCACTCAATCTCATCCGTGCTCTATCGCTTTGTTTCAGGTGGTGCAGGTGTTGCGGGCGATTGATAGAGATGAGGGAGGGAACGACAGCACCGTGTATTTCAGCATCCCTCCAGAATCCGGCGTTGCCCTCAACTTCAGCGTCAGAGACAGCGGCGGTAGGTATTTAATCTTTACCTCCCAGGTGCTCTCTCTTTATTTCTTTCCCCCACCCTCTCCCCCTTTCTTTCTGGCAGACAGACAGCTTTTCTGCACTTTGTAAGACCCTAAGTCCCACATGTTTTTTTTTTTTTCTTTTTTCCCCAGACATTTTCTTTTTCTCTTTCCTATCGCCGTTTATTCAGATACCCTTCTTCCTTGTACTTTTATCTGTCTGTTTCGCTCAAACGCGCTCTCCTCATTTTCCGTCACTGAATCTTCATCAATCCGTCAACCAACTCTTTTAGGTTTGCTCTGCCTTATTATCCGTCTTTCCTCGTAGTTTAATCCACGGGTTTGCCGTCCTGTTCCTCCCTTGCGTTCATCTCCCCAGGACTGTCACATTTACCGACTGTTTTTGTAAAATGCTTGTGAAAAGACCAAACGGATTAATTTAATTGAGTTCATCTCAGTCGACATTAGGAATTAGTCCTCTTTCTATTAGCCTTTCTTAGTCTCTTGCTCGTCTGTGTTACGCTAAGCATTTGCCTGGCTGCTGCTTAGCTTCTCCAATTTAGTGATCTTAACATTCCTTTTAACTCTGGACTATAGAAACCATTTCACCTTCCTCTTGTTTCGTGGTTTTGGCCTTGCAATGGACACTGTAAGCCCAACACTGGGGTTTAAACTGCACCCCAAGACGATGCTTGGAAAGTATCCTTAAGTGTTAAACACACGGGAGGCAACGTTGCTCTCTCTCTCGCCACTCATTTTCTATTAATCTTAACATAGGACTGTCCACAAGTTATCTGTGCCGTCCCAATGCGTCTGTGGTCCTTTGCTTCTGCCCATGTAGGATTCTGATGAGTAGTAGATGTAGTTTATGTTCCAGTGGGTGGTGAGATTCAAAATGTAGGTGGCAATCCCTTTTTTTTGTGTGTGTGTGTGTTTCAATGGTAAGACTTCCATCTTTATCAATGTTCACCAGACAGTGTAAAAATAGAAGCTACATCTTCTTGTTTTGTTGATTTATTCGGTAAAGGCTTCTTCCTCGTAGCCTTGAATTTTGACGCAGGCGACATCCGCATGTCTAAACCAGCGGCTCGGTGTTGCTCCTTTGTCAGACTTCAAAACCCTGCGTCCCACTTCCTCCATGCATAGATCGGTCTCAACCGTTCAAAACGGTTGATCACCTGCAACGTCCACGCGTCTGGCTGGAGAAGCTCTATTTACAACACGTAGTAAAAAGTAAGACGTCCAGCAGAGAAAAGAAAAATCTGGTGCTGGTTGAAGTTTGTGTCATTTTTCAGCTGAATAAAAGCGTCGGGCCATATTTACATTCACTTTTATAATCGAATGGGGAAAATACAAGAGTTGTTGTGTAGAAACATGTTGTTTCATCCCCAAGTGTACATCTCTTGGCTGCACAGTGGAGAGATTCTCTCCAGGTAGTCCTGCTTCCAAACATGGATTTTAGGTGAATTGGTCTCTCTACATCGCCTTTAGTTCTGTATGCATGGCTGTCTTTTCTGTGTGTTGTCTCATGCATCCTCACAACTCTGGATGAAAGCGTCTGTTTTAGCCACACAAAGGAACACGTCCAAAATCATCGTTTCCATTTGCACATGCTTCCAGGTAAAGTAACTTAGCAACAATTTTTATCCCTGAAATTCGAAGCCTTAAACTCGTGTTTCATTTAAGCGTCGGTGGCACGTAGGGACATCCGGGTCTCTGCGATACAAAGCCTGGAACTTTTTTGAACAGCTTTTTTTTTTTTTTTTGTCCCTTGATTAGAGCAACGGTGATGGATCCCGGATCAGGAGGATAAATCCACTGACGTGTGGTTTCAAAGTCCTCTTTGATGTGCCATCCAGCAGCAGAACAGAGGAACAATAAGATCGTGTCCCGTTCCCACATGGACAGCTTGTCACAAAAATGTGCCTCATTATTTGCTTTGTTACCAAAAAGAAAGATCTGATCTGTGATTTCAATCAACGCAGAAGATTCAGGATAATCACCCTTGTCATGTCGGTGCAACTTTGCAGCGATGTTCATGTTGATAAAGAATATCCAGGCCCTCTTTTATCTCACGGCATTCTGGGGTTTTTGTTTTGTTTTGTTTGTTTTTAGTCTGCGTTATTTGAAATAGAAATATATATATATATATATAAAAAACATTTTCCATGCATATAGACAAATCTATTTGTCAGAGGTTAGAAGAAACATTTCAATCGCAAAAAACATTGCATCCGAGATTCTCAATATCTTGTACGCAACGTATTGCATACAAGACACACTTTTTTAACGTGTCAGATTTTGTCGCGTTTGTACTTACAGAAACTTCGGCCTCTTACAAAGGTTTTCATATCCCTTGGCATTCTTTTATGTTTTGCGCCCACAGCCACAAATGTGAGTGTATTTTACCGGGATTTAATGTTATTGAACAAAAAGTAGAGCGCCATTGTGGAGTTTGAAGACAAATCGATAGAAAAAATGGAAATCGGAAGCATGGTTACTGTTTCTAAATAGCGGCCCCCTTTTCTTGGATACTCCAAAATGAAATCCGGTGCAGCCAATTAATAGATACAACTTCAAGACGTGACCGCTGACCAAAACTGGCAGGGTCTGCAAGGCAGACGTTAATCAGCAAAGCAGCCAAAGTTTTTATGGTGAACAAGAGAAAATTAAACGATTCAGAACTGGCATAAGAGTTGCTGAAATCAAACAGAATATTTGTGAATTTAATGCTTTGGATTGGTTCATTCTGCATGACATTTAGTCTTTTACCAGAGTACGAGCATCTCTATTGAAAGGCAACTAAGATATATTGATGCAGTTTGGCATTTTGACATGTTCACATCTCTTAAACATCTTTACCTGTCATGACTCTTCAGGTGGGCTTTTGACACTGCAGTGCCGCATCATTAACTTATATAAGCAAAGTCATTATTGTTACAAGTGATGTGGTCTGTCACGAAAATTGCTCAAGTTGTGTAAATTGTAAAAAAAAAAAAAAAAAAACATTTAAAGAAAAGTTTGAAAATTTCAAAGGCTTTTTTTCCTGCAACGGACCCAAATCACAGATTCGTGAACTTGAAAGCTGGGATGTTGGGGCCACCGTTTTCAGAACGCGACCTCCTGCCACGATTTAGTACAGAAAACGGAGAATCGTAAGAGGCAGTTAAACGCTGATTAACAACGCATCTTCCTTTCTGTCTCATTTCCCCGGCAGGCCCCACAGCCAGCCTGGTGCTGCTGTCCCAGCTCCAGCCGTTATCCCGCTCCCCATCCTCCACCTTGACGCTGTACGTCCCGCTCGTCCTCAGGGACGGGACGTCGGGCCTCACCAGCACGGGGACGGTCACCGTGTCTGTCTGCCCCTGCCTGAGGGGAGGAGCCCGCGCTGAGGAGAAGGACAAGCAGGCAGAGGGAGATTCGGACTGGGACAGAGAGGCCGTGTGTTTGCCTCAGCAGTCCATGCTGCCCTCCCCGGGGCTCAGCACTGCCGCCCTGCTGGCTATCCTGGCTTGTGTTGCTACACTGCTGGGTAAGTATTTTGTTGCAGTTGAAACCGGACACCTGCACACACCAGAAATACACATTAAATCAGACAGAAACTGGTTGAAATGTGTGTATTTGCTGCGGTTTGTTGGAAATTTGTCCCATTCCTCGTGACAGAATCAGGATGTAGCCAAACAGCTTTTCCACTCAATCCCACAAACTTTCTTTGGATCTCCAGGAGATCCAAATATGGCAGAGAAACGGACCACGACAGAAGGGTTTCATAAGGATAATTAATGATTAGTTTTTGGTTTTCAATATCTGAAATACTGCCAAACTGGTGACGTGACCTTTCCTGTTTCATCCAAATTTTTAGTTTTCAGCAGTTATGAGGCACGGTGGCGAAACCTGAACCTGCTGCTGTGCTATTTACTCAACAGGTTGTTGCTAGGTAACTCGTGAGCGGGTGAGTTAGTTGATGCCGCTCACTTTGACTTTGATGAGAGGTTGAGCAGCTAAAGCCTTTCCTCTTTCTGCATTTCCCAGAGGGAAATGAATTCAAAACTACTGTACAGATGAAAATGACACCTTTGGACCTCTAGATGTTAAACCCAGAGATCAGCCAAAGTTGAGGTCCAAAATGCTTGTTTATTTTATTTTATTTTTTATTTCCACATCATGTCACACAAGGAATCTCTTTGAGTTGTTTCCTTAAAATACCTCAAACTATGACGTCATCTGGACATTCCCAAATTACTGGACACAAAATTCCCATGAAAAATGTAGAAACAGTTGTATGACTTTGCAAATACAAATGCTGCTAACCCTTACTGACCCAAAGTGGAAGAAAAGACTAATTTAAAGAGACTTTGTGTCCTTTTACATTAAAAGTATTTGTGGTTTTAAACATGTTACTGCACTCTATATAAGATCTCTTTAACTAAAACAGCTGCAGTGCTGTAATGCTGAATTATCATTAATCATTTCCCAGTAAAAAAACAAACAAACAAAAAAATCCTTTTCTTATATAACCTCATTGATGATTATGCTCCAGCACTCATTGTTTTGTACACAGCAAAGAGATATAATTTTCATTTTAATGCAAATCTAATAAAAACTGCTGAGTAACTGGTGTTTTAGTGCTGTATTTTTACTCCCTGGCTGCCTAATCTGCATATGGAAACAATAAAAGCAGCAGTGTAAATATTTCTCTGAGTCACAGCCACTCAATAGCCGGGGTTTGCTTTCTCTTTCAGGTTTAGCCCACTTATTT
This sequence comes from Poeciliopsis retropinna, assembly GCA_010277075.1. Lineage (NCBI taxonomy): Eukaryota > Metazoa > Chordata > Actinopteri > Cyprinodontiformes > Poeciliidae > Poeciliopsis > Poeciliopsis retropinna. The sequence continues at coordinate 11,745,933 of VMRM01000022.1, forward strand.
CTTTTGGCAAGGTCAGCTCCGATCAGCGCTAACGTAGCATTACCAAGTGATTATCTGGGTTCTCCGTTTATGTTGTTTTTGTTTTGTTTTTTTTCTGTAGCAGCATAACCAAATGTCACTGCTCCGCCTCGTAAATGCTGAGTCTCAGAGAAGGCCCTGGCTGGCGGCCAGCCTCGTCGTCAGTTGCATTCAGCCAGCTGGATCGCCACTCATGCCGTGTTTGATGCAGTCGTTATTATTCTGGGAGCGGCCGGTTCAATCACAACGCTAATGTAACACGGTGTGAGGGAGGGTGGCTTTGACGGAGCCGAGGAATGAGCCGCAATAGGTGAATGCCTGAACCGTGTTGTAGAATTTGGCATTCTGTAACCGGGCTTGTTTTTTTTTTAGTTGTGCAATAAAGATTAAAGATTTAACGCATTGAAACCAGAACACACGCGAAATGCCAAAAGTCGTCACAGAGGCTTTGACAATGGCTCCGTGAGGATCGTGTCTGGTGATTAAGAAGATACTCGGCCTGCATCAACGGCCTCAGAGGGCTCTCTTTTAGTGAGAAAATATGTGCAGTAGGTTGTGAAAAAAGGGCCCGCAAATTATCATGGAGGTTATTTTGCGCATGGATCAGTGGATTTCATCCGCAGAAAATAAATAAAGCAACTTCTGACAATATCGCGGCAGCAGATTAACTTAATGCAGCGGCTTAGCCGCCTACATGACACCCACAAGGAGATATAAGCGCGCGTACGGACATGCAATGATGCTATCGTGCTCTTCTTGCTAAACCCCTTCCCTGAGCTTCTACTGCCAAATTGTGAACAATCGCAACAAAGCAAGAAATTAATGTTTTAACCGTGTAAAATTTTCACATTTATTTAGCACGTCTGGTTAGCTGATCAATCAGTCGTAACAAAGACATACTGTTATGCCTCAATTTCGCCAGAGCGGTACGTCACGGGTCGGTGTGCGCTATTTTATTTGCGTGGTGTTTGTGTAGCAGGAACATTGGTGTTGGTGCCAATTTGGGATCCGTTAAATGGGATCTCAGCATAAAACATGCTTCGATCCAAGGCCAGGTTTTGGATTTTGTAGGTGAGTTTCTGTCAGGGCGGAAGTGGAAATAAGGCTGTGCTGGAGAACTATTAGTCATTTTCCGAATTATTACAGGAGATTTGGAGAGGGTCAACCTGTTTGTTTCCCTTGAACGTGGAAGCAGAAACTGACAATCAAATCCTGTTTCTGATGTTTTTACTGTTAAGCGATCTTGGTTTGAAATAAAGTTTTCATGAAAATTACAAATACTTTTTCGGCACCACTGTAGATAACAGGTAATTCAAAAAAATATATTTGGAAATAATAAATAGTTTTGGGCACCAGTGACTGAGCTCAGGATTTTTGATTGGCTATTTGACTTAAAATATTGTATAAATCACGTGATTACGTTTTGATCGCTTGCACAAAACAGCCCCCACAAGAGACACAGAGAATATTTGCGACATCATTTTTGACTTGTGTAATTCTGCGCAATATTGCACTGGATACGAGGCTCGATTTGACCCTGTACGATCTGAAGGTCGTCAGATTTCTACAGAACCTCGTTACGCTCTCCTTATACGTGGCTTTTAAATGAAGTAACATGACAAATATGCTATTAATATATCACATTGTTTCTACGCCCAAATCTAGGCCAGTTGTTGAAAAGCGAGTTTCAGAGTGTTTATTAGTTTTCATGAAAGATTTCAGATTTTGGACTGGGAGTGTTTGTGAAAGTTTTGGTTCTGATAAATTGGTTTTATTTATGAAGTTGTGTTTGTATCTTCCGTGTAGAAAAGATACTTTTGTCTTTTCGTTGGATATTTTCCGATGGCACTTCTCTCATCAGTGGGAGACATCCTACTTATGCCACCACTTTCTAACCGGTCAAAAAGGAAGAATTGATCTGGTATTCAGGGCTAGGATAATATTCAGTGCAGACTTGGCGGAGAGCACATAACCCAGTTTCTCTATTCTCAGCAGCAAGTAGGAGACGCAACACAAGGGGGTGCCTACTTCCTGTTGACAGCACATTCATAGAAGTATTAGAAAACTGGCCTCGGCTGACAGATTGACATATTTTATTACCAGGATGCTCATGTTCCGGCCCACCTCCACTCTACTGCCGCCCTCAACTACTGCTCATGTGCCACACATCACTTTTATCAGTTTTCCTACAAAATGATCATAATAATGTGTAAAGTTTACCTTTTTTTTTTTAAAGGTTTACGTCATATTATAATGTAATTCCCTCGTCAAAAACATACCTGGAGTGTTGCCTTGATTCGGTCGTGAGAAATCCTTTAGTCTCCCGTAGCAACCATGCAGTTGTGCAAAACATACGGGAAGACCGAGCGCCGCCTCCGAGGACGAACCTCCTCCTCAAAGCTGAAGTTTCCAAGCCTTTGAACTTCTGCATTGCAGAGCAGCCACACACACACGCACACCCACCCACACACACACACACACACACACAGCTCCTTCAGACTAGCCAGCAGCAATTAGCAAACACCTAGTGAAACTGCGCGCCAGCTGAGCTCATCATACAAGCTACGTCTCAGTGCAGCGCTGGTAAAAACGTCGTTAAAGGGTTAATAGAGTAGCCGTGTTGTGATGACTTCCTGAAGGCGGAGTTTCAGAAAAACTGTCTTAAAGAGTCAGGGGCCCAGTTTTAAGATGTTAAATTATAAAATCAAATTTTTTAGCATTTTGGCTGGAAAACGCATAATGCTGCCCATTTATACAAGTTTCGATATAAAAATAAGGTTCAGTAATTGTTTTGAATTAGTTTAAATCCAAGTTCAAAATTGTTTAAAGTTTCATGCCAAGGCATTTGCATTCGCGTCGAAAAAAGGATTTTTAATTTTTTTTTTAATACACCAAAACACATTGAAACTATTAATTGTTTTTTGTTTTCTTTTTTTCAGTCTGATTGTTGCCCTACAGTTACACGCAGAGTAAAATTTTCCCCAGTCAGTAAGGTAATTATGGTTCCATTGTAAATGATGAAACCACGCACGACGGCTAAACGTAGCCGCAGGTATCCCCGCTAATGAGCTTCCATCGCTTTGCATGGACAGCTCAGGGTCAAATGCAGCTCCTTGCTTGGAGAATATAGAACAAGAGTCGTGGAGTCATGAGAGAGTACGGTATCCGTTTGCCCAGTTCGAGCTCAAAGTCAATTACAGAATGGAGGCATGCAGTCTGCTGATATGATACACCGGCCCTCTAACCTAAGGCCTCTTCTGCATTCTCTTTGTCTTTGAGAATTTCACCTCTTTGTCCGTATGAATCTCTCTCACTCACCCCGTCCTCCACCTGCTTTCCTTTATTTCCCCTGTGACTTATGATGCACCTTCTTCTTCATTGTTCATCCTTCTGTCTCTCTCTCTCTCTCTGTTTTTCCTTTTTTACTTGAATTATCAACGCCTGTCCTCTCCGCAGCGGTGAGCGCCCTGTCGCTGTCGCTGCGCCGTCAGAAGAGGGACTCCCTGTCGCCGCTGGAGGAGGACGACGTGCGCGAGAACATCATAACCTACGACGACGAGGGCGGCGGGGAGGCCGACACGGCCGCCTTTGATATCGCCGCGCTCCAGAGCGCGCCGCACAGCTCGCGCTCTCGGGGCTATCGCACGCTCGACAGCAGGAATGTGTAAGTAGGCCGAGGGGTTGTTGACACGACGCTCGTACGAGCTCGGTTTCATCAGAACCTCAAAGCGGGTCTCACATTACACGCCAAAGGGAGCGCAGGAGGTAAACATCGCTTCCTCCGCGCCCCTCCTCGCCCTCACGTCTGCAGGAAAGGCTTTCCATCGCACTCAGGACTCAAGCGATCCACTTAAGCGACCGGTCGGGCCGCAGCTCCCGGGTCACAATCAGTCCCCGATCAAAATGCCAAAACAGAAGGCCATCAAGCGCGGCGGTCCCAGGAGACCACTTTGTTCTGTCCATTTTTGTTCGAGCTCGTTTGTGTCCCGCTACATCAGAGGGCTGTTTGCACCCACTTTGATGCTGCTGTGAAACGTTGTTATTGCCTTTGGACTAATAATTAGTTCCCGAATTCATGCGGGCCATATGGAGAGGCCATAAACAAGTACAAAGAGTGCCTGCAGTTTATCGAAAATTGCTTTTTTTTTTTTTTTTTTTTCACTTTATAAGACATGGACACAACAACAGTTAGAAAAAAAAAATCTAGTGCAATACAGCGCAACATCACTGCAACAATTCTTTTTAGGTTTTATTGTTGTTGATGCCTGAGAAGTTATTCAATTAAACTTTGTGAAACCGCGTTTTGCATTTTTACCCAAATTATGATTGATTTTTTTTGCAAAGCAGTTAATTTATTGCCTTACATTAGCATTAGCATATTTGGACAAACAACGTTTGCTGTTAGTTCAAGCTCCTTTGTATGTTCGGTAAGTTGCTCTCATAGTGGCTGATCTTGTACAGGATTATATCAGATTGGTAGCTTACAAGCAGACATAAGATCACAATATCCCTCTGTAGTTTAAATCAGATGGCACATTGATAAAAGAAAAACATAAAAAATTATATAGGACTGGGTGAAATAGCTGAAAAACATAAAAGCATCATCAGTCAAAATTGATAATTATTGCTTTGCTTTTTGTTTTTAATACCTGAAAACAAAAAGGCAAACTGGTAAAGACAAACTGTGTGGACTGGGGATAAAACTTCACCAGTTTTATCCCCAGTCCACACTGCATGCTATTGTTTTTTTATTTATAAGTTATGAGGCACTGTGGCAAAACTTGAAACTGTTGTTGTGCAACACACTCAACAGGTTGTTGCTAGGTAACCAGTGAGTGAGTGAGTGAGTTAGTTAGTGATGAGAGGTTGAGTGGCTAAAGCCTTTCCTCTGCCTACATCCCCCAGAATGCCATGTGGTTCTGAATCAAATTTCTGTGAAATTATTGGATATTCTATCAGACGTGTCATCAGTTGATATTGATCACGCCGCTATAACGATATATATTGTTATGGATTTATTGCCCAGCCGTGAAAGGATGTAGTTTTGAACATTTCGTTTGTTTTCCAGGCGTTACACCCAGCAAGGTCAAGACAAAGGTCGCAACTACGCCTGGCCCCAGAACCCAGGTGTGGACCACAGCTACTCGGCACCAGGAGGACCCCTTTACGGTCGCCTCTGCTACAGCAGCCACACCCTCCCGGTTCTCCGCCGTACACCAGGCGGGTCCTTCGATCCGGGCCTGGCGGAGCTGGCGTACCGCATCCCCGGAGCCCAGCCGGACCACTCCCTGGTCATCCAGAACCAAGGCGCCATGGTCGGGCCGATGGAGTCGGGGGCGGTGTACGTGGCGCCCACAGACCTCAGCACAGGGAGCCGGACGGGCAGTCGCACCGGCAGCCGCGACGGGACGGCGCCGCAGAGCGGAGTCAGCACGTCGGACGGAGGGACTCCGAGGACCAGCGACAGTCAGGAGAGAGGAGGCGGGACGGGACCGGGAAGCAGCTGCATGGACGGAAGCAACGAGGACAAAAGTAATCACAATCAGGATCTGGACTGGGTAAGGGATATACGGAAAGGATCGCTTGGAAAATATGCGTTGCCTGGCGGAAGCATCGACAACTTAAGATGGAGCTAAATATCGCACACATCTGAAAGAGAAACCTAAAAAAGTCGTAGGTCACTAACCCAAAACATCGTCAACACATGAATGTCCTCAGAGGGCAGATAGTGGCAGAAAGGATTGATAAAACCATCTATTAACAAACTGTTACATTTTATAGCTTTCTCTGCGTTTGATTAGCACTTCTTAATATATTTTAAAATAATTTTCACACTCTTGTAATTTGGTCTTATACAAATAAAAACTGACTTGAATAGCTTAATTTACGTGTCCAAAGGGCCACATAAGTAACTATTCCCTAAAGTCTGTGAGTGATTTGGAAGCTAATTCAATTAATGTTGGATTATAAATCAACTTTTTGATGCGCTGAAAGGAAGTGCCCCGTTTACGAAATGCATCTGATTTGCAGGACGTACTGAGACCGTCCGTCTAATTATCCTCACATGTTCGTGCTGCAAATCATGCATGTATGAGCAGCGAAATTTGTGAACAGATGGAGAGCTAGATATCATGACAAGGAAGAAAAGAACAAAGGTAGATGTTGCGCTAAATCGTAAAATAAATTTAAAATCATTTCCTTGGCTAATGATAGATGGGCTGCATTGGAATTGGAATTAAAGTTGAATGAGTGACTTAATTATTCTATTGTATGAGCAAATAATATGTTAGGAAGTAATTAAGCAAATATAAAGGAATTGTTAAGTTTCCATTGAACTTAATACGGTAGATAATTGCGGTCCGCCCGCATTAAAGCGTTTTAGTGTCTGTAAATCAGCAGAACTGAGCTGGACAATGGCGGGAGAAGTTGATGGTGCAGATATATCAGCACATTTATACCCCGTTGTACATTTTTGTGTCTTCTTTTATTTATTAAGCCGTAGCGAGGCTCTCCGCTGCTTTATTTAATTTTCAAATACTCTGTCTCGCTTTCACGTCCCGATTCATCAACCCTTTTCACCATTGCCTCATTCTGCTTTTCAATTAATATCCATGACTTCGTGCAGCTCCTCTTCTACTCCCTTCGTTTGAGTTCGGTTCCTCTATCATGTCAGGCTCTTTCGTTTTCTCAAGCTTTTTCCACAGGGTCCCGACGCAACGAGCAAAATTCTGGAAGAGGATGGAAACTGATCGATGCTTCTTTTTTTCTTCCCCCCCCAACTCTGGATGAATATTAAAATATGTGCTTCCATATTTTAATATTTTTTTTATTCCCTGTTCTATATATCTGAAAGCTGCTTGCATTAATTCATCAGTCAATTTCTGTTTCTCCATCTTTTGCATGCTTCCCTCCTTCCCTCTTTTCTTTTACGCTTCCTTTATTCTTTTGCTCTTCCATCTTCCCCCCCCCCTTCCATTTCTTATTTTCTTGTTAATTTCTTCCCATTTAGAAATAGCTACAAGAGAAACAAGTTATCAATTAATGAGTTAATCTAAAGCTGATTCATCATGATAATTGATAAACAGCCGTTTTCTTAAAAACTTGGGATTTCTCTTGAATCAAGATGGCCGGCCGTCTTTCCAAAACATAAAGAGCGAAATTTTCCAAAATACACTGAATTTAAAAAAAAAAAAAAGGAAAACTACAATGCTAATAAGCGGACGTTATTAGTGAATTGATTCAAACGAATTTGAATCTTATAATCCAATAAGATTATAATATTGATTAACTGTGTGTATCCCCAGTGGATACCAAACATTTTTTGTGAGGTTTTCTGTTTAAACGTTAAAAATGAAAATATGCTACGGAGGACTGAGGATTTTTTAAGTCTGGAAAAGTTTAGACTTTTATTAAAAACTGTGTAGGAACCAAAGTCTGAGCTTTGTGTCACCATATTTACTGTCTCTTCTGTTAAATCTTTCTTCCTATTTTGGCTAACAAAACTGATTTTATTTTCAAAACTGAACGTAATGGCGCTCACTCGTGTTTCCCCCAGGTGCAGTCAGAGACGTTGCCCAGGGAGCACAGCCTCGTCATGACCCGCTCTGGCTCTTTGATGGGTCAGGGTCACGCCGTCGGAGGCTGGGTTTGCGACTCGGCGACCCTCCCCATGGCCGGGCGCAGGGCCTCTCGCTCGGGCCCGTCCCCGCAGCGCACCGGCCCCGGCCTGCCCGAACACGACACCAGCGGGGAGGGAGGAGGAATCGAAGGGGGAGGAGGGGAGCGGGGACGAGGAGTCGGGAACGGGAAAGCTTCCAGAGACGGACAATCAGTCGGCGGACGCAACTACGCCACTGTCCTCCAGGGGGAGGTGCCTGGAAAGAGGGACTACACCAGCAGCCTGGGGAGAGGGGGACTGGAAATGGGAAGCAACTTTGTGGTGGCGAGACCGGACAGGGAGAACGGAGGAATCCCGCTGACCGGAACGCCATCCGTCTTCTCGGAGGCAGCTGGATTTATCGGGGACTGGCGAGAGCAGATGGGTTTAGGGGGGTACGTTTTGGGCAGGAGGGACATGAGCCCCCAGCTTTTGCCCTTCCCGGGGCAGCCGAGGGGAACGCTAGGCGGCGTGATGGGCTATGGGCCTGGCTGGGTTCCTGGGATGGAGGCAACGAGAGGGCCGCAGGGGCCCGGCGGTCCCTCCTTGGCACTCAGGGTGGGTGAGTTCCTACGCCTGCGTCTCGCCCAGGTCACTTTCGACCCCTCCCAGCCGCCGTACGACTCTGTGCAGGTGTACGGCCTGGAGGGGACAGGATCCAGAGCCGGGTCCCTCAGCTCACTGGAGAGCGACGGCGAGAAGGAGGATTGGGGCGTGGGGCTCGAAGACTGGGGCCCTCAGTTCCAGAAACTAGCCCAGCTCTTTAAAAACAGAGAGAAAGCTAGAGAAGATCAAGAAAAAGTTGAAGAAGTTGCCAAAAAGGATAGAGAGCAGAGGGAAGAGCCTGACAAAACGGAGAAAAGGGAGGTGGAGGAAGCAAGAGATGAAGGGAAAGACTGAGGAGAGCAAAAACAAAACAAAAACAAAAACGGGAAATCAGTGGGGGCAAAGGAGGCAGTAAGGAAGGGTAGGTGATGAAAAGGCAACTAGAGGTAGAATAATGTGAAGAGAAGTTAAAGGAGAGAAAGATGAAGAGGCAAAGTAATAAAAAGAGACAGAGAAAAATGAGCCAAGGGAGGATGGAGAATGTGAGGGCAGGAGAGGGAGTGATTGACGTAATTTAAAGCAATAAGTGTTGAAGCGCTGATATGGTTGAGCACAGATACTGAGACAATGCGGAGGCTGCATGGGCTCGGGGCAGCAACAATTTGTTAAACGCTCTGGACAAAGAAAAACAACCCAAACATCCCAGACTCGATTTAATTCAGCCCGCACGTATGGAATGAGAATTAGCAGGAAAACAAGAAGAAAGAAAGATGCTACTTGGTGTGTGTGTGTGTGTGTGTTTGCGTGAGAGAGAAAGTCTGGCTATGTAAGAACAAGTGCATTATTCAGACACACCAGTCTTTGTGAGCTTAAGTGTGAAGAATTAAATAAAGATTTAAAAAAAAGAGAGATAGAGACGAGGAGTAGAAATCAAAATACCCAGGGACAATTTAAAGAGAAGAACATGAAGTAGTGCTGCACAGGCGACGGTGTTGGTATTTGGAATGACGCGCAGACGGAGTCGGAAAGTGGGAAAAACACACAAAATGGCCGGGAGGGTTTCTGGGGTGAAGACGGACCGGGATGGCGGGAATGTATAGCGCCAGAAATGATCTCATAAGTGAAGCGATTGTACAGCGAACTATTACTTTTTATTCCTTCTGCTGGGGCGGAGAAGTGAATAATTCAGCTTGCTTCTCCAATCCAAATGAAAATGATGAATCATTTAAGTCCCGCCAAACGATTCCAAACCTCCTTTGAGCCCCACGAGTAAAACAGACATTGTGAAAAATTTAAACCATTTAGGGATGTTGTCGCCCGCTCTCCCAACACCACCGCCCCGTCTCCACCTTTTGTAGTCGAGTGTTGATATGTTTACAGAGATTTTACACGCTGACACGTCCCAACAAAAAGGACTGAATACAGTAAACCGTTGATTGTACTAAAGTACTGCCTTCAAAGGCATTTTTTTTTCTCTCTTGAATCTTTTACATTTTGTCACACTGTAACCTTCTGACCTAAGAAAACTTTAACTAGGCAACACAAAGTAGTGCATACCGACGAAGTGGAAGGATTTAAAATGTTTTCCATGCTCCCATTGACTCTGACCGCCTTACAAGTTTGCTAGAAGAAGCATCTCCACAGCATGATGCAGCCGCTACCATGTTAAACAGTAGGAATGGTGCAAATTCTGTGGTGGTTTTCTGCCCCGTACGCTATTGTCCTTGCTAATGCTAACTGTCATGTCTGCCCATGGTAAGTTTTCTATTGGCCACTGTCCAGTAAAGTAAATTGAACTTGAGTGCCGCTCCCTGTATTACATCTAGCTTAAACACTAACATTTGTCTAATATTGCTATGGCTAAAGACAGTGACGTTGGTGTTCGAGATGGAGCTTCAAATTCTCCCAAACTAATGTACACATTTTCAGTTTTGCAAAAGGACTGCATTTGATCCCCTATTGCCCCAAATGTACAAATAATTCGACTTGGCACACTTGAACTGCTCTACACTAAACACCACCTGTTTAAACACACAAGTGTTTAATTACTTGTGTGTGTTGGTTGATGGGGAGAATGTCAAAGGAGGCTCACTGATATTAAATGTGACATCAGGAAAAGTTTTTTTTTTTTCTCTCTTGAATCTTTTACATTTTGTCACACTGTAACCTTCTGACCTAAGAAAACTTTAACTACGCAACACAAAGTGTGCCTAGGACACATTTAGGGATGTCCAATCAAAGGGGTCGAATAAACTGAAGCCTAATTGTTCTGACTTTGAATTGTAAAATAAAAAACGGAGAGAGAGAAATCCCATTCTTTCAGCTTTACAACTATGCACTACTTTGTCTGTTTTTCTTTTCAATTTGCCCATTCGTTCATACAAAACAAACGTTGCAGACTAACGGACAGAAGTATTTACCTACAGAATAATTTAATTAGATATGAGAACAAAATACAAAAAATTTAAATGGACACATTCAGGACAAAGACAAAACACACAACACAACCAAGCTGTGTCGCAACAAAGTCATTTAAGTCCCACTAACATAATTACCTAAGTCTAATTTTATTTTTCAAAAGTGACTGTTGGAAAAGAAAAATCAACACATCTTTAATGCCAAAAGATGATGTAGGCAAAAAAAAAAAAAAAAAAAAAAAGACTTGGACCATTATTTTATCATTCACCATAAAATCATCGAGGTTTGTGGTTGCGAAGTGACGAAACGTGAAAAGGTTCAGGGGTTAGAAATGCTTTTTCAAAGCACTGTACAAGTATTCAACTCAACTTTTCAGGACGCCAGGCGTTCAGTTACAGAACAGTTCCACCTGTGAAGTCTGCCGTTTTCTTTTCCCTCTCTGTTTCCTGTGAACCTTTAAAGCCGCCCCTACGTCGTCTCACTGAACGCACCTTGAGGACTAAGTTTGCATGATTTCTGACAACAAGCGGGGGAGGGGTAACCGGTGCCGACCACTTCCTTCTCTGAACACTTGTACTGCCTAAATGGAAAACTTTCCACAAAATCTTTTAATTAAACAGTAGGGGTGCATCCGCACAGAGACTCCCGCCGTAGGCTGTCGTGTTGTCATCAAAGGTCATAATGCAAATGAGTTTTGAGTTTCCAGCTGGAATGCACTTTTTACGTCAAAGATAACACTTGTTTTATAAGATGTCGATTAAAACTATATACGTTGTTTGACTGTATGTAAAGTCATTTTAAATGTAAATACCACTGAATAATACTGCTGAAAGAGACTATATGAGATTTGAAAAAAACAAAAAAAACAAAAACACAACAAGAGTTTGGAAAAAAAAAAAAGAAAAAAAAAAAAAAAGAGAAGAATAATTTAGGTGTTCAAATGGAGCACTGTTGGGACTATATGTATGTATTGTAGATTAGAAATCGATCAACTGAGCTGGAAAATAAAAAGCAGCACCCTGTATTTAACATTTGTAAATGGGTTCGTCATGTGGTAGCTCTTCTCTCGACAGCGGACAAGCCAACCGTTCAATTATACATGTGGCCTCTGGCAGACGCTTGTTGTGCAAAACAGTGGTGTGGTTACAGAGGAACCTGTTGGCAAGCCTGTCCCAGTGAACAACTCATTTGAAAGAAACCGTGCGCACGCGTGTGCGTGTGTGTCCACGCACGCACACACACACTCGCGCGCACGCACAAAAATCTGTATTTCATTTCTATTATGCACTAAAATGGAATATGTCAGTACTTGGTTCTGCCTGAGAGAGATGGAGGTTTTATAGATACTTACCTCTCTTTGGGAATTTAATAAACTGTGAATTAAGGGAAAGTGGCTTTTTTTCATCTTTTATGCATTTCTGCCTCTGCAATTTAAGTACCAAATTAATTTTGCATTTCAATTTACCTAAGGAAATTTCTCAAGTCCTCCTAACAGTAGCTAAACACTCGCGTAGGTTTCTTATCTTAGAGAGCAAGTCTAAGTTACGGTCAGGTCATAAAAGCCTCTGTTCTTTAAAAGTCATGTTCACATGTCAGTGTGTAATTTGGGTTTTGTTGATCTCTGGGAATGAAATGGATTTCATTGCAGGTCAACACCAAAAAATGAGCCTACTAATGTTACATTGCTACATATGTTTGAGAATTTTCTCCCATGTTCATCCTGTTTTAAGTCAGCCCAAATCATCTCAATGACATTTTTTTTTTCTTTCTTTTATCCCCCTCATGACTTTCTACTTTTTTCATTCTCAGTCAGTTTTTGGTGGATTTTATGAGAGATTTTGGGTTATTGCTACAGGATCCATTTCTGACTCAGTTTTTTTTTTTTTTTTTAACGCACATCTTTCTCCCAAGCTAGCCAAGCTATGCCTCTGGAGTTTACTTCAAAGGCATCACACTGACTTCCACTTCCATTTGGTTCAGGTACATTTCAACAAAAGGGCAAACTTGAGAAGCTGCAACGAGGATATCTGATTCAACTCACGCAACGAGATGACGCATGATATTGACTTAACAACAATGAGGTGGGATGTTTACAATATTCGTAGGGAGAAAAGAACGCGTTCCTTTTTGTCACAAACATATAATCTGTCCAATAATATCGAGGTTTCACGAGTTCGAAATGTTTGGAGCAGTGATATTGCACAGAGAGCTAACAGGAAGTGTATCTTGGAGCGAAGCGTTAGCTACACGTTCTCGGAGAGCTGAGAAACTCTTTGTAGGTTGTCTGTTTCTGTCTTGGATGCTATTTTAAAAATAGAGTTTCTCAGTGCTTTATTTTTTTTAATTTTTTTTTAGTGGTGTCAGCTAGTTCAAAAGGACAATTTGTTCATTTTGTCAACAAAACGTCCCAAAATCAACTACTGCTTTCTTATTTCATCAAAATCAGAGGTTTAGTGTTTGATGCTGAGCATTAAGCTTCCAGAACTTCAAAGGTTTAGTTTTTTTCCCATCATGTGAAGTTGCATGCTATCAACCAGAGAGCCTTTGCGACAAAAATATTCTGACTTTTTATGCTGTAAAGTATTAGATGTTTTACCCCTGGCGGTAACGTGATAAAATTATCCATTAAACATTTAGTGAACATCTGATTATGTCCTGGGTGATATATTCACTTGTCTAATAACTCTATATACTGAGTTCACATTACATTGTGAGCACCTGTGTGATGTTTTGCTGTTACATCACTTGAACAATGTCATCACTTCAGCTTTTGTGAAATGCTCAAACTTTTTGTCTCACTCAGCTATTAAAAAAAAAACAAAAAGCTATGTCACCCATTCCTGGGCAGTCACCGCAAAGGCAATTAGCATGCCATCTCAACAAATGACCTTTCTCTCCTCTCTAATTATACAGTTTATTCCACCGCCTTGATTGGCTGCAGGTGTCTCATCTGCAGTTGATTCAGCGTTCCGTTCGACTGATTGGTCAAAATCAAAAGCGATGATTGTCTTGATTTGTCTTATTTCTGAGTTTTGGATTGCCGCGCCGACTAAACCACTTGACAGACCTGATTATGGCTCCCTCAGAGCCTCCCAAATTGGTTCAATCAAAGCCTGATTAGTGGAATCGTTTGTTTTAAGGAGAATAAAGGCTTGCGGAAGCCGCAGCCCTCCACGGCTCGCTTTTGAGACTCTTTCAGCGTCCATAAATACTCAGACAAAAATGAAGACTGCCTTGGGCCACTCGTCAGGTCCTCACACCACTGCAAGTCATGAGAGCAGATGATTGTTGCTTCGTTGTTGCCTTTCAAGTGTCACAAATTTCAATGTATTCAACTGTGACTTTATAGGAACAGAAGTGCCGAGCTGAGAGGTGAACAAACGAGATTACAGGGTTTTTGTCTCTATCAGCTTTACTCATGTAAATACTGAAATTCTTGCCTATGCTTCTTTGCGAAACAACTCAGGCTCAGTCCAGTCCTATTGGGATGCGATCTTCATTTTCAGGTTTTTAATTGGGTTTAGATCTGGACTTTGTCTTTCCCATTCACGACACAAATCTATAGGCCTTTACCTAAATCAATTCATTTCACCTATGGCTTTCTGATTGTTTTTGTCTTGACCTGATGGGATGTAAAGTCTTTTGTACCTTCTAAATGGTTTTGTTTGAGGATTCTCGCCCCCACCCCCCCACTATCGATCACTGTTAATCAGGTTACCTCTGCAGCTTGTTGTCATCGGACAGGACGACCTTCATCCCTGTCTGCTCCATACAATACTTGTCGCAAACTCTAAATTAGTCCAACAAAGACTCTTCCTTCCAGTCCTCCATAACGGCCTGACTTGTGGCGTGCACAGAAGCGAGACGTTCGGTTCTAGCTTCTTCCACCTGAGCTGTGGATGTCTGTAACTACCCCAGGACTACCACGACCTCTACTTTCCAGCATGGTGAGCAAGTCTTAGGAGCTTTTCAGTTGTTCCATACTCTTTCTACCTTTTGGGCTGATGGATCAAACAGTTTTCTGTTGAAGGATTGTTTTTTACAACCTGCTCTTGCTATAAACCCAGCCTCAGCTTTATTCTTGATCTGCCTGCCTTTACAGAACAACCACATCAAAGCGTACCAAAGTAAAGAGGGGATGGATACCAATACAAAGGGCCTTTTTCAGATTTGTATTTGTTAAAAAGTATGAAACACATGTATCATCTTCTTTATAGTCTGCTGTATGTTGGTCAGTCAGCAAATATGTTAAAGTTTCTGGTGCAACATGACAGAATGCGGAATAGTTCAAACACAATGAAAAGGAAAAAAAGGGAAGAAGACAAAAGGAAAGAAGAAAGTAAAGGAATATAACAACTTTTAGCATGGCATTGTTTTCTGAAAGTGCCACGTGGTCCTGACCTAAAGATCTCTCTTTAATGAAACAAGTTGGCCCCGTCAGTTCCTGAGCCCGTGATGTTGTCGTTACAATTCCACAAACCTATCCCGGGAGTGTATTTGTGAATCTCGTACCATTTCTTGTCATAAATTCTGAACAAAAACGGAACCTTTTCAAGGATGCAAGCGCACCCCGCGCGGTGCCCACTCCGCCGGTCTCCCAAAATTTACACACAATCGGCCCCTTCTGCTGCGTGTCGACGGCTGAGAGAAAGCTGGAGAGAAATGGCCCGTGTCAACCCGCGGCGCATACAAATGCGAGAGCACCTTGTTGAGCATGTGTCTCCTCGCGAGACGGTGGGTGAGCCTCATCAAATTGGTCTTTTGAAACTCCCGAACCAAAGGCTAAGGTATACGTGCGAGCGTGCGTGCGTGCGTGTGTGTGTGCGTGCGCCGGCGGGCAGGGTGAAGGAACACCTTGTCTGGTCTGATTTCCTCTGACAGGAAGATGCGAGGTCAGTAATAGAGGACAGAGAGTTCTGCAGAGTAATCACGCTTTCAGACAGAGAGGGAATATTCTTCGTTTGCGCATTGGCAATATGGAAGACAAAGAAAGGTGGCGGGGTGGGGGGGGAAGGAGGAGGAAATTAAAAAATAAAAAATGCATTTCAAACTCCAAACAGAAGCAAATAGAGCAAACCCGACAGCTGCTGGAGAAATATATGAGGCCCCCTTCAACAACCTTTGCGGCTCGCCTGATTTCTGCAGCGTTTGTCCTGCCGGATGATGGATTGGGGAGATGTGCACCATTGCTGTGTGACAGAGTAGCTAGTTAAAAAGATTTATTACAATAATCAAATATGAAGGAGGGGATTATTACTACATGATGGTTTGGAGAATGATCGTGTTAGCTGGGTCTTCGCTTGATTACAATGATAATACCCGCCTCAAGTCAGGGAAAAGAAAGAAGCAAAGAGAGCGAGGGCGAGAGAGAGAGGAAGGAAGGATAGAGGAGCATATTAGCAGTTAATATGCAAGTCTGTTGCATTACAGAAAATCATATTTGTGAAGGGTGAGGGTTGATTCTGCAGGCTGCGATAGAAAGAGCCTTTGCCACCTCTGTCAGAGGCAATGCCTTCCCATAATTATGAGGCGCTGGAGGCTGACTTGCCCCCCTCGTTGCGAGCAGCACCCTTTATCTAAGGCGGACGGGAAATCAGTTGGAGGCCAAATAGGGCATTAACTTGCATTAACCACCACCAAACCTGATAAAACACATCAACATGTAACCAGCAGAGCCGCCTTATCAATTTCCAGCTCCCCGCGCCTGGCTCCTTCCAAGTGTCAGCACCGCAATGCAGTAGGTTATGTGAGCAGCACTGTCACGGCTCTGTCAATAATTACAGCATGCATAATTGATCATAGTTTTAATGGCGTAGCTGGAGATGAAATGGGTTCTTATAGCGCTACACACCTGGGACTACAAACAGAGCTGGAGAGCTGCACACAGTCAATGTTGCAGGGTTGCATCACAGGGCACAAGAGCTGGTGTATGGGTGCATATTTGCGTCTGTATGTATGTTTTTTGGGGGTTTTTTTTCGTTTTTTTGGGGGGGGGGGATTGGGTGTTTAAGTCCACTGAAATTCCTCATTCTGTTTGAACCTTCCCGACATACTCTATCCCTCTGGCTACTCGGCACAGTGTGAGTTCTCGTGTGCTTCGCTCTGCACCACACTCACGATCGTGCATCTCTGAATTTCAAGTATGTGCGTCTTCCAGGCACACCTAACGTGTGAAGAACTGCAGTCGATCTCAGCAGACCTGCATTTCCAGCTTAGCATAACTTTTCAGACGTGACAGCCTCTATCTCTGTGAGATTTATAACAGTTTCCAGGCAAGCTCCTGCCTCCATCTGCGCCTGTAGTCGTTTCGACAAAAGCCTCTTTCACTTCTACTTCTCGCCTATACGGTCTTTCTTTTTTATTTATTTCCATGCGCTCTCACTCATGCGGGTTTTTTTTTTGTTTTTTTTTTTGTTTTTTGCTGCAGATGCTCTCGAAGTTCGACGGTTTCTTTGAAGTGGAAAATTAAATCTTCATTAACAATCTTAATTAGAGTTCGATCTCCCCCACAGCGAGTTGACAGGGAATCCATAGTGCAACGGGGGGAGACCGGGAGCAGAGGTAGAGGGGGGGCTCGGTTTTCGCTCAGGTGGGGAAGGTGGAGGATTAGCCGGGGTAATTAGTGGAGAGGAATTTGGGGCTAAATTATAAGGGAGGTATTTACACTTTAGGGACAAAAGGGGTTAATTGGAATCACCTCCAAATTGCGTGTGTAGTTACTCTTCCCTAGTAACTACTGCGGACAAAGGGGCAGTAGTTACTAGGGATTCTCATCCTGTAACCTATGACAACAGAGACTTTTCCTCTGGTTGGTGATTAGGGCACAAAATGAGGGGTCAAAAAGTATGCCCACTAATCTTCTTTCCTATATTTCAGAACATTCCTTTGTCATTTTTAATCAAATACTTCTTTGTCTGCTGCGAAGGTCTTTAAATCAAACTCTACCCCATTCCTCCGAGAATAACTGTTCAAACTGAGTGAGATTGCATATTGGTAAACAATTTTTTTTTTTGAGTCTTTTGTGAGGTAGTGTAGTTGGAGCAGCAAGGGAGGAGACAAGTAATTAGTGTTGGCAGACAATACAAGGTTCATAGTGGTTTTGCTTTTTTTGACATCTTGGTTCTCTGACTTTAGTCCCCAGTTGCCAAAATCGTACCAGTTTTATACACAATTAGAAACACACCAGCATTTTATTGATCTGTTGTTGGGAAATAGGTCAAACCAAACAACAAGATCTAAACAGTTGAAGTAGGAATAAGATTATTTATCTAATCTACAAATTCGTATGCTGAACTATATGGTCTCCGAACTAAAACAGTTAAAGACACAGATCAACTCAAAAGGTCACTTTAAAGAAAAACAATATGATACGAAAAAAAAGAAAACCCTCCATTTGGTGGAGTCCAGTGATGCAATCGGTGACATCATTCAAACAGGAAGTGCTAGGTCGGCTCCTCCCAGAGACCTGCTCTGGCTGTAGGATCTGAAGGAACAAACAACGGTGAGTACAAAAGAAAACAGAAGTAATTTACCAAAAATCTGCCTTGATACAAAAGGAACATTTAAACTGATGACATGGTTCAGTAGTGTTAGCTTTAAAACCAAACATGGATGTAAGCTGCAACCTAGTGCTACCGCAAACAAACCAGGGATAGTTAGCAAAGCAACAGAAATGTTTAAACTACAGCATTAAGGCCAACTATAGAAAAATAAAATAAACTAAAATATGTGTAAGGGACAAGTGGTAATAAATAGACACAATCTTTGTCATTTTGTCACACTTGCCTCGGTCTGATTTAGGTCTGGATTTCCAAACAAGCATGTTTCAGGTCTGAGTTCAGCCGGAACAAGAATCGACAGCTCAGGACTTTGGTCCATCCACTCGGTAGTCAGTCCGGTGTGCCGAACTGAGTCACCGATAGTATTTCCCCAAGTTCTTTTTTTTAAATCAGTATAGCTGTTATACTTCTTCCAGTTAAGCTGATTTGTCTGTGAATGTAACACACCTCGTTAGGGCTCACAGACGGTGGTATTTTCACCTTTTCAAGAGGAGGAATAAAGTTCTGCAAGCTTCCATCTGCCTCCTCCTCGTTTTGCCGCCAGCGGAGCAGAACCTATGAGCTTGTTACCAGCAAACGAGCCGAAACAGACACCAGCCTGTTGTGGACTTACTTAGGTAACAACCTACGTGCTAACCTAGCATGTAACCTAATGGTTACTAATAGTAATGGTTGCCATTAGTAACCATATCTCTAACCATGGTTACTAATGGTTAGGCACATACCTTTTTCATAATGTAATATTTGTTTGCTTCTTAGTAATCATGCTTATATGGTACGAGGTAATCATCTTACCTCGTAAAAAGCATTTGCTTCAAAACCGCGATTAGACCGACGACTCGCAAACCTTTTAATTCTCCATCCATTCGTCACCATGTCGTTCCTCATTAAAAGGTCTACAACAAAATGACAAGTTTGCATCCTTGTCTTCTTTTACAGCCAACCACTCAGCATCCGATAGCCATTGTTGAAGTGAAATCATCTAAATAAAAGCGATATTAAGTTGGTTTGTTTTTTTTTTGACAAACTTCACCGGAACACATTGGTTGTTTGGATGTCCGTCACGGCAAAGGGGGTCAGTAGTGGCCTGACTTGACCACACCACCTTGAAGTGTCATGGCGGTGCCGTCTTTTTCTCCGATCGACGTCCGAGAATACCAGCAGTCTCCAGGCAGCAGTCTTTTGCAGACGAAGCCTTATTAAAAAGCACATTAAGTGGTGAGAACAGTTCAGCAGTTTTGAAGCCGAAAGTGTTTGAATCCTCAACTGGACCGTGTGTGACAGTCACGATGATTTAGAGCACGCAGCTCGTGTTGCTGACAGACTGTGCTCTGCTGGGAACCGTGGAGGTCAAAAGCATGACATTATTGGCCAGAAATCTTCATTAGGATTGCCTCTTGTCATGTTTTCTGCTATGGTACTACTCGAGGCGACATAATCCCTTATCATGTCTCCATGGAGCTTCTTCCTAAAACCAGCCACTAATCAATCAAAGACACTGTTAATCACTTAGCCCCGACGCTCGCTCTCTTATCCACATTCACATGCTACAGTACTGGGTTTCTGTGCGGAGGGATCGGCTCGAAAACAAAACAATATGTTGCTGCTCAATTAGAAAGTGCATAATGTTGTTAAAAATAAAAGCCAGAGCCTTGCTTCTTTTCAAGCTCATTCAGCGAATGATAGCCATAGTTCACGGCTTCATTGGTCGTCAGGAATACTATCAGAGAGCATCATAATCCACCCTGCAAGTCCCTATTTGTGGCTGCAATAAGCTGAAAAGGAGACTTCTTTTTTTTTTTCCTACCCGAAGAACCAGGCAATTTGACCAGGTCCGGGATTCGGCCTGGGGGACAGGAAGACCCTCAAACGCTGCCCAACATCCGGCGGTTCATGTCCTTGGAATATTTTCTCAGCAGTTCAGGCGCATCCTTTTTTCTTTTTTTTTTTCTTCTTTTCTTTCCCCCTGATCCAAATAGCAGCGAAATATTTCCGAAACGGTGAGGCCAGCAGATAGCGTCTGGACCTCGGTTTTGTTTATCTGCTCGGAGCGGTTTCCAGGGAGCTGGGCTGGTTCACAGCTCCGAGCTGGGCGATCGTATCTGCACCAATGTCTTCCGTGCGACTGCTGAAGACTCGGGAGACTCGGGTGACAGACTCTATTTACACGGCTGATCATTAGAGACCAGAAAAAAAAAAAAAAAAAAAAAGAGGGAACATGATAACCAATTACTGACGTGCAAATAGAGCCGGAGCGAGGGGGAGTCAAGTACGTTCATTAGTGCTTTGTGTCAGATTGGTTAATTGTTCAATGAAGTGCGCGGAATAATAACTCGGCGAGGTTGTAACGCCTTTGGTGAAATGTTGATAAGGATTCACTGTGATCAGATACGCCTGTTTTTTTGTTTTTTTTATATCCTGGATACATTATGGAGTTCTGCTTTTGGCGGAGTTGCACCACCATTCGCTGAACTGGCCAGCATCCAAGCACCAACTCATGAGTGGGTTACCATCATTTTACCATTATTTCCCAACCACAAAATATTCTCTTTTGTAGTAGGGAAATAATTTTCCGTGCTCCTGACCCTCCCTGCAAATAAAAGATATCTTCCCACAAATCGTGCCCTGCAAATGTGTATGCCACATTGCATACAGGCAGACGGTTTTACGTTGGCCAGAAAGTTACATTTATGTCCAACTTGAGGATAACATAGCATTCCGAATGGCTTGGTTCCACTATCAGTTTCATGTTGAAATGGTGAGATATAACTGGAATTGGTCATTTTCAAAAACTCTGAATATTATTAGAAAGTACATTTTATTCAGTAGCTCAACTCTCACACAGTTTTGCAGCCTTATATATTTATTTAGAACAAAATAATAATAAAAAAACAAGTATATATGTATGTACTTGCATTCAAAACACATTTTGCAACATTAAAATAAGACATTTTAGCTATTTCCACTGAAAGGTAATGTCACATTTAAAAAGTACATCAGACCATTTTTAATCCAGAAATGTCTGCTTTAAAACCAGTTTAACACCAGTTCCAGGGTTATTTTATAAAAACTACTTTGAATCTGACAAATGAACAGTAATCTAGACCCACAGGTGTAATCTCTTTAGAAAATTGCTTTTTTTAAATAATTTTTTGGGTGTAAGATGTTTGAAATGTATCTTTATCTTATTAATTAACAGTCTGAGTAACTTTGTGTTGGGCTTTCACACAAAAATCCCGATTGCGTTTGTCATTTTCTCTTCATGAATTTGCACTTTGACGTTTCAGTCGCGCAGTTTGGTGGAAAAGCTGCACATTTTGCATGTTGTGCTTCAGGTTGTACTTCTTCTTTCCCGCTATGTAGCTAAAGGCATTTTTCTTTAGGCTAAGTCACTAGTTTTCTGCCTCCAGTGAGGCCCTCCATAGGCGACTACGTTATGTAACATTTTTAATAAATATTGTATTTATTCAGTCGGGGATGCGAACGTTACTCCACGTATCCAACGGAATCTGACCAAACCAAATCCGTCCCGATTCAAGAGAATCTGAGCAGCAAAAGTTTTAAGCACTTGGTTTTGTTCCCGGTTGAAGATCGGCCTTCTCCTCATCTCGCCTCCTCCCAGCTGCTTCACACTTGTTTGAATCAACGGACTCCAGTTTGAATCAGTTTTACATATTGTGTTATCAGCCCTTTCGGCTCTAAGCTTTATGATTGAGTTATTTACTCCTCTGTGATTGTTTTGCCTGCAGCATTTATCAGATGGAAATATTGAATGCGTTCGGGGATCGCTGATAGAATTTTAATTTACAGCCGCTCACTGCAACAAACACAACGCTCATAAGAAGTCGTCTAGAAAAAAAAAAGGAAACGACAACAGAAACGGCGTATTGTTTTGGTTAACACGAGTCTTAGAACAAATTCAATTATTCTTTTCTCTTCAGCCGTACTCATAATTCTTTACAATGACAGGGAGGGTATTTTCTCCTTTATTAAGAATAGATTGAAGAAACACAATTTATGAAAGTATTCAGAGTCTTTGTGAAGAAATCTTATGAAGCTGCGATGTACAACTTAGCAGGAATCAATCCTAACTAAATGAATTTGATATAGATAACAACACGCAGTGATGGTAAAACGAGAATCAGACGGCGCTTAAACTGCAAAGCAATACCAAGACAGGAGCAAAGTCTGTTGAAGCACTAAGAAACATTCTTTTTTTTTTTTTTTTTTTTTCATCAAACAGGATAGCTGTGCTTCTTATCACTTACCAAAGAATCCTAACATGTTAGTATAGCAGGTTAGTTGGAAACGTCCCTTTCCAATGATGCAACAGTGATCCCCTAATAATGCTACTGAATCTCATGCTACACCATGCAGACCCTCTGTTTGCACAGTTGAAGATTCAGTCAGCCATCATGGCAGAGGGGTTGTTCGTCTTATATTAATTGAGATTGTTCCCGTCTCTCTGGGGACATTCATACAGTTCTACGCATTAAACGTTTGTCCTGAGATCGCCAGACGATGTGATGGAAAGTACAGATAAAGATGCATGATCAAATATTTTTAGTTATGTCACATATTTCTTTCGAGAGAGAGAGAGAGAGAAAAAAAAATGCTCCCCAGAAAACCCCAAAACTAAAAATACTTCAGTTGTATAATTTATTTATCTGATGGTGTTCAACATTTCACATCTTGCAAAATCTTTTCAACTCTACCATGAAAAAAAAAAAAAAAAGGTCTCCAATCTTATTGTGTAATGTTCACAATTTCATCAACCGTCAAAAAACACTCTCCAGTAAAATCGAGAGAAAGTGTCTTGAGAGCAGGATGCTGCCACCACCGTGTTTCCCTGTGGGGTAGCGTGTTGCTTTTGGTGTTTTTGGGAACAGGGCGCCAAACCTGAACGTCAAGTTGGGATTGAACCAAAAGACGTTTAGTTTGTTTCTGAGTTGAACTACGCAGGATGAAACAAAGCCAATAACGTAATGGAGCGCTGTAGCCAAACAGTACATTCACGAGCTGACATTATGTTGGTCACATGATTACTATTCTCTTCCTGAATACAAGCACATTCACCAACTGAGTGCAGCTTAAACTGAATACATTTCCTTTATATGTGAAACCTAACCTTTCGATATCATGTAAATGATTCATGTAGAAAATGCATCTAAGCCACGACTGTTGCATAATACGCATCTTTAATGAATGCAAATGATTTTGATCATCATAATTCCACAAAAACATCTTTATTTCTAACGAATGCAGGCCTTTGCATGTGTCTTTATGTCACTGGCTGCTGCTCTGAATGAATGTTAATGTAACATTACGGTATTATTAAAAATGTTCTTGGCTTTAACCTTTGGGAAACATCAATACGCTGTTGGCAAGATATCGCATTACAAAGTTTACTGCATTGAAAGTGATTACATTAGTAACGGGTATCAGATTATTGCCCATTATGACATTATTTGCTACATGGCACCTTAAAAACCAAAATAAAATTATTGACTGAATTATTTCCTGAAATTTTCATGCTGGAGCATTAAAGAAAAAAAAAAAAAAGCCAAGCCTTAAGTTTGGTCCTTAAAATGTTGATTTGTGTACATTTTATATGTATATATACATACACACACACACACACATATTTAAATATATATATATATATATATATATACACATATAATATATAACCATATTTCCAAGTGATGGTTATGAAACTGATTATATATATATATATATATATATATATCAGTTTCATGAAACTGATTATATATATATATATATATATATATATATATATATATATATATATATATATATATATAATCAGTTTCATAACCATCACTTGGAAATATTCAGTTCAGTCCAAATGTCTCATTTCGCTGCTGCAGCCGGCCTCTCTGGGGTGCACCAGTGCAGTGCTGGGGTGTGATTAAAGAAACTGCTTGTCAGCCTGCTAACAAGGAACTTCAACCCTTTCTGAAAATGCAAGTGTGAATGCTTGTTCGTAAGCGCCTCCTATTGAAAACCTACACAAGAAAGAAAAAAAAAAATCCAGACTCTTACTGGTGGCTCAAATCTCTCACCGAGTCACGAGTCTAGCACAGCTTGTTAGAGCTAAAAAGCCCACCACATGTCCAAGCACACTGACATGACAAACCCCTGCCGGCTGCACACAGCATATGTGACCGAAACAGCTCATTGGTTTGTTTGCGTCTGCTGCCACCTGCTGGGTGGTGACGGTACCAACCAGACGCCTTCCCGGCCTTTGCTTATTTATTCCGGAGCTGTTTGGAGTCCGTTGGAGCATGGCCGCAGTGAGCACCCTTCACAGATCATCGGCTCATTACGGAGTTAACTTACTGCTGCAAACTATCACTCATGTTTCCACCTAAGGTCAATTAAAGCTCTCTCGATCTGCCTCACCCAAGCCCGTGGAAGCGTGTGGAATTTTTAAAAAGGGGAAAATGTATGCATGTGCCCTGCAGAAATATTCACTTAAGCCTTTTCCTCAAAGAACAAGCGGCATCACGAAGACCAGAGGAAGACAGCGGCGGAGGTGTTTATAAGCAGGGGTGGGTTATGGAAACGGCGTCGTGGGGCTGAGAATGTCTCAGAGACCACCGAGACGTGGACACCCAGCAAAAATGAAAGAAAAAAAAATAATCGGGTCGGCAGCCGAGGAGCTTGGTGTGAGCTGCGGGTGGCAAAACCTGGTGACAGGAAAGCCGTGCTTTTGCTGTAAAACAGGCAAGAAGACATGGATGCTGCTAAGAGTGCAGGTCGTTTCTAAAACTCACCAGTCCAACAGTGAAACATGGGGGTGACCGTATCATGTTGTGGGGATACTTTTTTGTTTAAGACATCATCTAATCTGATGGAGCTGATGATCATTGAAAGAACTTTTTACTGTATGGCTGTCCAAACCTGGTAGATCTGGTAGTACCTAAGTGGGGGTTACAACAAGACACAATCTTCAGCTTTTTAGTTGGAGGAAGAAAACCCCCCTCCCAAAAAAAACATGCCACTTTGGTTCCACTTCAGATATTTTTGCTTTGGTCTATCCCGTGAAGTCCTGACGCTTACCTTGGCATTTTAGGCTGCACGTGACGTGAAGACCTGAAAATTTCAAGGGTTATGAATACTTTAGCAAGGCACAGAACGTCTCAAAGAAAACTCCGGCGTAAAAAGCTGGAAGGAGGAATTAAACCTTCATGTCAGGAGATTATCACAGCAGGGGCTCCGGCGCCACAGCACTTTGCCCAAGTGATTGCCTTGAATTTGAATGTCGGTGGGTACTTTGAATGACTAACAGCATTAACTCCATCAAACGCAAGGGATGCAACTAAACACGGAATATCTTCAAAAATTAATGTGATAATATTATAGCATTTGCAGTCTTTTGCTTTTTCATCCAAAACCAGGTTTTGGATGTTTTGGCAATGTTAATCTTTGAGGCGTAGGAGAGAATTCTGTTTCATGTGGGAAAATGAAATATTAATCAACCAGAGTAGAAAAGTGTTCCTGTTCTTACAATAGTATATATGATAGAAATACTGAATTCTTTTTTAAGTGAGAGGTGTTGATGTTTGTCTTGTTTTGTCTGTCTATTGATAACTGTTTCCAGTTCAATCCAGGGCTGTAGTTTAGTGGTGGCAAGAAGGGGGCTACCCAACATAATAAAGGACAAAAGCCTCCGACAGTTTCTTAAGGTAGATGTCGTCTGTCTGCTAAAGGGGTAAATCCTTTAGAGAGTAACATGCAGACTAATTTTGAGAGAGGAAAGTGTAACCACACAAGAACATTTCTCCTTTAGCTATAACAAATCACACCACCTGCCAGGATTAGAAATGACTCGGTCAATATTTTATTGTCTCCAGTACAAATCAAGTAAATCTATGCATTTTTTTGAGTCCCAATCTGATGACGTAGCAAATTGTTTGAAGGTGTACCACATATATTATTAAACATTTAGACACAACATTTAAATTGCATTATTAACATAACATTTAATCAGTATAACAATGTCTACATTAGGATTGTGACTGTATCAGTTTATATCAAACACCAACAATGTTCAGGAAGCTAAAGTCTGGTATTTTTGAACACAGATATTATTTTAACCATAGTTCGTTCAGGCAAATTCATGTTTCGGTAGGTAAGGTGTCAGGTTCAAATAACCTGAGCATTTTCTCACAGGAAAAAGAAGAGAGAGACAAGTGTCTCCTAAACCCGCTCTGAAGCACGCTCTTCCGCATCCTTTCTTTTATTTCTTTTATTTTATTTTACATAGATGTTTAGCAACTGCTTGAAGGGAGAGGCGCAAAAACCAGCTGCCAACACACAGTCATAAATCTTTTCTAATACAATAAAGTCTCCTGTCTTTGTGCATCTGAGGTCTCAAGCGCAGGTCCCGTGTCTCTGGGTCACAAACTTCAACCGTTAGCCTTTGGATGTTTCCTTTGATGCCAGCTCTCAATTTTTGGCTCCAGGGAGGCTGGCATCTGCTTCCAATTTGGCATGCTTATCGCTTTCTTCAGACATCATTATTCCAGAAGGAAACCGAACTCTCACAGTCCTTAAATATAATGATTAGTAGTTATATGGATTGTTATTTACAATTCTAACCATTTCTTTTTTTTTTTTTAAAAAGATATGTAATATGCATTCTGAAATGCTAAGCTAATTCTAAGGCTAACACACGTCCTCTCTGTTTTGATGTAAATCGGGTTGAAATGTGTGTCCAGTGGTTCCAGTGAATTATGCATAGACAAAACTGCAAGAGAACTGTTCACCTACCGGTTTGCTTTCAGCGTTATTAAACTTCCTCACTGGCGTTTCAGCTGCTCTCTGCTGAACTCGTAACTCCTGGAAAGTTGCTCAGGAGCATCTGCAACACACTCTCTTTCAGTGTGAAAGGAAGGCAAAGGGAAGTAAACAGACTGTAGGGGAAAAGTCTGAATTATTAGGGCAATAATGTGTAGTTCTGCAAACGCTTAACAGCTTCATAACTGGCCGCACCAAACACAGCCACAAACGGTACACTAACAACATATTTGATCATGCACACCGCAACTACATTCATTAATAGATGCCTTGATCACAACTCCCACTCGATACCTGGCGTTAGTGTGAAATATGCATGAGCGTTGATGTTTTTACAACTGTGTTTTAGTTTAACCTTTAAAAATAGAACTGTGACCTGGATAAGGATTTAGATCTGTGCTTCAAACAAACACTTACGCCTACACTCGCAGTCGTAAGAGCAAATCTCAGTTGGATGTCAGTGCTTGTAGATTTCATATCGACGCTGACAAAAGGAGGAAAAAAAACTACCACTTCCCAGCAGCAACGTTTGGAGACTAAGCAAGGTAAGACTTCTCGTCCTCACCGACAAAAAAAAAAAAAAAAAAAACTTAAAATTTGATATGCTACATCTGGTGTGTAGTGAAAGATTTTTTTACAATCATCAATCAAAAACCCTTCGGCTCATCAAACTCCGACAAAAAGAGTCAAATGTAATAACTCGGCTTTTCTTGTTTTTTCAATCCAAAACTGGTGAGACAGTCACTCTTCCAACAAACCGAAGTAGCGAAACAAAACACAGCAAACAAACAAGGTGGTCTGTTATTACTCACCTGCCCAGCAGCAAAAAGGGTTAGTCAGCTTCCTTCCAGCCGTCCTCCTTTCTTCTGTAGACTCATTACAGCAAATAAAAGCCTGGCCAGAGTTGGGTTCCTCCCGGCCAATTGTCTGCTCACTTTCTTTATTTCGTTCCCTGTCCCGGTCTTATTGTGTTTTCATGTCTTCGCTACGTCTGCCATGATGTGTGCCCGTCCACAAAAATGTCTGTTTTTTTTTATTTTTACTTTCAGATGGAAAAAAAATAATAACCTCCAACAATTTCTTTTTTATTTTATGACGCTGCTGTAGGGGTGTCACTGAATGGGAAATGAACAATGTTTATGGTTTTAACTGCTCAAACGTGTGACTAAAGAAAATGTAGCAATTCGGTACGGTAGTCAGCTGCTAATGAAGTTAAAATCTGCTTTGTATAGGCTCTAAGTTAAATTATTTCAGGTATTTAAGTTTCTGGATGGCTTTTTTTTTTTTCAAACCTAGGAGAAGATGTGCAAGACTTCTACAAATCTCATCTAAACAGGATAATTCTACACTAATTCTACACTTCTATCACCTGAAGAACATCTCCAGGATTAGAGGACTAATGTCTCAGCCAGATCTAGAGAAACTCATCCATGCGTTTATCTTCAGTCGCATTGATTATTGCAACAGCGTCTTCACAGGCCTGTCTAACAAATCAATCAAACAGCTGCAGCTGATCCAGAAGCTGCTGCTCGCGTTCTAACTAAAACCAGGAAGATAGAGCACATAACACCAGTTTTAACGTCCCTCCACTGGCTCCCTGTAGCTCAGAGAATAGACTTTAAAATACTGTTGTTAGTTTACAAATCACTGAACGGTTTAGGACCACAATATATAAAAGATGGAAGGTTGTATCAACCTTCCAGACCCCTCAGGTCTTCTGGTTCTGGTCTGCTCCGCATCCCCAGAACCAGAACCAAACGAGGAGAAGCAGCGTTCAGCATCTATGCACCAAAAATTTGGAACAAACTTCCAGAAAACTGTAAAACAGCTGAAACACTGACTTCCTTTAAATCACAACTAAAAACCCACCTGTTTAGAGTTGGATTTGAAACTTAATCAATTAAAAATTTAATGATGGAACTTGACTTAATGTCTACTTTAAAAAGTGACGAGTGACTGACGGTCATTGCGCGTACTGAAAACCTTGTATATTCTAGACTTTAAGCGCTTTTAAAGGGTTAGAGGCCCAGCTGATATTTCTCAGCTAAAGTCCAGGTTGGAGTCCTTGTCAAACAGCGACTAAAGTCCCAGAGGGTTAGAGGCCCATTTGTTTCAACTAAATTCTACAAGAGAGGTGTTTCTAGAGCCCCTCTTTTAATGAGGATACCCCATAAGGGAGAATCCTCACATTGATAGGAAATTCTTTGTTGATAAGTAAAAATTAGCCAATAGACAGTCTAAAATCAAACGACTGGAAGTATGTCAAAGATCAGGATCCGCACAAAGCAAAACATTTAGATAAATGGATAACAAGTTATAAATTTGATGGCCGTCTAAATTAATGTTTTGATTGTTTATTCGATGTTAACATGACTTTGTGTTTTTATGTTTGTTATGATGTAAAGCACTTTGAAATGCCTTGCTGCTGAAATGTGCTATACAAATAAAACTTGATTTGATTTTGATTTTAATTGTGCTAAGAGGAACACAACAATGTTTGGAATACAATTGATGAAGTTGCAAAATGTTTTCTTGGGCATTTTTATTATTATTATTCTCAAGAATAAAACTTTGAAATGCAATGTGATGTGAACGTCTTATGTCTCTGTACGTAATTTCTCAGAAAAAACTTGCACACACATTTGCCTCCAATTTGGTGCCATATGCACCCGTGAAAAGTAAGATTTTAGAAACAGGGTTAATTTCTGTAAACCAGCAGTTTGAGATCAACCAGAAATGATTTGGACAATTCTCATACTTCTCTATTTATAATTGCATGGTATTACAGTAAGTAAAACAGCAAATAGTTTTAGAATCTTACTGAAATCTTAGAGTATGTAAAATCTCCTTCACATGAAGACAATTTTTGCCACCATCTTTAAAGTACAGAAGGGTAGAAGACTTCAAAAATGAATTTTGTAATATCTGGCACTCTGGATGCTTTGGTAACATTTGCATGTTGTTGTTTTGGGGTTTTTTTTAAACATGATGCATTAGAGCTTTTTTTTTTTTTTTTTTTGTAATTAACATTGAGGCTCGTCTTTATGGGCTGTGTTTAAACTTCAGACATCACTGAAAGTTAAAAAGAAATTCTAAACGCAAATAAATCTCGTCAATCGATTTGTCATAAATGTCCTCTTGTAAGCCGAACCAAAAAGAAACTGCGGTAAAAATAACGAAATATTAATTAACTCTAATCAACATTTGAAGCCTCCCATGATTCATCTGTGTAAGTAATGTTGTAATCCCCAGGATCGTAGCTGATAGAAAGTGCAGAAGCGTATCACTGCAACTGCATAACTACACACCGTTTCTGTGGCATAAAACTGACTTTGACCTGAGTGCAAACTCCTACACTGAAAGTCAGCCTGGAGCAGAGGTTCCTATTACATCATGCTAAAAAAAAAAAAAAGTGCTTTTACACACACTGATGTGCTGATGTTCCAGAGTGTGTTTCCCCCCCTGACTTATTTCTGCTACAAAGAGCAGAACTGTGAGATGATATGCAGCAGCAGAAGCTGTTCCAAGAGGACTCCGACTGATGAGAAAGTGATGTTTGCCGATATGTCCGGAGGAGTTTTGCATTTAAAAATGCTTGTCAGTCTTAAAACTCGACTCCTTCAGGGGAACTCATTGGGTTTGTTTCCTCCAATTTGCATGTTGGCAAAAAATAAAAACTTCTAGCTAAACTCAGCCGCTTGAGTTTTTAGATCTTTTTTTTTTTCTTTCTTTCTTTTTGAGTATTGCCTTGTTTGCATTTGTTGATCTTTGCTGACATTCTTTTGGGAGGTGATTTCTATCCATCCGTTTGTCCGTCCGTCTTCCATCGAGTCTGTCTCCACAACACACCAATTAAAACAATATTTTATCTTTTACTTTATTAAAGGGGGAGTAGTGCGTAAAATCGCCTTTTTTGAGTTTTAAGTTATGTTAACATGTTATTTCCTCAAAAAGATCCCTGAAGTTTTGCCTTTATTCTCTCATGCATGATTGAGAAATCCTTTAATTGCCCGTGGCAACCACTCAGGTGGGACCGAAACGCCACCTTTAAGGATGAAGGTCTTCCTTGGAGCGCACAGCGTTTGGACTAGCCAGCAGCAATTAGCAAACACCTGGTGGAACTGAACATCTGCTGAGCTACTTCCCACTGAAACGGTGAGCAAAAACAGTTGTTAAAGGTTAATTCCTGGAGGTAGAGTATCAGAAAGAGGCGTGTGTGGGGGGGATTCTTAAAGAGACAGAGGCCCTAATGTCAAGGCATTTCATTACAAAGTCAAACTTCTTTTAAGTCACATTTGATTTCTATTGCATTTTCATAACAACTGAAAGTAGCACTCAGTTATGCCATGAATGATTTCATGAGGCTGAAAAGCATAACAAATGGCCTCAAAACACCTTCACATCTGGGGATCACACCAAGAACGCCAACGTGGTCAGGCAGACTTCATTGTACGTGTTGCTCCGAAATGACTCATGTTTCATGAAATAACCTGAATGGTTTTATTACCGTCCAACTGTTGTACTTTGTAAGGAGACTGGATTATTTACACTTTTTTTTTGTTTGTTTGTTGGGTTTATAATTTAATCAGCCCCTTTTTCCTGCTTTATTGATTTCTGACTACATCTCGGTTGCCGTGTAGAAAGGTTGCCGAGACCGGATGCATTATGCAGCGTTCAGAACAATTATTAAATGTTTTGACTCCTTTCCCATTAAAGCCAAAGTGCTTCATTATCAGCGCTGCTTTATGCGCTGTTTGATTCCATGCCGAATAGTTTGCTTACTGGCCCCGTTTTGCCCTCCATAACTTTATTTTTTATTATTGACGTCTCACCTCAGAAGCCTCGGAGTCGGTGCCGGTTCTCTTTCATCCACATCCACCAATCTGCTCTCCTTCCAAACTTCTTTGCTCACGTTGGTGTTTTCACTTTGTACATATTTCTTCATGCTGAATGATATCAATCCAAGCTGCAATCACTAGGGAACTTAATTATTGATTTTTTTGCCCCCCCCCTTCTTCTTCTTCAAAGTTTATTAGTTACAAAACTAATAAAACAGATCGGACTACTCCTTTTTATGCCATTTGTATTTATCTTGCTTTTCCCCAACCCTGAGCTTAAATTACAGCATTTTCATATTTTCAGTTATTAGTCCCAAATCCCTCTTGAGCAGCAGCCATAAGAGGTCATAATAAACTCCATTGAGAGGTTTTCAGCGCAGAAAGACTGGAGTTTGAGACTTAAAGGACAACAACTCCCCGAGTTTCAAGACGACTGCTTCATAGTTTCAGACTTACAGACTTGGTAGGGTTTTATAACCAAGCTGACCTCCTGTCATCAGGCCTCTGAGGATGCAGTAGGTGGAACATATAGGGTTTTTTTTGGGTTTTTTTTCTTGATTGCTGTTGGAAAAGATGGGCTAATGCATCTGTTAAAGTTCCCATCACAGGGGCAAAAACAAACAAAAAAAAAGAGTCCATAATGTTGGAAGATTTACAATTTATGACTTTGATTTTTGCAAACGAAGAGTTTTAAGCACTATATCACGATTTGAAACTGTGCGAAGAGTGAACTTTGGACAGAGACTGTTGGATGAACTCTGAATGGATCTGGATGAAACACCTTCTGTTTAAGGTTTAAAGCTACTTTTGCCTGAAGCTTCAACGCTTCTGCGGCTGCTTCTCTCTCTCTGGCTTGTCGAGTGTTTAGTTTTCAGATGAAAAATAAAATAGCAGATTTACTTTCTTTGCAAAAATGTTTACGGTCGTCAAAGTGTTTCCCCATTTCCTCACATCAAAATGTCAAAATGTGATTGGCCAAGACAAGTAGTGCATTGTAAAAAGAAAAAAAACATATATATTTATATATATATATATATATATATATGTATATAGTTCTCAAAATATGTTCAAATTGGAATCTGAAATATGATGTGCATTTCAGATTATTTGTACACCCATCTCAAAATGAAGCAAGACTCACTAAAGGTTTCCTAAATCTTTGTTGCGCTTTCAACAATTTTAAATCATTGCAGAGTGTAGAATAATTCAGTCCATATTTGACTTTTCTAAAGCAGTTTTTACTCTGGGTCTAAATTAACAACAGTCTGTCATGATTTCACTGTTTCCTGCCATGTTCACGCTGAGCTTATAATAGGGCTACATGTTAAAAAAAATCTGCCAGTGTAAGTGGTACTTTTATTTAATCATTGAGGAATTATTGACTTAAAACAAGCTCCTTTATTTTGCTGAAAAGTTGCTTGTAAGCCAGGTTTGTCTTATTTCAAGGGTACTAAGATATTTTCACAAGAAACTGGCGAAATGTAGTGTTTTTGCTCTGTGTACATGTGGCAGGATGATGTTTTGCGTAGTTCCTTTCTTTACATTTGTTCCCACAATGAAAAGTGTTTTTATAAACATATACACAGTAACATAAGATGTTGAGTGACGGCAGCTTAAAAATAAAAGTCATGGGAGGGGAAAAGCCCCTGTTGTTGGTTATTGCAGTTATCTGCGACCAAGAGCCAAAAAAAAAAAAAAAAAAAATATATATATATATATATATATATATATATATATATATATATATATACTTCTAGAGAATCTAAACTACTGCTGCATTTATTTCTGGGGTCTCAAGAGTTTTTAGTAGCAACTTTGGTGTAAAGTTTTCCAGCAGATTTTTAAGACTTCAACTTCGGTGCCGTCAAAAACAATGGTCCATCTGTCTTCAAGACAGGCCAGCGGCACATGAGTTTTAAGATTCTCCATTTCGTTACACTTTTTTAAATACAAAATAACCAAAACAAAAAATAAATAAATATCTATTGTACATGAGTTCTCTCCAACCATCCTCCAAGCCTGTATCCGCATTACTTTCCAGGAAAAAACATGAATATCTCCTTTTTTTTTTTTTTGGCTAATACTGCCAAAAATAAACGCATTTAAGATTTAAGAGGGAGATAAATGCGTACAATCCTAAACACATCATTGCTAATCCCATACCACCACCCACAACTCACCACAAGCTTTTTTTGATCTGCGAAAGATAAAACCTTTTCCTGCTTTTGAGCATTTTAACGCTCACTAAAGTAACAAATGTTTACTTATTTATTGATGTTGGCATGTATTAGTCCCACTGATAAAAGTGTGTTAAAAAAAGAAACGTAAAAAGGAGCATGTGATTTCAGCAGATTAATCTCACATAAACAATTAGAAGGAAATGCATTCATTTGACTATTCAGTGGGGTGAAAAATAAACATGTTTAGAAGGAGTTTTTAACTAAATTTGTCCTGACGTGGTTCTTGGCAGCCCTGCTTTCAATACTTTGTACAATCCCACTTTTGTTAACAGGACAGCTCTTGTCATTCCAGTCTTTTCCCACAGAATTTCACCAGTTTAGAGGATTTTAAAGAAAGCTATATTTCACTCTTCTTCTTTGCGCAATCTATTTAGAACAGCGGTGCCCAAGTCCATTCCTCGAGAACTACTATCCTGCAATGTTTAATTCTCTGTTATCTCTTTTTCTCAGGTTTGGTTAAAGCTTTAGGTTAAGGAGTGACATGGCCATTACGCGCAGATTAGGAAAAACTCAATCCTAATCTCATTTGCGGAAAGCACAGGGTTCCACATGCAGTTGAGTAGAGTTTAGCAAACTTTAAATGTTTATATTACAGCAGAAAATAATTGTTTTTGTTTTGTATTTTTGTCAGTCAGCCGGCTGGGACGGAGAAGGCGTCATACTGTTGTTCTGGACGACTTGGAGTCTTTGCTGCAGTTCTCTAACTGGGAGATTTGGATTTTCTTATGTGTGTGTCTCTTACCGTCCTGATCACTGAGTGGGATGGAAAATGGGGAGAAAGAGAAATGATCATTTTTGTGCTATCACTCTGAAACGAGAAAAAAACAACAACCAGATCAATGTGGACACCAATTAATTTGAACTTTACAGAATCTAATCAACTGAAAAATGTTGACAAAAACTACACTTCTTATTACCAGATGTTCTCTCAAATGATTATACGAACTCAAACTACACTACAGTTGGATTTTTCCCTAATTTTTTTTTTTTTTTCCACTGTGAAATGATGCAACTGCAATGAAATATGAAGTTATTTTAAGGCTCTTCATAAGGGTTGCTAGTGCACCATCTTGCCAGAAATACAGCTCCAAATCATTAAATCCCAGTGTTCCAGTCATCATGTCCACAAATGTACAAAATCCGACACCAAGACATGCAGACGGCTCTGCTGGGGGAATTCAGTATAGATTTTTTTTATTTAATCATCGTGGTATGCCTTACAGTCTGCTTCAAAATGAAAAATCTTCTCAGAGAAATGTCACATCTTTTTCTTCTCCTTTTATTCTGAAATTTCTGACAGCGACCGTGCCACAAAGTGGATGTGCTTATGAAATTTCACACTGGACTCAGTGGATCGTGGGCAAAGACGTCACCAACTCCCTGCATCAGTAGGCACAGACCGCCCAAATTTTAACAGGCTGGCTCGGGAGCGGTGCGTAGAGAGCTCCGCTATATCGTCGAAAAGCTGGGATTTTGAGGAAACGCTGCAAACATTTGGCAACCAGTACGAAGCAGTCAGTTTGTGTCACCTGCAACTTTGGCCCGTTTTCCCTGTTTAAGCTAAATGGCTATTATTTTTTTAAATGAAGTTTTGGTTTCTGAGACTCCATAAGCCATTTTAATTATTGTTATATTTGTTGTTTTTATTTGTTTTGGATATTTTTTTTTTCTTTGAGTATGTATACTTTCATTAATAAGCATTTATTATTGTTATTATTACGTTAGTCGAATAAGGTCTCAAAATAATAGTATTACCATTAATACTAATAGCAGTATTAATGGTAATACTATTGGTATTAGTCCAGTGTGAATGGTACTAATATTACCATTATTAATATTGGTAATATTAATATTACCAATTTTATTGGTAATAAAGTTACCAATAAAATTGGTCATTTTATTGGTAAAACAAAATATTAATACCTTTAATATGAATGGTATTAATTACCATTAATATTACCATATTGATGGTAATATTAGTATTACCATTAATACCAACATTAGTATTAATGGTAATACTATGGATAGTTTTAATAGTATAATAATAATAATAACAATAAACATATATTATTGTTTCAATAATATCTGGAACAATATTACTGGATGATTTTGCTGCCTGTCATCCAGCAAAATGTGTTATTGTGACACACCTACTACCTCTGGAGTATCAAATTATGCCTCACTCTTTAGCAACTCAATGGATTAGCCTAGGTTTGTCAGTTGCCAGGGGAACAACAATTGCCTGACGACATTGTGAAGTGTAAATAAAGTTTGGTGACAGTTTAGAGTTGTCTTTGATTAGTAATAAGTGAAACATTGGTCAACATTTGTCGTGTGTTTGCTCGACGGTGTCATTAGGCAAAACCGTAATTTTTACTGCTTGCATCGTGCGCAGCGTTATGCACTTTGAGCCGCGTTGCTGCTGAGATGTTCTCCACAAATAAACTTGACTTGTCTTCTTGGCGACCGTCGGCGTCTGACCTCACAAATGCACACGAGGAAAAACAGCCCAAAGCTCCCATTGACGTGTTCATAAACCTGATGGAAAGTATTTACAGGAGAGATGAAGCTACTGCAGCCGCAAACGATGTGGTGGCGACGTCTTAAATCCCATTTTTGAGTTGCGGGATTTAATGCCGTTCGTGTTTATGTATGCGAATGCCGTCAAGCAAACACTTTTGGCAGTATAACATAACGTAGAGGGCACTGTCGGGTTTTAAAATAAGCAGCGTTTAGCTCTTTAGCATAACTTGCCTTATGACCACTACAATAAAACAGTAACATAGTTTCTAAGCAGAATTCATCTTTAACAAGTAGCTGCTCTCATCCATATTTAAGGACACTTGAACTGCCTGAGTCTGGATACATTTTCCCTGTTATTTTTTAATTAATGCAGCACTTGGCCAGTTATGACTCGAATTAAATATACGAGTTACACACACACACACCAGCGAACACATATCCTTGCAAAAACTGATATATTTCTGGACGCTTTATGTGAGTTCCAAGGATTCAAGTAATTACCACAAATCCTCTCCTAAAAAAAAAAAAAAATCATTTTCTGTGAAAACATGCTTAGAAGGTGCAGAAATAATGGGATGGCAGGAAGCCGATCCTTGAGAAAGGTATTCTTTGAAGAATTTTGAACAGCGAGCCCCTTCAGAACTTGATACCGTCGTCCCCTTTTCTTATGGTGGCAAAAATGCATCGGTTTTTCTCCCACACTTGGTCTTCGCTCTTCATTCGAAACCCTGAAAATAAGAAAGCAAGTTCATGTTGTAGACAGAAAAAAAGACGGGGGACTTCTTCTTGGTGTATTTTGTTGCTCGCAGGTTATTGAAACAGTAATTTGATTTGGAGCCTTTGATCGATCGGTGACGTACTGCTGAGGCACAGAGGTACGGTTGGTTTGAAATAAACTCAGTGGAGAATGGAGTTGGCCGACTGATCCAGGAACACTAAGACATCAGATGATCCATCACACTGCTAATGTTTCTTCTATCTTTTTTTTTTTTTAAATCGGGAGCGAAACGTGCTGCATATAAATGGATGCCTTAATTAATCATTTACCTGCACAAAGTTTGAAACCCTCCAGAGTAAAATGTGGAGATGAGTTTATGAGCCTGTTTCAAAGCTTTTTTCCCCCCCAACTTGAGTGCAGCAGCCATTTCAAAGTTGACGGGTTATGATTGCCTGATGTGCGCTGAGTGAATCATTTATCACTCGGTTTGGGGATTGTGAAACTTGTGAAATTATTTTTGCCTTCTTCTTTTTTTTTCTTCTTTTTTTTTTTTTTTTGTCTAAATCACAGAAGAAGAGACATTCGCTTCTGTATTGGACTGACGGCTCCGTTAAGACTGTCAAGATTGACCGGTCTGATGACACCTGCATGTACCGGGCTCTGGGTGAGCAATTTAAGGGTGTATCGGTTTGAAGAAAAACCCCAAAAGGATCCTTCATAAGAATTGTTGGAAAAAAACTTGAGCCGTACATCCTCACCTTCACATATTTCAGCCTTATTGACTCGTTTTCTTTTGTGTGCTGTTGTTGCTTCAAATGATGCTGCTGATCTCCAAACACGTTGCTGCCCCGGTTTGTTTTTTTCCCCCCCTCGTCATCGTTTTATAGATTGATCCAAACAATGAGCAATCTTGTTTGAATAACAATAGCGTTTGCATACTCTTAAAGTATTCAAACACGTTCGTTCTATTGAGTTGCACCTTCAACTTTAATGTATTTCACTGAGATTCTATCTGACAAACCAACACAAAGTAGTTGATATTCATGAAACGACAGGAAAAGAAACCTCTTAAATGTGTAGCATGGATTTATATTTACTCTCCACTCTGATACCCTAAAATGAATTACAGTGCTGCCAGA
Source organism: Poeciliopsis retropinna (assembly GCA_010277075.1). Taxonomy (NCBI): domain Eukaryota; kingdom Metazoa; phylum Chordata; class Actinopteri; order Cyprinodontiformes; family Poeciliidae; genus Poeciliopsis; species Poeciliopsis retropinna. The sequence continues at coordinate 11,784,415 of VMRM01000022.1, forward strand.
GGAGGTTGTCTCGTAGGTAAAAAATGTTCATAACTTTTATCTTCAAGTTTAGAGGCCAGACGAGGAGAACATTTCCCTGAGAAACGGTCACAAAGCTCCACAGTCGATTAGTCTCCATTTCCAGCGGTCGTTGGACAAAAGGAAGGGCACACACCCTGGAAAGGTCGCCAGTAAATCACAAACATGACAAACGCCAACGAACACACACACACACGCACACACATATTTACGCACACATGCACACGCAACACATCCAAACTACATGCAGAACAACTCCAGGATGTTGCTGCAGGGCAACACTTCCACCAATAATTCTAGCACGCCGCCCATAGAGACATGTCCCAACATTTATGTCGCTTCAGTTACAGATAAAGGTGTAAAAAAAAAAAAAAAAATGTGGATCGTACTCATTCTATCCACAATTTGCACAAATCTGTATAAACAATCTTGGTGAGGATTGTCACAACTCAAGCATTTTTGTCATAATTATGTATTTTGTTTCCTTCTGGTTAAGGAAATAATGAAGGTGTCACTTCCAATCTTGGATAAAGACTAAATAAATAAAGAAGCCGTGTCGTCTTGTAAAATTTATGTACAACCTTTTCTCTGGAAGAGGCGTTAAAATGTAACCCTCCAGCGGTTTCCCGAGAGACAAAGCCGGAAAAGGTCCTCTGTGAGGATCTCCCCGACTTTCCACTGTGAAAACACAACGAGTCACTCAGCTCACCTTGGAAATGTCAAGAGAAAAACTTTACAAAAACACACTCCCATTCTGCTGAATATCTTCTTAAATAAAGCTCTTCTTCTTTGCAAGAATATATGCAGCTTGAACGTTAAAGAACAAAAACATTAAAACATTGCTTTGACTCTAGATATGAACAGGATAAAAATGGTAATAATATGTCGTTATTAAAAGATGTTTTCAGATCACCTTTGGGAAAAGGTGGTCAATTTCTAGCCATGTTTCAATTAACATGTTTTTTTCAGCACATTTTTAAGCCTGTTCTAATATCGCGTTAGAAAAGGTTGATGTAAATGGCAAAATTTGAAATATTTTCCTTAATTTCGCACAAGAGGCATTTGAGGATCCCACGCCCCCCCAAAAGAGTTAACTAAAGGGTAACGGAAATTTGCCAAACAAGTTCGGACATAACGAACCATTCACTGGTTGGTTTGTGCCTTACCAGAGGCACAATACTCAGAAAATGTCTAAGTCCAGAGGTCTAACTCTCTCAATTTTTCTGAGATGTGCACTCAGAAAAATCTCAGCATCCTGTTTGTTTTGGGGTTGTTTTTTTTTTTTTTTACAGTGTAGCATCAACATCTGAGCCTGGTTGAGTTGATCCAGACAAGTAAATGGAAATGTTCAAAATTTGCTTTTTTTTTTTTTTTTTTTTTTTTTGTGCAATATTTTAAAAGTCAGCAGCCCAAACAGCTCAGAGTAAGCTAAGCTAAGGTAGAAAATAAGAAATAGTGAGAAATATATTGAGACGATTTAACACTCTTCCTCACACCGAACTTCCTCCAAATGTAAAACGATGAGATCTAAAACATCACCGCCCCACAGAAAACTAATCCAGATCAGAAAGCCTTTTTGTCAAGGAGACAAACACAGCTGCTCCGTTAAGTGAAATCTACTCCGTTGTTTTTGTGTGCCTTTTTTTCTCTCTCTCTCTCATTCGCTCATCAATTTAACTTTTCATTTCTGCACTCGTTAATGTTCCTGCTCGTGAATGCACAGTCAGGTCCCCGGAGAACCCGAACCGCATTAACTATGCTTATTGCCTGACACAACAGGGCTGCCGCTTTGTTGCTGTGAATGAGTACCACATTACTTATGCTCGTTTTTCCTCAGATCACCATCAGCCAAAACAAGACTCATTTTGCTAGTCATGCTTTGCTCCGAGTACTGGTGGGCTGGCGAAGGGAGGATGTCTGGCCTCAGAGAGGTACCAGATGGGCAGAGCAAATTACCGTCTGAATGAATGAAGACCTGCAGGTACCGCTAAACTGCTCACTGAGCTGAGGTTCTCCGGACTGCAGAAATCCTTTACGTACAATTCTAGACTATAACCCAAAGTCGTCTGCGCAGTCTAGTAACTTTGTGTTACGTTTTAAATCGCAATCCCCGACAATGTAGCACGGCGGGGATTGAAAGTGCTGCTTTGCAATAAAGACACTCCTGAACATACAGGGGAGTGGTCGAGAATCTGGCAGTAATCCTGACTCCCGTGCGTTTCTGCCACGGATTTACATTCTCCAACATTTACCCTCTCTTCCACTTCAGTTGGTTCAAAGCGATGCTGTTGAATGAAATGGAGTGTGCTTAACTGTGGAACCTTTTAACTCTTAATCCCCACTAATGCATGAACGCGGACGCTGTATTTCCGTCCCACTTGCAAAAGATGGAACCTTGAATTCGCCGACGGACTTCTAAAAACTGTTATGGCGACTCCGTCAGAGGCTTTTCGTTGCGTACCCGGCTTACGTGTGGATTTTATTTGTTTTTATTTTTTTGGAAGGATTTTTTTGTGGCGATAATATGTGCATTGTGAAGGAAGATACTTCACAATGCACATATTGTGAAGTATCTTCACAATATACTTCACAAAATGAAGTATATTGTGAAGTATCTTCACAATATACTTCACAAAATGAAGTATATTGTGAAGTATCTTCACAATATACTTCACAAAATGAAGTATATTGTGAAGTATCTTGGATGGTTTTCTAAATATTTCCCAAATAAAAATATGAAAAGTGTAACAAAGGGCAATACTTTGTAGAATTAAGTTTAGCCGCAATTTCAACTGTGAGAAGTCTTTTGGAGTTTATTTAACACAATCTTACTGAATACTTTATTTTTAAAATCTAGTTTCTTGTACAAATATCTTAGTACACTCGAAATAAGAAAAAATCTTATTAGAAGATATTATTATTATTATTAAGCCCGAGCAGCAAAGCGCTGCGAAGGCCGATTGTAATCGTACTGTTTTTTTCTTCTTTCGATTATGCTTCAGTCAAACGAATTAGCTTTTTGGAGGCTTTATCATATTCAAAAACTCACCAAAGTCGGCCGACGTGTCAAGTCTGCACAAAAATTACGTATTTTAAGGCCGACGCAAAAATCGTAACAAACGGCTCAACAGCGCCACCTGGTAACTGTCAAAATACTGTCCGCATCGACATTACTTCCTCCTAGAGACATTAAATATGTGAAATACTTACCAAAATAAACCCAAATATTTAATTTTGTCGAACAGAAATTAAGTCAAATTGAGTAATTTGACTCACCTGTCAAATACATCACAACGAGAAATAAGTCTCTTAATTGTCAACAGTGTATGTTGTAAATAGAGTGCGTAACTGAGCATAATAGCAAGACTAAGAGATCTAAATGCAGTGCACCTTTAACCTTATACTAAAATAAGAAGGAAAAATGGTGACGTTAAAGACGTACCAGTTTAATAAGCTGTACTGGTCAGTAATAGACACAGGGCAATGCACATTAACAGAGCAGCTACAACTAAATATTACAACCCCAATAATCATAAAAAGATATTTAGCACCCTTAATGCAAGCTTACAGTCTCAGAACTGTTCAACACAAGCCTTTAAACAGGCTGAATGTATAAAACTGGCTGTATCAACCACACTATTCAGTTTCTTGAATTAGTAAAGCAGTCTGTTAGCTTTACAAACATTGCAGGCCTGAGGGGACTCGGGTAGCGTTAGTCCTCGGAATAGCAGTTCCAAAGATGGCGGCTCCCAGAACAACCACCAGGACTGGGTTACTCACCCCACAATGGATTACCAGGTTTGAACAAATGTCAATAAAACTGCTCCAACTCCGGTCCAACAGTCCGTTCCGGCTCACGAGCATGGTCCGGTTCTGTGGCTCCAAAACCAGGCAAAACGTTCAGGAAAAGTTTGCAGCTCCAACATGTTAGCAAAAAAAATTAATAATAATAACAGTCCACAGCGGCATAGGCCCAACCTCGTCCATGAACGGCCGCCTGCCAGGCACGTACACCTCCCCTCCCGACCCAGTTCATCACAACCAATCAAATTGCTTAAACTTGATTTTGCCCTTGCCTGACCAGTAAGGTAGAGAAAAGTAAAATTGATCCATTTACTGGCGGTAGTAAAAAACCTTCATTAACAAAACGCTACATTTACTGCGTGTTTTAAGCCAACAGAAATGTGTGTACTATATTGTTATGAACTTTTACACTGGGTAAAACCTCCAATATGTGAGAGTAAAACAGTAACCAGTAAAGTAAAAGGTGATTACTGTTTAAGGTGAAAAGGCCAACAATGCATTATTTTAAAGATATGTTTAAAGTGTGTAGGACAAAAGAGCTATATATATAACCTGAGGGGTTACATTATTATTGACTTATCACTAAGCTCCTACATCTTTCTACTTAGTTATTTCAAGTGTACCAAGTTGTTTGCTCTAGAAACTAAATCAGAAAGACTCAATAAAATGTTGTGTTTTTGTATATCTGAAAACAGTTGTATTCTTTTCCCATTATTCTTTGCTAAATACATCAAAGCAAAACAGACTGGCCTTAAAATGACTTTTCCCAAGTTATGCCATTGATTCATAACCCGACTGAGGCCTGAAACTTGAGATATTTTCACAAGTTGTTTTCATCTCAGCTATTTGACTTTAGCTGTTTGTGTGCTGAAGGGTGAATCTCTGACCCATATCGCATCTGCATGTCTGCATAGAAATTGCAAATTCTTTAGATATTCTTTAGATATTATTTTCAGGTCTTAAAGTTTTTTTTTTTTTTTTTTTGTCACATTAAGAAATGCCCTAAACCACCTTGATGGCAGCGACTCAAGGTGAATGTGAGGAAGCACTCCGCTGATTTTGTGCCAGTTTTTCCATTAGCTTTCAAAACATGGCTGACTAAAAAAAAAAACACACACATACACACAGATGGACGCAAACATTAAAATGATCTTCCTATTTATAGCAAAAGACACTCCAAAGGTGTTTCAATGTACAGAGAGAAGTGTTAGTGATTTTTATTGAGGGTTCGTTTTATATTAAGCATTTAGTGCATGCCTTAGCACCATAAATATCCGGTGACCGATGGAGTCTCTCTCTTAAGCATCAGGGTAATAGGGCTGTGAAGTATTGCTGGCCAGCGATAACATCCATTTAGTCGCATTTTCAGGCCTCTGTTTCTTGTGCCATCGATGCCGCGCAACAAACTGGCAGCTGAGATGAAGTGCTTGGATTGCAGATTCACTTTGATGTATTATTGACTCTCTTCAGAGAGAAAGCAGTTAATGTTTGTCTAAAAATCAATGGATTTGTCGTTACGGCTCCTGTTCTGAAATAAGGACTTGCAGAGAGTTTGCTGCTGCGGCTGCTGCGGCTGCGGCTGCTGCGGCTGCTGCGGCTGCTGCGGCTGCTTTTGCCCGGGTTCAGAAACGCCGGAGGTGTTGACAGAATCTTTCGTTAATTTTTGTCGTGTTGATTATAAAACAGTTTACTTTTTTTTTTTTTTTTTTTCATACATACATCATATAAAACACACATAGCTATTTTTCTCCTGCAATCTGTGTGACATATCAGACTAAACTTCCCGTTTCACTTTTTGCCAGATTTAAAAGCTTGAAAAACTTTCCTTTAGTATTTAACTGAATTGCCTTTTTACTCTTTGGGATTTTGTTTTGAAAGTCTGTGACTTGGGTCAAACACCGGAGTTATTCCTGAGGCTTCACATGATAATGTGCTCAGATTCTGGCCCATCCCTCCCGGTTTGTTGCCCTTTTTTTTTTTTTTTTTTTTTTTTGCAAACACCTATTTCATTGCCTGTTCTTCCAAAAATCAAGCCTTTCCTCAGAGGAAAAACATCCTCACAGCACGATCCTGCTAAATCGATGAGGATGAAATTGCTACGATTCACAAATTCAGGATTTCTTATGAGCAAATGAAACAGAAGAAAACCAGTAAAGTTGAAATTTAGCTTAATCCAAGACTGATTTATTTCCATTAATATAAATTAAAACGTTAATGGTAATAACAAACTACTGGCCATGGATCGTACAGGTGTCTTTTGAGGTTTTTAATTTTTTTCTCTCGTCAATCTTGATTTTTCTGTCAACACTGCAAAAACTACAAAAAACAAATTTTTAAAAATAATTTCACAATTATGTTACAATTCTGTTTGAGAGCCTAGTTGCACCCCAAGCAGTCCCTTTACACTATTTTTGCATCTTGAATGCAAAAATAACACAATGAAATGAAATGTGCTTCAAAGGTGTGCTATATCCCCCCCTTGTGGAAGTATAACATAAAACAGCAGGACCAGATGGACAGTTTCTGTGTTCACCTTTTGGATTACATGCTGAATAATTTCTCTGTACACTTTTTCTCTTTCTGTTTCCATCATGGTCTTTACTTTTATATATATATATATATATATATATATATATATATCATGCTAATTCACAACAAATGTCATCTCCAGGGTTTTTACATAAAAATAATTTCTTTCCAAATGACACTAGCTATCAAACACGACTGTAGGCTAAATTTAATTATTCAGAGTAGTTTAAAAAGTTTCTAAGGAAACCCAGCAGATTGCATTGAGTCGCAGCATTCACTCCTCCTGGACGTTGAAACCGTAGACAACGGCTTGTGTCGTTGTTGACTTTACAGCAATTTGTCATTCAGAGCATGTGGTAACAGTGGAGAGGAAAACCGCCCCCTTTAACAGGAAGAAACGTCGAGCAGAACCAGAACCCAGCTCAATATAAGCGTCCGGCTGGGTCGAAAGCCATGATGAAAATGTGATGCGTTTAGGTGAACGGTGGTGAATGGGATGTCTCATTGACCATGAAGAGCTTCCAGTATGTTTTCGGTTCCATGTATTCTTTGAATTTGTCTGTGTTATAAAATTTTTTAGCCCTCTTATTTACAGTATATCATATTTGGACAACTTTACTCACAAATTATGAGCACGCAGTAGTTATTTTAAAATGTTTGATTGCACCACTGCTGCAATCAATTGTGCAATCATGATGATGATGACGACCAGTGTCATTATCATCATGATCATCATCAAGTGACTTTTTAAAAGAATAGAGCTGAGAACCAGAATTCAAATGTACCTCATATTTTCAATTTTTTATTTTTTATTTTTTTGGTCAAAATTCTGGAATACTCACCAAAAATGAAGTCCCAATGCAATAAAATAATGTAATCCTCATTGAAATTCTGAGGTTTCTTCATCCAGCCGACACACAACTTCATCTAGAAAAAACGGAAATCAGCTCAATTTTATGTACGATTTAAATATCGGTTGCCAATGACGGGTTATAATTGGCATTATTGATGCCAGTTGTTGGCATTTATTGATTGTGTCATTCAGGAATTTTTTTTTGTCTTAACCTTTTGCAGGCCAGAGGAGCTCTAAACTGAAAAACCACATACTCGTATTTTACAGCTGACTTTTTTCACATCAAAGTAAAAAAAAAAAAAATTGTTTCAGTAAACGGTGCGACTGAAAGCTATTCGAGTGAAGGTCTCATCGTGGGGTGATGTCAAATCTCAGCGGTTATCTTCATCTTCCAAGTCGCCGTGGATGTCTGAGAAAGGACAGGGAGGCCCTTCAGGCTGCAGTGTCCAATCAGTGCTCTTTTCAGGCCTTCGATGTGTGACATTAACAGATCAGTGGAGCCATGAAATGGAAAGCCGAGGAGTCCGGCTCACGCTGTTATCCTCTCTCCGGTATTAAAAGTGATCCCCCCCCCTCCTTTCCTCACTGCCCGCCCGTGTAACTTCAAATAATTCACCGACTTACTGCCCAATGCTTTTTTCTCTCTCTCTCTCTTGAGGCCAACTTGTAAGAAAAAGATGAATAAGAGGAAGTGGAGTGTTGTAACAGCAGGAATCCAGCCAAAGTGGAGTGTACAGCCTCTGGTGGGGGAGCTGAACATGCAAGGCAGTCGAGCTGCCTGTGTGCAACCAGCTGTTTCACACTCGCTCCCGATCTGCACGCGGGCTCGTTTAGCAACTGGATGCTTGCGGGTTCGGCTTTCCGGAGAAGGAGTCGAAGCGGCGAAAGGCCGAGGAAAATGTATGCCCTCCTCCCCGGGGAGGCCCTGGATGTAGAGGACAAAACTGTGCAGCGCGTCCGCTAAAAATGTCAGGCCAGAGAAAAATGCTGTGGCCTTTATGTAAAACTTTCTGTGTTTCATTTATAAGACTGTTCATTTAAAGCTACATTATTGGTCCGGTTCAGCTGCTCTAATGGACAACCTGGGCTGCTTGATAAACCAAAGCCGGAGGTCTTTATTCATCCGGTGACACGGCAATTTTCCCCTCACCTCAGCCTTTCCTAAATTAGCTCATCAGGCTTTTGCCATTTCAGGATCCTCTTCTAATAAGTGCATGTGTCTTAACTGTGTTGGAGGCTGTACTCTTTATATGACTGCTACGATAAACTATGTTCGCTTGCTGAGGCTTTTCCTCACAGATCCAGTCTCTGTTTGATTTCACCATGCAGGGAGTTTGAAGAAAACCGTTTCGTGGACAAGATTCTCGCTCCGGTGTGTAATGAAGAGTAATCCCGACAAATATCGCAACTCCTCTAACGAGACGCATTCATTATGATATCTTGTGATGTTGCTCCTACCCCTACGCGTTTTCTCTGGCAACCACACAGTCGAGGTGTGACCAGCACACCGTAGCGCAATAAATAAAACTGCCAGGCGGCACAAAGAAAACACGAATCAAAGAAACACCCAAGAGGCCTTGGCGGAGAAGCCAACAGCTTATGTAGGATAATCTGTTGACTGCAGCCTAGTACTTATTTATTTTACTTTTTTAGAAATAAAATGTGTTCCTTTACGCTCAGGAAAAACTGAGCAATGAAATTATAAAAGTAACACAAATTCAAATGAAAAAAAAAAAAAAAAAAATGCAGTAACATGCATTGAAAACCACAAAAAAGCTTCAATCAAATTGAGGTCAGGAAAAAAACTTTCAATAGTCATGTACTTTCCAACTCTGACCTTTTGTGAGTGGAAAGAAGAAAGAGGCACGTAAAAACAAGTTCTTCCATTGTCACGCGTGCATGCTCAGACTGATACTTACCGTACTCAATGGCGCAAAGCAATCGTCCGTCGTAGCAACATGGTGCAGAGATTGCTGCAAAAATCAGTTAGTGACGCTCCGGTGCAGCAAGCAGAGTTTCTTCACTTGAAACATAAAGTTAACGGTATAAAAAAAATAAAATAAAATAAAAAAAAAGAGAGAGAGAGAGAGAAGTAGATGAAGGAAGTGAAGGAAAGTGGTCAGTCTGAGTGGGAGAAGCAGAGCCTGAAACGACTGGGCAAACATCACTGTTTTAGCTTCAGAGATTAAAGAAACTAGAGACTTGTTTAATTTGGTCAAAAATTAAACTGCACTCAAAAACATAACTCTTTGGATGAACATTAAAAAAAATAATGGAAAGAATTTGCACCTGATTACTTTGCTTTATTTCAGCACTATGTGATTCTGTTACTCCAATTTAAAGTGAATGTGTTAACTTAACTTTTAAGGTTGATTCAATTCATTTACTGTATTTGGACCCAATGTAATTTAATGGAGCCAGCCCAACTAATTTGCAATGTTTTGCACCAAATAATTGACTTTACTTGATTAAGATGAATGCAAATTTAGTTGAAACCAACTTATTTTACAGTGGTACCTTCACACTACTTAATTAAGTTGATCCAACTCATGGAAATTAAGTTGGCTCAACAAACATGATTCATGCTGAAAGAAAGCTATTTAATATTGCCATATGGCAACCCATTTGAACATGCATTTAAGCTAATTTAAATTAACAGTTTAAACAAACTAACTAAACAAACACAGCACAAAAACCAGCTGAGTTGAACATTGATGCTGGAAATGCTCACATTTCTAGATTTGCACAAACATCTGTAGTTTAATGTGTCACTAAAAAACAACAAAAAGTTAAAGTTTTATTTTTCCAGCCAAAACTGGGCTGTGTTGATCACTGATACCATAGAAATCAAATTCCAAAGAAAATAAAAAGTGTCAGTAAATTTGCTCTTCAACTTGGAGAACTGTAGCAATTTAAATCTTGTTTTCGGCTGCAGTCTTTAAAGACTGATTGGTCCTATGAAGTTTTCCTCAAGTTTGGAAAACCGCTATCCCACAAGCATCCTGGTGCCAGCGACCCCCGAAGATCCTGTTCACAAATTAAAAGATCCAGGGTGGCAGCCAGTATCTTAAAGTTCCCGATTGATACGTGTTGATATAAACATGCCCGATTCTCTGAAACATTGTTGGTGTTGGGGTATCTTCCAGGTTCTCTTCCAGGTTCTCTTCCAGGTTCTCTTCCAGGTTCTCTTCCAGGGTCTTTTCCAGACTTTCCTTCAGGATCTCTTTGTGGGACATCCTTTAATTTTTCCTTGGATTTAATCCTGTCAAGCTTTACCTTCAAAGCAACAATTTCTTGATTGAGCTCATTGTTCTCTGCTTCAAGCCAGTCTCTCTCTCTGGACTTTTCTTTCAATGAATCTTCTGCATTTCTTCTTATTGAGATATTTGTCCGTTCCAGGAGCACATTTAACCTTGACAAGGCATCATAATCACTTTTCAACATCTGAATCGTAGATCTCGCTTCCTGCAATTCAAAATTAAAACCCTTCATCTGTTTCTAGTAATTCTCTTTTGCATTTACCAGCATTTTATTTTCTGCTTGCCAGATTCTTACATTATTGTTCCTGCTTCCTTGAGGTGTTCAGTTTCCATCCTGAGGTTTTCTTCTGTCTTTTGAAGCTCCTCGTTTTCTTCCTCCAGTTTCCCGCAGCTCTTCTGTAAAATGTTCATTTTCGCTAACAAGAAATTCTTCTCTGCCATATTTGCTGTGTGGGTCAAACCAAAAACTGCAAATGAATCTCTCTGTGGAATCTGGGAATACAGAGACAGTCACCAGTGATGTCACAGACAGGATGAATGACATCACTGCTTCACATCAAAGCCACAAGAAGTTTGTTGCATATGGGGGAGGGAAGGGGGAGAGATGTTTATTTTTAAACTTTAAAACAAGCATGAAACAAGCAGAAAATGGTGCAAATGGTAGAGAAACGCTAATGATTGGCCAGCTAACCATCACTTCATGTGATGTTAGCACATGTTAGCCACTGACTTGAGTACACTGACTGCCAGGAAAGTTTAGTCTTCTAAAAATGTAGTCTTCTAAAGCCTGGATGTCTTAGGAACATCCAGGCTTCTACATCCTCAAGTCGTGTCTGTAATCTACCTGATTGGATTCATCAGGATTTATGGATTTATATAGCTGAGTACCATTCGGCATACAGTGGAAATTTTTCTCATGTGGTTTGATTTTAGTTTTTTTTTTGTTCCAACTGTAAGCATACATAGTAAAAAGACCAGAGCCCTGTGGTACTCCACAAGTCCATTATCTGAGGCCAAGAGAATATCGTTTGCAACTTTCACAAGTGCTATGATATGACGAGCTCCGAAACGTGACCATGTAAATGCTCACACACTTCGTTAGCAACTATTTCCTCGAGGACTGTAGACAATAAGTCACAGACCTATATCTAATCTTCCCCTATAACGGGGGCAGTAATCTAAAGGAACAGTCCAAACTCATGTGTTCAGTTCTGTATCACTTACTGAAGCAATTGTGATCAGAAGGAATGGGGAAAATAATTGGCCTTAGCAAAGCTTCGTCACAGAATTTGAGAACCATAAATCATTTGTTTCACCTCACAACTATGCGCCACTTTAAAACAGTGTCAAAGTACATTTATTTTAAGTGGCAAAGCTTAAGTGGTTTGTTACTTTTTCAAGAAACATTCGACATGGTAGCCACCAGCAGGTCCAGTCCTCGCAACCAGTTCCTCTTTGCACAGTCTGCTTCTTTTCATCTCCACTTGCATATTGATGACTCGCTACTTAAACCCGGCTCCTGATGCACTATATGACGTAGATCCTTCCTCACTTTTCAAAAATGTTACTGGATGTGTACATGTTTCCATCCAGATGAGGGCAGCATAACACAACTTTAGAATTATTTATTTATTTATTTATTTTTTTTACTGTCAACCAGCAGTCAGATGGAGAGTGCAACACCCCCCCGCCCCCTCCGCCTCTAGCAGTCAGATGTGTTAAAGCGTCTCATGTAACATCATGAATCCCCAAAAAGCCAGTGGGATGAATGCAGCTTGTGAATGCTGCAGCACTGAGCCACTCTGCCTGTGCTGTTTACCCAGTAGGTGATTTGCTGTTCTTTTAACAGGCAGGCTGGCCCAACAGGAGCGCTGCAGCACGACCAACCTGCAGATGGAGTCACAGAAGTAAGGAGTGCTTTTTTAAATAATCCAGCTCTCTCTTTGCTTTCACTTTCTTTCCCTCCGTGAGTTTTTATGAGCTGTGATGCAGAGAACAATTATCTGCAGAAAAAAAAACAAAAGAGCATCAGTGACTATCTTCTTCTTCTTCTTCTTCTCGGTCAGCCGTGAACAGAAACACTCCGTGCGAATCCTTTCATTCACTCTCATGCTGCACACTCATGTGCATACAGCAGATGAAAAAGTAATTGAGAGTCCCGACTCCTACGTATCCATGAGATGCAGCGCTGATGAATAAATAATGGCAGCTCCTTTCAAGCGCACCTTTGAACAGAGATGAAGTTTTCTTCATCTCTGTTCAAGATGAACAGAGATAACTGTCTCATGAAACCTGGAGACAGTTACAGCCAACTCCCCCCCCCCCGGATTATAAACCTCTTATTCAAGCCTCATGCGTTTCGCCTTTCTCTTTCAACGCCCCCACCCCGATTTTCCTTCTGCCATAATGCCCCCCTCCTCCTCTCACCCCTCTGGCTCTCCTTTCATCATCACCAACTCTCGGCGAGATGCAAACACAAAGCTCCCTCATATGTTATGAGCCAAGGATGTGGCAGAGCCCCCAATCCCCTCGTTCACTTTTGTGGAACAACTCAGGCGCCCCGGAGGGGGTCTGGGGGGGGGGGGGCAATATTTTTCTTATTTTGAAAATCCGGAGATAGCCGCACGTGCTGCGGCTCATTTGTTTACGTGCCCCCCCCCCCCGCTACCCCGAACAGATCAGTCATATTAGCATGGCATTAAAAGAGTTAAACGGCGCCGTCTAATTTCGCCCGCCAGCTGATTAAAAAACGGCTGAACTGTGTTGCACAAGCACCGACGTTGACAAGTGGCAGCCATTCAGAGGAGTGGGTGAATCATATATCAGCGTTCCATTCGGCTCGAGCCTCAGCCTGGCCTCCTGGCAAATCCCATCACGGCCTCCGAGTGAAAACGGTGTGATGTATGGCTCTGTTTTGCTTTTTGTCCTCGTATTATTACAGGAAAATAAGTCTGAAAACACATTTATCAAGGCTGCAAATTAGCCTGCCACAGTGACGTGTCAAACCAAAGGCCTTTCGATTGGGGGTCATGTTTCTTCAGAGAGGTGATGAAACGTTTTCTTCGTTTGGTTTGTTTATTGAATTTTTTATTATTATTGTTGTTTAATCTTTTTTCTGCTTTAATTTGTATTCTCTTTTGCTTACTCCAATTTTGTAGAGGTTCCAGCGATTTTCTCTTTCCTTTGACAACCTTATTTTTGCCATGGCAGAACAGCAGCGAGAAGGTCCTGGGTTCGATTCCCGGCCCGGGGTCTTTCTGCACAGAGTTTGCATGTTCTCCCTGTGCATGTGTGGGTTCCCTCCAGGTACTCCGGCTTCCTCCCACAGTCCAAAAACCTGACTGTCAGGTTAATTGGTCTTTCTAAATTGTCCCTGGGTGTGTGTGCGTGGTTGTTTGTCCTATTAGTCTCTGTTGCCCTGCGACAAGACCAGGAACGTTAGCTGGAGCGAGGCACCAGTCCTGACGAGATGACAAGGGTGTTAGAAAATGGATGTTGTACATTAGTCTTTATTTCTTCAGCAATATGACTTATATCTCTTTACTGACAAATCTGATCTGCATTTTCTGCAATTTAAGTCCTTTTAAGAACAGAACTCCATCTCCAAGCTTTCCAGTAAGGAAGTCAAAATTTTTATGTCATTTCATTTTTAAACAGTTGTTTACATTTGTATTATTTTCTCAACTAAAAAACGTTGTGTTGCTGTGCTAACTCTGTGTGCTTTGACTATCACCGATGAGCCGACTATGCAAGATATTCTACTTTTGTACCAAACAGGTCTTATTATTCACAGTCGGCTCTTTTAGGAAATATCTTTGTTTTTGTAGTTTGTTTGCTCATGGCGGCGCAGTGGGTCCTGCTTCTAGAGTTTGCATTTTCTTCCATGTATCAGTTGTCTGACAGTGCTCTGGCTTCCTTTGACTGCCCCCAAATTTTTTTATTTGTTTTTTAAAAAACGGGCAAAAATCTGGTTTACAAACCAGTTTGCTTGCAAGAGACATCACTGAACTGAGCAGGAATGGAAAATATTGGAGACGCACAACAGCCGCCAGAAACCCTGGATGAATTAAGCAGGTAAGATGGATGGACAGTCAGGATGAGAAAGCCTTCTTCTAAAGTTAGTGGCAAACCCTCCCAACCCCCCAAAAAAACAATCTTGCATATAAAAAAATGGCTGCTGGCAAAGTTTTGAGCCCGCAACGACGGATTGACGGTGGAAGCTCATCGAACAGCCCCGGCTCTCAGCTGGATTTTTCCAGGATTGGCTATTTTAGCCCTCGACTGCCGCTGTCCTTTCTGCTGTAGATCATTTTCCGCTCCGACACGCCTGAATTGAAAGAGCGGGTCATTAGCGGGCTCCTGCAGAACTCGGTGACAGGCTGAAGAGTTAATTCGTCAGTCTGAGTAAAAGCCCCAGCGCACACCGTGGGACTTCAAACATCGCAAGGGTCTTGAACGCGTCACGCCGCCGGAGTTTGATGTAGCATGTTGATGCTAACTTCTGTCACGCTTTGCGAACTTCGCCTGTCACCTGGAGCGTCTGACAGACACGGATGTAATGAGGAGCAAGTTGCTCCGCTCTTGTTGTGAGATTTTGACTCAGGAACAGCTGTAGAGGTGCTCATTGCTGGAGGCAAAAAAAAAAAAGAAAGACTGTGCATGATTCACAGCTGCTTAATGTTTCCAGAAAATGTCAGAAAGGACTTGGTTAACTTTTGCTGTCTCAGACTACTTAACACATCGTTGTGAATTGCCACAATGACCAAATCACAATGATGACAAAGTATTTTCTTTTGTTTCTGGCAATGATAGCTTTTGTTTGAGATGGCTGAAAGAACCAACAAGTTTTTTAATCCCTCTGTTACTTTCTTCAGACAAGATGCTTACTACTTGTGACTACTCCACAGAACCCTTTCTGAGAAAATCAGACAGCGCCTTTAATCACAAAGTCATCATGTCCTGATCTCAGCGCGGACGTGAAGCAAAGTGACTGGTGTTGTTCTGGTAAGGGTGACAAAATGTGTCTAAGGGTTTGGAACTTCAGACGTCATCGTCAAACAGAGAAAACACGGGAGAGTGGCGAACGTTTCCAGGAGTCGACCAAAGCGACTCTAAAATGGCACAAACCTTTTTACTCGATTAAACAGACCAGTGAAAACCGGCCGAGTCTGGATCTCTAAGTTGAAGCGTTTTGGCTCTCTGCTGAAGCCAAAGGATGACGATGACATCAATTGTCATGATCCACGGGTCTTTAATGTTTCGGTTTTCTCCAAAAGAAAAACAAAGCAAAAACCTTTTCTTTCTTTTTTTTTGGCTCCATTAAGTGAATCGAGTGTTTCTGGCCTCCGGGGAGCTTGGATGACTGAACGCTGATGGGAGAATTCAGAAACCTGATTGATGTGTTTGGGCCCAGAAATACTTTCTGACGGCTGAAGTTGTCGTGATCGATGGGTGCGCTTCTCTTTCTCTTTTGCGTTTCTTTTCCGAGACGTGTTTATGCTCGCGTCGCTCACTATTATTTCATTTCTTTGTCAGTTTCTGCCTCTCTCTTGTGTTCTCCTCCATGCAATTTGTTTTATTATCTCTTGTCATTGCTTGGCTTTTGTCTCTTTTTGATCTGCAGATGATCTTGTGTCTAGTTCGGCTTTCTGCGCGCCATACTTATTTATTAGTTTCATTCGCTCAGTTTCCTCTGTTCAGTGCTCTCCGTCAGTCCCCTGATCAGACTCTCCTGGTTCTCATGTCACTGACCGCGAGTTAGATGGAAAGTGCTAGAATAAGATGTACAAGGGACAGGGATAACAGCGGTGTAGGGGCAGATTGTGAGGCACAGATTAAGATTGTGATTTCATTTGGAAACCAAACCCTCAAAGTCTGGAGGAAGAGCGCAGAGTCACACCGTCCAATCTGCTTTTGGGTCCGGCTTGAAGTTCCCAACTGCAAGAGTGTGATGCAGGGAGCAATTTCGTCTGCAGGTAGCGACTCACCTGGTACGGTCAGGCGAGTCTGAAGACATCGGCCCCTCAAACACGGTCGATATGAATGACCTGGACAGCACTGAATTCAAATGAATAAAACCTCATTGATCATTTGTGATGTATTGTCAAGAGGCAGGTGAGACACGACAGTCAATCGATGCAGTTTTTCCATCCCTCTCCCTCCCCCCCCTCCTCAAAAAGGACAAAGTGACGTACACTGCGTGAGTTCATAGTTTCAGGCTGAGGTTTGTGTAGTAAAACTCATTTCTTTCTCTTTGTTTTGAAATGAAAAGTGTCTAAGAAACATAAATCACAGCTGCCACACACACACATGAGTTATGTCTCCCTCTGCAGACATTGAACTTTAACATCAGATCAGTTGTGTTACTGTATCAGTCAAATATCTGTAATATAATCATTGTGAAAAGATGTTGAAATTAAAGATGGACAAATCGAACGCAGAGAAAATGAAAACATTTTAAGTTTCTTAAAGGGTCATTCAGATCAGTCCTGATCTGACAGGAAAAAGTTTGCCACCCCTCCCATAAATGAATGCTTGGACTACATTAATCTGTGTGTAAATGGTCTATTTAATATGTAATTTTGACTGTTTAAATATAATGTAGACTAAATTAACTTTTTTTTATTTATTTTTTTTAACAATTTTCCATGCAGCTGCACATGAAGACCCTTTCTTTCGTTTCCCTTACTTTGTTGTCTCTCAGCCACCGGATGGGAGCCACGTATTTTGGGCCCTGCAGAATTTGGCCCCAGAGCTCTTTTACATTTTTACACACACACACAGACACACACAACCAAACCAAAAAAATAAAAATAAAAAAAATAAAAAAGCAGGCATCGTCACCAGTCTCCCTTTCTCTCCTCTGTGTGCTCTCCTTCTCCCTCCCTCTCTCTGTCTCTATCTCTCCCCTCTTCCTGCTCTTTTCCTGAGTGCCGAAGTGGAGATCGCAAGTGCGCACCGTGGCGGCGCTCCGCGTCTCACTTTACGGACTTTTGCCACGCCGAGGAGCACCTGCCCGGACGCCCGGATATTTTACAGGATCGGGGGGGAGAGGCGGGAGCGTCAAAGGAAGTGGGCAGCGCCTGTCAGCGGGTGGACGTCTGAGAGAGGACGGAGAAGCGGCCGGAAGGGCTGGACGGAGCGCGGCGCGGCGCGGCGGAGCACCATGGCCTCCAAGGAGAACTCGGCGGCCGGCTTTGTCAGCGTGAGCCGGGAAATCACAGGTAAGTTTAGGAGGAGTAGAGTGGGGTCGAGACGTGTTTTAGGAACGAACGAGAGGGATGCGCAGGGGGACAGATCACTGGATGTTTTTATTATTATTATTATTATTATTATTATTATTATTATTTCCCTCTCTCTCTCTGAATGTGATTTAAAACCACTTTAACACCGCACGCAAAAACAAACTAAAAAAAAAACTGTCACGCTCGCTTGCGTGAACTGTGGGTCCTATCGCTCTACGTGCGTGGATGGACGCTCACTTCTGGCGCTCATCTGTGCACAAAAAATCTAAACCTGCCTTTTACCGCGCTGGGTCCAGTTTATTTGATATTTTTCAGCCTTTAAGTGCGAGCGCGCTGCACTTTATGGATTCATTATGAGTTTCTCTCCTCCTCTGTGTGCTTGTGTGTGTGTGTGGGAGTTGGGATGTGACTGGGAGCTGTTTGCGTGCAGAAGGCTGTAGCAGAATGCACTGGGTAGGGTGGTGGTGTGTGTGTGTGTGTGTGTTACACTGTGAGTCCTCGGACAGTGCAGCCCACAAAGCGCATCAACATGTTTAGACGATGGGATGTCAGAGAAGGCGCGTCTCTCAGTGCTGATTATCCTTAAGTCCCGCTGTTTACCAGGTCAACCTCGTCAGGCCCCTTCTGTCTGAGCACCAGGCGGCCATTTGGGTCATTAACTCACCTATCAGCGGAGGGCAAGGTGGAGAAGGGGGCGGGGATGAAGCTTCTGAGAAAACTGCTGGAAACTGTAGAAAGACTTTGTGGATTGTGGAACAAAACAAAAACCAAACCATGTAGCATTC
The DNA here is from genome assembly GCA_010277075.1 of Poeciliopsis retropinna. Taxonomy (NCBI): domain Eukaryota; kingdom Metazoa; phylum Chordata; class Actinopteri; order Cyprinodontiformes; family Poeciliidae; genus Poeciliopsis; species Poeciliopsis retropinna. Next base: position 11,802,908 of record VMRM01000022.1, read on the forward strand.
AGAGGAAGGTTATCAGGTCAGAAGAGACCGAGACGGATTTGCATTCAAAAAGACGGTGTTGGGTGACGGCATCGCTGTGTGGTGATGCCTTTCCGGCTTATGCAAATTGCCGTGTTTGATGGAAACCCAAACACTAACAATAATCGCACCATCCTGGCAAAACATGGCGGTGGAAGGATGATGCTGTTTGGATTCATCGTGGAACACGGCCAGAGTACACGGGGAGACGAATAGGACTTCATAGACTAGAAGAAAGCTTGTCTTGTACAGGCCGGCGTCCTTACGATCCAAAGAACTAGTTTTCATTCTTACTGATTCCTCTACAGTGCCCAGAGTCGGTCCCGCACGTTTTAGTTCTCTCCCTGGTGGTAGTAAATGGTAAAAATGGTAAATGGACTGAACTTATATAGCGCTTTTCCAGTCATTTTGACCACTCAAAGCTCTTTACACTAGAGTCACAATTCACCCATTCGCACTCACAAACACACACACGTTTATACACCGATACGCAGACCGGTAGGCGATTTGTGGTTAAGTGCCTTGCCCAGAGGCACATTGACATGTGGCAGGAGGAAGCTGGAATTGAACTTACAACCTTTCGATCGCAAGACGACTAGTAACAACCATTTCAGCATGTCAGTGTTCTTCGTAGACCTTCTAATGAGCCATCATTGGATTCCTGTGGTTTAAACCAGGGAGAGAACTAAACCATGCAGGACGCCGGCCCTCCAGGACCCACTTTGGGCCAGAGATCGTATATAACCCTTGAAAGAAATTTCAGCTACCTGTCTTGTGAGGAAAGTTTAGTATTTTTGGTATTGCTAAGCTGTGGATGACTTCAAATGTTGCTGTATTAGCAATAAACTGCTTACATTTATTCTGAGATGAAATGTACACTTTTCCCATTGAAATTGTCATTCTTAACAGACCACTACTGCTTCAGGGTTGCACAATTCAACTTGTTAGCAAGTTAGACATTTACATTAGCCAGCTAACATTAGAGGCCAACCGCAATGCTCTGGCGTAGGACTGCTCTTAATTCCAAGACTTACGAATGTTTTTAACCATTAGTAAGTTAAAAGATTCATTCAACATGCAGCTCAGGCTCCGTCGTTAGCATGAACTGCCTCAGGGCTATGAAACTTGACTTGCTAGCATGTTAGACGTTAGCATTTTTGGCATTGCTAACCTATGGAAGACTTTTAAGTGCGACTGAATTAGGAATAGACTGTTCAAATTTATTCTCAGAAGAGCACTTCCAACTTTTGCCTTGACAACCACGGTTAAAATGCGCCATTAATCACCAGCTGCTGCTTTAGGGTTTCAAAAACTCAGCTTGTTGACCTTTGTGTTAGCTTTGCCACTAAGCCAGCTAATGTTGGAGGCAAAGCGCGAATCTCGCTCCGACACGGAATCATTCATAATTCCAAGTCTTATGAAAGTTTTTTTTTTTTTAATTTTTAGTAAGTTGCAAGATTCCCTCAACACTTTATATGTAAATATGTGAGCCTTAAATTACACAAACCATTTTTTTGTCTTGATGGTGTTTGGTATCTAACATGCAGCTAATTTTAGAATTCAATGGCTATTGAATATTATATCAATTTGAAATGTAACATACACGAATATAAGTAGATAACTCAATTGGCTGGTATTTTTTCTGCCCTGTTCGTTTTTGAAACGTGCGTCAGTTTTTCAAACATTCAGAGACGAAGTGAGCAGGGGAGTCTCTGTTTTTGCTTCTGTCCTTCCTCCTCCCACTGTCCCTCTTTACACCTTCGTGAGCAGATGCCGAGGTCACCCGGGCAGGCCACCGGGGTGCCGCATAGTAAGTTAAATGGTTTAAGTGATTGGGTCCTTAATGCCCATAACTCCGTGTTTGCCTTCAGCTGATCCCTCCTTCAGTCCACCAGCGAGCTCCCCGCCTCATCCTCCCCGCATCTGCTGCCGCTCGATCAGGCGTGACAGCCAACTTCCACCGCCGCTGCTGGATGGGGGAGAACCGCAGTCTGGTGGGAGAAGTCTGGGAGAATTTGACACAATGGAGTGTCGTGACACAGCACGACTCGCTGCATCTCCATCTGCTGAGCTCCGTGAGGGCTCATTTCGAGTGGCGGGCTCGGTTGGGATGTGGGCCGCGGATATATCTCGCAGCTTGTTGGCATACGCCTGTGTTTGCCGTCAGAAGATATAGGTCGACATTATGTTTGTGTAATAGCGGAACATGTTGTGGCTCAACACTGGAAATTGTAAATGGAGGCCTCGAGCGCGTCTCAGTGAGTTACAGGAGGGTCGACCAGCTTGACGTAGTGCGACTCTCTCGCAGGTTGTGCATCGGCTTTTGGAAAGAACTCAGACTTACTTTTTCGTGTTTTTCCACATTGCAGCTGTGAACCGTTTTAAGCAGCACGGTACTATAACGTAGTATCGAATTAAGTCGTGCACAACTGTGAGGTGGAAAGAAAATTGCACGTGGTTTTCAATTTTTGTTTTTACAAATCAAGAATGAAAACTGTAACAAGCATTTCTGTTGAGCCCCCTTAACCTGATGCCACAAAATGAAATCAGGGTCATCAGAAGTCTCCTTATTAGTTGATGGCATTGATGTAATAAAACAGCAATAGTAAACTAGCGGTGCAACTAATCGATTAAACTATCGATTATTCTGATGATTAATCTAGTAAAGATTTTTACATTTCGCTGATTTTTCATTTAAACACGTAAGCCTTTTTTTTCTTTTTTAATGCCTAATAAAAATATTATAACTTTAGTGAAGTTATAATATACCAGTTGAGGAGTTTTGGGTAAAACATATTTACATTTGAAAGTGTTATCTTAAATGCCAAATGTTACCATTATTTGTGCAGTTTTGATGTAAATAAAGCTCTGAATGCGTTAATTTGTCTTTCAGCAAATGACCTTTTCCTTTGAGTCTGTACACTTCAGTTAACGATTAATCGATTCCTAAATCAGTTGACGATTAGCTCAATAATCGATTAATCCGATGAATCATTTCAGCCCTGCTGCCCTGTGACGCCCCTCTGAGGTCTGTTAGAAAACCAGGTCAACAAGCAGCTTTGTGAACACCAACGTACTCGGCAGACGGGTCAGGGAAAACGACGGAGAAGTTTACAGCAAGGTCGGGTCATAAAACAATAGTCAATGCTTGGAACATCTCACTGTTCTTTGTTCACTAAATCTGAAAACCAAATAGCACGGTACACCTCCAAACCTCCCAACGACACGACTTTTCAACCTACAATCGACAGACTGGGCAAGGCTAGCGTAAATCAAAGCAGACGGGAAGCCTTTGGTAACTTTAACTGGAGAGAGACCTGAGGCAAGGTGTTGGAATCTGTTGACAGCTCTCTACAAATCTACCACCAAGACATGGCCAAATGCTTGAACTCACGAGGAAGGAACGGAGAGCGTTAATCACAGTAGCGATCGTTTCGGAGCAGCTCTTGAGATCCATTGATCGGGTGGAGGAATCTTTTAGCAAGACTGGTATGTCACTCCACAAATGTTATTTATTTATTTATTTAAAAAAAAAAAAGAGTGGCCAGGAAAAAAGTCATTGTTGAAAGAAAGACATACAACCACAATTCACACAATCCATGCAGAGGATATAGCAAAACGTGAACGACGGTTCTGTGGCCAAATGAGAACAAAATTAGACTTTTTGTTGAAAAATACAAAATGCTAAGTGATAGATCAAGCTAATAACTGGGTAATTCTGGTAGAAAAGAAAAAAAAACAGAGTCTGCTAAGGACTTGAGACAGGGGTGCAGGTCCACTTTCTATTAGAGCAGCCTTTAAACACAAAGAACTAAAAAAAGAATGATGTGGATCAAAGCATATCCTTGTGTTAGGATGGTCTAATCAAAGCTCAAATCTTAATCCAATTAGAAAAAACGATGTTCAAAGACATCCTCTATCCACTCTGGCTGGCTTTACAAAGCAGATAAAGCAGAAAGTTTGACACTTCTGAAACCTGACAGCTGGTGGTTTTACACAGTTGTGGCTTTAGAGGGACGATCACAACTATAAGCCAAAACAAATGTGTAAAAACAATGCAGTTTTCCTCCATTTCACAATCATGCACTACTTTTTGTGGCACATAAACTCCATCCAAATAAAACTCAGAGGTTTACAGTAACAAAAATTGGAGGTAGGAAGACTTTTGAAAGGCGCTGTCGCTCTGAAACTGATCCACCGAAGTGAAGCAGGGATCTCGGTTCATTCTTGAGCGCATTGTTTTCCATATGGCTGTTCTCACAAGCTCCTTGTCTCTGACTGAACTCTATGGCTGTCTTTAAATTAGCAATTCATGTTAACAATAAGAAATGTGATTTTTCTTTTTATGTTTTCACTTTTGCAATGAAACGTAAGCCCCTTTTAAGAAAGATCTTGAGATGGAAGAAACGCCGATCAACAAATTATCTCCGAACGGTTCCCAAATAAAGGTTTTACTGTTCAGATGTCGAGAAAATTATGACATGAAACAAAACCGAGCACCAAATCGTTGACTTCATCGTCATCTTTCCTTCTTATTGTATATTACACTCTCTGGCAGGTTCCTGTTCAGTTATTCAACCCCAACATAAAGCAAATTTTCACATGGTGGTTATCATGGCATGTATTTTGTTAAATCTTATTTCCCTCTTCTAGCAAGTCATTCTTAATGGAGAAAGCGCAGTTGATCATGTTCGAGAGCTGTTAACTCCGAAGCTCAGAATATGATTTACAAATATTTCACTCAGAGGTGAAGACCCAATGTGCTGAAATTGCATCTGTGCTGATATAGATGTCATAATTCTTGTGTTATATTGGCAGTGAATTAACCATATTAAGTTGTACTTCTCTGTCAGCATTTAGCTTTAAAAGGTTCGTATCAATTTAAATAACTAAATGGGGGTCGGAGTGAAAAGGTGGGATCCGAATTCACATGGGAAATTGGCTTCCCCGCCCCCCAGTCTCTTCATTTCAGGGATTTAACGTAAGCAGAAAACTAACAGAAAATTGAGGTTAACAGCTCAAGATCAGTGTTGCTACAATCGATACTGACTGTGGTTTTCACCTTAAATATATGTATAAACGCCATTACAACAGTAGTACCTCTGTTCTTCTGCTCATAATATCTCGAGCTGCTGCTGTTGCTATAGCAGCTCGAGATGTTACTGTGTAGTTTACTGCAGTTTTGCATATAACCAACATTTGCATAAACGTAAAATCACTGTGTCCTTTTCATGATTAACTTGAGCTTTTTCTCTTTTTTTTGGCATGAAGTGTTTGTACAACAACTTCAGTGAATTGTAGAAACAAAATTTGGAAGCTTGAATATATTGTGATTTTTTTTTTTTTTTTCTAAAACACATTAGGGTCACATCTGACATCTTTTTTTATTTAAAAAAAAATTTTTTTTTTTTACTTCTGGTGCAGTTTTGGATATTTGACCAATCAAATATATTTTGTAAGTTTTCTCACTGAGTTACTGACTAAAGTTGGCGCTATGACAAGGCCTCTCCAGATGGTTAATGTTGGCCTGCTTTACAATTTTAATGTGTTTTTTAAGATCGTTAACCTGCTGGAACATCTAAAAATTTTAAGAATTTCCAGTAGTTATTTTTATTCACTTATCATGTCCAGTTTATGAAGTGAACTAGTTGCACAAATAATGAACTATTTGTGCAAATGCTCCGTATCACACAGACACAGCAATGCTGATGTTATTTGGTTTGGAAATCTCACACTGACCTCCTGAACATTCTGTTCATTGTGCAAAAATGGCTACATATATATATATATATATATATATATATATATATATATATATATATATATATTACCAGTTCCAGGACTGGGACAGTGTTAATCCCTCATTACAAAATAATTATTGTTTATGAATGGGGAAACTGTCCCCATTTCTGTGGTTGAAGTAACTTTCAATGTCTCCACGCTGCATGTGGGGGAAATCGCTTGGTAAGGACCCACCAGGGAGCAAAAAGTAAAAAAAAAAAAAAAAAACAGCAATATTTTGGCAAGCGGCGTTTTAACTTCAACCAATATTGATTATCAGTAAAGACGGTGCTTACTTATAAGAGCTTTTACACTAATTCTTCGGCCCTGGCTGTATATTTATATTGCATAAATTTTCTTTGTAAAACCCTTTAGCTGTCTTTTAAGTTATTAATTTAGATCACTGTGTATTTCATATTCTCTCTCCCTTTGTCTGTCTCTTTTTTCTTTTTTTTTCCCCCCCAGAGAGCATCAGGAAGGTTTTGGACAAACAGCCCATTAAGTTTGTGCGAGCCATCAAGCAGGAGACGAGAGGCGGCAAGTCAGAGGACAGAGTCCTGGTGAGAGCCTCCGTTTTCTTCCACCAACAGAGGCCATATTGGTGAACACCGGTCGTTGGCAACTTGACATTTAAGCGCCTCAGTCGGACCGAACTCCAAGAAACGCAGGGAGTCGTAAGAAGTCGCAGATTGCGCTTTGCTTCGCGAGACGTCCGACAGACGCGTTGCAAATCAGGCTTAGGACAGATGCCGCCTAAGCAGAGCAAAGTGGACACCATGCCACTGCCTACTGAGTTCCTGCTGAGAGTTTATTAGATGTGGCAGGATGACCTTAATGCCACAAGCGGGAGTGGTATGCATGTGTGCGTGTGTGAGAGCGAGAGAGAGACAGAGAGAGAGCGTATAAGCCCGGACGTCGTGTGCTGGCGTGGCGTTTGTCGAGTTCGTTTTAAAGTAAAGAAAATGTGGATGCCAGAAGGCCCGTGGGCAGCCCGCGACGCCCCGGGGGGAACCTGCCGGCGCCGCTGTTTACGACATGGTGACAATTAGTCAGCGGCGTTTAGTGACCGATCGCTTACTCACACGGTGTCGTTATGCACAGGAGTGAGCTCATTACCTCCCCCTGAAGACAGCAGGACGCACATGCTGATAAGTGAATGAGTCGCTCTCCACGTTCTTTTTTTTTTTTTTTTTTTCTCAATCTCTGTTATCTTCCATTCTGGCATATATTTTTATTGTTCCAGCCCCAGCCCCCCTCTCTTTATTTTCTTTCCCTCCCTGCCTCCTTGTCTGTCCGTCTCGATTATTCTCCACCCTGTCATCTCCCCTCCACCACCACGCTTACTTCCTGTGCTTCTTCTCCTCTTGCCCTTCCCCTCCTTCCCTTCATCCTCCCTCAAACCTGTTAAGGAGTATTGAGCTCCTCTTACCATCCAAAGCAATTCAATTAGGTCTTTGCCTTACAAGACTTCTTTTTTTTTTTACTATCCAAATAAACCCTGGCCGCTTCTGCTGCTAAGCGATGGGAGGAGGGAGAACTCATAGACTATTTGAATTCATCCCAGCTCGTTGTCAAGGTTTCTCTTTCTTTAAAGGTAATCTTTTCGCTCTAAAGAATGCGTTTACCTGACCGTATGAAGGCTGAATAGACGGGCTTGTAAAATGGGGCGGTTTATTCAGCCTACGCTGTGCACCGAATACCCACAATACAGAAAACATCGCAAGCGGCGAAAGGGAGGCGTCCGTTTGACGGAGTCGACTCGTTACGCACGGCGTTTTGCAGACGCGTTCGTGACCTAGGAAGTTAAAAACCCGCTGTAATTCACACATACAAAACTAAAACACTTAAATGTTATGCACTGTTTCCTTCTGTGAAAGTTTTTGTAAGTGTACCATGTCACATCCCAATAAACTGCAATGAAAGTTACGATTTTAATAAGTCCAAATGTTGACCACAGGAGGTTTTCTCACTTTGCAACGTCTTTATCTTTTTTAAGCCCGCAGGAAAAGGCTGCAGCAACTTGCTCCTTTTACCTTCTTCGCATGCGGATCTGGAATGAACTGGTCAAAATCGTAGTCGTCATTACGACATCTCCCATTGTTCCCAGCTTTTTATGGCGGTAGAGTAAAATAGATTAGCGTTTTATGCTTCTGGTTTATGTATATCATTAAGCCTTTGTTCTAAATTTTGCTCCTTCTTCCAGCCTCCTTTTTCGCCTCTGGAGGTTTGTTAATATCCAACTGTCATTGTGTGTTGACTGTACCAGCCGTCATTCTGTGACACACACACACACACCTCAGACAAACCCTGGGAGGGCACAGCATGACATCCAAACAGCACCAAGGGCAACGTGTCGGGACGCGTCAACACGCATGCATCTATCGCAGCCAAACACACAACATGCGTGCAGATTGGCATGTGCAGCACGCTTAGACATAGACACACACATGCACACACACGCATAAGGCTCAGAGCTGCAGAACTCGCATGCACACACACTCTTGCGGCCATTATTAGATCACCCTATTTGAAGATTAGAGGCAAGTCAAGAAAACAAAGCATCTTCAAAGGCAGAGAGGGCGAGCGGGGGGAAGGAGGGGGGGCGAATATGATGGAGGAAAAGGGGAGGGCTTCCCACTGGAGGAGTGTGAATGAAGGATGGAGTGAGCAGGGAGAACAAGAGAGAGAGAGAGAGTGCGGAGGAAATCTGATGTGTTGTGATGCCCCACTTGCCGATTTGGCTCTTCCGCCACTTATTTATCCTGATCGGTTTGCTCCGTTTCATCCTTTGTTGACTCTGCGGTATCTGTGCTCTCACCAATAATAGGCCAATTACTTGCTGAGCGAGTCACTGCTTGACAGTCCCGGACACACTCGGGTGCTCATCCCTGCCCAGGGTTCTACAGTTAACGCAGAGAAGCTGCTCAGGAGAACTCGGTGCAAAGAGCCGAGGTCGGCTAAGTGCTACTTCTCCGTCTGAAGGTTTAGTTATGCTTGGATGTTCAGCGACTGTATAGCTGTGTGGTTGGGGCCGTGTGTGTGTGTGTGTGCGATGTTTACAGCAGGGTTGTAATTTATGAAACTCGTGGTGGGTGTAATATGTAATGATGATTTATGGCTTTGAATTGCCTTTTAAAGTCCCCCTGTTGCACATAAATCATTCATAAGTGTAAGTGGCTCCCCGTTTTCTGGACTCTACAAGCTGAAACCGGTTGAAATGAGATGTTTGCAGTGAAAGTGAACGTTCATCCAAATGGGGGAAGGTTCGTCTCGCAGACGATGACGCGGCGCTGCCTTCGTTGGTGGTCAGCAGCCCGGCAAAGACGCGGGGGAAGTTTGAAAATAAATTCATCTCGCACTGAAAAATTTTAGGATGCCGCCTTTAACTTGGTGAATACCTCATGCTCAGGGATTCTTGGGCTGGATAGTGTTAGGTAGAGTTGTAGCACTCTGGCCTTGCTGGAAGAAGGTCTTCGGTTCAAATCCCAGCCTGAGATCTTTCTGCATTCCAGTTTCCTCCCTCAGACTAAAAATATCTGTTCGATTAAAGCAGGATAGAGAAAATATCATCACTTGTAGCGCAATTATTATTATCCCTTGTGTTGGTACTTTGTATAAACTCCTTTGTCAATGGGAAAGCACTCACTCTTTTCCTATATAATTTCACAACAATCAGAGTTCTGTGTTGTATTTTTTTTTTTTGCTCTGATCTTCACTTAAAGCTTTTCCAGGATTTAGTTCTGCGCTGGTGAACCACTGCTGTCTTGCCTTTTTTCTTTTTGTCACACCTTAATTTTTAACATTAATAAAACAATACATGATGTAAAACAATTTACTTGAATAAATACCACAATCTAGCCCTGCGTGAAATAAGACTGAAGAAGGTGAAAATGTAGGTAGAAGTGACACATCAAGCAACAATATAAAAATAAACCGAAGAACTGATGAAAAGTAACGTCACTGTCTTCTTGAAGTCTGGAAACGGACGCAGACGCCCTCTCTGAGGGTTTGGAAATCAGACGAATTGCAGTGAGAGCCGTTACTTTCGCAGAACAGCGGCGAAGCTTCCCAGGGGGCCATCCTGCCTAAATGACCCCAAATACCTGAGGTCAAAAACAACCGAAAACATTACTTTTCCTGAATTCCCTCTTCTACGTGCCTAATGTAAACAAAGCTTTCTCACTTTGATTTTGTTTAGTTATTTCATGGTTTTGTGTTTTTAATGTTGAAAAGTGTCCTTGGTTCTGAAAGTTGCTGTAAATTAAATTCAATATTATTATTTTTATTATTATTACTGTTATTATTCAAAGCCCTGCATGGGTAGGAACCTCTCATCCAGCCACAGACAAATATGCAGCACCTCGGTGGCTTGGATTGCTGTTCGTTGTCCCCCGAGGAAGTGGATCTGTTAACTGAATCACCTCACGTGGCTCTCAGAAACAGATGTTGACGAGCAACGGCGCCTTTCAAAACGTGCACCCGTGTGAAATCATGCCCGAACATTGCCTCCAAAATGAAACCGCGAAAGCCTGAATGAGATTGCGGCAAGGAATGTCTGCGACGACGTAAGTGGAATGCGTTTTAGTGTTGGTGTTGGGTAAAAAAGAAAAAAAAAAAGGAAACCTTTGATAGAAATTGAAAATCTATTGCTCTGTACCAATAAAAACACAAGATAGACAGTCATTTGAGGTACAATATCACAAAGTCACAGGGCTTTTGCACATATCTCTTTAACAAGAGAGAAGAATAACTGAAGCAGCTCAAGATTCTCACGTTATCATGAATAAACCTTCTCTGATTTTGCAGAAATTCAGCAAACACTGAAGAAGACAGAGGAGTCAGCAAATGTTCATCCCAAACTATATTGTATAAATATTAGATTAAAATGTTCGCCATTGCATAGTTTTCTAATATCATGTATCCAAAGTGTACATTTAAGGCACATCAGATGCCATAACTTTAAATTCTGTAGGAGAAATTACAGCATTTAAGTGACGTAAAAGCTGCAACCGTATTACTCCAACCCGAAAACGGAAAACACGGAATTATTAGAAAAAGGGTCAGAAACAACAACAAATGAACAAAAAGCATCCCCACTGCATGATGCCACCGCCACAACAAGGGATGAGGTTTTAACACAGACCAGCATCGACTCCTGTTATCAATTACGACATAAATTTTCATTTTTTTTTTTTCAGAATTTTTTTTTATTTCAGGAAAAAAAAAACCAACATAAAAATGTTTCTCTGAGACGAAAGAGTTAGAGTCAGTGAGAGAATCTCACCTTGATGTTTTTTCAGCTTGTTGCAGAGGTGGAGGAGAAGGAAGCCATTCTGAGGAAAATGAGCAAGCAGACCAAGACGTGTCGTACACGGAAAGCGGGGCTCGGAAATCTGCTAAGCGGTGCCTTAACGACGAGTTTCTCAGACGATCTCTGGAGAGCGCGCGCGTCTTCTGGGAGACTTTGATTTGCTTGACGCCGTTAGTTTTATTTAATTTCAATTCCTCTAACAAGGTGCAGCACATTATCCATCCATGTTTAATGGCCCATGGAAGCGCTGTTTCCACTACAGCTCGCCAAAGCTGTTCAAGACTCCTGACCCGACCGATAGGCAAGAACGGCTCTTAATGCTGCCTCAGCATTTGGTGTTTGTAGCACCAAACGCTTTTTTTTTTTTTTTTTAGCACCTCAGGGCTTCCTGATTGTTGCAAGGAGAAAAAAGCACCAAACCTCATCTGAACACTGATCTTCTTTTTTGTCATCTCATGCATACTTGAGGTTTTCATGCTCTCAAGACAAAAAGCCCCAAAAACTCCTGAGTTTTGTCGAACATCTCGTTCTCTCGGGAGAACGAGATGTTCCGTATCTTTTTGGTTTTTTAGTGGTTGGGAAAATGCGTGTTCACGGATCGTGCATCGCTTGATGTTTTGTTTAGCCACACACAGATGCCATGTAGCGGACGTGCCCCTCGCCACGCTACCTCTCCACGTATTCATGGGCGCATCATAAATGTAAGGCCGAGTCCAGAAAATGTGTCGTTTTTCCGCACGATTCCCCCCAGGAGTTCAGTAGCCATGTCTCATTTGCTTATTGAGTGCGTCCCACCAACTTGAGCTCGTCGTGCAGCAACTCGGATCGGATGCAATTTGCAAAAAGCTAAGTTCAAGAGGAGTGAAACTCGGAAAGTTAAAGCCCAATGCTTGTACTCGGGGAAACTGCGTAATTGAAAACCTGCTTCTGAGCAAGCGTTCTCCTCCTGCAAACTTCATTGCTTCACCCCAGTGACACCTGGTGCTGCATCGTCAGCAGGAAGCACCCGGCTGCCAATATGAATAAGTTGCCTTGTGTGTGAAGTTTAATGTTGTCTGCAACTTTGTCTTCCAGCTGGAAGACGGCCAGTGCCTTTCGCACTTGCAGGGCCCTGAACAGTCGTCCCGTTTTGCTGCAAAACTCTGTTTCATTGGGATTTTGTGTCTAAAATTAAACGTTGTTTTATTGTGGAAGGAAAAATGATGCTTTGTTTTCTAAATATTCTAGATTTATATTATAAATCTGAGATCATTTTCATATCTTCTGTTACATACCTCAATCTAAACTATTCCACTGTCGTGGTTGTTTTAACACTGTTGTGCTCTGTTGTAGTCTTTTGCAGGTTTTCTTGCCCTATATTTCACTTTATCCATTTTCTAATCAACACCGATGAGTCCTTGCTGATAAAAAAAAAAAGATAATCCCACATTTTGATGCTCCCTGATTTGTTCAGAGCAAAAGGCAAAGTAAATTTTCTGCCACACATAATGCTTTACATGAAGGGCAACAAAACAGTTTGTCCGGTTTCTCTGTCTGCTGAAGAAAAAGCGTCATGCTTTTGGCAGTCTGTTGCTAAAACCAAAAAGGTAAGGTCGCCTAGCAACACTTGCATGGGGCCGAATTTGATGTCCGGAGATCCTCCTACCTGAACGAAGTGTGAACGATTTGGACTCAATGACTTATCAAGATAGTTTGTGGCACTGCTGTAAGAACAAAAACTATTAATACTGTTTTGTTTTTGGGTAACCATGCAACTGTGACCACATGATAACAATCACAGTCTCACAAGCACGAATACCGCTTGTGAAAAAACATTCCTATTTGTAACACGCAATCACATAAAGATTGCGATAAAAAAAAAAAGTGATTTTTATTGCTGAAATGCACAGAGAAACTGTGTTTAATTATAATTAAAAAATTTGTTAATACTTATGGGTGCAGCTTTATGGAACAAACGATTAAAAATCGTGAAAATAACAATCCTGACAATGCGACGAGTTTTAGGGGGGCTTAAACGTCATTAATTTGAATATGTTGCGACAACAATGAATCAAAATATTATCATGAAAAAAAATGTATCGCGGTAATTGATAAACCATACGATAAATGCCACCATCTAACCTGAGCTGTGGATCTCTTTGGCTCCTCCCGCGTTACCAGGAGCTTTTTGGCTACTATTCTCGTTAATGTTAGAGCTTCTAGTCTATCTCAGGAATATGTTTTCTGTTGCACAAAGTCTGCGTTTTGTTTCTGTTCTCTATAGAGTTCAAAACCCCACATTTTCTGTGCTGTAATGAACCAGTTCAAACACACTAAAAACTGAAACCCCCCCCCCCCCCAAATCATCAGCTTCGCAGTCTTTGTTCGCGATTGCTTTCTGTCCTCGGCATTCTATGCCGTCGTTGGGAAAAACCGCGTCTGACACACCACAAGTCCGCTCTGATAGTAAATAAAGCCCAAAGCGCTCTCTGTGAATTACATAATTCAAGATGGTGAAAGTGAGCCTTGCGTGATGACTCCGTTTCCCAGAGACCTCCGGCTGGGTTCTGGGGCTCCGAGGGAAGGAAAGCTCTGATGCGGACGTGGCCCGTGCTTTGAGTCTCCTCTCTGAAACATAATGCGCTCGTGTGATGGCGAACATCACCGTGAATTTCTCTTTCACGTCTCCGTCCCTGCGAGATTGCCTCCGAAAAGTCGTTTTTTTTTTTTTTTTCTCGGCAAGCCTCTTGATTTACCATCCGATGGCGCGTGGTGAGCGCTTGGCGCCGTGATTAGGACTGAAATTTCCTTTGATTATCTCAACACATGTTGGCCAGCCTGTGGCGGAGTGAAGTGTGAAGTGTGACTGCTGACCTTCTCTCTTCCCTCGTGGTCGAGGGAGAGGGAAAGAGAGAGAAAGCGTGAATAAGTGTGAGCATGCACTGTCAGGACTTAAAGGCAAACCCCGACTGTTTTTCCGCCCTCTGCATCTTATTCATTTCCCGTCTCTCTTTTCAATCCAGACACTTGTCCTTCTCTCCGTCTCGTCTGTCTGCAGCCATTTGACCCCGGTCATTCTCTGCGTTTGTCTCGCACCATGTTTACACGTTGTCAGTCTTCTTTTTTTCCATCCCGTCCTCTTTTAATCTTGGCTTTGTCAGTTTGGCAAGAGTTTGATTTTTTTTTTTTTTTTGTGTCAAAGCTCTGGATTATAGTTCTTTTTTTCTGAAAAAACAAAACCTAGAGCATCGTTATATTTTCAAGTTCTACGTTTCTTTTGCCAAGAGCAGAATCAGAGACGTCTCCATTTTCCTGATCATGAGCAGATTGAAGGACGACATGATTTTTGCTCTTTTTCTTTAGCTGACTTAATTTATTGAGTTACTTAGCTACTAGGTTGTGCAGGTTTTTTGTTGTTGTTGTTGTTGTTTTTTTTTAAAAAAAAACTCCAGAGCTATTTCAACCCTGTTGCTACTTGAACACTACTAAAGTAGTCGACGTAAAGCTTTATTTAAAATTCTTGTTTCAGCACAAGAACCACAGTTAAGACCAAATTATTCACCTTCATGCCTGATTTAAGTCCCGATTTAAGCCTGATTTAAGTTATATTTCCTCCTTCAATTTTTTTCACTCCTTTTTAATGTAAGGCAAAATACTACTAAAATGCATCAAAGACTGTGGTTGGAACGTGATGAAATATGAAATATGAGTCCGTGGGGTACGACTAGTTTCTCCAGTCTCATGAATGTGCGACATGTTTAGCATGTGGCCGCTTCGGCGTGAGCGTGTCGGGGCTTTTCTGTGCGCTCGTTTTGAGATGCCCTTGTGGACGGGCCAAAAATACCGCTGGTGCCCAAATCTGGCACAGATCCCCCCCCTGCTTGTTTCCTCAGAGGCTACGTCACGCCGCGCGCCCGTGTGCAATCGCACACGATCCAGTGAAATGCTTTGATTTCCACCACATCTCGTTTGAAGTGCAAGAGCCTGACAGTTTAAGATTAATATAAGCCCCCGCCCTCTGAACCTCCCTCATGAGTGTGTGTGTGTGGGTGTGTGTGTGTGTGTATGCGGAAAGAGACACAAAGTTGCTCTCTGTGCGTGCGGTGCAGAGGCGCTCCTGAGTGACACACAAGCCTCGTCCTGCTCTCGCGGCGTCGCTGCCGGGTCCGGCTCGCCGGCTGGCTGCTTGGCTCTTTGAACTGGAAGCTTCTGACACTCGCACATCACAGCAAGGGCACCTCTGTACCTCTCATCTTGTCATCTTTACATTCCAGTCCTTTCTCCTGCCACTTCCTTCATTTGTGTGTTTTTTTTTTCTTTCTTTCTTTCTTTCTTCAAACTGTCACTTGCTGGCTGCTTGGCTGACCACATCAAAGAAGCTGACCATCTCATCTCCAACAATTCCAGGAGCATAAGAGCAGCATTTTAGGCTTTTTGGGTTGAGCTCTCTAGGAGAATGCAACAAGTAGGTCAAATAGTCTGATTTCGACTGCCGGGGTTTGTCTTGGCAGGGCTAATTAATAATGAATTGCTGGATATTCTTTCTTGTGGCTTAATTTGTGTTTTTGAATCAACTCATTTATCCAAAGACAAGTGGGTGCTCCCAATCCAAGGACATAATCTTTATGCATAATTACAACAATCCTCTTATAAACCCACCTAAAAAGTATGCCTGAGGGTGTATCAACCACAGATTCTATTGCGTAACTCATTTATATTTGTAAGTACATATTTGGCCTTTCACAATAAACTCAGTGATCAGGTGAAGGTCGCCTTGTGAGCGTTCAGATTAGTTGGTCCTGTTTCTAAAGGTTATTCCTCACCTGGATGGATGGTGGAAGATCATAAAAGTCTCTCTTATGTTTGCACCCTGGATGAATAGTAATTTTTCATCATTATTTGGAAATATTTTACTTGAACTATTCTTTTTCTTGCTGTAAAGTTACTTCTAAGTTATTTCTAGCGCAAAAAAAAAAAAAAATGCTCGGTAAGATTTTGTGTGTTTGGAGTATGTTTCGTCACACTCATGCTGAAGTCAGTTAATTGTGGTTATGTGTTAATTACCGCCTCCAGAAGCTGCTGGCTCAACTTCTACCCTGGATTACGCTTGGGCATCCTTCATGGTAGACATGATTAATCATGAATTTAAGAAATTATTTGAAAGGGACCTGAGTGATGCAAAGTTAGCGATTTTTAAGAATCAGACTTTTTTTTTTTTTTAAAGTTCACACAAGAAAAGAAGCTACCACACAGCAAACTGAGCATTTTACATGTTAACAAATATCGACCATTCATTCATCACAGTGAGGAAAGTTTGAGATTTTCCACCGATAACAGGAAGGATTAGTAGAGGACATCAAAGATTCTTTATAGGTTGTTTTTTTTGCTGTAGTGGCCGTTATTTGACAGTGTTAAGACAGGGTCGCCGGTTTGAGCCCCCGCTGCCTCCATCTCTGTTGTTGAGTCCTTGGACAAGACGCTTCATCCACCTTGCCTGCTGGTGTCGGTCAGGAGGGCCGATGGTGCAGCGTAGCAACCTGCCCCATGGTGGCTGTGGCTACAGTCCCGTAGCTCCCTGTCATTGTCATGTGGATTCATCGCAAAGCATGTTTGAGTGTCCTAATAAAAAGCTCAAAATACTTCCGATGTGATTTATGAAAAATGCCGTCATGTCGTTGAACTGTTGAGCCCAAATGTTAGATAGGTTTGGAGCTGAGGATTTCAGAGTGTCATTTTTTTCTGAGCCTCTTCCACAACAGTCATTGCAGCAGAGCCACCGCATCACCTCGGGCAACCTTCAATTCACCTTTTATTATAGGTTTCCTTCATATACATTTTGTCATTTATTTATTGACGTAGCAGGAAAAAAACTCCCCACCAGCTGTTTGACGAGTGTCAGATTGACATGCTGTAGCCCAAGGTGCCCTGATTATTGTACGAGGGCAAATTGAGGCAACCTGGGCTTTTGACGCCAAGCCTGTGACCCGAGTCGCTCTTTGTTCAGAACATTTCAGGATTCCAAGATGGAGAACGATTACATTTGCTGCTTTCTTTTACTCAAATGTTGCTTTTGGTCCAATAAATGTTGTTACTATGGGACTAATGATAGCGTATCATTGTACTGCCTGCACCATACTTACAGGGGACATGAAGAGTCCATTGTCTGATTGACGTGTGCTGCTGTGTTAGAGGCTCCTGGAAGGTTAGCTGAACTGTGGTATGCGTAGAAGGTAAATTGCCATTGCTGCTCGCTGTCTCCTTTACGCTAAGCTAACGCCGTTAAGATTTCTCAACTTAAAGTGAAAACAATTTAGCTACGTTCGCCCCTAATTGGGCCTAAACAGACAATGACCGACACTCCATTGTCTGTTTAGGGACAGTCTTCAGAACGAGCTCGCTTCCGAGGTTCCAGCTGGCCCTTTGGCAAACTTGCATTATTAATGTCTTTGTTTACACAAGGAGACCCTTTGTCGGGTTGCGGGGGGGCCTTTTGAAGGCTTTTATTAGTCACTTTATAATTAGTTGCTTATGTCTCGGCTCGTCTCTACGTTCACAGCCGCTTCTCGACTTGTCCTCAAGCTTCTTGTTTGACTTCAGATCTTCAGAGAAGATGCACTCGTCTTCTGGTTTTGTTCCCGTTTTGATGGGAGGTGTTATTCCATCTCCTTTTGTTTCGTCTCAGAACTCTGTTGGAGCCCGTGATGCGCGTCTGTACATTCTCGACACCGGGTGTTGGTGTGTAATGCTGTCTCTGCGGGGAGACGATGAAGTATCATTAAGAGGAGTCCATTATCAGGGGGGGGGAAAAAAAGAAAAAAAAATTTCAAAAATCGAGTGTCTCTGCGTTTCTATCTGCCCTTCCCCGCTCCTTTCCTTTTTTGTCTTTGTACATTTCATTTTCTTTCTTCCTCTCGCCGCCTCTCTGCGGGGCGCCATTAGCCATTCAGCACAGAAAGGCCTTGAGGAATTGAAAGCGACAGAGCAGAAAAGGAATAGAAAAAAAAAAAAAAAAACGAATTGCGACGGGAGTGGCGGGCGGAAAGGGCCGAGGGCACGAGGGGCTGGAGCGAGGTGTCGGGGCTTCTGGACACAAACCCGACAGAGAGGACGGTACAGCGTGGAGACGGGAGGAATTAAGGGACGGGCCCAAGAAGATGGGAAGCAAACAGAAAAATAAATCCAATGGACTGACATGAAACAAGAAAGAGAATTAGAACCGAGAAAGAGGACTGAGATACAGAGGAAGTGTGACTAATAGACAGAGAGGGTTAGAGTGCAGGAGAGATGCACAGTGCATACACGGGGTATGCTAATTGTGGATTTCTGAATTATAAATGAGATTAATAGGATGGGCAGAATATTAATATATTCTCGTTTTGCTTCTCCTGTTTTACCCCAGACACTTTAAAATGGCAATTCTCCCAACCCCCTTTTATTTTTTCTTCTTCTTTTTTGTTTTTTGCCAACAAAAAGCAGTTTTTTGTTTTTTTTTCGTCTTTGTCTTCCATCTCCCTCCTGTTTTACCAATGATTTCCTGTCTCTCTCTCTCGCACAATGAGGCATCTGTTGAATAATTGCCACTTAGTTCCATCAACACAACTTACTGAAATAAATCAGTCTGTCACATGACTCGCGGGGCTCATCATTATATTTCTTTCACATTCTGCCTAACCCCGTCGCCATTAGCAGCCTAATGTTTAGAGTGCTCCGTTCATTTGGATGAGCTGCGGAGAAGATTCGCGCTCTTTTCGTGCGACGTTTTGTGTCGTGGTATTTTTTTTTTTCTTTTCTTTTTTTGCTTGCCGTGATTTGCATCTTGCATTTGCCGGCTCGGCGACAGAAACAAAAATAAATGTGTTCTCCCCCCTCAGGTTCTGGCAACATGGAGACTGTATCTCTTCGCTGTCAAAGTGCCCACCAAGGTAAATGTTTCTCGCTCTCAGTGGAATTTAATGCCTTTCGCTTGCCAGACGTGAGCTCACGCTAATGCGGATGCAAAACAAAATCCTCAGCAGAGAAGGGAGAAGTGATATTTACAACTCCGATGATGGTATGTAATGATACGGACCGTAAAAGTGATGTGTGGCCACTGGTATAAGGCAACAGAGGGTATCTTAAATATTGAAACCAAAAAAAACCCCCCCAAAAAACTGTAGTATTCTTGAGGCAAATCAAACTTTTATTTCCCAATAAAACACGATGATTTGTATGTGAGCCAGAAACAGACATAAAGAGAACCTCTGTTCCTCTTCCTGGTCCTTGTCCTTGCTTTTAATCCAGATAGTTTACATTTTTTTCCCTCAGTATGAAGTCTAAAACTGAAATTAGACATTAGTAAAGCTTCCTCTTCGGTGCAGTGTCTCAGCTGAGCCTAAAGGTCGTTCGTGCGATCTACTGCAGCAGCTTCTTCAGTTTCAGGGTCGAGGCCCCGACTGCGCCAATAATCACTGGCACCGACGAGACCTGGACTCTCCACAGCTTCTCCGTTTCCTTTTTGAGGCCTTCATTTGTTTCTGTTCACTACTCTACTCATCATCCATGAAGTCATTTGCCACTGATTTAAACCCAGCTATTACGTGCTGGACCGTTCCTGGGTCGTCTTTGCTCTGCCCGAATCTTGAGTCATGTACAATGTGACGAGCCCAGACATTTAGAAAACCTGCTGCAATAATTAGTGCCTTTGTGTTGTCCATCAACACAAAGAAACTCTTTGGTTATTGGTGGGACTTTTCAACATTTGTTACCTCCCTTACCCCGTTGGTGCCATGTAGAGGCCTGTCTCTTGATGTCGTCGTCTTGTCCTGTTCGGGGCTTCTGCTGCCCGACACATTCACTTAACAGCTCGTCTTTGGGTGCCATCTTCCTGATGTACTCCTGGTTCTTTGCTGTTGCGCCCTGAATATCGACTTTGACACTCATTAGTCCTCAAACTCGTTCATCTGCTTGGCATACAATCTCAGGACGCCGGAGTTTGGGTAGAACCTTCCAAGTCTTCACAGCAGATTTCCTGTGGAATCTGTTGGCTATGAGCAGCAAAACGTCATTGTTTCTAAGGTTAAACACATCAAGACAGTTATTACTGAAGGCTGTGGGCCCAAAAGGTTGAACGGCAACCCTCCAAAAAGACCTTCGAGGATGCTGACTGCAGCCCAAAAACCACAACAGAAGAGCTTGAAGAACAAATGACCTTTGGAAGGTCACGTCTCTTGCCATCAAACCAACTTCCCCTTTTTCATTTGATCTCGATCTAATTGTGTTCTTGGCTTTAATTTGAATGAAAGCCAATGTGAAATGACTTTATACGTAACTGTATTTGATTTGCACTCGTTTGACTTTTAAAGAGCGTCACAATGACATTTGCTGTAAATTGGCTCTATTTTGAACATTCTTGATTAATTTGTGTTAAAATAAAAGTTGATATAAAAAGTTGTAAAAAAAAAAAATAAAATAATGAGATATAAATTTAATCATAGATATTTAAGGTGTGAGTCTAGACTTAGTCGAAATTGTTGTGGGTCAATTTGCATTCATTGTTTTCTGGATTCAGCAGGCAGTGACTTCTTGTTAACCCCATTTGCATATTTTTTAAACTCCAGGGTCTAATTAATGTTGTAGCAGTTCTCAACAGATTCCTTGTTTTTTTTTTTTAAATGTGCATACATTATGCACATCACTGAAAACCAAAGTGATTGTTTGTTCCCGTTTTCTTTTTCCAGGTGGAAGTCACTTTCAACTTTTTGGAAATCAGAGCAATGAACACCTATCCAGACTACCAGGTCAGAAGCTCACCTGTGTGCGAGCCGTCCAACGAGTGTGACTTGTCACAGGAGAAAAACTGATCTCGCCTTTACATGCAGGTGGTCATCGACACAGACAAGACCACCTACTCGCTCCGCCTGCAGACCCAGGACCAGCTGGACCACATGGTCAACCACATCAACTACGCCCTCTCCCGCGTCTTCAACAACTCCATTTATGCGTAAGTCTCGAAGGAGAAGAAATTAAATTTTTTTGTGTGTTTTTTTTTCTTTGTTTTTTTGTTTTCCGAGACGGAAACTCCACATGCAAGAAGCCGCTCTTGAACTGGCCTCTTGCCCTGGACGGATTGCCTTTTGTTCAAGTCCGATTTATTTTAGGATTCGCAGTCTTTGACGTTCCTCGACGTTTTTCAAAACTCCTCTGGCTTTGTCCTGCTTGTTGGCGCGCTTGTCGGCCATCCAGCTCCGCGCACTTAAACGGCTGTTTTTCATCCGGCTCCTGGCAGACGCTCGCTTCCAGTGAGCACATTTAAAGGCACTAACGAGCGGAGAGAGCAGAAGAAGAGACGATGATGTGGGTTTGATTGCACGGCCCGTGCGACTGATTGGTTCTGCTGCGCCAGAGTGTAAAACGCGGATGGTGTAAAAATAACTCGTGCCCCCATGATGATGATTGTGGTGATAAGGTGAGGATTAAGGTCGCTAATGCGGTCAGGTGTGTGCGGTTTGTTGACAAACAGGATTAAGCGCGGTGTGTGCTGAATTCAACAGCTTGATGTAATTCCTTTATAAAAAAAGTAAGCAGATGCAACCAAACATCGTGTGCATAAAGTAAAAGGATTCTTACTTATTTTTTTATTTATTTATTTAACTTTTTTGCATTTGGTGACGTTATGATCACAAGCCATAAAGTGTGTTGCGTTTTACACAAAGTAGTGCATGACTGTGGGAAGAAAGGGGAAGTGGATGGCGGAAAGTCTATTCTCAGCAACCAGAGTAAAAAAAAAAGATCTATTTATGGAAGATTTAAATTTGTCAGTTAAAATCTCAGAACAAGACAAAAAAAAAAAAAAAAAAAAAAAAAAAAAATCTCCGTCTGCATCAACTGCTTGCTGTGGTAGGCAAAATTTGTACCATTCTTGATTTAACCTTTCAGGTAAGGAAAGGTCATTTTATTTACACATTTTCAGCAACAAGGCAGTTCCAGGTGATTCACAAGAATTAGAAGGAAATACAAGCAAAATAACAAACCAAAAGAAAGACAAAAAAATTAGTGAGGTATGAAGCTAAATATTGGTTCCCCGTGTTTAAAAAAAAAAAAGAAAAAAAAAAGATTATTCAAGGAGTCCTAAATGGCACATATACTGCCATTTAGGCAGTATATGTGTCAGTATATCACACTGGTACAATCTAAGTTCAGACCTGGATCCATTCTGGGAATTCTTGGAAAGACGTGGGAATTGATGGCCTCAGGCGTTCTCCATCCAAACTAACAGAGCTTTCGCTGTTTTCCACAGAAGAATGAGCAAAAATGTCACTTACTTAGATGTTAGAAGCTAGAAGAGAAGTACCCCGAAAACCTCCTGCTGCAGCTACAGAAAAGGGTGATTTTAAAGTATTGACTGACGGGGCGTGTTAATTTCCAACCTATTGTCATTTGTGCAAAAGTAAAAGTCATGTTCCCTCCAGTACCGTATGGGGTG
The DNA here is from genome assembly GCA_010277075.1 of Poeciliopsis retropinna. Classification (NCBI taxonomy): domain Eukaryota; kingdom Metazoa; phylum Chordata; class Actinopteri; order Cyprinodontiformes; family Poeciliidae; genus Poeciliopsis; species Poeciliopsis retropinna. The sequence continues at coordinate 11,825,458 of VMRM01000022.1, forward strand.
TTTGATGCATTTAGCTGGTTTAAAATCCCGGTTCCCATAAATCTCTGCACACTGAGTGTCAGTTTTCAGAAAGGAAACAATAGCATCAGAAGTATTTGCTGTTAGATTGCCAACCAGCATCTCAGGAATCAAATTCTCCTTTCTGCTTTTTATTTATTCATGACCAGTACACAATGTCATAATCAGCTTTGACTTTGTAGAAGCTCTTGATCCATCTCAGCTCTGACTTAAGTATCTATAATGAACAAAAATGAGCCTGTTGCAAATGAGCGAACAGGGCTCTGTAGTAACCTTAAAAATTATTACAGAATTTAGCCGTGTAGTTTTGTGAAAATGCTCTCTTTGTGCTCTTATGTAACTCAGCCAGAAAGGAGACGAGCTTTATTGTTATTATTGCTAATAGCAGAAGCCTGCCCAGCAATAAATGGGTGGGCTGCACCGAAGCTTGAAAGCCGTCTTGTGCCAGGCCTTTGAGCGCAGCTTTGAAAAAGTGGGTGGGAGGGGGGAGGGGGAGTCATTTGCAGAGCGGTCTGCTCGTTTTGTCCGACCTGCAACTAAATCCGCAACTCTTTAATGCGCAGCTCCTGTTGGGAGCGATCTGTGTCAGCTTAGATGCGCCTGAAGCACTGTGGGTGTTTCAGACGGCGCTTTACGAGCCGTTGGACTGATTACAGCCATCCCTGGTCTCAGCGGTTTGTTAATTTGCAATGATTTTCAGTTTTTGTTGTCGGCTTTTTAACTGTTTAGCCATTATCACTGTTGGCTAACAGTGTTGAACCGTCGGCCCTGTTTTTAACCGTTTGACAGAAAGTGGCAGGGGGACACCTGGTTGGGTCTTTACTGTGAAGTACAGCTGAAAACATGTGGGGAAAATAGTTTGTAGATTGATTTACTTGTCACTGGCTAAATTAAATCTATTGCCACTAAAGGCAGACTGAATCCGGGTGAAACAGCTGAAACACCGGCAAAGGAAAAAGTGAAGATATTTGCAGGGGGCGGGGGGTACTTTTTCCTGGCACGATAAGTAGTTAGATGGATCTGAAGCCAGTCAAACGTTTCGACATTCCCGGCTATTCGTTTCCAGACATACATCTTTATGTCTGTTCTTTCTCAGAAATCTAAACCTCACCTCTTCCTTTGTTGCAATTACCACATTTCTTCACGCCAACACATGGCTGCAGGACAGTAACCAAGAGAAACAAACACCTACTTTACATCTGCTTGTTTTTTTTGTTTCTTTGTTGTTGTTTTTTTCCACTGCAGGTATTAAGCATTAAGTTGCAGCCTAGCCTCGACATGACCTGCCTGTAGATATGTGTTTGCGGCTGAACTTTTTTTTTTTTTTTTTCATTTGCAGTCCTCCGATTTGCAGAGCGGAGGGAGACGCGCCCGATGGCAGCCAGAAGTTTTCACCCAACTCCGAGTCGTCGTTAGAGCCTTCTAAAACCTGCGGTTAGTTCTGCACACACATGCCCACGTACCCGGAGATCAGCAATGACTGCAATTGAGAGTCCATTTCCCCGCTCTGACAGTTAACACGTTAAAAAAAAAAAACTTTTTCAGACTTGTCCATAAGTGGGTTAGAAGCCCGAATTCTCCTTCTTCTTCTTTTGCTGGCAATCTTCCTAATCTACACGTAGAGCTCTTTGAAGATCTTCTTGTCGTCTTTCATCTCTGTCTCAGTCTCACAAATTCTGGTGTTAACTTTAATGCACCTTGTCTTTTTTAAGCTTCAGATTCCTATTCAACTTTTTTTTCTTTTTTCTTTCTGTACTGCACCTCGTCTGTTTGTGATTTGTGGACGCATCTCGTCACTCCAGGCGGTTTTTCTGAGACGTACGCTGCCCTTTGTGACTACAACGGGATCGGCTGCAAAGAAGAAGTCCAGTGGGTGAGAAGGCCGTGTTGATGCTAATTCGATTCCTTTTTGATACGATCATTATTGACGGAACTGATATCATCAAAGTCTAGACGTATTTACGTTATTGGCTAATCGGTGAAATATTGAAACTCGTTTGTTATATTTGAAGTGATACATTTGATTTTTTTTTTTTTGTTTCTCATAAACTTTTAAGTATTCTGTTTATTTGCTTTTGGTCGGTTTAACCTTTCCAGACACAAGTCATAAAAAGAAAAAGAGCAAAAAATCTTGAAAAACAAAAAAAAAAAAGAGACATAACTGGTACAGAAACAGACATGAAGTATTTAAGTTTCTGTGAATGGCGAGAACACAAAGTGTAGACCGAAAAATAAGGTTATTTCCTAATATTGTGTAAAATCTTTCACTTTTTAAACAGCATCATCGAAATCAAATGTTTATTTCCGTCCTTGGGATTTCAGCTGAGTCAGAAGTCAAACTTGTGAAAAAATAAACAAACAATCATAATCAAATCTTCATGTATTTGTTGTAAAAAAAAAAAAAAAAAAAAGTGGAAAAATTGTATTTAAATAGTTTTCTAATTTAAAAAGTAAAAAACAGTTTCAACTTCTGACAACTATTATTTCTCATCTGAATCCCTCTCACTGAATTACCGTTGTATTTAATATTAACTACACAAGGCCAAGGATTTCTGCAACATCCTCTGCAAGGAGAACAAACAACTCAGGGTCACTACCAAAGAAGCTGGGTGTTCAAAGTGCTGCACCCATGAATATATAAAAGTTGAGTGAAAGGAAAAACTGATAGAAAATGGCGCAGAAGGAACAGGATTAACTGCGTCCGATTTAAGCCTGTTTAAGAATTTTTAGGAGATTTTTCTTCTTATTTTCAATAAACTGAACTGAACAAAAAAGGGAAAAAAAAGCTGATCTGCGACTTAGCGGTCCAAACTTCTCCCTCTCCTTCGGTTGAAAGTACATTTTATATTTCATCTGGAAATAAATACTCCAGAGTCTTGGGGGGAATGAAAAACAAAATCAATGCTGCTTGAGGTCCAGTCCAAGATTTCGAGAACTTCCTGCTTCTCTTGACTGACAACGTTTGCTGAGATGCAGATTTTTTTTTTTTTTTCCACCAGGACTTGGCACCTGCCCACACTGCCAAATGTACCAACGATTGATTTAATGACCCTGGTAAAAATGTGTTTGATAGGATAGAAAATTGCTCTCTGCACTCAAAATGAAAATGAAAAACTAGAGAGACCACTGCAGAGGAGCAGCGGGAATAATAATAATGAATGCATGTGTCTCAATTACCCTGTTTTCAAAGGTCTTTTTTTGTTTGTTTTTTTTAAACTTTTGATTGCTTCTCTTGTCGTTTCAGGACGTTGACACGATCTATCACTCTCAGGACAACCGGGAGTTCAACCTGCTGGACTTCAGCCACCTCGACAGCAGGTGACATGCTTCTCCAAACTTTGAAAGACCTTCAGACTTGTTAAGGCTCGCCGGCGTCTGCCGCTTTCGGAGATTGCCGTTGGGGCGAGCCGAACCTTTCGACCGCGGCGCCACACCGCTCGGGCCGGCTCCGTCGAGTTTGACACGTTGTGCCGAAACCAGGCCGAAGGCATGAATAGATTAAGGTTTTTTTTTTTTACAACTCCACCGAGGGCCATTTAGTAGCTGGAAGAAAATAACAAACATGCATTTGATACTTGTCAGTTCTGCTGCAGTCGATATCTGGCTGATGTCTGCGGGTTGCACACATCTGCCTGGTTTTTCCTTCCTTCCTTCTTTTTTTTTTTCCTCTTTCTTTCCTCTCTGATTCACACAGAGCCATGTCTTTGTCAGTACAGAGACACAGCTGAATGAGTCGGTGTAAAAGTGATTAACCATCAAGGTCATGTTTGGTGTGAGATTTGGTAATATTTCTTAACTGCTTCAGAATGTCTCATTTAGTGCTTAAATGAGACATTCTGACGTCGTCTAAAAAGCCTTTCATCAGCGAGATGCGTTACGCGCTTGATCTGAATTAAGAAAGCATCCAATGTTTTGAGCAGTAATTGCTTCCCAAATTAAATGAGACTTGGAGCTAAGTTGTGTCAAAGTGGCTGAGTTCGGCTGTTAACTGCACTTAACTTTGAACGGAGAAATCTGAATTTCGTAGATGGCCTGGGTTTTGCAGAAACTGTCCATGAACACGGTTTCCACAGTTTTCACATGTTGCAATCTGAAGAGTGTGGCATGCAAGCCACTGCAGTTACGGCTCCAGGTTTGCACATCATTCAACTTCCTCAAGGCGTCTCATTGGCTACGTTCGCACGGCAGATGTTGACGCTCAACTCCGTTTCTTTTGCTGACACCTCTTTTTTTTTTTTTTTTTTGCTACTAATTAAATGCAGCCACATAATCAGACTTGTGGGTGAACCATTTATGACTCCAAAGTGACCCGCACGCGCAGAAAAAGAACGTAGACGTGACAGCGGATCGATCTTTGAAGCAATTGTCGAGCAGTGGGAGCCGACAGTATCGTCGGAAGATCGTAAGACAAAGGAAGCTAAGAAAAAAAAAAAAAAGAAGAAGAAGGTGCAACTGGTAGTAATGACCTTTTGTGGAGCTTTGGCTGCAACTTCTTTGGAGAGGTCTGTAGGGATGCAACTTTATCCGACAAAAGTCGGTCGGATGAAACGCGACACGACCGTTCTGACTTCAACCGCTTGGAAAACGATCTGATAGTGGTACAAATCAGAATTTCTTTAGTGTGGCAGCAGTGAAGTGTATCTGCTTGGTTTGGTTGTAATTCTACTCCAGCCTCGCTCTTTAAAAACAAACCCTGCTCCCGTTCGTCCCGTCAGGAAGGTCCATTTGGTCTCATATCCATCCAGTCTTCAGCAGACACACCCTCTGATTTTGTAAATAGAGAGAACTCGTCTTTTTTTGTGTGTTTGTTTTAGGTCTTTTTGTTTGAAAGCCAGCCACATGCTATTCATTTTAACTCCTGCTGCGTCACTGTTTTGTTGTTTTCCATTTCATACTCTTGAACATCCCATGTCACGCCTTTGCACTTAACCGTTCCATATCACCATATTTCTGTGCTGTTGGATATTCTGATGGGGTCAGGTGATCAAAAGAAATCTCACAAATAATTTATTTTCATATTACTTTTGAAAGATATAACAAACAATCTACTTATAATCTACATATTAACAAGTGAACCTCTGAAACCCAAAATTGATTGATTTTTTTTTTTTCTTGCAGTGTTCTCAAACTAGATTCTAAAAGCCAAGATAATATTTGTATTAGCATACATGTTGGCACTCTGCACGACTTGCCATTTCTTTTTCTTTTTTTCTGTTGGACCTCTTGATATTTAGCTTAAAGGTCAACCACATAGACTCGGACACCGGTCCTTTATGCCACGAAATAAGCACTCTTCAATATATTATTAATGTTTTACTTCCAGCAGCAGTGTAACCTTTTTAGGTTCGTACCAAGATCAAAGCCGCTGTTTGTCCACGTTATTGGATAGAGACAAGCTTCCCTGAAACATGGTTTAATTTGACCCCAAATGTCTGCAAAGATTTTGAAGTGTTTGCCGAAAACGTTCCCAAATAATCCTCCCATTACAGACTTATTGTGCGGTTTAAAGAGTATGATAATTAAAGATAATAGCGCCAATGTTCCGGCTGTGACTCAGTCATTTTGGCAGGAATGGTGGGGGGGGTAGGGATCACGGCACGCCATTTAAAACTGAACTTGAGTTTTCTCGAGCGCCATCGAGCAAAGCGGTTCACAAACCGAACCGTGACAGGAAACTGCCTGGGAAGCCAAATGTGGCTGAGATTTTTGCTGTTTTGTATGAAATCTGTTGGTACGCGGCTGAAGACACTAAAATATATTTCATGTGTCCATCTGTTGTCTAAACCCTCTCATCCTGGCAGGGGTCGCAGGTGGGTTGGAGTCTATACCTCCGGCAGGCTGAGAAATCATTTTTGCTCTAGTATTTTCTGGCTGAACTTTAGTTTTGTGAAACTTCTCCTTTTCTATTTTATTTATTTATGTGTATATATATATATATGTTTTTTTATTGCGCGTCACGGCATTTGGAGCAGAAGCATTTCCCCAGATGATGCATGGCATCTCATCAGCTGTCACTTCACATGACAGTGGAGTGTTTCTAATCTAATAAGATCCTGTCTGGGTAAAATATTCAGTGTCAGTCTTTTGTTCGGTCCTTGGCTCCCTTTCTGTCTTGTGCTCTCTTTTGCGTTTTTTTTTTTTGTTTGTAGATGTTTGGTAATGTTGGAACACAGAAGGGGGATGATATGCTTGTCAAGAGGCAGAATCAAGGAGTCGCACAGCTGCTCACGTTGCTTCTGTTTTTCTTTTTTTTTTTTTTCTCTTGCTTCTTAACTCAGGTTTTTGGGTTAGAGTGTGTATTTTCTAGAATTTTGCTGGTCCTAAAATGATTTGATGGATGATCTTGACTGCTTTCCTCATCCTTATCTTATGTTTTATAAATGTTTTGTTCTGAAAAGTTCTCTTAGGCTCGTTTTATTTTCCGTTACATCTGTAGCCGCGTCGCTCCCAGTGCCTGAAATGCTTTCGCAATAACAAGGATGATTATTTTTTATTTTCTATTTTTCATCATAAGAGTGAAGCCTTGCTTGGATTGTTCTTTTTTGTTTTTCTTTCACATTACAAGCACAGCATTCATTCTTTTGAATTGAAGCTGTATGTGACAAACCAAAACAAAGCAGCGCGTAACGATAAAAAGAAAAGAAAAGGTTACGTGGTTGTCAACCTTTTTAACTGATCAAAATCTGAAAAGTGTGGCGGTCGTTTCTGGGTTCAGCTCCCTGAGTCGAATGCTTTTAAAGGACGATCTTTGCACGTCTGGAAGCAGAAATGCAGCCGCTGTTCTTTAGGAAATAGCTCATCCTTGGTGAAGCTGGCTGGAGTGCAACACACATTTTTAACACTTGGTACATGTTCTCCAAATAATTTAGGTTTGGGCCTTTATAACACATGAACATGGTTGGTTCTAAACCATTCCGTTAGAGCTATTTAATCTCACCCATCTTGTTTACTGTAATGAAATTACAAACGGGTGGATCTACAAAATAAATCACATCTGATGATCTGGATTATAATTATGAGTAAAAGTGACTGAATATATTTCCATGCAACACTTTTCTACATTCAATGCAAAACTGTGTTACTATGTATTCTATTAATGCCACTTTACACTTACGTAACTACTTTTCCCTGGAAAAAAAACCTGATAATTTTGTGACTACAAAATACTAAAATTTGGTCTACTCCAGACAGAACTGTTGCCTTGCAGCAAGTAGGTCCTGGGTTCGATTCCCGGCCCGGGGTCTTTCTGCACGGAGTTTGCATGTTCTCCCTGTGCATGCGTGGGTTCTCCGGCTTCCTCCCACAGTCCAAAAACATGACTGTCAGTTAATTGGTCTTTCCAAATTCTCCCTAGGTGTGTGTGTGTGTGTGGTTGTTTGTCCTGTTTATTTCTGTGTTGCCCTGCGACAGACTGGTGACCTGTCTAAGGTGAACCCCGCCTCTCGCCCGGAACGCAGCTACAGATAGGCACCAGCAACTCCCGACCCTTTTAGGGACAAGGGTGAACAGAAAATGGATGGATGGGTCTAATACAGTGGTGTTCAAATGTTTTGCCATTAGGGCCAAAATTGACTTGAGTGAACTCCAGAACCACTTTTTTTTTTTTTTTTAATAAAATTTATAAAAATTATTTCTTAGGACATTTGTTTTTTTTTTAAATAGTAAATAGAGAATATCTTAATTAAGCAAAGTAGTCTATCATATTTGCAGAAAATCAATCTTTGTCATTATTGATCCAAAATATAAACTGGGTTTTGCAGAGTCGCAGCATTAAATTAAAAGGTAAATATTAAAAAAAAAATTTTTAGATTTGTTATTTTCATTCATCTTGTTATTTATTTTGCATTTAGCAACAAATGGGCAGCGCTTGCTGATTTTAGCAAAATGTAATCAATGAAAACAGAAAAATTGTTAATGAAAGAACATACTTTGTCTTGTACCTACATAAATAAATGTTTAAGAAGATTTTGCTTTTCTGTGATAATCTTTGGACATCCCTGGTCTAATATGACCAAAATTCTCACCTTGTCTTCAAGGTGACAACATTTCAAACTAGGATTACCGTTTCACAAACAGTGCAAGCTGATAAACGAAAAAAGGCAGATATGAAAATACGGTTCAGCAATGAGTCACTGCTTGAAACCGCTGCCTGCTTCCTGTTCTTTCTGTCATCAGTCCCATTTTCGCAAATTAGTTGAGCCGTATCAGTGAAATGAAGATGTCTGCATCAGATGTGCTCCGGCAATTCACACAAAGCTAAACGTGTGCCAAACAAGACCCCATGACAGAGTCAGCAGAGATCACTTCACAGATGCACTCCGGTTCGGCTCCGTGACTGCTGCTGTCGCCGTAGAGACGCATCAGTGGCAGGTCGACCTCCCCCTCCCCTCTCACCCTCGATGCCGGCTCTCCTCTCGCTTTACTCATAACATCGAGTGTACGGAAACCACGTCGGGGGCCATCTTGGAAGCTTTTTTTTCCACTGAAAATAATGTCTTCCTTTTAAGATGTTGCTCCCTTAAGCGAAGCGATGTGTCTTTGGGTTGTCATCGCAAACTGCTAGGAAATAATCAACTGTCATTTCAAGACAACTCTTCGCAAGGCCCGAGCCCGTTTGCGACACGCCGCGTTTCCTCTCAGCCCCTCTTGTCCTGGCACATTTTCACTCCATCCGTCTCTCTCCCGTCTGATCTGGTTTTGCGTTGCCATGAGTGACGGGGAGATGCTTTTTTATTTCCCCGTCGGTCGACGTACGTCCAAACATCGTCTTTGGTCATTGCTGTTGACTGAAAGGGGACAACTATTTCTGCCTCTCCCATCTCCTCTTGTTATCCTAAATTTACTTTTTGACCCATTTTCCTCTCTGTTGAGTCAGTCACGGGCCCTACCTCCCACCATTCTGTCTGGCCTCTTGCAGGATGACAACACATTGCAGAGATGGCACAGCGATGTGATCTTTTTTTTTTCAGTCAAATTTGCATTTGGACGCATTCATATGTTCTGCTTGTGAAGATGTCTCAGCCTTTCTGTTTCAGGAAAGTGTTTGGACGCCTTCTGACTTATCAGTCAGTCGTCTCTCTCTTTTAACGCGCATACTAACAGATGCAGGTTTCCAGATTGTCATCGCCTAAGGTTATTTGTTGAACAAAATTTCATCCGGACAACAAATGTGTAACCAGTGGCCTAAATTTGTCACCACTGCAGGCAGTGAGTCACTCTTAAAGTTCTAGATTTTAGTGCTGATTTATGGCAGCGTTGAAGCATATCCTTGTGTTATCAGACGAGCTATTTCCAGTGAAACCTGTCTCTGCGAATTCAGACCCTTTTAGATGCATTGTCTTGACATTTGCAAAAGTTTTTCTTTCCCTTTTTTTTCGCTCGACAAAGAGAAAACCATGCGAGAGCTCACTCCGTTGTAATTAATTAACTATGGTTCGTCGCCATAAAAGGTTGCAAGCACCTTCACGCAACCAGGGAAACTTTTATTTCAACCAGCCTGAGTGTCTTATCTCCGGAGCAACTTCAGAACCGATGGAAACAAAGTTAAGCCTCCGCTGCTCTTCTGCTTATCTCGCCCTGTAGGTTGGCGTATCTAAAACGGAAAGAAGTTCTGCACATTTTGCGAAACCTCGAGTCAAATCGCATCCAAAGAGTGTGTGAGTGTAGTGTGTTAGTATTGGAATAAAAGGTGCAAAACAGATTGTCTGGTGCTGGTCACTTTTTGCTACTTTTTTGGAATGGTTTCACCTTTTAGTGTTTTTTTTTTTTTTTTTTTGTATTATTATTATTTCATTTTCCAAACCATTGTGTCTGAGTTCCTTCAAATGGGTTAAATCAAACATATCTGAGGGAATATTTGCTGCACATAGAGAGGGGAACTGCAAAATAATAGAAAAAACAATGAGAAAAGGGAAATAGGGACTTTCGCTCCCCCAACTTTACGCATGATACATGCTTATTTTCATCTTGTACATTCGAAACCTAACAAATACGGCGGTGCGAAGCCAAGGCTTTCAAACCTAACCACTGAGCAGCACCCCCTTAGGTAAGTATCACAGCTTGTCGTCACTCTGTGAAGCCGCCGGAGACACTTTCACTTCTTGCTCGAGAGCATTTTGTGCATCATTTCCAACCGCTGCCATTTCAGTTCAGTGAGTTTATAGGCTGTCCTCTCTACTACACCTCTGAATCTGTCCCGTTTTGAAAGGGCTCATAGCTTCTGCAGCGGCTCGCAAAGGTCCCCCTCACTTCTCGAGCTGGTTTAGTTGAGTTTGTTTTGATCAATTCGTGGAAGACGATCTCTGTCGACACCCGCGCCGTCGACGCGCACAGCGCGAGTCGCCTCGCTCCTCGGCTCGGTGAGACAGAGGTCAATTACATGTCCCGCTGTCGGCGCGATTCGGCGCCGACGGCGGATCCTGACATGCGCTCCATCTGTTTTGGGCACAAACACGGACTCAGCTGTTGTTCGCAATGGACTGGTATGACGGTTGCACTTGGTAATGAAACAGGATTGCAGCCTGTAGCTGCTTCTGTTTCCAAGAGCAGCAGTGGTATCTGAAATTCTGAGCCTACTGGACCCTTCCTGACTAGATTAACCTTTTCTTAATTTATTCTTCCTCCCTATCGCTGCATCTTTCTTCCTTCCTGACTGTGGGCTTCTTCTTTTTCTCCGTGCCTTCCCCGTATGCTGGCTGGCTGTTTGTCAGATGATGTATAGCGGGCGCAGAGGCAGCACGGTTCTAGTTGGGCCTCGGAGAATTCGACAACCCTCCCCTCTCCGTTCCTTCCCTCCCTCTCAAACGCGCAAATCCGTGCTCTCGGTAGCTGTGGACGGTCGCAGTATTTGACGTTCGTAGCTGGATTCAAAGTGTGGCTTTATTGAATAATCCAGTGACCCATCCATCGATCCCCTTCATCTCCCCTTTTTCTTCTTTTTTCCCCCCTGTCCCGTCCACGATGGAGCTGCGGCATCAGTCATCTTTAGGAAAGCAACTCCGCCCAGGGTGTTCTCCCTGTCACTATGACAAACTGCTCTTTTAACAAACGGGAGAGCAAAGTAAAAGTTTGGCCCAACACAATGGGATTTTATAGATGGTTCACATGAAATGTTTTTGAGCAGATGGCGTTGGCTAATTTAAACATTTGAATTTTCTATCTAATTTGTGTGTGTGTGTTTGTTTCTTCCAGGGACTTGGCAGTGATTGTGGCAGCCATTGCCTACAACACCTGGTTCACCAAGCTGTACTGCAAAGACATGCGAATAGTAATGAAAATAATTTTTTTTTTTTCCCCTCCATATATTTATCCATTCCAAACCTTTGTACCAGATGCTGTAGTTACCCAGCCTTGACTTATTAGATACTTATCGGTGGCATTATTAATAATTTTATCAATCATTTGATTTTCTGTTTTTACTGTATAATTTCTTCCATGAACAAAAACAAAACAAAAAATAATAATAATAATCTCTTATCTACACAAGGCCAAAATTATACATACAGGCTTAAATATGTTCATACCGCCCACTAATATTTGGGCTTTCAGAGGCTTCAATTACATTTCAAAACCAGTTTTAATATGCCAAGTTTATTTGTACAGCACATTTCAGCAGCAAGGCTGTTGCATCACGAAAGCATCATGCAGTCATCAATTATGAAACAAGCAACAAACCTGAGCTCCAGGGAGCCGATGTGCTCCGTCTTCCTGGTTTTCGTGAGAATGCGACCAGCGGTGTTCTGGATCATCTGCAGCTGTCTGACCCTTTTTTTTCCCAAGTGAAGACACTCTTGCAGTAATCAGTGCAACTAAAGATAAACATATTGGTGAGTTTCTCTAGTTCTTGCTAGAACAAGCTCTAGAGGCTGTAACAAGCCTGGAAATGTTCAGGTCAGAGTCAAGTCACCACACCCAGATTCTGGGCCGGATCGCTCGTTTCTGGCTGCGCTGGCGAAACCTACGCTCTCGTTCTGGATCGTTCCTCTTTAGGTCCAAAGATAATAACTTCAGTTTTGTTTCTGTTCAGTTGGAGAAAGTTAAGGTAGTCCTTGTATTTTGTTATGTCATCCATCTAATGCAACGGTTTTACTGTTGGCAAAACAGACCCTTACCATGATGCTACCACGACCATGCTGGGCAGTAGGAGTTTGTTTAAAAGCCTGATTAAAACTTCACACATTCTCCCTGTCATGGTAGCCAAACAGCTCAACCTTTGTCTTGTTTGACCAGCTTTTCTCCAGAAGGCATCTGTATTGTACGAGTGGGCCAATGAAAATGCCATTTGAGCTTCAACGTGTGAATTATAGTGTAGCGCCTTCTTTCTTTCTGCACAAGCTCTCAGAGTTCACTCTGAACAGTGGCACTGGTTTCCGGTTGAACGTCCACAGTTCCTTTCATCTGAAGGCGGCAGATTGGATCTAATGGCTGACACTGTCAAATCCAAACTTCGGTGCAGACGGGTAAATAATGTTAGTATTTCTGAGGAATAGGGCCTGGCCTCTTAGTTTAAATTAGATAAAAGACAAAGACAATTTGGACAATTTCATGAGTTTAACTTTGTGGAAACAGTTTGGAGAAACATAGAGCCCAAAACAAAGTCCATCAAGACGTGGATGATTAGGTTTGGGGAGGAAGAACTGGACCGGTCTGCAAATCCATGACGTCACAAAACACATTTTGTGTGAATTAGAGTTGAGACTGTCCAACATCGGTGTTTGACCTCACTGTTCTGGAAGAATAGTCAAAAATTCCCTTAAACTCACTCCTCAACTTTGTGGAGGGCCTTTCTAGAAAAGCTGAAGTCGTGTTAGGCTGACATTGTATTTACTGCTATGGATAATATTTATTGATATGTGGCACAATTGTATAGATTACGTGTGGATTAGGGAAATTTGTGCGCTCAATTCTTGTTTCTAGAAATCCCATTCAGTATAATATTTCCATACTGATAAAGAATCTCTTCAATTACACAAAAAATAAACTAAATTGAAAACATTCTTACTCTGGGCTGCATGTAAGCTTCTGATCTGAATTGATTTTTTTCCCCCCCGGCTCATGTTTTATTGCCTTGTGGGTGACTCATATCAAAATGTTTGCATAAAAACATAAATTATGTGTCATTGATGCTGTCCTCCTTAATACACACACCAACCTGAGCCCCTCATTAAGATTTTTTTTTTTTTTTTACACTCTTATCGCACCTGACGGTGAAAGTCGAAGCCATCCCTGCGTTTCGTAACTGTGATTTACACATCAAAGTCGAGGCAGCGCATTGAGCTATTTTTAGTAGGAAGCTGAAAAATCTAAATTTTCCCTCCTTTGTGGAGATTATTTTATGTAACTGGTTTGCAGTAAGCTAAGCTGCACCGATGCATCAAGTTAAAAAAAAAACGCATTTGTGCTCGACGATCGATTATTAAGACCGTTCAAGGAAGGAAGATTCAATTTGAAAAGCAAAGGTTCAAGAGGACAGTGCTGCACGTTCTTTATTAAGTCTTTATTAATTATTTATAATGCACATAGATTTGGGTTCATACTGAGAGTAACTTAATTTTATACGTTTGCAATAAAACTTGAACTGGTTTCTTGTTCTTTAACTTCTCCTCTGGAATCGACTTTTTTTTTTACTTGCAAAACTATCTAAATTGCTTTATCGAAATAGCTGAAATAGTTTTATTATTATTATTTTTTTTTAAAGTTTTGGTAAAGAAGAAATGCACTTTGATTTAGCTGCATATTAATTTCTACTCTAATTCCCCATATATTGGTGCCTGACATATCTCAGTTTCAGCTCTTTAGGCTGTGAGGAATACTTTTCTGAAATAAATAAAAACATTCATCGTCTGAAACATTAGATTAAAAATAAGTTCAAAGGGGATGCAAATGCAATTAGCTTTTAACTTTTCAGATTTTATTATTGCTGTAATGAAAGTACAGCATGGAGATAAATCACTGCCCTCACCTTAGTTTCTCTATGTGCATCAAGGCCGACTAGTTTTTTTTATGTTATTTTATTTTTTTTTCCTCCCACCAGAAAAACCTCAGCCACAGATTTTGCTTTGCATTTTTCAACAGGGGTCAGAGGTGGTGGATCAGATTCTGCACACGGTCAGCAAGTCCAACAGTCTGGAGGAGCTCACGCTGGAGAACGCCGGGCTTAAAGCGTAGGTTTCCACCTCCCTGAAAAATGACCAGCCTATCCTGTCACCTCTTTTTGCTGAATCCAATTTAATCTCTTCTATTTTCTCTTGCATCTTTACCTCCTTCACCCCTCCTATTATTCCCCCCTGTTCTTTTACTCAAGCCTTTCTCTCTCTCCTCTTTTATCCCCTTTTGCCTCACCTCACTCTCCTCCTTTTCTTTGATGACCTGACCTTTCCAGTCTAGTCTCTTCTCCCTCTTCCCCGTCGCTCACCAGCAAAGCTCCGATAAAGCCTCCCTCCTGCCTTTTGATGGCGAACGCGGCATTTATCTGCCGAAATTACTGAGAAATCGCGAGCAATAGCTGGCAGAACCGTCCACCTGCGGGGCAATGCTGCTAAGACTTAGCAGGGCATTTTTCTTATTTAGCATTAATTGAGATGAATTTGCTGCCTCGGGGAGAAATAATTTACAGCCTCATAAAGGTGCAGGGTTTTATATTTTCCTTTATTTAAGTGGGAAAGGCAACCGGCTTTGCAGTAGAAAGGCATTGAAAAACACTCCTGCTCTCAAAAAACAGCAACAACAAAAATATATTTTCAATTGATTAATGAAATTATATGTCACATATAAAGTCACGCACCAGCATCCTGAGTTTAAGTCTGATTTTAATGTGGGAGCTGAAAGGGTTATTAATTGAGAAATGCAACACAAGTAGTGCTCATAGTTTAATTTTATCATTTTTTTTTTTTTTTAATCTTAGACAGGTTAAACCTTTGCTTTAGCAAAAATAAACCCAATTGTATTACCTCAGTCCTGCCATATCAACAATAAGCAAAAAATGATGTGTGTTCCAAATTACACCATTTCCTTCCACGTTTTCTTTTTAAAATGCCTGAAGATTCAGGGTTGCTGTGAGTCACTGGATGAATATTTGGTGGCATAACCCCATGTTTCCGCTTCATTTCTGTGCTGCGTGGAAACGACTGACTTCTGGCACCTTTGATTGGCCCACGTTCCGCAGCTCCTCCATTTCTGAGATTATCCTCAGAAGCAGCATGTGTGAAGTCATTCCTACTAGTTTTCCATTGGATTAAGGTCTGAGTATTGGGCTGGCCACTCCATGACATTACACTTGTTGGTTTGAACCCAAGATGTTGCTCACTCACTGGGCAGTTTGTGGCCATTTTCTTGATGACTCTCCCTTTTCAAAAGCATTTTGCAAACATGACCTCTTCTTGATGTATTCAAGCTCATCTCCACAAAATGCAATAAATGGGCTCAACAACACTGTATGAGGAACATCCCTGCAGCTTGTTGCTGCTTGCAGGTTGTCTCCAAAACCCGGAATGAATTTTCGTCGGCACAGACGGACCGTCTGCGCAGCGTAGCATGAGATTAAATAAAACCATGCAACCATATTTGCAAAGCGCTTCAATACATTCTATTATGAATGGTGTTAAATTTTTTTTGACAGATCAAGAACCCACCTAAAAAAAAAAAAATCTAATTACCCACATCAGACCAAATGTTTGGATGCAAGATCAAACTGATTCCTGAAGAGATGCTTAATATTTATGTATAACAAGTTATTACATAAATATCAATATGCCGGAACACATATCTTTCTTGGTTTGCTTTTTTTTCCTCTTTGTCAACGTAACCTCCCCTCCTTTAACAACAGCATTGCAAACATAGATATGCAACTATTGCTCTCAGGTTGTGCAAATTTTCTCAAACCTAAAACAAAGCCCCTTTTTGTCCACAGTCACGCAGCGACGGTCTGGCAACATTGATGCTTACCTAAAGCTGAACTGAGGACATTATGCTTAGCAATGACAGAAAAGAGTGTGATTGACACAGAAAGCGCATCCCGAAACCCCCACCGGATTTTAAGGCATAGTGAAAAGGAATTGGAAGTTGCTTCCAGACTATTGGGGATGGGAATGCAAGCTACAAATTGTACATTTACTGACAATCTTGGTGCTTAAATTTCTGTGGTGGAAAAATTAGCATAAAAGACTCTTGAATGAATGACATAAAATATTGCTTGTAGGAGTTTTTATACATTTTATTTTATGATTTGGACTTGCCTGGAAGTTTTTTTTTTTTTTTAAAGCGTGTATTGTATAATTGATTTGTTATGGCACTTGGGGATAAACGATCTATACAAAAGTGTTGGCAAACAACAGCCGCAGACGAGCATTAGCATTCATTCCGAGTTCAGTCTTTGGCCAGCAGACAAATATAACTTCCAGTGACGTCTGTCCTTTAAGCTCTGTGAGAAATGTTTGATCCTCCGATCGCTGCGCTTTCACCGTTTGAAAGTTTCAACCTAATTCCTATTTTTGCCTCGATCTAAGTTTGCTTGTGTTTACCGAAGCGATTGAAACTGGAACCAAATGGGGACGGTAATCCCTCCGCGGGAGGGTCAATACGAGAAACGCAAACGACAAAAGCGGGAAATGTTTTGACGGATACTTGTTTGAGGAGAAATGTTTAAAATAACATAGTCGACAGTCATGCTCGACTTTTCGATGTTTTAGATCATACAGATTTTTAGACAAGAAAAAAGTGCGAGTGTTAAAACTGCTTTATTGCAAATGCTTGGACCTTGTGGATGTGCTGGGGGGGAAAAAAGAAAGTGACCCCAGAAGTTCAGCTTAATTCAGTTGCTGAAAGCAGGAGGGAACCTACTGTTTTTCCAGGGAATTCAATTTCCTGTTTCTCCTGCTCTCTCCAGGGATTTTCCACAGAAGATGGCGTCGGCTTTATCAGAGAACCCAGCCTCCGTGATTCACTCCCTCAATCTGGCTCATAACACACTTGACAACCAAGGTAGCGACTCGGTGAACTCATTCTCCCTCCCACTGACTCCTCTCCGCGGGCACATCCTATTGTTCTTTGACTATTACTTGAGCAAAGCTTTTGTTTGCTTTCAAAGAACCCTGAATCAATCACTGTCCTTGCAGCTCCCTCACTCTCAGCGTTCCTCCCATCTACCTTTCATTGTGTTTGATTATCTGTGCTTCTCATGATAAAAGGCTCTTTCTTTTTCTTTTTGTCGCCACGACTGAAACTTTTTTTGTTTCTTTTTGCGTGTAGAAACAAATTGCCTAGCTTATGGTGCATGCAGAGGAGATGAACACAAAGGGGTGGGACATATGGGAAAATGATCCTATTCAGATTATTATTATTATTACTTTTTTACCACGACACTGTGAGCATCACCAAAAATATACGACTTCTTAAATAAAAGCATAAACAAGGTCATAGCACACTTTTAAAATATGTTGCTGTTTCTGCCATTTTACCAGCATGTATAAAGCCAAACAAATATTTAATAATTAGGCACCAGGCGATTATGACGTTCTAATTTTATGACAGTCTTGAGTAAAACTACCACTACAAGATGGTGTTAACAATGACATTTAAAGCAAAAATGTATAACATAATTTTATAACAGTACCACATGGTATTGTTACAGTCAATCAATCAATCAATCAAGTTTAGTTCTGTAGCACATTTCACAACAAGGCGGTTCAAAGTTCTTTACGTCATAAAAACACAAAAATAAACAGTCATAAAAACAACAAAGTCCTCGATTAAACCAGGAACAAACATTACGTTCCTGCGCTCTGCTGACATTCATTCCGTTGTCCGCCATCTTGAGAAATCCCTCTCTGAAGCTCCGCCCCAAAACGTAAGAAGCGTCCAACTTGGACCAATAATAATTAAGCATTCATGACGGACGCTTGCCAGAACAAATCAGGCATTTTTTCAACAACACCGCCAAAATCCTCTTAGCCAGTGATAAAATTAAGACACTCTGACCTTATTCATTCACAAAAATACGAAGCATCTTTCGAGGCCCCCGAAGCACCGGGGCCCCGGGCTGCAGCCCCGGTAAGCCCACGCCAAAATCCGGGCTTGGCTTCACCTATAAACAAGTAAACATGCAAGTGTAGATAATATCATTATTGCAACAAATATTAAGCAGGAAATATGGGGCGAGTGTGGACACAGCTGCATAAGCGAGAAAAATCAGCGCTATAGCTGTTCTATGCTCTAAGCTAGCTAGCTAGCTAGCGAATGGCTAGCAAACCATTTTCTGATTCGTTAGGCTAGCAGGTTAATAGGTCCAAGCTAAAAAAGATGCCTACAAATGATAAAAGCAGAACAACAGCTGTTAACGTTGTCGCCATTTTTGCTCTGGTTTAATTGATGCTGGCGCATCTGACCGGTCATTGCTTTCACGACTCTCCTCATAATGTTTTGTTTAAATGAAGTTTGGGAGCTTCTTCCTCGGGCGACCCTGGGCGGATCCTCGACCCTTTCTAATCCCTCACAGTCTATCATCCATGTGTTGCTTTCAAGGAGACACCGTTGGGCTTTGTGTAAGCCAGAGCCAGGCTTTCGCACGCACACCACCATCCCTCATTAGCTAATTTACGTCCCCACCCCTACACCCGCTCTCCCTCCGTCTGACACTTGTCACTTCCACTCGCCTCAGTGGATTCCTTGCGCTCACACGTATCAGCCCCCCTGGTGTCTCGCCGTGTGTTTATGAGTATTGACAGTGTGCAGGCCTTTTTATTGCGATTACAAATGCAACACAGCGGCAGCCACTAAATAAGATGTATGATCACAAAGAAGCGAAGGATCACACAGGGATCCTGAGCATAAAAATAAACAGATTTTTAATAAGTAAGAGGCTTTTATGTGTCCAACGTGATTGCTGTAGATGAAGAAGAAAGAAAAACAAATCAATTGAAACTGTGTTATGTAATTTGGCTTAGCGCTTGGTCTGCATCTGGCTTCATCCACTGCATGCAGAGGAAAACAGAGATAAATGTAATTTGGCTTTCATGCATGTTTATTGTATTTGATGATTTAAAACATAATTACACATTTCCCTTTGAAAAATATCTCTTTAGCTGACAATTTTGTCCATAAGTCTTAAGTATTTTTGTGCGACCTTGATTATTTAACCGTTTCTTCCATATAATCAGACATAATTGAACTTTATTACATTTTTAGCTAAAATGATTTCGATCTTTCTACAGACACTACTTGGCATTCCTTTCTTTTTTTCCAGTGTTTGAAAAGTTGAAGACGCAAGGAAATATTTAAATTGAATAAGTTTCGCCTGCGTATTATTAGTCATATTTTTTTATTAAATGGAGGCCATTTCTCATCTTTCCTCTTTCCCTTCCCCTCCCTGTCGTCATCCAGGAGTCTCCAACCTGATTCAACAAGTCTGCCGGCTCAACAAAGGTCTGCGACTCCTAAATCTCTCCAAGACGTCTCTCTCCTCCAAGGGTAGGCAGAGCAAGGCTTTGTTCGCTGGGATGTCGCTGAGCTCTCTTAAACGTAATGACACGTGGCACAAAGTTGAGGGTGGAGAAAAGGTCTGCTACTGATCTAGTAGCAATATACTTCTGGTTTGCCCCTTTTTCGCCCAGATTAACAGACCCGTTTTCGCATGATTCATTTTCAAAATGATATTGGGGTCAGAATTATAAGCAGTGTTTTTTTTATTTTATTTTATTTAATGCCTACATGCGATTGTAGGCAGTGCCCCAGTTGATTTTATCCTCAACAATTTGACCATCCTGGAACAGAATCGTTGATTCAAAAGGATTATGTGTGTGCAAAAGCAAATCCACGTATATTCTTGTTAAGAGCCCTCTTTTTTTTTTTTAGATTGTTATATTTCAAGCCATTTTTTTAATCTTCTACAGCATTTTGTAGGTATATTAATGTGACATTTATTATCTTCCATATAAAAGTATTAGAGAATGGCTGCAATGATTGTTATGAAAAAAAAAAAACCCATAAAGCTACATAATTTTTAAAGTTTAATCAGTAATACTTTTAGAACAAATTTATGTCGGATCATGACATAAATTCATGGAAAATAATCAGATGAAAACTTAGTATTACCGTTACAGGCAAGGCGGCATTTGTTTATACCAAACCCGATTTCTTGGTTAATGTCAAGTTGTCATAACGAAGACATTTTGAATAATGTCAACTTTGCATTAAAAGTGTCATTACTTAGAGAATGACACTTTATGACAACAGTCATGAATATTCATGAAGATTTACTCATGTTTATGACATGTGTTGTCACGTTTATGACAGGTGTTGTGTCATGTTTATGACAGGAGATGTGTCATGTTTATGACATGTGTTGTCATATTTATGACGGTGTTGTGTCATTTTTATGACATGTGTTGTGTCATGTTTATGACAGGTATTGTGTCATGTTTATGACATGTGTTGTCATGTTTATGACAGGAGTTGTGTCATGTTTATGACATGTGTTGTCACGTTTATGACAGGTATTGTGTCATGTTTATGACAGGAGTTGTGTCATGTTTATGACAGGTATTGTGTCATGTTTATGACAGGTATTGTGTCATGTTTATGACATGTGTTGTCATATTTATGACGGTGTTGTGTCATTTTTATGACATGAGTTGTGTCATGTTTATGACAGGTATTGTGTCATGTTTATGACATGTGTTGTCATGTTTATGACAGGAGTTGTGTCATGTTTATGACGTGTTGTCACGTTTATGACAGGTGTTGTGTCATGTTTATGACATGTGTTGTCACGTTTATGACAGGTATTGTGTCATGTTTATGACAGGAGTTGTGTCATGTTTATGACAGGTATTGTGTCATGTTTATGACAGGAGTTGTGTCATGTTTATGACAGGTATTGTGTCATGTTTATGACAGGTATTGTGTCATGTTTATGACATGTGTTGTCATATTTATGACGGTGTTGTGTCATTTTTATGACATGAGTTGTGTCATGTTTATGACAGGTATTGTGTCATGTTTATGACAGGAGTTGTGTCATGTTTATGACATGTGTTGTCACGTTTATGACAGGTATTGTGTCATGTTTATGACATGAGTTGTGTCATGTTTATGACAGGTATTGTGTCATGTTTATGACATGTGTTGTCATGTTTATGACAGGAGTTGTGTCATGTTTATGACGTGTTGTCACGTTTATGACAGGTGTTGTGTCATGTTTATGACAGGAGTTGTGTCATGTTTATGACATGTGTTGTCACGTTTATGACAGGTATTGTGTCATGTTTATGACAGGAGTTGTGTCATGTTTATGACAGGTATTGTGTCATGTTTATGACAGGTTTGTCATGTTTATGACAGTGTTGTGTCATTTTATGACGGTGTTGTGTCATTTTTATGACATGAGTTGTGTCATGTTTATGACAGGTATTGTGTCATGTTTATGACAGGTGTTGTCATGTTTATGACAGGAGTTGTGTCATGTTTATGACGGTGTGTCACGTTTATGACAGGTGTTGTGTCATGTTTATGACATGTTTGTCACGTTTATGACAGGTATTGTGTCATGTTTATGACAGGAGTTGTGTCATGTTTATGACAGGTATTGTTGTCAATAGTTCTATGACAGTGAGTTGTGTCATAAGTTTATGACAGGTATTGTGTCATGTTATAGTGACAGGATATTGTGTCATGTTGCTATGACATAGTGTTTGCGCCTCAATACTTTATGACGGTGTTGTGTCATTTTTATGACATGAGTTGTGTCATGTTTATGACAGGTATTGTGTCATGTTTATGACAGGAGTTGTGTCATGTTTATGACATGTGTTGTCACGTTTATGACAGGTATTGTGTCATGTTTATGACATGAGTTGTGTCATGTTTATGACAGGTATTGTGTCATGTTTATGACATGTGTTGTCATGTTTATGACAGGAGTTGTGTCATGTTTATGACGTGTTGTCACGTTTATGACAGGTGTTGTGTCATGTTTCTGACGTGTTGTCACGTTTATGACAGGTGTTGTGTCATGTTTATGACATGTGTTGTCACGTTTATGACAGGTATTGTGTCATGTTTATGACAGGAGTTGTGTCATGTTTATGACAGGTATTGTGTCATGTTTATGACAGGTATTGTGTCATGTTTATGACATGTGTTGTCATATTTATGACGGTGTTGTGTCACGTTTTATGACATGTAGTTGTGTCATGTTTATGACATGTATTGTGTCATGTTTATGACGGTGTTGTGTCATTTTTATGACATGAGTTGTGTCATGTTTATGACATGTGTTGTGTCATGTTTATGACAGTGTTGTTGTCATGTTTATGACAGGAGTTGTCATGTTTATGACAGGTGTGTGTCATGTTTATGACAGGTGTTGTGTCATGTTTATGACAGGGTTGTGTCACGTTTATGACAGGTATTGTGTCATGTTTATGACAGGAGTTGTGTCATGTTTATGACAGGTATTGTGTCATGTTTATGACAGGTATTGTGTCATGTTTATGACATGTGTTGTCATATTTATGACGGTGTTGTGTCATTTTTATGACATGAGTTGTGTCATGTTTATGACAGGTATTGTGTCATGTTTATGACGTGTTGTCACGTTTATGACAGGTGTTGTGTCATGTTTATGACATGTGTTGTCACGTTTATGACAGGTATTGTGTCATGTTTATGACAGGAGTTGTGTCATGTTTATGACAGGTATTGTGTCATGTTTATGACAGGTATTGTGTCATGTTTATGACAGGAGTTGTGTCATGTTTATGACAGGTATTGTGTCATGTTTATGACGGTGTTGTGTCATGTTTATGACAGGAGTTGTGTCATGTTTATGACAGGAGCTGTGTCATGTTTATGACGGCTATCTTGCTGTATGAGTCAAATTAAGCGCTGTCCAATTGACAGCTTTATGTTTGACCATAAAGACTGACCACCTTATTTGTGCCATAGCTTCAACTAGGTGTCGGAAACATTGGTCAGACATGTTGGCCTACATTGACACACTAACTGTTTGGCCGGACACCCATGACAAGAATTACCTCTTGCTCTACTGCTCATGTAACTACCAAGGCTGATGATGGACAGTCTTTGGTCAAGAAATAGGCAATCCAATATCCTCCTGGAAGATAGACTGTGGTAAGAAAAAGAACAGGCTTAGCAGTCAGTAACAAAACTGACAAACTATCAACAACTATCCTACAATAAAAGTTGAAATCCCCAAACAAGTTGTTTACCACAGGCCCAGATGCATAAATGCTCTGAGTTGCTGACATCTGATTGGCTGACAGTAGTTTACCTGATTAAGAGCAAAGTGGATTTCATTGGCTCACTCAACTGAACCAAATTTAAGAGGCTAGAAAACAAGTCAACATCATCCTTTCTCCAGCAGTTGACGCTTATCGGTATGTTTGTTCTGTTCAACACCAGTTGGGTCTCATCTGTCTAAAGGACACTGCTTAAAAAGCCTTGTTTTGTTCAGGCAGGATTTTGCAAATATGAGTCACGTATGTTCTGTTACGGGACAAGAAATGCCACCTCCTGCAAAAGTACACGTTTTTTACTAATACTCAGAGCATTTGTCTTTCACGTCTTTGAAAATAACCCCTGTCCTTTTTCTGTGAACATTGACTGTCCTAAATATTCCCCACCTGAGTATTTTCTTGTTCTTTGTAAAACAATGGCTGACAGATTGTCTGAACATAGCCTTGCAGCTCTTCCCATGCTGATTGCAAAAAAGAAAGGCCTCTCTGCTCTCTGCGGCGCTCGGCATAGCGTTCACACACAAACGCACGCAGTTTTTCATATCAACACAAAGTCAATGACTCCGTCTCACATTTGTTAAAGTTGATCAAGTGAGTCTGTTAAACAAATGTATTCACCCACTCCGTTTTTCTTCATCTTTTTGCCCCGGATGCACCTTTCCTGTGCATCTTCACGCAGTGGATTCAATAAGGACGGGCTGCATGCAATATTTAGGGCTAAAAGTGTCGTATGTGTTCCAGATAGTGACCCTGACACCAAGTTAGCGTGTTATAAACATTTTTTTTTTTTTAAAGCAGCAAGATCAGCCAGTGATTCAGCAGGATGCAGTTGGTCTGACCTTGAGTTGTAGTTGTTGGCGTGACTTTGGAGAGGCTGACCACTTTTTGCTGAATATTTATAGAGCTCTCTCTCTTTCTCCTCTCCTTCTCCTTTTCATGTGATTCTTAAACACCTGCAGGACAGTGCCTTGTGAGTTCATTGTTTCTACAGTCAGACAGCTTTAATGTATTTCAGTGGGATTTTACTTGATAGAACAGCAGAAAGTAGTGATTAACTGTGAAGCGAACCAAAAAGGGATGCATGGCTTTCAAAGTTTTTCTTTTTTTCCAGAGACAATTTGAAGATGGCGTGTCCTGTATTTGATCAGTGCTTTGTAAAACCAGCTTGGCTCATCTGGAGACTCTGTCAGATTATTAGTCGGAGAGCCTCTGTAAGTGTACATGTTCACGCTTTGCTACAGATTTTTAGTTGGAGCTCTGTCTGGACTCTCACTGCGTCATTCTAACATATGAATGTCCTTGGATCTAAGCACTGTAGCTCTGTTTAGGATCGTTGTCCTGCGTGGAAGTTGTACCTTCAGCCCAGGACCTTTGCAGCTTCTAACAGTTTTATTTTTTTAAGGGTTACCCCGGTTTCAGCTCCATATATCTCTCCATCATCTCCCGAAAGCTTACAGTTCTGCTGTAGAAAAATGTGGACATGACATCAATATTTATTAGTCTTGTCAATAAAATTAGTGGTTGTAACGGGACAGGATGTAGAAAAACGCCGTACTCGTGCGCCAGAGAAACGGCACGTACGCACTTGGGCGATAAAGTCTGGTCGTCTTGACGGCTTTCCAACGTTCCCCCCTGCTCACAGCAGCTGATGGCGAGATGGATGGTGGGGGGAGGATTAGACTCTCTGTCCCCTCTTCTGTCATTTCCCTCTTAATCGCTACAAATTAAGGGATGAGGAGCTTAGCGCCTCGTCCGCTTTCGAGCAACACGTGCCAAATCTGCCTTCGAGCACAGATGCTCTTTGAAGCAATAGAACGGGCATCTGAAAGTACGATGGAGAGAATATGTTTTTTATAGCTCCTTTCTTATGAAAACTTATTTAAAAAAAACTCTTTAGTTGTTTGTTTTCACCCATTTTGCCTCTTTTGATCCATTTTGACGCTTTATAATCTAAAGTTACGCATTGCTCACCAACAGAGTGTTGAAATTGTCCCTTAAAAAGGAAGGGAATGTGAGTCCTTGACTTGCTAAATGATGCCTCCCTTCATTTCTGTTTTATTCCACCAGGTGTTGTTTCATTGTCTCAGGCTCTGTGTTCAAGTGACGACTACTCCAACTCTCTGCTGCACCTGGACCTCAGCAAGAACCCCGGGGTTCTGTCTGGAGAGGACGCCACGGTGGGTGACTCTTATCACGCCACATGGACCATGTCTGCTGTTTTTAGGGAGTTTTTTTTTTTTTTTTTTTTTTTTGTGGGGAAAAGCTGCATAGAAACTGACTGGATGAATCAGACCTGCTAGCATCGGCGTCTCAGACTTCACCGAGAAGCACGTCTGACAAATTTCAAACAATGTACCATAAATTATCCCAGGTGACACCGAGAATCATCGCAAGCATCTCAGTCCAAAATTCTCATTTTTTTCTCCCCCCCACTACACCAAATAAGATTCTCCTAACTTTCTTACGTTACTTCTGGCAATATTGTGAAAGCATGAAAAGTGAATCGCACAGCCAGTTCACCGTGTCTGCACAGCATCTACGGACTGACCTTCTGAAGCTCAGCTGTGCTTCAGCTGCTTTAGTTCCCTTTGGAAGCGTCCGTCTTTGGTTCCCTCTCTGTTTTTGAGAACAAGCTGTTTTAAGGCCTCAAGGCACCACAAAACAGTTGATCTCAAATCAGTAAATTTTTTTGGAATGTTGTTTGAACCATCAGAATTGCTAATTGACGACAACATGCCAAACAAATTATGCAGATGCGTGTTTTTGGGCATGTCTGATTAAGCGTTGCACCTACCGTACGATGCAAATGTAATCATGCTCTTGTACTTGTATCATTTCATAAAAACTTTATGTGAAAGACCAACACAAAGTATAGTCCTCATCCATAACTTGTAGACAGGATTTGTTGCAGCTCTTGTTTCTTGCCACTCTTCCACAAACGTTACATTAGTGGCTCTTAGAGGCCAACGCTTGGAACATATCGTTTTATAAAAAATCGGCTGCAAAACTTTCTCCCTGTTGTGTTCCTTTCATCAAACTTATCTCTTTGTTTGCCTAGAAAGTCTGGTTCATTTGTGGAGGCGTGAATCAATCTCTGATGCAGAAAAAAAGAAAAAAAAAAACGAAAGTCAGGTCAGGTCTGGGTTCGGTTGAAGTGAATTCTGGCGCCGTTCAAATGGCTGTAAAAACCAAGCGGACTGGAGACCGGTCCAAAAGCAGGAAGCCGACTGTGGCGCAAGACATTCTGGGAGAAATGCAGCCAAAACAAACACGAGAGTCTAGCGCTAGCAGGATAAATAGCTAGTGGTCTTTTACCAAAGACAAAAGAGAACCACAACCACAAAAATTTGACGCTACTCCATTTTTGCTTACATTTTGCGAAACGGGTAGTTCCGTTCTTGTCGTCTTCAGAGGTTTTCTTATTGTTTCCTTCAGTGGTTCTTGGAGCAGCGCCGCCCCAGGCCAGGAGGTCAACAGGTTTTTCAAAGGGTTTGGTTCTGTTGGTACCCAGTGGAACAGAGACTAACAGACGACCAGGTGTAAAAACACCCTAAATCGGACTCGACTCACAGATGTTGTCGGTTCTAAGGACAGGCAATTAAACTAGATTTCATCTTATGGTCTAAAAATATGGGGTCTGAAAACATGCCGCACTATATTCCATTTCAAAACAACCTGCTGCTTTGTGTGGGTCTGTTATATAGAATCCAAATAAAATATGTTGAAGTTTGTAGGTATAACATGAATGCACCTGAATTATCTCACCAAAATGTCTTTTAAAAGCCTTTAACGTATTAATTGCCTGAAACACGTCATTTGTCTTTCTTCCTCTGCAGAACCTGTACCTGTTCCTGGCCCAGCCCAACTGCCTGGTCCATTTGGACCTGTCGGGGACAGACTGCACCGTGGACTCGGTTTGTACTTCTTACCTCTCTCTCTCTCTTTTCTTTTTTTTTTTTACAGTCTCCGTCTTCCCAGAGCTGTCTGATTTCATCTCCCGGTACGGGATTCAGGCCAAGAAAAGTGAGCGGGCTTCTGTCCTGAATGCGAATCGCACCATCATGCAAAAACCTCGGCTGACTCTGTTATAGAGCCGTTCTGTGAAAGCTCCAAGGAGGCACCGCCTCGGAAATCTGCAGCCGCTCATAATTTATACGGACGTCTTTTATGAAACTCGTTGTGTTTTAATATATATATATATATATATATATATATATATATATATATATATATATATATATATATATATATATATATCTTTAAGGCGAAGTGACAAAGTTGCTGTTTCTGCTTACAAATCTGCGCGCCAGCAGCGTCTCACCCCATTAGCAGATTGGCTAACAGCTGACGGGGTGTGAGTGCGTTCTGTCTGGGAACAGTTCAGTAACTGTCTGTGAATGTGTCTGCCTCCGTATGTCTCCACCTGATAAGGCCTTTCAGGATTGTCACTGTTTTCATTCAAGACAAAATGTCAGCTCAAAGCGGGAGCCGGTGCGTTCTGGTGTCTTTATGTTCGAAGGCATTATGGGGAGAGGAAAGAAAAAGATGTCTGAGTCTCTGCTTAAGAGGTCGCGTTTATTGCTCACCTCTGTTTTCTGAGTGCCGCGTTAACGCTGACGGCACACAGCGCAGGCGGCTCGATTACGGTTGGGCGACGAAGATGGATGCTGTTTTTGTTTTGTGTTTTTTTTTTTTTTTTCCCTGGTTGTTTTCATATCGGCGTCGGCTGCAGGGACAGCTGAAACCAGAAGTTTGCATACACCAGATAAAATGTTTTCTCATTACCAATTACAAACCGTTTTCTGTTTTTTTTTTGTTTTTTTTTTTTGGCATAAAGTTATAAACATAAAAACAAATCAAGAGTAGATGATGTATAAACTGTTGGCTGTGTAGACAAAAATATCTACACAAGATTAGGCATTACATATGTAAAACTAATTCTAAAATCAAGTTATTCATCAAAAATTTAAACAAATGTTAATGATTTTTGGTCCAAACATCAAATTATTGGTTCAGATAAATTAGAACGTTTTAAGAACAAAGCCAACATTGTAAAGGCATTCCAAGAACACCAGGAAGGTTTTCGAATGATGTGAGTCAAACAAGTTGGTGAGTAAAACAAAGAAACACGGTGACCACTATCCAAAATTTAATTTTTACATGAGAGATTCGTTTATTTTATCAATGTGCGGAAAAGTAATATATTCTATTTCGGCTAAAACTTTGTACAACATTAAAAACAAAACCACGTATGATGGCGGTAATGACAGGGATGGTCTGGTTTGTTGCGTCTTGGACAAATTTCTGCACTTCAAAGAGCCATAAATGTTAGCCTTTAGCATAAATGATCTAAAACACACCAGAAACTCCACTCCTCAGTGGGTCGAAGAAAAAAAAACATCAAATAAAACCATAAAAAATATTTTTGTTTTGATGTCTGGACTTCTTTGAGATGGCATGACCTCAAAAGAAAAAAAATAATAGAAAGCTCTATTGTGGGCGAATTATAGCAATTCTGTGATGAAAGGTGTGCCAGCCTTCCTCCACGCTGATGTAAAACTCTCTTTGTGGACGTTTAATGGAAGCTGGTGCTGCCAAGGGTGGCAAAGCCATTTATTGGGTTCAAGAGGTCGGCATTTTCCTTTTCTTTTGGGTAACCTTTCCTATTTACAAAAAAAGGAAATCATAATTTGAGAAAAAACACAATTTGTATTTCCTCAGGTTATCCTAAAATGCCATGAAATATTGAATTTGCTCACTTTACACAGTATTTAATTTCAACCTGGTATATATTTATTCATTTTAAAGTGCGAGTAAAGGTCACTGAAAACAAATTTTTTTTTTTTTTTTTTGTTATGTATTCAATGCAGCGGCCAACCTAATTTATTTCTTTGTTCGCGATGCTTTGATATATTTTTGGCCAATAATACTGTAAAAAAAAAAAAAAAAAGACACATGATTGATGGCTGTCAACACTAATGCTTTTGGCTTGTCTTTCTGCAATGCCTTCGAAATTGAATGCTTTAAACGCAGCGCCTCTTGTTTGTGCACACCGTGAAAAGATATTTCTTTGGTCTTTTCCTGAATGCTATTTGATTCTAAAAATGAATAAATCAAGAAGACTCTATATACAGTTCAAGAAAAACACATCTTTTCTTCTTGTTCTGAAGCTAAACCAGGTTACAAAAGTCATTTCTGTTTGCAAAATGCCAACTATCTAATTCTTATATATTTTATGCTTTACTCTATTTGGGAAGTTTTAACACATACAGTTTAAACTGCAAACAAGCTCTTTATTTAAGCACCATTAGGAAACTCTAAAGTAGGCGTTATTTGTATTTTTTCTGCCCCCGTTTCATTGTGCTAGTGCCAAGGAAATGGTTTTGAAGAAGGGGAGACTTCAGAAATGATCCAGAGGAAATCAATAAGTCGTTTCAGGAGAGGTGTAACGATACAAGCTAACTCAACTTAGCTAAACTTAGGGTTGCGCTAAGTTGAGGGTTAGCTCAACTTGGAGCTAAAACACACAGACTCTACAGAAAGAAGATGATTTGTGAGGTTTTACAAATCGTAACATTGTGTTTTGTGTTTTCATATTAAAAATACCTCCTGGCCTGAGATCTAACGACAACTCAAGCACTAACCTCAACCTGTCCAGCTCATAAAAACATAAAACTGGAAACCGTTTCAAGCCCGGCTGGCTGAGCATCCTTCATTGTTTTTCCCGTAGCAAAAGAGAGGGACGATAACAGGGGGGGGAAACAAACCTCCAAAATTCACTGTTAAATGCTGAAAACGTTCAGCTTCATAACAGAAGCGTGCTGCTTTTATGAAAGATGAATGGATTTCACTCATTTTCACACACCCTAACCAAAGGTGCTAATTAATACAGACTGTGCTGCAAATGCGAGCGTAGAAAGGTGCGTGCAAATACACAAACCAGAGAAAAGTCTGCACTTACAGCAAATATAATGAGCTATTATTGAAGAATATCTACACAGGCAAAAAGGCAAAAGCTTTATGGAAGCACCGATACGAAAGTCTCACCGGCCGTCTGTGAAAAGGTATAGAAAGCCCAGAAGCCAGCTGAAATCTGTCAGCGTTTAGAAAGCACTGATGTTGCTTTATGAAAATTTATATCGGTGGGCTTAACGTTAACCAAGGACCGTGAAGAGATTGCTTATTCATTAAAAGTGCCCCGATTTTGCAAAACAATACCAATGGAAATGTTTACAGCCACGTAATTAAACTTTCTGAATGTTAAAATGAGTGCAGTTAGTTCCCTGGACACATACAAACAATGGTCCCAACCACATAGCTGAGGAAACTTCTAATTAGTTTGGGAGAAGCAAAGCATGAACGACGAGAGTTTTCCGGTTAATCACCTGACTTGAAAATCCAGGGGAAAGGCCGAAAAGAATTTCAAGATTTGCAGATGGTTTGTGAGGAAGAATGGGTCGAAATGGCAAACGAGCAAATATTGAGAGGCTTTCCATAAAATACTGAATACTTTATGGAAATTCTGCAAATGCGTGCAATACGTTTTCCTTACGCCATTGCAACTTCATGTGTTGAGTCAATTTGCTTCGATTTACTAATGTTTGCAGTATTAGGTAGCTGCTAACATCCGATGTAAATTTGATCTCAGTTGCGTCGTTGGAAACATTTAAAGGTTCTTTAACACGGATAACTAACTTCTCATATAAACACTGAAACCGTGACTTTTCTTTCTGATGGATTTTTTTGGTTTCACTTTAAAAAAATTGTCCCAATGGGTCTAACTGCTCCAGGTCTTCTAGTTTCCTGGTTTTCTGTGATTTGTTTGTTTGCTACTCCCGGAGCGCCTCACCTCACACTTTAAACGCCCCATTAGAGGAGAAATTGTCAAGCAGGAATCCGTTCCACAGAAAAACAGCCGGCCCTCAGAAACCAATCTCTCTTTAATGTGGGGCACAGATTTTGTTTTGAATTCATTCGGGGGTCTTTTTTTTTTTTTTTTAATATATTTTCTCAAACTCGCTTCTCTCCGGGATCCGCTCGTCTTCTCCTCCGTTTTCATTTCAATCATCCTTGAGAAGTCTCTGGGAGACTCCTCTTTTTTTTTTTTTTTTTTTTTCTTTTTTTTGGGGCATTAGCATCTTAAATTAAATTACTGATTCTGATTTGAATCTGCATGTGTGCTCAGACCGTGGCTGATTAGTGACACTGCGTGATGGATCACCTTGTTCCGGAAATACCTGAACCTGTCCGATAGCGTAACCTCTCACTAATGACGAGACGCTCCCTTTTTTTATTCTTTTTTTTTCTCTCTCTCTCTCTCTAAGTCCTCTTTGAGTCCAACAAACACATTCGGGTCATTTTGTTCGAAGAGTAATTGGCTCCCTGTTTCGTTCATTTAAAGCTCTTTATCTAAAGCTGACCAGTAACCCTCACAAGAGGAGTGCTTGATTTAATACGCCCATTGACAGATGGACGATAGCTTTACGGGTTTACATTGATTATTCCCTGCAGGCGCAGGAACCGAATGTGCCTCAGCGTGTTTAATTTAAGGGTCTCGTTCCTATTTAATGTAAAACCGTACATTTGATGAATATGTGCGATAAGAAGTTGAAGAACAGTAGGTAATTAATCCCCCCATCCCAATATGGGCCTCAACTTTGATTCAGTGCTATACGATTAAACTCTTATTGCTCGCTCGGTCCCTCTGGCGAGAATCAGTGCAGTTCTGTCTGACAGAGGAGCGCTCTCCGTACGCATGTTGACAGATTGGTAGGGAACGCTGGCTGCTGGAGCCGGGCGCGTTAACCCAGCGACGGATCAGAGTGTAGAAATAATTGGTGAAAGTAAGTTATAGTTCTGTCTCCATCGGTGTGTCTTTTATTTCAATGGCTGCTCGATTTGGGAGTCGGTTTGAAGGAGGAGTGTGGTAAGGATGGGTGAAGGGATTTCAGCAATTCAGTTGAGAAATTTGATCATGATTGCTTTTGCGCTGAAAGAAAAAAAAAAAATCAGCATCTTTACCAAGTTTCTAGTGCAAATTTCTCAGTACGGTTGAAATGCGACAAAAATAACTCACAAGTAACTTTTTGGAAAGAAGTAGGAGATTGTTTTAAGTCATTAATTTCTTAATATTGATGAAAAAGTTCTAGTTCCATTGGTAAATTATTTCACTTCTTATTATCTTTCTTATTTCATGTTCAACAAGACATGTTTAACATGTTATAATCTGCCAATGGAACGAGTCATTTTTCATCAATACAGGCATTATTGACTCAAAACAATCTCCTATGTCCTGCTGAAAGGCTACCTATTAGTTGGTTTTGTCGTAATTCAAGTGTACTGTTATATTTACACTAGAAACTCGACCAGACACACTTGGTAAGATTTTGTGTTTTTGCAGTGAAGACACCGAGAATTCAATTCAGTCCAAATCAAATGATTTTATTTGTCCCCAAAAGATTCATAAGTAATGCAAATAGTCTCAAAAGTCATAACTCGGACGACAGAATTCATCAAATTCACACGTGGTATTTAAAATAAGTGGGAAGAAAATGAACAAAATGAAGAGAATCATCATTACTGTGAGACACATTGCCGCTGTGAAAATTTTTACTTGCCTACAACGTATTTGGTGCGTCGGATGGACTCGTCTGTGCTTTTACGGCTGTGGTGCTAAAAGCACACGAAGACCGGTGAGATCATTGTGTAATAGCAAATAAAGAAGAATGTCAGGAATATTATCGCTGGTGGAATCAAATTTCGCCGTTAAAACCTTACAGCGATGGTGTCGCAGTAAAATATTTACCGTATTGTGCAACCCCCACTGCAGCAGATTACTCTCTTACATCAATTAAAGTGATGTTTACAGCAAGCAAAGTTGTCAGGAGTGGAGTTCTGCCAAGGTTGAACGGGTTTTAATTTAAAAAAAAGCGTCAAAGTATGCAATTGCTGTTACGGAAACCCAGATTTTTTGAATGAGATGGTTATTTACGACTAAGAGTGTGGTGCAACAAATGCTGCCGCGCTAATAAACTTTGTTGTCAGCTAGGCCCAATGTGTCTTTGTTTGCCAAATCTGACAAATCAAGATCTGCTTACTCTCCTTTCGTCTCCTTTCAAAGTAAGAGTCTCCAACGTAGGTATAAAGCTTAAAGCCTTCCTTCTGCGTTCATAAAATTGTTTTACTGCTTCAGGACAAATTTAACTACAAAAGCCACTAAAATCGCGCCGCGCCGAGGACACTTCACTTTGTTCCAACCATAAATTGAGCTCTTGTGTATCGGCTGTGTTGTTGAATCTTGATGGTTTACAGTTCTTTCAGTTTTATGACAACCGCTGAGTTTTATGTTTCTTCATGTTTAAGTGGGATACAGTGATGAATAATTTAATTCAAACAACTGGCAGACTTGGGCTTAAAGCAATCTTTTGATTTTTGTCTACGTGCTTCCTCGCCGTGGAAACGATATTAAAGTTTAGAATCTGAATAAAAATCAGATCAAAAAAATCGGAAAAAGCTGCTCGTCCTTGCTCAGCATCGACTGTCAGGCGTGTCTTTGCAGTTTTCTGTCTGCTGGTTACTGTGTACGTAAACTGCCTTTTAAATTTCTCCTTTAATTCTTTTAAATTATTAATGCAACACTGTTTTCGCACTTTTCATGTCCCGTACTGGTTCCTGAAACCCAGCTGAAGGATTACTCTTGTTTATTTCTGCAAACGTCTTAAAGTGAGGCAGAACTGTGCAAGCCAAAGCTCAGTAATGAAATTCTAAAATATAAGAAAAGAAGGAGAACTCCTCCATCGCTCAATCTTTTCGTTTAATTAGGGCTCTGGTTGTTCCTTTCAGTTGTCGCCTGTTTCTGTTTATTTATTTATTTTTAAAGTGCATTGGTTCTTTGGGGCCAGTCGTTCACGGTGGTGGGTTTGGTCCGCCTCGGAGTGTCACGAGATAAGTTCAGAGGTTTCTCCAGAGGTTAATTGAAAGGCGAGTTGAAAAGCAAACGGTAATTAATTATAAGAAGTGTTTTGGACCCTTACTCATGTGGAAACAAAGCATACTTGATCCAGAATCTCAAACCAACCCATGTTTTTTTTTTGTTGTTGTTGTTTTTTTCCTTGGAACTAATAAGAAGTTGTTTTTCTTATTATTCGGCGGTCAAAGTATGTATGCTGGCAGTCATTTCTAATGTATGTGGAAATTCCTCCGTTACCTTACAGAAATGAAAACTTTTACAATTTGACGTAAAAACGTAGGAAATGCATGTCGGAGATAAATCACAAACACGTCTCAATGGATGATTTCTGTCTCACCTGCGATGCTTTTTGCCTTCCAATGTCCTTCAGCCCGCGCTCCGGCATTCTCCGCACGGCTACAGTAACTGTTGTGCAACCCGATCGCCCAACAGTTGTGAACAGACCTCTGGCATTGATCTGTCTCTCTCCTGGCAGCTATTCGGGGCCCTGCTGCGAGGCTGCTGCGCCGACCTCTCCTACCTGAATCTGTCCAAGAACTCCTTCTCTCACAGGTGGGCATCAGATCTGTTTCTGTCTTCATCTTTTTCAAAAAAAAGCAGAAGGAAAAAAAAATCATAATAATAACTCAGGAGATTTTTAAGAGATCTTATTTCAGCTTTATTAATGTTTTGTCTGGGACTTACGCTGAGAGAGTTAGTGTATTTTCTCCTCTTCCGCTGAGTCGTTCTTCTCTTACCGCATATGTGTTTGCAGAATGTGTTGGTGGGTTTTTGCACACGTCTCTGTTTGCCAACAAGTTTTCAATCTGTCAAGAGCTCGTTTGGATGCCCACAAGTTTTTTTTTTCTTTTCTTTAATTTTCTTCTTCTTCTTCTTTTTTTTTTTTTTATTAAATGTGTGCATGCCTCTCTGTTTACCTTTGCCGGGAGGCTGGAGCGGTTCCGGCTCTCGACAGACCGCGTCCCCCAGGGGCCCGGGAGCCTCCCTGCTCAGCATATTGCATTACGGAATTACAGAGTGGGAGAAGTTGAAAAATGAGACTAATTTTAGATGGGGAATTATTATTGTTGCAGTCCCCAGGCTCCCATGAATGCATTTTTTTTGTGTGTGTGTGTGTGTGTGCTTGTTCTGTCTTTGCATCTGCTGGATCTCTCTTATGTCTCCTCACCACTCTCACACTTTTTTTTCTTTTTTTTTTCTCTCTGCCCCATCCACCTTTCATCATCTTTCCCAGCACTTCTCTTCCTCCATCTCTCCTCCGTCACCCCCACCCACCCCCACCCGGTCCTCTGGCGTTTTAATCCCCGCTCCCGGTAAGGCGGCCCCGGTGTTGCCGTGACAGCACGGAGTCGGGAGGCTGAACGGCCCCGGCTGCCCGATTCTCATAAATACGAAACCCGGACCCGGATCACCTCCTCTGTCCGCCACACACGTACACGTGTCTCCTCGAGAGACAATGAAGGTGTCCGTGCAGATGCTGTTTCTCACACGCGCACACACAACACCCACACACACACACACACACTTGTGACTCAGAGTTGCTGATGAAGCTCTCTGAGGAGCGTATCGCCAGAGAGATGGCGACACCGTATCTGCCCGGGCGACACAAGCCGTTGTGTATCGGTGGAGAGACTCGACAAGCTGGTTGCTAATCGTTAGAAATGAACCGGGAAAAAAAGAAGAAGAAGAAGAGAGGGAGGTTATCGCTCTAACTGCGGCTGTAATGCGGCTCCCCTGTTCCTCCCATCGCAGCTATCTCGATGGCTCTGTCTTCCTTTCTTCTATTGACCCTTTCCATTTTTAGCCCGCATAACTTCATTTGCTCTCCATTTTCTCCGTCTTTATCTCGCGCCTCGTTTATTCACTTTTATCGCCGTGCCAAGTTAACATGCTTTTATCTGCAGGGCGAATGTACTGGAGGGTTTCATGTTTTGTCGCTTTAAAACCATTGTCTGGATTTTAACCAGGATCATTGGGACAAGAATCGAGACAAAAGTGATTCAGAATTGTCCAGAGTAAGGAAGATGATGCATAACTTTTACACAGATTTGAGGACATTCTGTCAGGGTGTTTTCACTTCACAAAATTGCGGCATTCGTTAGATTTTCAATTTGCTTTCACACTGCCCTGTGTCAAAAGAACCAAACCTTTTGAAAAACCTGTTTACCTCCCCGCCTGTGGTGGCGCTGCACCAAGAACGGATGAAGGAAACGATAAGAAAACCTCTGAAGAAGACAACAGCTGCGTCTTTGTTACGAATGTGTGCAAATCTTTGTCTATCTTTTGCTAAGGTGGTAAAAAAAAAAACTCACAATTTTGCAATTGGGGAATTTCCACTAGGAAATGAAATGAAAAATAAACGTGAACGAGCTTGTTCACGTGATGAGTCATCAAAAATTATGTCAAATATAAACGCATACACAAGATTACATTCATATGGCACTAACGCTCATCATTTTCAGGCGGAGTGACGAAAACGATGTTTATGTTTGGATCCTGTGCAGCGTGTTGGGGAAATTGTAGTCTGTGATTTCTACAGAAGAGCCGTGGAGTCAACACCTCTGAAGGACATATAATTGTTATGAATTATATGCTTGCTGTGAGAGCTCTGGCGGAGCCAGAAGCACAATCTCCAATTCCTCCTGCTACTTCTTCTTGTTTCTTCGTCAAACAACTTTTTATTGAAAAAAATATGTTTACGTGAAGCAAATTTATTTTTTATGATTTCAAGTTGCGCAATTTCATGGCTTATGAAAACGCGGCAACCAAGCGCTACTTTCTTCTTCACCAAATCTTAACAAAATCGGAGCGGCGTTGGGTTTCAGAGGTTGTAGGACTTTTCTTTTTGTCCGTTTCTCCCAGTAGCGGCAGTGGGTTTGTTTTGGTTGTGTTTGGCCATCCACACGTGTATCTGAGCCACACCAGACTTCACTTCCTCCAAACGGAGACCTAGATTTTTATGCAGACCCGAGTTCACGTCCAGTGACGCTTTCACACCTCCTCAAACAAACGAGAGCTCCATTAAGTTGGAATAAGCGCCACTGTTGCGAATGCGTATACGCTCAACCAGTTCGACAGTTTGAGCTGTTTTGGAAACGATGTACAAAAAATGAATTCATGTTGAATCGGGGGACTAAATTCAAAATGCACGCCACACCATTCAGATTTCTATTTGTATTTGACAAAGTAAAAGAGAAGCTCTATTCGTCTAAGCAATTCAAGACATTGCAACCTAATTAATCCTTTTTTTTTTTTTCCAATAATTACAAGCTGCTTTTATTTTTATCTGTCACAGGCTGAAGATGGGAGGATTCCTAAAGAGTTACAGTGAAAATAATGATCCTTCGTAATATCCTGTGTGTGTGCGTGCGTGCGTGTGTGTGTGAACCTACAGGCTGTGGAAATGGAAACACAATCCAAAAACAAAATCCATTGAAGCTTGTAATCTTTCATTATCCCTAAAGCCCAAGTTGGCAAGCTATCAGTCAAGCTCTGATTGTTCTAATTTTGACTCCTAATCATCATAAAGCATTGGGTCACGACATACACATGGACAGGATGGGGAGGGGTGCTGGGTGGGCAAGGAGCATGAAATGTTCTGAACTGAGCCAGGGACCGGGAAGGCAGAATGATTCGTCATTTTAGCCCTAATACGTCACATTACCACTCTCATATCCATGCACCAGCTGTGGCAAACGGATGAAGACGTGGAAAAAAATAAATATATTATTATTTTTTTAAATTGGCTCAGCAATCAAAGAGGAGAGCAGAGGGCAGCTTGACAATCCATATCCGAGGTTCAGGTGATGTTACAGCTGCAGCTGCAGGCCGGGTGTTTCTGATTAACCTCACCGTAATAGATGAACTCAGGATGAACAGGCATCTTTTCATAATACCAGCTTTATGAAAAAAAAAAGAAAAAAGATGACCAGGTGATCATTTCCTGGAAAAAAAACAAAAAACAAACTCCATCTTTCCTCTGCCACTCATCACTTCACCCTGCATTCCCTAGAAACCCTTTTTCTCCATCCACCGCTGGGGTGAATTTCCTGTACAGCGGGAAGCAGAAGTGGCAGATCGGTTGCCGTGACGAGTGCGAAACACATCCGAACCAGCTCCCTCTCTCTCTCTCTACCTCTCTCTCTCTTGATCGCTCTCTTTCTATCTGTGTCCCCTGTTGACAGACTCATTTACTGTATTTGCCAAGCAGATGGTTGGCTGATTTGTTATTCTTACCTTTTAAGATGGTGGCAGTAATAAATGCCAAGACCCAGTGCTATATAGCACCTCCTGGATGTAATACTGACCTAAATGTCTCCGCCGGCATCTGTCTGCCTTAGCACAGCCACATTTCCTCTCCGTCAGCTCCCCGCTCATCTGCTGAACGCTTCCCGTCACTTTTTATAAGCTTTTCTTTTTTTTTCTCCTCCTCCTCCCTATGTCGTCCTCTCTCTGTTCTCATTCAGTCTTCCATCTGTTCTTGTTCTCGCCTAAGCACTTCTTATGTACTGTCGTGCCTGTCTGGCTGTGATCCGTCTCTCTCTATTTAAACTTCTCTTTCTTTCTTTCTTTCTTTTGTTGTTCTGCTCTGTTGTGCCTTCCCAGGAGAGGGAGAGACTCTCTGCCGACTTTCCGCCAGTTCTTCAGCTCGGCCTTCAGCCTGACCCACGTCAGCCTGGCCTCCATGAAGGTCCCGCCGGATTCGCTGAGGTGAGACGTGTTCTGAAGCGGCCTCTCTTAAAAGTCCACCGGTCAGACTTTGTTCCAAGTGACGTCCGCAGTTAACTCATTCCCAAATCGTTTTTAATTGAATTTCGAACGAATGCGTTCAGTTTAAAAGCCGGTTTTACAGCCAAAGTGACCTGTAAAAACAAAAATAAATAAATAAATACATTTTAAAGGTCTGTCGCTTTTCAAGCGACGCATAAATCAGCGCCCTTGCCAGACTCTGTTCTAATGAAGGCCATAAAGCAGTATCAACAGTAAAGCGGCGTGTTAAGATCATTTATAAAAATAGTCGCATTAAAGTTTAAAGTGAGGGTAAAGTAGCTACAAAATTAGATTTCTATAAAACATGGGTACACCTTGCAAATGTAAATTACGCTTTTAGTCAGCCCATTGATGCCGATACAGACAGAGGAAGCTTTTTTTTTATTATTAGCCTTTTGTATTCAAATGATCTCCAGTTGATGTCTGCAGAGCATTGTTCCTGAGCCCCGGCGGAGATAAAGACTGAGTGGAAACATGCAGTGGATTAATGGTGGGATTTTCTACTAAAACTGTTCCAACTGATGCTTGAATTAGACTCGAATGCTTCCATAAAATGACCGGTTTGGGTTCCCACAGCCAAAGCAGTAGCTGATTCCCTCATAATGACAATGGTTTCCCACCTTTTATTGGTTTAGTATTCACAGATTCGCTTGTTTGTGGATGTTTTTATGGAACGTGATCCCAATTTATTTGTACAAAATCCACTTATTGGCTTTTTTTTTTTTTTCTTTGTAGGGCATATCTAAAATATTCAACACAAACTGCAGCTTGGGAAACTGTAATGCCTTGACACACTATTGGCTGTAGTTTGCAAAGCAGCCAATCCAGGAGCAGCCTTTCTTTTGCTTGGCGAAGATTGGTTGATGATTGCGGAGATAAAGAAACATGTAGATGTTAGGTTTTGCGGCAGTGCTAAGACGGTGCTCACTGTGTGAAAAAATGCTTATTAAAGGTGTATTTGTTGTTTGAACTATTAAAATAGGTATTTAATTCTCCAAAGATTCAGTGGGTGGATTTGTTCCTTAGTTCCTGAGTAAACCGGTGGTTCACTGGAAACGTCTCATTCAGTAAATATGTCATCCAGTTGCAGCACACTATTGTTCACTTTCTTTGTTTTGGTGGTAATAACAACCAAAACAAACCCGCAAGCCTTCCACCAGCTGGAGTAATGACACGGGATGTTTTACCGAAGACAAAAGAGAAACCCCACAGCCCCTAAAATCTGCAGACACTCCATTGGTTCTTGGTGCGGCGCCGCCACAGGCAGGGGGAGGAAAAGTGTTTTTTGGGTTCTGTTTTTTTTTTTTTTTTTCCGAAGAGCTCAGATGGTTTGACACGATGCAGTGTGAAGGCAAACTGCACCGGCTGAAGACGTAGCAAATGTTGCCATTTTGGCCCCCGGTCAAACCGAGTCTACCAGACTATCAGGTGCAAAAACGGCAGCGGAAAAATATGGAGAAAGCGACAGAGTAGCACCGGAAACGTGACAGGGAGACTTCCAAATTCATTGAGGCACTTTGAACTGACATAAACAACCTTTTCACTGGCATGAATTGTGGTTGGGATTCTTTAAAGACGGCGAAGAAGCTGCTTTTTTCTGCCCATTTGATGTATGGACACGCTGTTTAACATCCGTAATGGTGATGCTATCTCTTATTGATAATCCTTGTGCTGTGCGGTGCGGTTCGTCTCTCCTTACTTTTTATGCTGAATGCCACACACACACACACACACACACACACATTCCACCAGCCTCTCACCTCTCGCTGAACTCACAAGTAAAAGAAACTGCTGCCTTGCAATCCAAGCACTTTGATTACAACTTCTTGCACCTAAGAAGTATAGAAGTGATTTTATTTCATTTATATATTATTTATTTATTTCACCAAGAATTTACAGCTTAAGAAATACCATCCTGTAGCTGCTTCCACTGCCTGAGGAAAAAAAAAAAAAAAAACCCTCACAAAATCACAACCAAAAAAAAAAATGTTTTGTTGAAGATATTCTGAACTAAATATAGCATGTGTTTGTATCTATCTACGAAGGATAAAATATCTCAAAAACCTTTACTCAATACTCACTAATAAAAAAGTGTTTTTAAAACATCTATGATAATAGTAATAAGTCCCACCTTGAGTGATTTGTATGAGATGGTTCTTTCTTTCTTTTTTTTTTTTAACATCCGATATACTGATATAGATATCTCAGATTTAGTATCGACCAATACTGATGCTAAATCTGAGTGCTGAATTGACTTAAAGCGCTTCTTCTTCACTAAACACAGACATAAATATACTGAATTACAAATGTATTTGATAGCCCTGCACCAGTCCAGCACACATTACATACATCAATGGCTTCACACACTTGGTCAGACATGTAAAAACAACTTTAATTTGTTTAGTCAGTTCAACTAGGAGTGTAAGAGCCAGTGTAGAAGAAGTAATAAAGAAACTGACAACAAACCAAAAGGTTGACTACCTTAGTCAAAGACATAAAATTAAAACTTCAGCAAACCTTTGGTCAGATGGGTTAGAAAGTGCAATTAGGAATCTTAAATGTAATGTAGCATAAATAATAAAGCGTGACGTTCCTCAGAGCACAAAGCATAGAATTAAACTGAATAGATCCGCCCGTATGGATCCGGCACCTTTCATTTGTTTTCTATATTGCGACCAAGACAGATATCGATTCTGGTTCGGTACATCTAGAGTTCTCACATCTTCTTGAAGATGCACAAAGAAAGCGTCTCAGTTTTTTTTTCTTTCTTTCTTCTTCTTAAAGTTTTTGTGAGTCTCTAGTGGTATTTTAAAGAACCTCTCATCGGTGTAGAATAATCCAAATCATGTTTGACCAGTTTAGATATTTAGCATTTTGAACTATGCATGATCGAACATATGCCAGACTGTTTTACTTACCCATTTAGTTTGCAATAACCCTTTAATTGACCACTAGAGCAGCGTCAGCATCACTAATCATCTCAAAGAGTTTACAGTCTGCTCAACAAAAGCACTGTCCACTCTCCAACTACCGTATTTTCCAGACTATAAGTCGCCGTTTTTTTCATAGTTTGGCCAGGGGTGCAACTTATATTCCAGAGCGACTTATGTGTGAAATTATTAACACATTATCATATCACATGTTATTTTCACACTAAACCGCAAGAGGGCGCTCTAGGCCTGTGTTCTTCTAACTCCGGAGTTAGCCGAGTTGTTTACAAGCGACACCGAAGATGAAGATTTAGTGATTTGGAGAGACACGGATGGTTTGGTAAACTTGTTAGCATGTTATTTATGCTCTAGTTATCTGAATAATCCTTATTATAGGCACATTCTCAGTTTGTTGTTTATGTGTCATGTAACGTTAGCATACCATACAATTATTCAGACTGTTGTTGCCTCTATTCTATTTTTATTGCCTTTCAAGATGACATGTCTGTTCTTGGTGTTGGATTTTATCAAATAAATTTCCCCCAAAAAATGCGACTTATACTCCGGAGTGACTTATAGTCCGGAAAATACAATATAAGCAGGTGAACACTAGTTTGGACCACAACTAGTAGATTACTTACATTTTTAAAAAATATTTTTGAATGTTTGGGGAATCCCATTATCCATGGCACCCTGCGTGGGGAGCCATACCGCCTCTAAGCTTGCATTTTGTACAAACTCAACATCTGATGAGGCTCTTGAGTGTTAAAGAGATGAGAAAGATGCATTTATTTTATTATCAAATAACGGGGATTAGAAACAGAACTCTAAATTTGTGCGAATGAACTTGCACAACTACAGCGTCGCCGCTTTAATGATCATATAATTCAGCTGCATCACACGGCCGTAATTACCCAGCAGCAAATCGGGCCGCCTCAGCCAGCAGGTAGAGATTAGTGTGATATGGGATCTAATGTGGGTAACTTTACCCTGAGCTGAACTCATAATTAAGATTTAGTGTTAAAAATAACAGAAATAATGTCTGATAGACGGCACTTTTTGTTATATGACCATTTCCTCTGTTTTAATCATGTACGTATGATGTACTGACTGTGTGTGGTGTTCTTGTTTTGCACGTATTAGGAACATTCTGCTGACTATGTCACTCTGACTAATGTTTCACCACCTGTGACAGCCACTTGGTAATTGAATCTCCTCTCCTCTCGTTTGGAATGTGTTTGAACGAGAGGCATCTACTTAGTTGGCAAAAAAAAAAAAAAAGCTGCAATACAAGCAGTTTTTTTGTTTCCATACAGTAAGTATCTAAGTAGTTTAGTAAGTAGTTTGAAGAAACACAAATCCCTCAGGCGGTGGTCGTTATCAGCCAATTTTCTCGCGAACAGTTCTGACCGGTGGTGACTGATGAATCAGCTTTTTTTTTTTCACTCATCATTGAACGCATCAAAAGTGAGAATTGTCTTATTTTTTTTCTGTAAAAGTAACATGCCAGGAAACTCGATTTTGTGGATCAGTATTTGCAGAATTATTTGTGGAAAATTTTCCTGTTTGTGGATATTTTATTTTTTTAAAGAGCACATGATATTCGAAAGAACATGGCCGCTTGAGAAGCTGCAGTACGTTAGCGCATTGCGACTCTAAATGCCATTGGCTGACGTACGCAAAGCAGCAAATCCAGGACCGTCGTTGATTTTTCTCGACGCCGATCGGCTGCGATCCCAAAAACCAAAATAAGGAATGTGTTAGCCTGTCCTTGGTCATGCTGAGAAAGGTTTCGACTACGCATACCAATACATGATAAGGTATCGTTGGTGTTTGAACTCTTGCAAAAAGCAGGTACAGGCATTTCCTGTAGGAATGAAGTCAGACCTGGAAGAAATGTATGAATTTGCATTATTAGAACACACCAATACCTGACCAAACAACCTTCTTAGTAGGATCTGTTTTATTTGCCCAATGTTTTTTATTTTTTCTGAATACTATTTATTACAACTAAATATATTACTAAAACCTAAAATAAAGATTATTGGATTAAAAAAGTTTAGCAGCTAAACTATAAAAACAAATGTAAATGTCTGAAATTGTTACAAAATAAAAAAAAATCTGTGAAAGCACCAACATAGAGTTTCTTTGGACGTATTTGTTGTGAGTCTTTTAAAAAAATATATAAGACGCAAAATGAGGGGCGTGACCTTATAACCTCTTCCTCTTTTATTAACTCCAACATGACCAGCTACTTTTGAAATAAAGTGTTATTTCATCAGATGAGTTCACAAGTGACACCATCTTGAGAAAGAAAATCAAAATTGTCAAGCAAACAAAAACAAGAACAAAGAAAGACTGCGGCGTGCCGTTAGTCTTAACAGAAGAGTCTGAATTAGCTCTCCTAGCAACTAAACAACAAAATCCAATTGAAGCCATCACTCTCATCTCGAATAAATCCCTCAGCAGTCTTGACAGATCCACCTGTTTGTCAGTCAAGGTTGGTAGAAATGTCAGAACATGTTTGTTGTCGTTGCAC
Source organism: Poeciliopsis retropinna (assembly GCA_010277075.1). Taxonomy (NCBI): domain Eukaryota; kingdom Metazoa; phylum Chordata; class Actinopteri; order Cyprinodontiformes; family Poeciliidae; genus Poeciliopsis; species Poeciliopsis retropinna. The sequence goes on from VMRM01000022.1 coordinate 11,869,933, forward strand.
GGAGCCGCTCGTGCTAAAAATATACCCTCCTACGATGCTGGAAGGCGCTGTTGGTGAAAAACCTGGAGGAGAACATTGACGACGTCTAAAGCCAGAGCGAGAACTCAAATATGAAAGTAGCAGCGGTGACGGCGGCAGTCATAAAAAAACTATTGATTTAGGCTATAATTGGTGTGTTAAAATGTAAGAAAATTGAATCTCCGCTTCACGTTGGGTATTGAACTTTTATTTACCCATTTACTTTTGTAATTTTGGATTTTTCTTTACTTACGTAATTTGATGTCTTTTTGATTTTCTCTTTTACTTCTGCATAAATAGACATATTTTTTATTTGGCTGTATTAGGCATTGTTTTCTTCATAAAGCATTTATTGATCTATATTTCTTTATGTCTGTGCACAAATGTTTTTTTCACATCAGGACGTATTTATTTGCTTCTTGAGACTTTTTGTAGCCTACTTCATGTTGTCAGACAGGTACTTTTGAAGTGAAGCTTTAGAGTAAAACTGAGCCAAAAATTGTGGTTAATAACTCAGTCTAATAAAGGGCGTTATTACTTTTTCACAGAGATCCAGGTTGGTTTGGATAGCCTTTTTTTGCTTTATTAAACGGATTTCCCATTTGGTTATTAGATTGTCTTTGTTTGGTAATAAATTGGGTGTGATTTAAGTGTCAAAAAAGTTAAAAAAAAAAAAAAAAAACACAAACCAAAGTGGGCAAATACTTTTCCACAACTCTGATTTTTTTTTTTTTTTCTCAATTTGTACTCATATCAACATTATGCAGACTGAGGGAGCCGTTTTTTTAGATACCTAAAAGATCGACTACCGACCGCAATCAGATTTTTCTATCATTGAAACTAATACTTATTCTTTTTTTTTTTTGCATATTGTTCTAGACTAAAATAGCACGTGCGTGCAAAGGGTTGTTTGCACCCTCGCCATCTGCCCATTAGTCTTCCAACGTTTTCTAGCAGACCCAGTCGACTAACAACGTGTGTGTGGACTGGCCTTCTATCAGACGGTCCGGACCGAAGCGTCCCGCGCCGACAGGACTCTGTGTTCTCGGCAGCTTCGCGGGATCTGCTATCAAAACACCGAGAAAGAGTTTCTCCAACACGGATAATCGGAGTTCAGTAAATTTCCAGTTGCCCCTGTAAGGTGCACGCGCCTGCTGTTAACAACCAAGAGCCAAGAAACAAACAAACGATAAAAAAAAAAAAAAAAAAAAACATAATCAATAGCAGAAAAAAAACAAAGCAGAATTGGCAGCAAACAGAGAGCTGCATGATGGATGCCAGCCAAAATGGAACAGACTTTTTTTCTTTTTTTTCTGCTTACCTCCTTCTGGTGCATCATTCTTACTTTTTTTTTTTTTTTTTCGCAAGGAAATAAATTTCCTCCATGTTCCTGCTGTGCTGACGCATCCAGCTGAGTTTGTGTGCTTGCATAATTCTTTTTTTTTCTATGTCTCATTACAACCGGCTGTTTGGCCTTAATAAATATTGAAAACTTTCTGAAGCAATTCTTCTTTCTAAGCTACTTTTCTCTAATCTTTTAAGAAGGCTCTAAAACCTTTAGGTGTGCACGGGGAAATATGAAACAAGATGCGCTGGGGTGTTGATCCCCTTCAGATTCTCAGACGGAGGAGATTCAAGGTTGGATTTATGTGGAAGAGGAATCTATTATCATTTCCCCCCCATTTCTTATTAGCGTTCCCGCCTCTTCCGCACACATTTTCCGCCATTGTTTTGCTCTTCTCTGTTTTTTCACCCCCCTCCCCCTTTTTTTTTTTTTTCTCTCTCTCGTGTTTTCTTTCAGAGCTCTCTTCCTGGGCTTGTCCAACAACCCTCACATCTCCGACCTTCACCTGGACATCAGCAGCTGCGAGGTATCGCCCGCCGGCCCTCCCCGCTTGCGTGAATCCCACTCGTGATCTTTCTCAGATAAACCTCCCGTCATGCTCCGCTCTGCTTCTCGTTCCTCCCCGCAGCTGAGGTCGGCGGGTGCCGCCGTGATTCAGGAGCTCTTCCCTCGCGTTTCGTGCGTGGGGACTTTAGACGTCTCTGATAACGGTGAGAAACTTCAATTTGTCGGCGCACCGTGCGGCGCGTTTGCTCGGCCTTTCGGCCGAGGCGGTTTTGAGTCGCACGAAAAGAGGATTTGAATGAAAATACATCATATGTCACCTATTTTTTTTAAAAATTTGAGTTGTGAATGCAGTTTGTGCACAAATCGCTGATGTTTATATGAAAGTGTTGATGCGGACTGCTGACCTGCTGACGGTGGGTATAGGTGGTGGAAGATTGAACTAATATACGTTGTCTTGTTCCAACCTTAAAGAGACAGTATTGTGAATTTTCCAACCACATAGTGCCATTTTATAGTATAATCATGTAGCTGTTACCTTCAGTTGTTAAACAAAATGCTGTATATATCAAACATGTCTTCAAAGAAAAGTTTCTTCCTGATTTAATGCCGTGAAATTGGGCCTCTTGTTTCTTTAAGGAACTTTTGCTCTCTTTTTTACGCTCATCTCTAATGTTAATGACCTTTTAACAACGTTTTTATCAGCGTCGCACCGAGAACTGACTTTTTTTAGTGAGCTCCCGAGACGAGCAGTTCCACCAGGTGTTTGCTAATTACAGCTGGCTAGTCTGAAGGAGCTGAGTGGAGAAGTCACGGGGGGAGGGTGGAAGCTTGGAGACTGTTTGCACAGCTGACTGGTTGCCACGGGAGATTAAAGAATTTCTCACACGTGCATGAAAGAATGAAAATAATGCCCATTTTTGAATTGTCAATATTTCCTAGAAATCGGTTTTCACGTTGACATGAAGGCGATTTTGTTTTTGTTAAATATTTTGTCAAAAAAAAATCCAAATTTTGTCGCTCCTGATCGATTCGTAAAAGCGTGAAAAAGAGTAAAACGTCTAAAGGGGTGAATATTTTCATCCGACTTCTCTTCAACTCTGTACTGCTTTCTTGTAGTCTCTCAGACTAAATCTCAACAAAACACTGTAATATCTCTGCCTGTAACAGTCATGCAGGGCGGTGTCGGGTGTGTGTAACAGAATGCCGCAAATCTCCAGTTTTTCAGAGCACATTGATTTTTCTACATTCTATCCTTGTAAGTGCAAAGCAGGTTTCCAAGTATTTCATGTCCAGAAAACTAGAATTTCATGAAACTCCAAAGAACTTGAAGCTGCTACATGCCGAGACCAGGCGAGATCCTTTGATGTTGCAACAGTTACAGGAAATGCGTTTAACTTCCTCTGCAAACCTTTTACAGCAAAGCAAATAAGACGAGAACACGCATAAATCCTTGAGTTGTTTCTGTAGAATCACTAACATTAAACTTGTCTTTTCAATAACTTGGGGACGAAATACGTTTTGCACCTTTTCCCGCTTAATCATCTGGGCTGTTTTCTGCATTCATATATATATATATATATATATATATATATATATATATATATATATAAAACATTTTTTGCTCTCTGAATGAAGCTTTTTCAGTCTTGGATGCAGTCACATTTCACCATGGTTACCACTTTCTCTTTTTCTCCCTCGTTTTCCAAAAAAAGGCCGAGTAGGTGTGCGTGTGTGTGTTGGCGTGCAGTCGGGTATATTTTGGAATTTTTTGCGGATCTCTCTTCAAAAATGAGCCGTTTTCATGACGAGGAAAAAGCTGGCTCTCTTGTTAAAAACAAACGAGGCGCCGCTGTCACTCAGACAACGCCTACTGCGATCTGAGGAGGCATTTCCCCGTTTTTCTCCTTTTCTAATTGACTGGTCACACTTAAACGATTCGGATCGCTAACGTTTCTTAAGTATCCGACCGAGACAACCTGAGTCATTATCAAAAGCAGTTGTCAAATTATTATATTTATTAAGCACTCTTTTTGAAAGAAAGATAAGTAATTGCCCACAAAACATAATTACTGTTCCTTTCACACTTGATGGACTGAACGGTCATCGATAATTTGCAATAATGACTCTTTTTGAGTTTTGTCCTGTACTTAGACAAAAAGCCATCAGATCTCCGACTAAATAGCATCAGAGTAAAAAGTCTTGATTGATGAATTGATTGACAAACCACCACATTTGACTGCAAGTAGGATGATGTGTTTCGTAAATACTGTTAGCTGTGTAATAAATTTAACAAGCCACACACAAATCCAAAGTCTTCCTGCTCGCCGAGATGTTTTTGGCAAAGCCAAGAGAAGCTTCTATGTTCACTTTTGCTCAGCTGAGATTTTTACTTTAATGTCCCCATGGATACCATTTTTATCCTTATTGTTGAATCATGAACTCTGACCTTAATTGAGGCCTTAGTGAGAGCTGCAGAACTTTACATGTTGCTCTGGGATCTCTTGCAACAATCTGATTGAGTGACTGATGCATTTTTGTAGTAAATTTGACCGGAAGGTTCACCTCTTTATTCTTTAGATCGGTTTATGAGGTGTTGCTTTTTGAGACTTTAAGTAACTTCATGTGGTTAGATGGGGTTCGATTTAAGAGATTTTTTTGAAAGCGTAATCAAGATACCTTCAGTTTTTGTAAAAATGCCGTATATATCAACTATGGCTCCTGACTTAATGCCTTAAAATTGGCCCTCTGTTTCTAAAACCTCCTGCTCTTTCTGACACACCGTCTTCAGGAAGTCATCACAACGTTTCTTGTCCTTTAAACCCTCGTGGCAAAACCCACTTTTATTCTCTGAATACGCTATTATTTTCCTTTCCAGTGCTAAAACGCTTGAAGTTGAACACCTGTTCTCACGCTTTATTGGCACTTGCAAGACGGTGATTAAAGATCTCCTCTGAAGCAGGATCTCAGAACGACTCCACAGAGCTTAGTGCTGCTGGCTTTTTAACTCGACGCGCTTCTCTGTTTTGCGTTTGGTTCAGGTTTGGACGGCGACTTGTTGGCCGTCATCCCGGCGTTCTCCCGGCACCCCTCCCTCAGACACCTGATGTTGGGGAAAAACTTCAACATCAAGGGCAGGTACGGACCTCGGCGGGGAGGGGAAGGCGAGCAGCGGCACAGATGGTGGTGAAGTTGATGCAGATGATGAATGTTTTTTTTTCTTTCTTCCTCCCTCCCGTTTGTGCCTCCTCAGGGTGCTGGATGAAATCCTGCAGAAACTAGTTCATTTGGTGCAAGAAGAAGAGTGTGTGAGTTCGATTATGTAACATATTATACACATGCACGCATGCAGATATTCTCTGTGGTGTCATGCACAGATGCACGCCTACACAAATTTGTCGCCGCACGCACACGCGTGTTTCGCACGCCCAGAGACACACACTTGTCACCGAGCTGAATCCTTGTCCTCGTTTATGCCTGTTTAAGCTCAATCCCCCACCTGCCACACACACACAAGGCGCAAACATCCTCGCAAGTCATGTTGTCTGCGAGCCTGATGAATGGTTCATTCGGTCTCAGTCTATCCGGAAGACTCCAGAGGCGCTTCTGTTTTTCTTTGCTCGGCAAATCCAGCATGACAACTCGCTCACTCAATTATTTACCGCTGTTGACGGCGATGGCTCGCAACAGAGCTCTTTCACCCAGTGAAAACAAAAGCGTGTGCGCATGAACTCTTGCGCCGATCGGTGTAAATGAGCGCGTACAAAGGGATTGCGTGGTCGAACCGGTTTGTCACATGCATGGCAGCCTGTCGTTTTTACACGCCGAGGCGATAACGACACAAACTTCGGAAGCGTCAAATGTCGAGGCTCAGGGTGGATCCACGTCAGCCGTGTTTTAATCAAACTCTCGTTCGCTCCGTTTTGGGAGGCACGAATGCACAACCGAACTCTGGCGCGGACCAAAAACCCAGGTCTCTTCTGTGGTTTGGCATGGATGCCAAGCGGCTCGACGACTGCTCCGTGAGCAGGAAGCGTGCTGCAGCGCAAGGCATTCTGGGTAAATACAAGCAAAACAGACATGCGAGTCTTGTGCCCGGCAGCACCTGTCACCTGGGCGTTGATTGGCCCAGGAAAACCTACAGTTGCCATCTAAAGATCCTTAACCCTTTACTAGATTTGTCCCATTCGCCCCCCCCATTGAATCTGGCAGGCCCTGCAGTCCCTCTCTCTGGCCGACTCGAGGCTTCGCCACCGGGGAACAGTGCTGGTCAACGCCCTGGGCTCCAACGCCTGCCTCCGTAAGGTGGACCTGAGCGGCAACCTGCTGGAGGACTCCGGGGCCAAGATGCTGAGCAAGGCTCTGCAGATCAATACGACACTCAGGTATGCACCTGATAATATATTTATATATATATATATTTTAGTCTTTATTCTAAAGGGATTTTCCGTGGAGAACCAAGCAAACAAACTTACAGAAGTTAGTGGAGATGAAAGGGTTTGAATAAATAGAAAAAATGAAGATGCGGAGCGGAGACAGGAGAGTTGCTTAGAGGCAGAGATTCAGAGGAGAGGCTCACCATGCAGGGGGCGAAAACGTTACCGAGCACTCCGGGGAATTCAGCGATGAATCATCATAAGAAAATAAAAGTCCTTCAGGCATCCTGTGTGTTATAACACTCAGGAGTCAGAGAAATGATGCTGAGTAGCTCTTTATGTGTCGGGGAAATACAGGTTTGAAAAGAAATAATGGGAGCTCGAGAAGCCGCAAATGAGGACAAAATCCACATTGGGGGAGTGGATGATTGAATGGCTGGAAATGGGGGATGAAAGAAAGAAGGAGAGAAAGAAAGATACGGAAGGGATGGAAATGGAAGGACCTCCTGCAGAGAGCGAGAGATTTGGGTTTTGTTGATTTGAATTTCTAGGGCAAAACGTCCTGGGGCGGAGACAGGGAGACGGATAAAAAGGGAACGTGGACAAGAACGGGTATAAAAAGGTTGGATGGAAGTGGAATATTTCACAGGGGCTCATTAAACGGCTGGATGCTGTTCTCGCGTCCTGCATTCCCTCAATGCAGGAAAAGAGCGATTCCAATCATCGTCCCCCAGCCAACCAATTACTGTGACTGTCTTACAGCAGGAAAGTGTGAAAGGCAGCTGAGTGTCTTCCTCCTGATTTCTGAGCCTGTCCCTTTCTATTTCCTGTCTGTCCGATCCCCCCCCCCCTTCCTCCCCCTTTCAGGAGCGTGACGTGGGATCGCAACAACACCACGGGAGTCGGCTTCCAAGACGTGGCGAGAGCGCTGGAGCAGTAAGCCGAACGCAATGCACACCAGCCATTTTTTTACTTATTTATTTATTTATTTTTTGTCCTTTTGAAGACAAGGGGCTCCCTCATAAAGCAGATCCCTCACAGAGACGTATGAAAGGCAGATAACCATCCTTCTGAAGTGTTTACTGTTTCACAGCATTTCATCAGTCTTCTGACTGGGGTGCCTGTCAGATCTGTGGAAGTGCAAAAGTTTCTAAACTTGTCTGTGTGCACAAAGGCATGTAGGTGTTTTTTTTTTTTTGTTTGTTTGTTTGTTTTGTTTGTTTTTTCATCTTTGGGAACCGGCTACGTCTGTAAGAGAGGAGCTCCGGGCATTGTTCAGTTTGTTCTAGTCGGCGTCACCATCGTTTTCTTTTCATCCATGCAAAAGTGACTGTTCTTTCTCCGTCTCTCCCTTCTCCCTCCATCGCTTAGCAACTTCACGCTGCAGTACATGCCCCTCCCCCTTTGTGACATCGCTCAGGCGTACCGCGGCGCCCCGGAAAAGACCGAACAAGCCCTGGCCAAGGTCAGAAGTGCCAGCACATTGTTCAATGACCTCACGGTGTGGTTAACGTACTCATCTTCTCAATGCTGTCATGTCGAATGTGGCGCCTCTTGAACCTTTTTTTGAACTCTGTGTATTTTATCGGGGTTTTATGCGTCAGACTGACACAAGAGGGCAGACATGTGTGAAGTGGAAGGGAAATGACATACGGATTGAATATATATTTAAAAAAATAATTTAAAGAATGCGGTGCCCTCTTGTATACATCTCTTAATACTAGCCTCGCATTTCTAGAAATTAACATTTCTGCCATTTAGTAATTTAAAAAAAGCATAAAGCCATGTATCATGTAGAATAAAACAGAAATAGCCTTTATTGTCATACAGAGGGGAAATCCTAGTGTTGCAGCAGCTTCGAGACATATTCATATTCTGTTATTTTCAAAATAACAGCACTTTGTCACTACTGCATAGAATCTGAACAAAACACATTTGTGTTTGTCAAAAGTGGAATCTAAGAATTTGAGCTTCTCAGTGCACTCATTGTAATCACTTTTTGCGGTATTTTTATAATAGAAAGCTGCTTGGATGAAATATTTGGAAGAATACCATGTTTTAAGTTCCATTATTCCAAATTATGGCTACCAATTACATGTTTGCCCTATTGGATGTTTTTGCCGTCAACTTTCACACTGATGTACCGTAAATCACTTTAACCTTTGATCGATGTCCCACACATAATTCTATGCTAAAACGTGCATTTAAAGAAAATGTAATGATTTATAAACACAATAAACCTGTGGCCGCAATGTGAGAAAAGTGATTCCGTAACTGCAGTCATTGTTACCGTCGCATATTCAGCAAAAGGATCCCGGCGACATGCTGCCTGCCATCCTGCAGGCCGAGCGAGAAATCATTTTTGCAGAGCAGCGTACTTTGTACAATGAAACCACATCAAAGGCATACATTTTTTATCAGTAAGGTCCAATTTATTCTAAACTTATTCTGCACTCGGACGGAACCTGTGAAAGTGCGGCGACAGAGGGAGGCGTGCGACAGCGGCTCATCTGGACAGAACCCGCTCCCGAATGAGTATTTTTCGGTTTCGAAATGGGGCGGTCGTGTTGTAAACCGCAGTCTGTTTACATCCCATGTCAAGCCAGAGCTTGACATGGGATGTAGCAGAGCTACAAAACAAAACTAAGCAGCATATCTGCGCCGGAATGCACTTTTAGCGCCATATCTGTCGGCTCTTGTTATGCCGGGTCACCTTTGCTGTTGTAACAGGAATCTCTGGTTAATTTATATTAAAAAAAAAAAAAAAAACTAAATTAGTGTTTTTCTTTTCCCTCCCCAACTCTGTCTGAACATCATAATTCCCTGCGTAATGTTCTACCCTGCAAAATTTGATGATCCAGCGTTTGCTTTCCATCTGCTGAGTCAGGAAAACAAATCAAAGTCACTCCTTTCTATTGCAAGGGATCTAAATCCTGTTTCCCTATTACCATGCAAATGAACCTGTCTTCTGCCTCATGCTCAAACCTGTATATTTTTTTGTTTTGTTTTGTTTTGGGGGTTTTTCTGTGGGGGGGCCAGATCCAGCGCGCACTGCTCAGGAACAACCAGACTCAGCGCTTCTCCCAGAAGCAGGCGCTCAGGCTGCACCAGGGTCTCGTCACCAGCACCGCTGAACAGGTCTGCGTCTGCAAGATACATCGTGTGTGAAATATTTGGGTTGGACATTGATATTAATTGCCGTATTTCAGGTGATGGAGCGTCTTTGCGTGAGGGTGCAGCAGCAGCTGTGCGTACTGAAGTCGTGCGAGGACGGAGATGAGGTCCAGACTGCCAGACAAATCCTCAAAGAGGCCAGAAACTCGAGAGCTGTGAGTGAGCTCTGTGTCCGTGTGTGTGTGTGTGTGTGTGTGTGCGTGCATGAAAAGCTCAGACTTTGGCTAACTGGGCATCCTGTTGCAAATTGGAGTTACAGGAATTATTTCCACTGGATTTAGGTTTTTTTTTTGACACACTTCAAAGTCATAGATGTTGAAGTCTATGCTTACAATCTGACAAAATGAAGAATATTTATGCAAGTCATTGTAACTGGTGCAGTTTTAAGTGTCCCAGTAAATCAAAAGGAACCTGGCAGTGTGCAAACAGCGAAGTATTCCTGTAGTCTAAATAAAAAGTTTCAATTTTCCTATAGATGGACAAAATGAACACTCCAGACACACAATTTATTTTTAAATAGGGGATTTTGTAACAAATTTAAAATCAACTATTTTTTAGATTTGTATCATGGTGTAAAGTTATTTGATCATAAAAAAAAAAAAACATACCCCAAGTGTTGCTCTGACTCATTCATGCATGTTTGAGAAATCCTTGAATCTCCCATGGCAACCACTGTGGGTGTGCCTTGACGCCTGCTCTGACAGTGCGCTGCACATTTGCCCAAATCTCCGCCTTAGAGCTTCAGTCTCTAACTGAGCTCCTCCAGACTAGCGGCAGCAGCAATTAGCAAACATCTGGTGGGACTGGGAATCTGCTGAGCTCCTGAGAACGGTTGTAAACGGTACCAAAAGCGTCGTTGTGATGTCCTGCTTAGTGGGGGTATCTGAAAGGAAGAGACAAAGGCCAATTTCAAGACGGCAAACACAAAGTCGTATCTTTTTAATGTTATGTTTGATACATATAGTATTTTTGCAACAACTAAGGGTAAATTATTTACTTGATTGTGCTATAAGATGACACCACATGCCTGAAAAATACATAACAAATTAAGCATGAATAGAAACTTTTGAAGACGTTTTGGCGCGTCTGTCTGCACACTGATCCCACGAGCCGACTGGAAATCCTGCGCGTTTGGCTTCTACAGATGTAAAACATTTCCTCATGCAACGAAGGAATTGCATCAAACTCAAAAGCTGCACATGAAAAGTAAAAACTTTTAAAAGTTTTCTTCAGAGCTTTTGTTTTAAGAAGATTCTCTCTGCTTCGCTCTGGATGTGCTAATCCCGCTGGTGTGGTACGCTCGTACATCAACACAGGATTTGGGATGGATCGTTCCGATAAGAGGCGAGATATGATCAATGGCATTGATGGCGCTTAATCAGTCATGGCCAATTATGTTATTGAGTCTATAATGAAAAGTCCATACAGGGTAATTTGCCTCAGCGAGCTTTTGATTTCCCCTGTAATGAATCGCCAATAGTTTAATATTCAGGTAATTAGCTGAATAAGCCGTCAGGTCAGAAGTTAAGGTGTAAGGGACAGAATTTATAAAAGCTCAAACAGCAGGAAGGTAACGCTGGGGTGCTTTTTTTTCTGATTAGATGTAAATGAAATCAGCACCAACCACAGACAAATGGCTATTATTGAAGGTTTTATGCATTATTAAACGATGCTTGGCAGAAGATGAAAGCAAATGAGTCAACTCTAGTTGAACCAGTTAAGTGTTTATGCCCCAAATATCAACTCGGTGCATTTCATAATGCTCTACTTTGATCTACCTCAACCCCAGTTTTAGGGTGTTTTTGAGATCATTGCCAATTTAGAAACTGCTACTCACAGACAAAAGAAATCAGGTCAAAATGAGATTAGATTTTCAGTTATTTGGCTCCAATGTTTGAAGGAGTCTAGGTAAGACTTTCTGACGTAAGAAACCTGTAGAAACTGTCAAGAAAGGTGGCGGCAGTATCATACTGTGGAAATATTTCACTCTTGGGTGCATTACACAGGCTGGCAGGGAAGTTGGTTGCATCTTTCCACCCTGAAAAATCTCTTTAAACACCCAAACTGAATAAAACACAGTCTGTGTACAACAAACAGCTCGCCGTTTTGTCGTTTATTTCTTTCATATAATTAGGATTACATATCCCACATCATCACTGACTTTGATATGGGCATAAAGGTTATGCCTTCAACTTGTACTAAAGTTCAAATTAGTTCACTTGTTCAAAATTAGTTAACATCAAATGCAATTTATAATGAACTATGAAAGTTGTGTCTCCTTTTCAAACTGTTTATTTATTCAGTCAATTAAATTTTATTTGCATAGCACATTTCAGCAACGAGGCATTTCAAAGTGCTTTACGTCACAAAAACACAAAGCCGTACAACATTTGAAACATTACATTTTGTCAAGTGCCGTCATTAAACATCAGATTGTTGATTAATGTTTCATTGATTACGTTTCAAATGCAACTCTACACAGTCTAGATTTAACGTTTCAGCTGTTTTTTGTTTTTTTTTCAGTTTTCTGGAAGTTTGTTCCAGATTTGCGGTGCATAGAAGCCGAATGCTGCTTCTCCACATTTGGTTCCGGGTTAGGGGATGCAGAGCAGAACCAGAACCAGAACCAGAAGACCTGAAAGGTTCTGGACGGTTGATGCAACAACAGCAGATCTCATGAGTTTAATTTAGCAACCGCTGGATGTTTGTGTCTCCGTCAGCTGTACCCGTCCCTGTGCGAACTGGCCCACGTCCTGTCGGTGGACGGCCCGGTCAAACAGCGGCTGGACACGCTGGCTGGAGAGCTGGCCAAGGCCGCGGACAAAGAGCTGCAGGTAAATCACCGCTTTGTTTCCGATTACGCTTCGATAGCAGTGAACCGGCTGCATTTAGATTGCCTGTTCATGCTGACTTGTTGCATTTTAAAGCCACGGGAAAAAAGAAACACAAACTTGCTGACCTTTCCTATGAAAATCATTTACAAAGGGAAACGGAAATGCAGGGAATCTGAAATACTTTGCAAAGTTTAATTACTTTGCTTGTTGGGATTTTTCAGCCGTTTGCCTCCAACAGATGAGGCGAACATTTGGTCGAAGAGACCATATGATTCATTAGCTTATTTACACCTTGAACAGCTGCGTTGCACAGGCAGCCACGGATAAATTTGGATGAACCGGCGGCAACTTTTTGAACAATCTACTTCTCGTCACAATGCCGCCCGTCCAGGTGGTGGTGGACTCCATGGTGTCTCTCTGCCGAGAGTTGTGTCCCATGTCCTGCTCGGCCGCCGAGAGACTCAGCCCGCCTCTCTCCTCCATCTCCGAGCAAGTCTCCATCCCTCGCTCAGCCATCCGCAGTGCTCTGATGGAGAGAGCGGCGGAAGACATCAACCAGGCTCTGGAGTAAGAAACGCCGCAGATTCAAAGCTTCCAATCGCGCAGGACTCTGGAGAACCTGCTGACTGAACTGTCATTTCTTGGCGTGTAGGGAGGTGAAGCTGTCCGTGGTCTCCTACCTGACAAACTCTATCGTGGATCAGATCCTGCAGGAGCTCTACACCACCCATAAAACCCTGGTACTGGTAATATCTCTTTAATGCATGACTTCTTTTTAGATGGTAGAAAGCACGTGCTTGTTGTAGTTTATAGTTTTCTGTTTTATAACTAAACGTAGCACCTAAATGGTAACCACCACAATATTGTTTTTTTCTGTCTTGAGGGGGAAAAAAAAGTGTCCGCTTTCGTCAAAAGTAAAGACTTCGGTAATTTCCTGATTTGCGGTATTGTGAGGTGTGTTGATTTGTCGAGAAGGTATCGGCGATCAAGTTCTTGTCAACAAATCCAAGGAGAATTCAGACCATTTATTTTTTTAAACACATGAAGTCCATCGCGGCGTGGTGAGAAATGTTATTCACAAGTGGAAAGACCTTAAAATCTTTCTCAAAGTATGGAAAAGCTTTGACAAATTACAAAAACCTCAAACGTTGCATCAAGTAGCGTACAGGTATCAGTCAGGATGTAAAATATTACCTTTTCGAACCATGCAGTGAGAAAAAGACTCAGTAAGTCAGTACGTAGAAATTGCTTAGACGAATTTCCAGAGAAGAATATTTCGCTCTTAAAAAGATGGCAGCATGACTTAGTTTCGTAAATCTTCATCTAAAAGAACCAGCATTACTTTGAACAAATGACTCCAAAATAGAGATGTTTGTTTATAATCCAACCTACACGTATAAGAGGCAGCAAAACACTTTAATCTCTCCACGTGACTGCCAAACACGAGGGTGGAGGTTTCATAATGTGGGCTTGTTTTGCTATCATTAGGCTTTTTGCAGAATCAAATTGACAATTAACTGAACTGTACCAATGTATTCTAGGCCCAAAAGTGAAGTTAAGTTTATTTAAAGATAGCCTTGCATAAGGGAGAGTTGTGCAGACTTTAATTAACTATTATCATGTTATTGTTGTTTTACACAAATATGAGGGTTGATAAAATTAAAACGTCCAAATTTCTCATCATTACTTCAAGAAATTTTGCCGCTGCATGTTCTTCTACGAGCCATCAAGTTACAATGTCTGCATTTCTCCCCCAGCGATATATGGACAAGAAGGTAAACTTTTTTTTTTTAAGTCCATTCGATGCTGTTGACTTGAATTTCCCCAGAGCTGTTCGGCGATCTCTTTCCCTGGCCGGTTTTGTCTGTGAAACAAAGAACCACCTCCTCATAATCGTGCTGCAGGGACATAACGAGTGAAATGAGCGCAGCTGTTGCCCGAAGCGTTTCATGCTAACGTATTTCATCTTGAAAACTGGGGGAGATATTGTTTCAGTTTTATTAAACCTTAATATGTTTTTTTGATCAAAACTAACTTACACTAAGAGCTTGAGTTAGACTGTAAATAACACCTTGCTATTTGACCACATTCTGGATGCTAGCTGCTATGCTAATATTGCAGCTCAGTTAAACAAAATAATGAGATAATTCAGGAGATTTTGACGGATCGTAAATGATTGATGGAGTTATAGTTTTATGAAATTAATTACCTTCATCGCCCTGTTTTTTGCAGCCTAAAGAAAATACTGAAAAGCCACTTTTTCTCCTCTCCTCCCGATGATACAGACTGTGCCGCTTAAAGTCAAAGCTCAACGGGATGCAAATGACAACTTTATAGCAACCCTGTGCAGATGGAAATGTGAAGCGAGTCAAAACCAGCATCAAAAATCTTATTTTGAAGGAATTGAAACCTGTAGTATCTGGAGTTATGTCAAAGTGGCTGTGATTCTAGTGTTTACCTCCGGCACTAGAAATGTAGGGGAAATATATATGCTCTCGAGCAACACGGAAACCTGGTTTTGAGGTAGTTAACTCTATGATGTGGTGCTGCAGGATCCAATCTTTACATAATGCAATCTCTGAAATGAACTCGGCTGAAAAGTGGACCAGGAGAGGCTTCTAACAGCATCGCCGCCTGGCCAGCTCTGCTTTACATTCTGTTCACTGTCTCCCACTGTTGTGTCTCATTCTCCTCGCTGCGTTTTGCTGCAGTGCCAGCCTGTCCTCTATCCTCCCTCGCTCCGCTTTGATGATCAAGAAATTGAGTGTAATTCATGTTTGTCTCAGGCTTTCCAAACCAAATCGCCCTTTTGTTCTGTTTGTGAACCTGACACGCAGAGAGGACAGACCCACCTCTCCTAGGACACTGCATTTAAGGACAGTAGTTTGATTGATGTGAGCACTTGAATGACGCTGTTGTTGAGTGTTGTTGATGTGTGTGTGTGTGTGTGTTGCGTCAGCTGCGACAGGTCTCTCAGGCGAAGCGTTGGGACGATGTTGGGACGGGTAGACGATCCGTCAGACATTCGAGACTTGTTGAATCGCTGGATTTCCCTGATGAGGACTTTGGAGTGAACCTCGGAATAGTAAGTGTTTGCTAAACGTGACGGGATGATGGAAAGTCTAGATATGTTTTATTGTCTTTCTGGCATGATATCGGTGAAGATTTTAACATAGATCCCCCGACCATACAAAGTTTCCCACTTTGTTTAAAGTAGGAGTGTCCCGATGCAACTTTTTCAAACTCCGATACGATACCCGTATGGCAGCTTTGAGTGTTGGCCGATACCGATGTTGACCCGATACGATATCAGCATGAATCATAGACGTCTATTACGTATTTCATAACGTGAAATGTTAGAAAACACTTGATCAAGTGGTAACGCTCAACATCAATAGATATGAGAACAACTGATTCATTTATTATGAACCAATGGGTCTACCTTCAGGAGTCAAGCACGTCTGGATTAAAATGCAAGGCCAGGATGCTTCTACCTGCGATTGTACTCTGCAAAAACACAACATAATATTTGTCTATTTTCAAATCCAAATATCTTAAAACGGTTGAAATAAGACAAAACCAACTTACAAGTAAATTTTTAGCAGGAGAATTTAAAGATTTTCCTTGTTTTTAGTCAATAATTCTTTAATTTAGATTAAGAAAAGTACTAGTTCCACTGGAAGATTATTTCACTGATAACAAGAAATTGTTCCCATGTGATACTCTTTATTTGGCTGATATCAGACCGATTTCCAATATCAATCAGTTGCATTTTCGTATGCAAAGCAAACAATTAATGCCTTGCTATTATATTCCTTTACATTTTTATTACAAATGAAAACTTAAGTGGGAATTTATAGTGTGTTGGGCATTTGTATTCAGGTGTCTTCCTAGCGTCTCTAGCTTTGATGCATTATCCCACAGCATGATGCTCTCACCACTATGTTTTAAGTGGATACTGTGTTGTATTTACACCACACCTCCTGCTGCTCACGCGAGCCGGAAAGCTCAAAGATAATTTACGTTTTTGCAATGCGCTGCACTTATGTCGTGTCTTCATCTTTCCTGGTAAAGGACACCATGGCGATCAAAAAGCGGAGCTCCAGGACCCGAAGGATCCGTCCCGTCTCCACCAGAATGAGTGAGTCTTCTGCCTCTGTCCCAGCTCGCTTTCGACGCCACACGCAGCCGAGATCAAAGGAGCCTGAAGCAGAAGCGGAGGAGTGTCTGATTAACGCGCTGCAGGTCAAACGCGACAGGATGGAGAGATCTCTGTCCCAATTAATTCCTGTCTCCCAGGTCTAGGTGACGAGCCCAGCCCCTCTCCCACTCCCTCCGCTCCTTCCCACTCGGCGTCTCTCACTCACTCGGCATCTTGGGAGTGCCTTTCCACTCTCCCCACCAACGGCTCGCCTCTGCGTCACGTGACCCACGTCCGGCCACGCCCGCCGCGACGGCACAGAGCCGCACACATTCCTCCTGAATCGGTGAGTAGACTCGCCTTACGCAACGCATGAAATAAATAATCACTCCCCTCCCTTTAAACATTTCGTAGAATTTGTCATGTTACCACCCACAAGCTGAAGGTGTCGGGGGTTTTTTTTTTGTTTGTTTCTTTGTTTTTCTGATATACAATCACAAAGTAGTGTGTGAAATATCAAAAGTGTGTAGAATTCCAGTGAGTGAGAATCCGTTCTCTCTGAGTCTCTCTGGGGTTTGTTTGAGAGCATAAGCTATCAAACAGCATCGCAAAGACAGAGAGAAACCCAGCAGACAGGTCAAGGTTAAAGTTGTGGAGAAGGGCTGGGTTATCGAAGAACTCGAACATCTCACGTCCGCGGCCGAGGTGGGAGAATCCGACCATTCGGCAAATATTAGTTGTGAACTCCGTAAATTTGGCATGTGTGGCGAGAAGAAAGCAAGTGTCTATATGTTAGTCTTCACCCTCCTTTGGATGCTTTGCTCTTTCAGTTGCTGTTGCGAAACAGTCAGTTTGGCTTTTTGTTTTTAAAAAAACAACTTACAAATAAAAATCTTTCAGTGAAGACAAATTTCCACAAGATAATGATATCTAACTGGAAAATATGGAACATAAACAGGTGATTACATAAATATTTGTTTAATGAGGAGTGACTGACCTAATTAAACAGAGGTCCTTTCAACTGGTGCCAGCAGTGGAGATCAAATGAGACTGTTGTCTATAAAGTCACCTGGTTGTGAAAGGTCCATTCAGTAGTTAATCAACCACTCCGAGCAAAAAAGTATAAGTCAGGGGATGGGTGCAAAACAAATGACTTCAGTCTGAACATTGCCTGGATTTCAGAGGCTTGTAAAGGCAGAAGGTGAAATGAGTGCATTAAAACAATCTGTTTCCGTCTGCAACAGAACTACGACTTCAGAGAACATTTACTTTGCAGCAAGAGAGCAAACCTGAAGTGTCCAACTAAATGGTTTAATGAGAAGAAGGTGGATGCTCAGAAGCGGCCTAGCCAAAGCCCAGTTCACCACTGATCCCCACTCATCTTGATAGAGCTTGAGCAGTTTTGCGAGTGAAATTGCAGCATCCAGATGTGCAAATCTATCACAGCCTCCATGCTGGGGCTGCAGCCAAAGACTCATCTATTAAATAGTGACTTGAAGGGGGTGAATAGTAACACAATCGCTGATTTTGTGGAAATAATTTCATTTAATTGTCATTATTTTGTAGGAATTAACTATTTGTTTTTTTTTGTTTTTTTTAAAAAGCCCAATTTTGTTGATTGATTTGCAAAAACAACTGAAAGGCTATGACATCCAAAGGGGTGAATACTTTTTATAGGCACTGTAATAATGTCTCTCAACAGTTTTCTACAAGCCACACACAGGGGACAGAGGCAGTCATGTTGATGTGGTTAAATTAGATCAAAATGTAACCTTTTTAGTCCACATTCAAATTTGTGTGCCATCTCCACAGTAAAACATGGTGGTGGCAGCGTCATGCTGATCAAAGCATGTTTACGTTTGTTGGGGATGTTTTGGTAGAAAAAAAGACGTTGACGTTTTTTTAAGGTTTGACGGACAGTTCCCTTTGTTTTCAAACTCACAAAAAGGCGACAGCGATTCAGCCGTAATCCCAACACATGCAACTTTGAGGGATTTTTTTTATTTATTATTATTATTTTCCTTCTCTCCTTTTCGACGTGTGAACTTTTGGTATTCATTTCGTGTTTGTTGCCAGAGGTACTTTCCAAAAATAAGTTCCTTTCAAAGTCGGAAGCTGCCACATGTGCCTCTGTGACTCAAATGTTAATAGCGAACCGCCGTCTCCCCGGGAGACCGCGGGGCATCAACAAACTGAGCGGTTTGTTTGTTTAGTCTCTTTCAAAGCTCATTTCTAAATCGGTGCAAATTTATTTGGGGCGGCTTGTTAAAGGAGGTGTTTTATGGACGGACTCCTGCTGGCTTCGGATGCAGATCCGCCAGCCAGCCCTTTGAAACGATCGCACCTCTTTGTTATCCTTTCCGCTTCTTGTGGACTTGGCAGACTGATCATTTGTTGTTCTCCTTCTTGTTATTTGTGTGGGTGTGTGTGTGTGTGGGCGTGTGTGTGTGCAGCATTGCTCTGAGAATGGAGGAGTCAGTATGCTGGAGGACGGACTTCCAGATTTCTACAGCAAGCGAGTTCTGCCTGACAGGTGGGGGTCACACTTCGGATTTATTTTATTTTTTTGACCTGTCGCTTTGTGACCTCTGACCTGTTAAGGAAGTCATTCAAGGGTGACCTCTCAGTTAGGTTACTTGGGCACTAAACTAACTGAGAAATGTAATTTTCAGAGCAGCTAAGATCAATAGCTAACTCACTTTATTGCAGTTATTTTTCTTTTACATTAGCTGCTCTCCTACCGGCTGCTTTAGGGTTTCTAACAGACTAAGTTGATAAAGTTAAAAGTATTTTTGCAGAAACTGTAAAAGAAAAAAAAAAAGGAGCTTTTTTTTCCTCACTGTTTCACATTGAATCAGACAACAAGTCACTTTTTTAACTCTATTCATTTAAGTTTATTTACGTCAATTCAATTCATTCACACATTCGGTCCCCGACTGACCCTAGTTATCAAAACAGTACAGTACGCTCAATTAATAATTCGCCGAATGGGCTGGGACTGCCTCTGTATGTGCTCCTTTATCACAGGGACACAAAATCAATCAATTTGCAATAGAAAGAAGAATCATTTACTGCTCTGTGTATGCGCAGCTTTTTAATAACGCCTTGCATTTCCCTTCACATGCAGAGGGAGGTTTTCAGTTTTTATCCTGCAGACTGCAAACATTTAGATTTGAAATCAAAGTATACGAGACGTGCTTTTTCCAGGTTCATACATCTACACAACTCAAAGAAGAAAAAAAAAAGATGGCATCATTTGTAACTCTTCAAGGGCAAAAGTACTGCAACGTGTCTCTGAGACATATTGCTGAAATTACACTCTGTCAGGTCGTGGCGCTGAAGACGTCTTTCATAATAACAGGTGTAACTAACATTAAAAAGCAGACAGCTGCCTACGGATGAAAGTCGAGCAATCGCGAAGATGGAAAATCAATCAGACCTTTTTATACAAACACTGAAAAAAAAAAAAAAAAGCAGAACAACCGTTTTGGAAAATCTGTCAAACTGTTCGACCGAGGAGCAAATTTAGCAGCTGACAGCAGAGACGTAGCGAGAGCTTTTAAGAAATCCCCTAAAACAACCGTTAGCGATATCATTGCCAACCTGCAGAGGGCAGGAGTGAGTCACAGGAACATTGCATGGGCAATGTTTGGATTACGAACTCTTGCATTTCAGAAATGGTAGATTTTCAAACCTGAAAAGAATACATCGTTTACTGAGACATAAATTTTCGCTGGTCAGTCAATAATTTGTCCGAAAAGCAAAAAAATTAGAGAAAAAGAAAACTATCCTCCCCTGCCTGCAAACATACAAGCTTACCTGTGAAATATCACAGTTGGAGCTTGCGTGTCTTCTTCTGGAACAGGTTCAATAATCTTTATCGAAGAAAAACAATCTTGGAATGCTAAAGATAATCGTTGTTTGCCTGTTGAAAGGAAACTGCAACAAAACCAGCAGATATTTCATTGTGGTGCAAGATAATGACCCAACACACCCACTGCCAAAACAACAACACACTTACTCTCCGCTCTTAAACCCACAGAGAGTGTTCATTTTAGCTCCTGAAGAGGAGAATTAATGAACAAAAAGAAGCATCGAGTGAAAGAGGTTGTGCATCACAAGAACAAGAATGCAAATGCTTTTTTTTGTTTGTTTTTCTTTTTGGGATGTCGGCGGGTCAGAGATTCGAAGCAGCTTTTGGAAGCAAAGAATTTCTTATAGAACAGAAGCAATTAGTGGTATTAATAGTGATTAATTGATGATTGAAATAACCTTCAACAGACTTAGTAATCGATTAATCGTTAACTTGAATATCGAGGCTCTTTATGAAAGGACATTTGCTGAAAGAGCAAAAATACTGCAGATGCAATCTTTGGTACAAATGATCGCAAACACGGTGCTGTGCTGTTGTTTTTGTGCAGTGGTTAAATTAAAAATCTGTAGAATGACAATTTTTTTTCATCCGATCAATTAATTAACCATCGGAATAATTGGTTAATAAAATAATAGTTAGATGCAGCCCTAATCTCATGTAGGCTCTCATCCATTTCTCTGTTCCAACATGTCGGCATCTTCTGAGCTATAGGTAGCAGACCTATGTGTAAATTCACGGAAATACAGACTGAAATGTTGATTTCTTTTATTGTGAAAACCCAAATCTTTATGTATATGACTATTATTTTCTATTTAATATTATTTTCTGTTCTGAAACTCCACAGTGGGAAATGTGCAACGTAAAAACGTAGTACATTTTTACTACGTTGTTACGTAGTAAAAATGTGACTTTGCCCCCATTTGTGGCAAAGTGACACCGTACCGGAGACGCGGCAGCCAGCTCCAGATGTTAAACTGAAAGGTCGAGTTGTGGCACACCAGATCAGAGAGGCGCGCGGCCGCGGTTCAAACCATTAAGCTTAAGTTGTTGTTGATTCGCCGCGAGCATGAATTTGCAGCTGATCGATCAAACTAGTGATGACTTCATCTACGTGAAGGTCGTCGCTTTAGGGGAGAATCAACAGATCGCTGTTCAGTTTTGCAGCCCAGCTCTGCAGAGCCTCTCATTGGGACGGTCTTTTATGCTTTAAAAGAAAAGATTCTTACTTCCCAAGTGAAAATGATTAAAAGAAAAAGACGAGAGTTTTCAGATTTCCTTAGCTGGACACACGAATACATGTTGCATGAGGAGAACGAGCTAACTCATTCATTAGCTGTGTGAGTAGCTAGCCTGTCTTAAGATAGAAATCAAAGCTTTTGAATTGATTTTCTCCCTAAGAGAAAAAAAATAAACACCGAGATTTATTTTTTCTTTGCTTTTTTTTTTTTTTTTTTTTTACAAACCACAGCTGCTGCTTACACTTCACACTTAAAACTGGTGCTTAGGTTTTTTTCTAATATTGTCAAAGGTTAAAATATACAGAGAGAGTCACCTTTAAAGTATGGATGGTCTTTTCTCTTCACCTCACCCCACAGTTTTTCGTTTGTTTTGTATCTTCTCCTAAACTTTAGTTTATGGACTATGATTGCCATGGAAGAAGTCAATTTTGGATTTGGTGAAAAAGTTTGGTTTTGATCATAGGTTTTGGATTATTATTCAGCTAGATTACACTATAACCATCCTATTTCAGTTTTTTTTTTTAAACAGAACCTGCTAGAATTTTGCTGAAAATCTCCTGGGATGGAAAAAGGCCCAGCGCGCCATTTATCTTCGACTGCTTTTAAAACGGGGCATGATGTTCTTTTTCACAGTTTCACGTCCTCCGTTTTACATCTGACCTTACGTGGAGTATTTTCCATCCGCAGAACAAAATCATAGTCCTAAATGATGCTGGTCCTTTAACAATGTGCTCAATAGTTGGTGAATAAATCACAAAACTATATATTTCTAAGCCAGCAACTTTCATGGAATGACTGAGAAGGGAATTGGTGTCACTGTGCGTCGGCGTGCCGCAGAGCTGGACGTCTTCACCAGACCCGGCCCTCTGCACTCGCCCTCCTGCGTGTTTTAGATGTTTTTTTCTGCTCCATCACGGACGATTTAAATGATTAAATTAGTCCGACAGCAGGTCATCGAGATCACTGGCGGCTGTTTAATGGTCCGTCGCTTTAAATCAGACGCACTGGAGCAACGGCGGATCTGAAACCCGCCAGACTGAGAACTTCCAGAAAAACGGCGGTCGCCTTCCTCGCGGCTCGTGGACGGGAAGCTTCGCGCTCTGGCTCGTTCCGCTCCAGCAGCAAATGTCTACGATTTGCAAGGATTGGGTCTTCATTTATTTAATTTTTTACCAAAATAACCAAAATTTTGAGAAAATACATAAAAACGTACGACTGCGTTGTCCGAATTCTGTTTCTTCCTAACAGGTTCTATCATGGCAACTTCCATCTAACTTTGCTCCTCCGATCCTCTCTCCAACATTCACACTTCTGTCTTTTTTTTTCTTTTTTTTTTATATCCCTCTTCCTTCAGTCAGCTGTCATCCCTCCATCAGGCCCAGTCCCTCAGGAGGAAGAAGAGGCGCAGCGTGCTGTCGATTTTCTCCGGCTTCCGCAAGAACCGCAACTCCACCTTCTCCAACCAGGAGTCTGAGTGAGTAAGGGACGTCCAAGCGCGGCGAGTAAGCTCCGGACTGCATTCGCGATGCTTACTTTTCATAAATATTCCAGCGGAGGGGGGAACGTTTTCCTCGTCTTCAGCTGTTTTTGCTTTGAATTTACGGCTCTCCGTACGTTCAGGCAGGTCTTATTTACTCCTCGACTTTTTAAAACTACGGTGTGTTGCCAAACGGAGAAAATACGAGCCGGCAAACAATTATTTATTTATTTTCTACTTATCATTACCTCTCTGAGAAGAGAGCAGAGGGCAGCACTCAGTAGGAGTTCGCTTATTAAACTATGTCGCTGATCAAAGAAGGAAAAGGTGACTCTTGATGAAGGCCCCGGTTTGTTTTTCTCTGCTCACACGTCTGCTTAGAACACCGGTCACGCCGCCAGCCCTGCCGGTAAACAGCACTTGTATTGAGAAGTGAAAACACATAACATAAATTTTGGAGCTAATCAGAAGGAGAATTAAAGAGGCTCGCTCACACGAGGGCCAGCCCTTATTAATTTGACTCTTAGAAAACAGGAGATATTGTTTAATGTCGGATAACAAATTGGTAGACGGGATGTTTATTGCTGCTTTCGCTCAGGCTTCTCTTCATTATTATTATTATTATTATTATTATTATTATTATTATTATAGCTATGATGGTTTTTAACCTTCTGACTTAAACAGTGTTTATTCTGTCAAATATTATAAACCGTATTAAAAAAAAACAGATTTTACTAGATTATTTGATTTGAAAACAAGTCAAGTAGGGCTGAAACAGTTAAACCGGATAATCATGATTTATTGATTAATGAAATAGTCGTCAACTAATTCAGTGATTGATTGATTGCTAACTGGAGTGGTGAGACTCTAAAATGTGCCATTTGCTCAAACATTAGCACCCTCAGAGCAACGTTGAGCCAAAACCGTTGTATTGTATTTACATTTTTCATTTCAAGATGGCAATCCTTATGTCTGTGAATATGCTCTGCCTGGTAGTTTTAGCTTCACCTGGTCCAAATGTTGGTCAAAAATAAATCCCGTTAAGAACTTTTTGCTACACAGCTGTTATTAATTTAATCAAAAAATAGTCGGCAGATCAGTCATACACTGTATTTGTGTAGAGTTGATAAGAAAGGGCTGCCAGAAGTTTACTTTTAGATTCACGCTTTGCTACAAATTATCAAGTATACACAGTAGTATTACTGTTGCTGCATCTTAGGCAATAAAATGTTTATTTTCTTATTTGAAAAGTAAACCAAATTATTATTTGCGTTTCAAGTATTGTGTAAAATGAACTAAAATGGAAACTTGTTTTGTCTGATTCATTGATTAATTGATTAATCGTCAAAATGATCGACATAAAAATCGATCACTAGGCTAATCGTCAGCTGCATCAGAGCCAGTGTGCCAATAAGGCCCTGTGTGTTTCCCAGGTGCGCCTCGGAGAACGTCTACTCCATGATTCAGCACCCGAAAGACACCGGGAGGCCAGAGAGCGCCGTTCCGGGAGCAAACGGGACCCTGTCCTCACCTCGGCCGGCTCAGGGCGTAGCTGCTCATGGACTGAGGGCCGCCAGTCCCCCCTGCTCCATCCAAAGACAGGTACAGAGTGACGGATCGCACCCGGGGGCCAGCAGCTGTCGACACGCCGTCTGCTTTTGATTGGTTGCGAGACCGAGCCGGGCATCCTTGAAAAGTGGGTCTCTGTGCCCCGTTTTAAAAACAAATTATTCTGTAGCCCACTGGTGCAACAGCAGGTAGCAGCATTAAAAAGAATAATATGACCTTTGTTGTTATTATCTTAGTTCTTTCAACAGTTACACTCAGATGCGTCTAGATAATTTTTTCCACACTTTATGCCCACTCTAAAGGGGCACAAACTGGAGAAGGGTGGCACAAAAAAAAAAATGCAATTTCGTCTAATTGTCCTGCAAAACTGGAAAAACAAAACTATTTATTTACCCAAAAGATGCGGCTCAGATTAGCACGTCAAAAGAGTGGATTCAGGCACAAGCTAGTTTTTCAGGTCCGCACAATTAGCCTGTTTAGCTAAGCATAGCTTCAATACAACAAAATTGATAGCGCCGCTTTGCTAACTCGATTCGACTTAAAGTCAAAGTTATTGAACCATTATAGACGACAAAAAATTGCAAATACCTGTTTAAAAACTCAATTTTATCGTTAATGAAGAGGGTTTTTTGTACGATAGTCTGAAGCTGCTTTTCTGTATACAACGCTGTTTTTAGCAACGCCATGCTAACTCTATTCAACTTATCAACTTAAAATCAAACTTATCGAACCCTTATAAACTACAAATGGCAAATAACTTTTTAATTACTCCCTTTTATTCTTTAAGAAGAGTGTTTTGTTTTTTTTGTGTAGTGGTCTGAGGCTGCGTTTCTGTCTGCCATATGCAGTACATCAACTTGGAATGGAACTAGGGATAGAAATTAGCCACTTGGTTATAATCTCATGTATAACATGTAAATGTTAATTGATATGTAATGCCCTTTTTTAAAAATATAAACTTGAAATAATCAACGGCAACAAAATAATTAATGGCGGTTGTAAAAAAAGGATTAAAGAAGGAATATAAAGACCAATAAAAGGTAGGCGTTAAAGTTCGCTTTGTAATCAAGATGTCAGTTTGTGAGCCCCCTACTCCCACCTCTGTGGTCCCATGTGATGACAGAGCAGAACTGCCTGCTGTGCCCACCACCTGCTATTCCCAGCGTTTTTATGTCTGGGATTTGTGCAGCTGCTTGGGTGAAACATAGACATTAAGGCTTATTTTAAATCTCCGCTGCACACTCTTACAGAACCAAAATGCCTGCTCCGACTCTTTCCTATCCAATCTGATAGGAAAATCTGATAGCAGTTTTTCCTATCAGATTGAGTTAGAAATCTTTCAATAATTCAATATTTGGAATCGGCTCGTTGTCAACGAAACCTTCCCAGGACGTCCACAGAAAGCAGAGTTGCGGGTTGTGAACGATGCAAAACATTGATCTGATTCTGACTAATCGGGATCCTTCCCCTGTGCTGCAGTCCACAGATCTGGTCAGCATGGTGTACAGCTGCATTGGGGCGGAAATAGAGGACTCCGACAGCAGCAGCAGCACCTGCGACATCAAAGAGTCGTCGCAGCACAGCGCCGACGGATCAAACGCCATCTCGGACGCCCTGACAGATCCGCGGAGTAACGGACATGTGGCGTCCTCCAAACACCAGACGGACAGGCAGATGGAGACGGCCAGGCAGGAGAGGATCGTCCCACTGACTGAGTCGCGGACCGAGGCGGGAGAAGACGTCCAGAGCAGCGGCGTCGGCAGCGCCAGGCCGGAGCCGCCTCCGCACAGCACCAAGTCCAATCTGGCTGTGATGAGGCAGAGACATCTGCAGGACAGCTCAGGTACTGCAACTTCTACAGTAAGTAGAGTTTGACCTGTGATTTCTGATAGATGTCCACGAGGAAGGGCGTGATTGTGAAGTATTTCTGGGAAAAGCAAATATAAATGTATCATCCAATTGTAGTTAGCCTTCCTTTTCTGGAATCATTTTAGCTGCAATTACAGCTTTACACGTTAAGGATGCATTCACAATAACCCTTCTTAGTAATCTAACTCTTGTTTGTTTACCTAGAAAATCCAGGTCGTTTGGGGAGGTGTGAATGCACAATCAAACTCTGATGCAGATCAAAAAAAAAAAGCAAACTCCGGTCCGGCTAAAAACCTCGGTTCATTTGAAGTAATTCAAATTCGAATCATGTGGACGCAAAGGATCCAAAGGGTTCAAGGGATTCAAGGCTCTGCATACTTCGCAGATTCAAACTGGTTGAAATGCAAAGTTTAACGTGCAGAACAGCCTTGTCGGACAATCCGATTTACCTATATCATGGCCACGAAGAAACGCTGTCAGGTCTAAAGGTAGAGGCTTCGTCTGGGAACTGTGCCTCGTCAGAATTGTTTGAAAATGTTTTAACTGAATGAGCTGGTAGCTGGACAGAGTAAAAATGTGATGGAGTAAAAATGAAGTGATTTAATGATTCTGACATGATGATGTCCTCCATATTCACAGAGTTATAGTCGAGGACTATTGGCGATTTATTGGCTCCAACCTCCACTGCAGATTGGAATGCCAAACAGCAAAATGTAACTATTAATAAGCAACAGAAATACACAAATATTTGGCTTCTGTGGATGGAATAACTTGTTCGTCTTTTGAAAATGGAGCAGCGTTCTGAGCTCCAGTTACAGGTGGTTTGTTTTTACTTCAGCGTTTCTTTTCTTCAGCCACGGCTCACGTCTCGGAAGCCACAAAGTCTGCACCTTTGCTTTCTTCCATAGTCTCTGCTTCAGGGCTTTTGGTTTTGAATCAGAAAAAAAGTTTTGATGGATCGCGGAGTTGATGGAGTTTCCTGCGGTTTTGTTTCCAGAAGAGGCAGGAATGCCAGAGGGCGAAGAGCAGAGCGAGAGACTGCAGGATGAGAAGCAGAGAGGGCGAGGACCAGAGGGACAGCGTCCTCTTATTCCCAAAAAGGTATGTGGTAAATAAATAGGATTGTTTCTTTTTCTGCTGCAGGCCAATAGACATGAAAAATGGAATAAACACATGCCATCCTCTGCCGCTAGCCCAGCGTAGACCTCCAGAGAGACAAGACCTCTCCAGAAAAGACCAAGACTTCACCGAAAACCCCTGCGGGTCTTGAAGAGCAGAACAACGACCAGAAGAGTTCGCCTCCGGCCCGGACAGCGTCTGAAGACGACGTGAGCAGCGAGGCGAGGAGCCCGACGGTCTCCGTGAAGCCTGGCTTAGAGAAGGCCGATCCCACCATCATCAGCCACGGTATTATTAAAATGGCGTCACGTGGTCGTAGCCAGAGATCGGGATTCAAATCTTAAATTTCGGACTAAACTTAGTCTCCAAACCAGAGGTCTCAAACTTCAGGTCCTCAAGGCCCGGCGGCCCGCAACTTTAGATGTGTCTTCAAAACACCCGAATTTACTGAGTATGTCTAAGTTTGCTAAATCAGATATGTGGGACCAGGAATGTACCTAAATGTAGCAGAACAATAGCTGTGACTCAGACTGGACGCTGTTAAATAGGTTGAATACAGGGGAAAAAAACTATAACTTCCTACATTGATTGAGTCACTACACCTGTCTCTTTACTTTGTAATTATATAGTACCTTAGAACGTGTTGATTGTCTAGATTTGACAGTTTTAATATCGTTTTTAGGAAATGGTTCCCTAATAATCCTCACTGAGGAGTGAACAATTTAGACGCAGCCATAAACGGATGTTGACTCTGTCATTACAACAGCACTCATTGTTTTTCAAACTCAAACTCTTTTTAGTTTGTCTGGTTTTAAAATTAGATATTGGCAGCTGTTTACGCCTTACTGTTTATTTTGTTACTGCATCCTAGAATATATGTGTTTTTTTTAAATCCACAAAAGTTGAAAGCAGTTTCTGTGTATCAAACACTGTTAAATGTCCACATATTTAAATTGAGGTGATTTGAATTAATTTGTCAATGTCTATTCTTACTTCATATTGTTATTATTATTGAAGATTTTCAGACATTCCCCTCATCCCGATCAGCAGAGGTCAGGTTTTTCTGATTTAACAGCTGCATTTCTACTCGTATAGATAAATCCTGTCCTTAAATGAAGCTAGTAAACCGTTTGGGCAGAATGTGGTGAATAATGATGATGACTTCCCCTCCGTATACGCCCGCAGATGAGGAACCGGGTCATAATGGATTCCCCAAAACATCCCATCACACCAGGAAGTCCAACTCATTTGACATAGGTACTGCTCCTCTGACATGGTCCGTGTCAGGCCCCCTGCTGTGGCGTTCCTTTGTGCCGTAGAGTGCATGCTGCAGTATAAATGCATCTCTCTCTACATTTGTACCTTTTTGTTTTTACTCTCATTTCTATACCTAATGAACTCAGCATGGGTCTGTTATTTTGTGTTCTTCCTACTCTTTAGACTGTGCTGACATCTTGTCGCTTCCACCACCCCCACCTCCTTCATTGCTTTCTTTTCTTTATTTTAATTCCCACACCCCACTTGGTGTTCGTCTCCTGACATTTCGCCCCTCTCAGGCATAGGAAGGGACATACCCTGTGATCCGGAGAGGTCCTCGGATCGCATGTTCCCTGTGAAAAAGCCCACCTTTCCCCAGCACAGAAACAGATCCCTGGACTTCTCTGCTGGGTGTATGTATCTGCTCCATTCCCCTTCTGGTGCATGTGGTATGACCACTAATTACCCTCCACCCAATTTTACATTGCACGTGTTTTCGAACAGAAATTTTCCTGTTTTTCTTTTTCAACTTTTCAATGTTTGCCGTTTTTATTCAACCTCGCTTTTATCAAGCCCCTCACGCGCGAGTCGTACCCTACACATTAAAAGCGAGGCTGTGCAGTCGCATTATAAATGATTGATCAAAGTAAGAGACCACAGAAAATCATTTAAAGGGACAATCTGGCTAATTTCCAGGCACGTCTCACTTATGTTGGCAGCCTTCGGCGAGAAAACAGACGACAGCTTCCTCATTTCCGCCTTTTTATTCCTCATGCTTAATTTTTTTTCCTTGGTTCCATTATTGTGATAATTGCCAGACGAGTTTAGCTGATTCATTATCATTTTCCACTCTAAGCAGCGCGGTGCTGAAGAAGTCGACCTCGGGGTTGCTGGAACTGAAAGAATGCTAATGACGAGGCGAAACTCACTGCCAATTACCCTTGTAATCCAGAGCGGCGCATCTTAAGATTCTGCTACAGAAACCTTCAACACAGTGTGGCTGCGCATACTTGACTTTGTAGTACTAGAGCTAATTATCTCAAGTATTAAAGATCTGTGATCCGTCATATCAGGGATTCGGCGCAGTCATGTCGTTTGCTTCAGTTATTACGCCGAGGTCTCAATTTCTCCCGTTGCAGATCAATACTTGACACAACGTCTGCCTTGTGAAGAAAAAAAAAAAAGATGTCACCGTTAGGTTTTCCTCTGAAGAAAGCCGACCGATGAAAACGGCTTTGTCTCCGAATGTTTGGAATTTTAAATTGAAATTCCCGCAGACACTTGAAGAAACACAGGGAGACTACCGGCGCTGTCATTTTACGTTAAAATGTTAAGCGCTCAATGGAAGCGAGAGCAAAGAAAGCCAGTCTTTGATGTGCAAGCCTAAAAATGTCAAACATCAGGTCATACTCTGGATTGGTAGGAAGGTGGAAAATTAGCTTTTTGACATTGTTTTTCCAAGAAAACAAACCCAGAATAAAAACATTTTGCGTGACATCGATGGATAGGGAAAAGGCTCCTTTATAGAGAGCCACTAGGAAATCGGCCTTCAGGCACTGTTGATTTCACTGTCTTACTTAAAACCCAATCTTAAAACTTGTCAACAGGTCACTAAAACAACAACACTCTTTGGTGTGTTGTTGTGGAAGTTGCTACGGAGGGAGGACGATTTAAAGTTAGTTATTTTTAGCTTCGTTGAAGCGTTTAGTAATGAAGGCAGACGACGCACCAAGTTTTCCTTGGCTGCCACTTTTTTCTCTCTCTTCAGGAAGCCGAATGTATAAAAGTATAAAAGTGGTGCTGCTTTGCTTTACCATTTAGGTGAATCCGACCTGCTGGGTTGGGGGAAGTTGACCATCTTTTAGAAGCCTAATTGTCTTGTGACAGTCGATAGGAAATGCTCACTTTAGTAGCATACGCTTAGCATGCTAACTGCTGATTCAAGAGACTTTCTATTTTAACTCTAATCCTTTTGTATTTGTTTTAAAGTAGTCATATCATGCACACACACACAGTGTGACATCACCTCTGGTTCCCGTATAAATAATTCATAATCACAGAGAGACGTATGGAAGCTGCTCTATAGTCACATCAAACAACAGAAAAATCAACAAGCTCAAAGTCTTTTAAAATATGCAGTTGGACACAGCTGCTTTTATTCAGTTTTTATTTTTTTTCTCATTTGAATGGATCTCCTTGAACAAGAACAAACATTAATGTCCCTCGATGCGTCTTGTAACGTTGTAAATTAAATATGGTGTTTGTCTTTGTTTTTACTTTTTGAATTATGATGTCCCATACGCTGGAGGGTTTTTAGGGTTTGCATGTTTGTCTATGTTCAGTCATCAGAGACACGACTCTAACTTTGAGACGTTTCTAATGTTTGTTTGGTGTTTTTTATTGCCGATACTGGCCACTTTTCTTCTTTTGCTCATTCTTGAACAGATGTCAGTATTCTCTAAAATCTAACCTAAGAGATTCAGCTTTACAAAATCGGTGATCAGAAATCTGCATCTTGAATTTAGTCTTATGTCTCCATCTGCTGAGTTAGCATAAATAGTTTGATACAAATTTATGTAAGTTTGGTCAAATAAGTTTCAGATCACAAAATTATTATATATTACCAAAATTATGACCTCGCAAAGTGAAAACATCACCCATATCATGCGATATTTTGAGAATTTTGCAGCAGTAACCCCCTAAATCACCTTACATATTTTGCTATTCCTACGCTCGGTCTGCATTTATGAAGATTCTCTCACCTCAGCATGTCAGATGCTTGGAGTAGCCCAACATGGAGCAGTCCAGATACTTAATCAGCTTTAAGTATGTGGACTTAACGCAATCAAAGACTGTGAGTAGAACACTGAGTTTTCATCCAAAGAAAGAAAGTCAGTCGGAGGGTAAAAATGTGACATGGAGCAATCACTCTTTTTGTTCTGCATTATAGCACTGTATAGCGTACAACATTCATCCCAGTATGCATCAACTGCACAAAATGAGAGCCCAGGAGAAGCCAAACATTTACCTCTTGTATATGACAGGGCTGGATTTTGTATTTTATTTTTTACAAAATCTGCTTAATTCCCTTTGATTTAAACTCCAGTGCAACATCATGTTTAGGCTTAAACAGCGTTACACTTTATACACACAGGACGTCAGTGTTAACCAGAGGATAGTGTTTATTGTGGGCGAGCCAGTCGATTGCATCCTAATCAACCTGCATGTCACTTCCTAAAGGCATTACTAAAGGTGAAAAATTGCTCACAAAGACGTCGCAAAAGAAAAACTGTCCTTTAATTAAGCGGCTTTGGAAGGAAGGAAGAAAGGAAAGAACCATGGGAAACCGATTTTGGCTCGAGCTCAAGGTTTCTAAATGTCAGACTGTCATTGTCCGAGGAAAGACTTTCAACGGAGCAATAAAAAATGAACATTTTATTTATTGTCATGCATCCCATTAAATGTGAGTCCTTGGGAAAGAAGGCCCTTCATTAGCGGGAGTTGGTAACCTTTCACCAGATCGGGATGTGAAGCACCACGAAATCCAAAACCTGAAGCCCAGACGTCTGGGCTTTACTCTTACTTTAAACTATCAGGGCCTTTTGCTTTTCCACTTCTGCTTTGGTAACAGAACCCTTTCTGTGTTGTTTATAATTGGATCCCTTAACAGTACAATTCAATGAGTCCCAGCTTTTATTCCATCTCGCGTTTCGTTTTCTCCTGCAGGTTACGAAGGCGGTAACGGAGACGCATTATGACATTACCTGGGGACGGAGAAGACGCTGCTGGGAAGGAGAGACTGGAGAACGGAGAACTGGAGTGAGACGAGCTTTTAACAACCCCGCCCCACTCCCACGGACTCGGAACTGAAAAACGGATTCATCCAGGGGATTCTTCGCCAATTCATCAATCTGTTGCTGAAAGTGCATGTTCTGTATCCCTTCTTTTTAACTGCTTGCACTCGTTATGGTTTCTCTCGCATAATGAGAAGATTCTCTCTCACGCACACACACACACACACACACAAACGTGCAGTAGTTTTGTTCTCCAGTAAGCTCAAGGGAGTTTTATGCATTTGTGCGCGTCGTTTAATGTTAAAAGATGTCTCCCCATCGCCTTCCCCCACCTTTTACTGACAATCTGTGATTACTAAAAGTGAGTTTGTACTGTATTTATTTCAATGAGATGTAGATCAAATGCACTAACCATTGTGGTACCGCTGTTAGTTCACAATCAGGATTTAATTTATGATAATAGAATATTTGATAAATGTGTTTGTGAGTATGCTTTTTTTTTGTTTGTTTCTGTTTTGTTTTTGTTTGTTTTGTTTTTTTTTTTGGTGTATGCTGATGTTGATTGAGAAACTTGTTACCATGAACTTAGCTCTCTCCCATCTCTTCAAGAGTATTTAATTCAGCCGGCGGGTGGTTTTAATCTGATTTCAATTGCTGGAAAATAATTATATTTTCTAAAAATGCTTCTATGAATCATAATTAATAAAGTTGAATTAATAGAAGGAAGCAGTGTGTGAAATGTCAAACTTGTTTAAGCCTTCGCTCGTTTTCTTACCGAGTCACAGCGATCCACCTCTGCAAATAAATACTGCGTCCGACAAAGTGGAAAATACGGAACCACAAGAGTGCCACTAAAATTACATTTAAAAACAACATCGATAAATCAAACGTAAGAATTAAAATGACAAACTGTGTAACCAACGACCGCCGCAGTCGAGATATCCCAGTGGGATCCAAGACCTTGAGCACATGGTGGAATAAGATGTTTGCGTCACGGATGAACGGATAACAAATCTGCAGCGACCGCGTGATGCTGTCCCGTCTATGTGAATCAAAATCTTGGAGGAATATTTGGATCTGTTCCATGGAGGATTAAGGCTGTTCTGGAGGAAAGATGGGGTCCAACTCCATACTAGGGGGGGAACCTAACCAAAGAGGCTGGCAAGTTTAAATCCAAGGGTAAGGTCTTGAACTTGTGGATGTCAAAATGTCAAGCGACTCATGTTTAGAAAATGTAATGTCCACAGTTGTTGAAACTTCATCACAAATTAAAAACTGGAACAAAGCGGCGCCAAGTGCAGATGGTAGTAGCGGGTCCTCTGAATTCAGTGTTTCCGCTGTTGTACAGCAGGTGGCAGCAGAGACTGTGACAATTAGGCCTGAAACTCTCAGATTCGCAGTTGTTTTAACGTGGCTGCCCGGACGCGGTGCTCCATCAGTACTGTCGTGGGTGAAGACAGTGCTTTGGGATCTCACTTGCCCAAATGTCACCGACAAGCACGACCACGATGTATTAAACATTCACGTGTCTGGCATGTGTTCCTGCAGACGAGCACGCGTTTCCTGCTCCCTGTGTGCACAAGTGAGCCCAGGCGTTTGGACGTCCATCATCAGCCTTTTCCCAGACAATGACCATCCTCCTGACAACGAGGAGCTTTTAATTCCCTCCATGCAGCCACCTGATCTCCTGCACTGCCAGGCCTCATCACAGCCAGGGGTGCAGCATTCACAACCTACGTGTCCTCGGATAAGCCCAGTTAAATCCCTCTTTGTCTCTCCACACACACATACACACACACACACACCCATATGGTGCCCGTTCGGCACGCCATATGCTCAGGTGAACGCTTCATCACAGTGCAAGTAAACCTACACGAGCCTCACACGCATTTACATAAAGACGATCTAATAAAGCTGTTTTGTTTCATTCACTCAGACGGGGTGTGGTTGGCTCACACGGCGTTTGCTGAAAGGTGTGTGTTAACGTGTGTTTAACCAAGGCCAATGGGTCGGCAGCAAGTCATCTGATCCCTCTACACAAACACTAGTTGTGTGTTAATGAGTTTATAAAAGCTGGTGTTGCGCCTACTGAGCAGCGCTGCACCAGGTAACAGCCTGTTAAGTTCAGAAAAAAAAGGATGTTTGTATCCTGACAAGCCTCTCTGCTCAGTAATAACACACCTGACAAAAGACTTGGGCTTAGCGTCTGAGCCAAAATGTTGCCTTTAGAGTGAGGTACCGTCATCATAAACGCTACATAGTGCAATAATCCTCTTAGGAACACCTAAGCGCTGGCTTATCTACATGCGGACAAGAAGCTTTTATCCAGGAGTTCTGAGCAAGTCGGTGGCAGCAATGTAAACGGAGGAAGAGTGAACTTGAAGGCTGTCATGTTCTTATTTGTGCTCGGCTGTGTGAGGACCAGCTGGCTGCAAGCTCTAGAAACAGTCAGGAGGGAGTATTATGAATCAAGTAGCTCACTAAGGGAATGATAAAAATAGTGCCCTGCAAACATATTCATATTTTTGCGTGCTCTGTTGTTTTGAGGTAATCTAACAAAATAACATCCTGTATAAAAAGTCATATACATGTGGTTTTATCTTTAGCCCCATTTTACCTGATGCCCCTATAAAGGGTGGACATTTTTCCTGAAAACGTCACCTAATTAGTTAATTGAGCCCGCCTGAGTGTGCTGGTTGATCGTCCCATCCAGCTGTTTGGTGAAGGCCTTGGAGAACAAACGCCACGGTGAAGGGCTTCCCCGCCTTGGAAAAAAAACTACTTGCTCGCAGTTTATCATAGTAATTGGCAGAGAAATACATTCATTATCATTTATCAAACAGGATAGAATAAAGGCTGTGGAGATGGATGATTTGACGAGGGATGCTCAGGGGACACCTCTGCTGATGAGGACGATGAGGATGATGAGGATGATTCTGATGTTGCATCTCCGAAGTGTTTCCGGTCAGGGGAACCACAATACAGAAGACAGCGACAGTGGAGGTGATGAAGGTCCTGGGACTGTCCGAGGGAAAACAGATGATACTCTGTTGCTGGTGCTCTGACTCTGGGCATGGTGGTGTGATGCTAGCTTGACCATGGAAAATGGAGTGCATGCTTGGAGGCTGCCCTTGAGGGACATGCACTGGCGTGCATTGTGCTGAGAAGAAAGTTTGGGAGTGGGAACACTGGTGGCATGATATGAAAAAGGGTTAAAGTTGTTGTTTCTTTACAGTTTTGTGGGATCGCCTGTGGATCTCAATATCCACAGAAGCGTTAGCTTCTGGCCAGAAGCTCTTTTGGGAGCAGTCTGGTTCTGGTCCTGGTTCTGAAGGTCTGTAAACTGCTGCTTATCTGCTGACCCAGAATCCATGGAAAGTGAAGAGTCCTGCCAGTGGAACTATTTTTTCCCCTCATCTTTAAGGAATCATTGACTTAAAACAAACTCCTTTATCTTACTGAAAAGTTACTTAGGTGTCGGTGTTGTTCTGCCAGGAGTCGGTCAGGATCCAGATGGAGATGGGGCTCTTCCTCCCAGCACCAGCACCGTGTCAGGCAGGTTATTTAAGACATCGTCGGCAAAACTCCACCAAAACCTACCGAAAGCTTTATTCTCAAACGTTAAGCTGATGTCACTCTGTTTGTTACGTCCCAAAAGGACAAAACATATTTGAGGACACGCAGGCAAGAATGAGGGTTAAAAAATTATTTTATTCTAAAACTTTTTTTTTGGTTCAGCTGCTTTGATTTTCTGTGAAGAAAAAGAAGGAGAGAGGGTTAAATACCCTCAGTCCCCCCATGTCCCAAAAAAGGAGAGGAAAAAAAACAAAACAAAACCCCAAAAATATTAACAGAAAGTTGGACCCAGTGAGCCGATCACAAAGAACAAAATGGTACAGTGGGGGGCCTACTAGTCTGCACGGCCGTCGCAGACCCTACTAGTACCGGACAAAAGCAAAGAAGACCAATAGCCACAACTCAACATAATCGAATTAATTACCAAAAATAAGAAATTATCCAAACTCTAAAATATTAAGACAAAGCAGAAAGTCATTCAACTGAAGTCTATAAACAAAACAATCTAGAAAAATAGACAAAAATAATTAGAATGTGCCTGAAGCGTATAACAGTGTCCACCCTGGGAGATGAGACATTTGCTGAATATCTTCATTTCACTTGTAGCAAAGGGCGCATCTGCAGCTAAAAGTAAAAATCCTAACACATCTTGGTTTTATCTTAAATGTTTGCACAAGTTACCACCAAAACAAAGACAAACATAATCAAAATAGACCGTTTCAACGTTCCTGTAATTAGAGCTGCTAAGTGAACCAGAGAGCGCATAAAGCTGAATGCCTCCGTCTCCCTGCCATGTCTCTATTAGCCACCCCTGGAGAGTGTGACAATGAACGCGCTCTCCGGATTCCTCCGGCTCCAGGCTTCAGTCTGCGCGACTCAGTCATCTCCCCGAGACACAGCTGTCACCATGTTTTTCCTCTCAGGTTCATAAAGACACCCCCCCCCACACACACACACACACACACACACCCCAGCTCAGGTTGACCTATCTTTCTGATCTGAGGAAGCGGGTTTGGCGGCTTCCACGGATCACTCTTTACACCTTTTCCCTTCAACCCATTTTGCCTGGCTCAGGACTCTCTTCCAACATTTTCCCTCGCCTCGCATGTTTGTTTCCCTGAAAACAACTCGCTAACAGCAATTAGAGTAGATTAAAGCATGTGTGTGTGTGTGCGTGTGTGTGCGTTTGTTTCTAATACCTTGTGGGGACCATTTTCCTGACACATGCTACGTTGTGGACTGAGGCCTGGTCCCCACAAGGGGAAACGCTGTTTTTGGGTCAGGGGTCAGGTTTAGGACTAAGGTGTGAATTGAGGTTTGGTTAGGGTTAGGTATGTAATGCTTAGGGTTATGATAAGGGTAAGGGTAAGGTTTAGGCTGTAGAAATGAATTGAAGTCAATGGAAAGTCCCCACAAAGATAGCTACGCAAACATGTGTGTGTGTGTGTGTGTGGTCGGGTGTGCTTGTGTGTGGGTGTCTGCAAGCCTCTTCTGTTTCGGTGTGTGTTTGTGTTTTAGAAATGGAGCCCAGCACCAAAGGTTGAGGCATGATGTTAAATCCAGTGGTGGTGGCGACGGACTGCTGGAGATTCAAGAGGCCTCGCACCAAGCGTCAAGTCTTTGCTTTTAGGTTTCCTTGTTTTGTGGAAAACCTGCTGCCTCGTCTTACTATTCATTTTACATGCGTCAAAATGTAAAGAAATGAAGCTTACTCTTAAATCTGGATTTGAGGCGCTGTGAACGGCACTCACCATATTATGAATTTCTTTAGTTCCAGTGTTTTTGGTTGCAGTTACATAAAAAAAAAAAAAAAAAGTCTAACCAAAACGACTTTATGTGGAAAAAAGTGAGCACAGATCGTTTTGTTCAGAGTCTGGAACCGTGCACACTTACCGCCTGCTTTTGAAAAAAAGCAAAGCAGTTGAACGCGGTCTGTAAAAGCGTTACGAAGCCGACTCTAAAGCTTTGTCGCTCGGTGACCAGATGAGTTGGTCATTTGGCCACAGTCACAGCTAGGGGGTCAAAACTCCTGCCTACTGAACAATAGACTTGATTTCAAAGCCAGACGTGAACCTGGTTTGGTCGAGTCAGTTTGCTTGATTCATTTAAACCTACATATTTCCGCGATCATACGAAGACTGAGAAAAACTACCAAGAGTGATGATGGTCCATGGTGGCTTGTACTTAAATTGATCAATTTGTTTGGGTTGCCAAAATGTCAAAGCATGAATTTCAACTCATAGACGCTGTAAATGAGGTTTTATTGTAAGCTAATTTCATCCTTTTCACAGTAATGTTGCAGTAACATAACTTTGTAAAACACAACATATATATATATATATATATATATAAGTGTGTATTTACATATTTGCCCTTCACTGATGGAGTGACTCATGCGTTTCAATCTGAGGCGTCGCTGAACAGTCCAGCCTTTTCGGGTTCTCACTGACAGGAAGTGATCAAGACAGATGAGGACTGGATGTTACTTTATTTCTATTGAATTATTTTGTCACCACAACATTAATAAAACCAGTCAAATACCTCCAGTTGCTCTTTTTTTTTCATTTTGTGAGTAGGCGCCAGTCAGATCTAAATCAAATCCCAGACACCATTTAACTCTGAACCGATGAAGATGCTAGTTTATAATTCTTTTTTTTTTTTTTTAAATACGCTATCGGGTACATGATGAAATAACAAGAAGTGAATTTAATTTGTACAAAAGATTACAGCTTAAAATTATGTTGCCATTTCTGCACAGCAGAAATAGACCATTACTGAATAGTACTCTAAATACAATGGAAAAATATTTCCAGATTGTCGGTAGATTTTACTTTTCATAGGCTCCACTGTTGAATTAAATCACAGAAGATTGTTTAATTCTATAACAATTGAGCTTTTTGTTATACTTGCTGGACATTAAAGGATTTTGCATGGAATTTTCAATAAAAGTGACAAAACTTCTACCCTAAAAAGTTATACTATTGACCTCAGAAGCCAAATTAGGAAACAGAATATGTTGGAGGTTATATGTAGAGCCAAAGGAGGAAGAGGCAATGCTGGAAAAACCACAAGTCCTATTAATTCGTCTGCATGGGTGCACAGATGTGTGTGTGTGTGGGTGGGTGTGTGTGTGGGGAGTTGAGAGGCGGAGTGAGCATGGGGAGCAGTACAGGTGTGTGCCCTCCGTTTCTCCTCTTTATACGGCGCATCAGCTGACGGAGAATGGAGGGGCTTTTGTCCAGCAGCAGGTCACCTTTCGCAGTGAGTGAAGAACGGTCATTTAATGTCCTCTCTCGCTTTGCATTTCCCTCCGGCTCTGCTCCGTCTTTCCCTTTCCTTTGAAACTCACCCGGGTCAGGTAATAGCTGGAGGGCCAACTTCGGTCCCGTTTTTTTTTTTTTTTTTCTTTTTAACTCGGCCAGGGCGTGTGAAGGTTTTTCCTGTTGATTATTTCTGGGAGCGTCTTTCGGCAACATTGATGTGAAAATATCAAACCATTCCAGACTCTGATTTCTGGAGTTTTCAGTGTTTTGTTGAGCAGAAGTTCAGAGTATGAACACACCTGTTTATTGCAAGCCAGTTTTAAATGAGGAACATGCAAAAACACATAACGCTGTAAAGAGGAATGAAGTCTGGAAGACTTTTTTTTTCTTTCCACACTCCCCAGAATCCTTGATTTTTGATCATCTTTCCAAAAACAATGTCTTCTATTCTTCTAGATCTTTTGGACGGCAAAAGAGAAGCCCAAAAGTTTTTGCTCTTTCGTAGAGAACAGCTCAAACACATTGTTTTTTTTTTTTTTTCTTTTTTCTTGAGAAACTTCCCGGGAAAGAGGTCAGACCACACATGGAGACAAGGCTGCCCAGAGCGGGAACCCGGCTCACTGGGGCAGCAGCAAAAAGGTTTAGTGAAGCGAAAAGAAACTCCAGGAGCAAAAATAAACATACATTAAGAAAAAACAAAACAATTTAATTCCATTGAAAATGAATTCATGGCACAAATGTAGGTAAAATCTAACTGTGACCCCGGTGCTAAAGTGGAGAAATCTTGAAAGCTGCAGTAACTTTTCGAAACACATTTTTGATATATTAAAACTCTCACCATGCCATAATGTATAATATGAGACAGAAAAAATGCCATAATGTATAATATGTGGGGGAAAAAAATCTACTTCCTTCCTCTTCCTGTGGTTCTACTGCCATCTGCAAAAAAACCACTGGTCCTGGTCAGAAACAACCAGTTAGAGCCAGGAGGAGGATCTTAGTGTTGTCAATCAAGCTTGTGTATACTTGTGTATGTTTAAGGTCCAGATAGTGTGTGCAGTGATGGATTTCAAGCATTGTTTTGGATTTAGGTTTAATTTTTAAATGAGACTTTTGATTTTTTTTCTTTTTCTTTCTTTTTTTTTTTTCATCGACACATTTGTTCACTGTTTGCTAACAAACCTCTGAGGCTTTCACTGAACAGCTGGATTTGTACTGAGATTAAATCGCACACATTCAATTTACTAATTGGAAAGCCAGTCGATTGATTGATTGCTGAGCTCTTTTGGGGGGAATCAAAGCAAAACATGAAAAGTTGAGGAGCTGGTAAAACACTTCTAAAGTCACCGTGTGTTTCCTCTCAAATAAAATACTTTTGCTAAATGCTGGAGTAGCCTTTTTTTCATCTTTTTCACTCCTACAAAGCACTCTGGGAGCTCCCTCCGTGACCTTGTTTTGCTCCGCAACCAAAGAGCGCATAATCGCCCACCTCCAACGAAGGAATCAGGGCAGAATTGTTAAGCCTCAGTGAGACTCAGCATCACAGGGACAGATGGGTGAAAGAATGAACAAGCATTTATTCATTCTTTCGTCCATCTGTCATTCTCACACACCATTGTGGATGCGCTTGCCAAAGTGGGAGCTGTTATGCGCCTCAGTGTGGCGTCCCACCACCACACTGAGGTACACTGAAGTAGTTCTGATGATGCAATGGATGAGATTTAGGGAGTGCTAAAAATAAATGTATGTGGTGGGACTGTTCGTTTTAAATAAGAAGCCCACAGATTTTTTTTTTCTTACCTTCTCTTTCTTAGAGTCTATTCTCTTTCTTCCCTTTTACAGCTGCTTTTTGTGTGTTTAATCCTGGTCGACCCCCTGGGGAACAAGAGCTCCCGTCACCCGCCGGTTTGTTTAAAACGCCTGCCTGAGCCCACCGAGGTGAGTCGCCTTGTTGGCATCGTGACGCGGGCGACTTGCTGGTGTCTTGGAGTTTGTTGCCCAGGTCCCTTGAGAGACGCGCTGTCTCGTCTGAATCATCAGGCTTGTCAGTCACAGGGTGAGCCTGGTGAGCTCTGAGCTGTGAGTGATTCAGGAATCCCGTGGAGGCAGCTTGTATGAATATGAATAATAGATTGCTGTTTGTTGATTGTTAGGATGATAATTGTTCTGTTTATCATTTTCTTTTTTCTTTTTTTAAGTTTTAATTTGGCCTGTTAAAGTATTATGGTTGCTTTACCTATTTTAGATTTGCAAAGTGAAGAAACATGAAAAACAATCTTTTGTTCTGAGCAAATGCAGTGATGTTCACTGTAAGTATAATTAAGATGTAAAATTCTTAATTTCATTGATTTTTTTTACTCCACTGTAGCTGGTGGATCTTTCAAGTTATTGTTTGTATTAATGGAAGCCACATAATTTCCTTTTGGGATTAATAAGGTATCTATAGCTAGCTAACTAGTTTCAAATGTTGTTAGCAACATTTGAAGCTAATTTCAAACTAGCATTTGACAAGAAGTTGATGCTTGTAGTTTGAATGTTGTTGTCAAATGTTTGTAGCTAGCTTCGAATGTTAGCATTTGAAATTAGTTAGCTAGTAAACATTCGACAACAAGTTGCTGTCAAATGCTTGTAGCTAGCTTTAGATGTTTTTGTCAACAACATTTAAGGCTTGTTTGCTACAAACACTTGGCAACAACTTGTTTAATATTTGCAGCTAACTAGCTTGTTGTCGAACGTTTGTAGGTCGCTGTCTGAAATAATGATAGATGACAACCTCCATACTCTTTCACATCACCTCCGCTTGACCCATGAAACTTGGATTCATTCAAATGTCCCAATAGGTATCAAGTTTCTGGAAATGCGCAAGGCTCAGCTCTGTTTATAGGCAATTAAAACGAACTGTACTATTTCTGAAAAAAATTCGGGAGTGGTCAAATATTCAGCGAGTCTCATGTCAATCTTGCTAATGACTGCAAAAACCAAATCTGCAACATTTATTTAAATGTTTATGTGGTGTATGTGCACATCTAACCTTATATGCAAAACTAGTGTATATAAAACCCAGTAAATTCAAACATATTCACCTAATTCTGGTTGAGAATAGTTTGTGTGAGTTTATCTAAACTTCTCATTGGCACTCGAAGCTAAAAATCTCCACAGCCCATAATCTCTCCTCACTTTTCTCTCTTTTCTGCACTGTCAGCTATGCCTGCCATTGTCAACCTCCTGTTCAACGTGGTATCCACCAACACCACCATCTCCTTCACAGTGGTGCTGCCCATGGTGAGCCTGATCTCTCTTTTCGCCGGGGTCGGAGGTCACCTCCTGCTGTGGCTGGTGCTGGTGAGGAACCCCCGGAGCCGCTCCAAGCCCAGCTCCGTCCTGCTCCTCAACCTCAGCCTGGCAGACCTGGGAGCCCTACTCACCCTGCCCTGCGTGCTCCTGAGCGCCAGCTTCCAGAACTGGCAGCTCGGCGGCGGGACCTGCGTCCTGCTGGGGTTCATGACTTCGGTGACAGTAGGAGTCGAGATCTTCAGCCTGGCAGCGTTGGCAGTGCTGAGGTATCGCATTGTTGCGCCAAGGATGAGGCCGCCTGCTAGTTTGATGCAAGTGTGAGTAATAAATAACGAGGTCTGTTGTTGTTCAAAGGCATTGTCACAAAATGTTGACCTTTCTGGATGGCATTGAAATGCAGAAACATGCTCATTGTGGATCTTTTTTGTATTATTATTAGTTTTTGCTTTACTGGTTAAGTCATCTAAGAAAAGTTAAAAAAAAATATACACCTAGAAAATGACCTTTTTTTCCATAAACTATCCCCCAATCATAAGTAAAACTGGATTGGGTTTTTCACTGCAGTATTTATAAAATATGAACATTTTGCAAACACAAAAACATATTGGAAATGTTTTCCAAATCAAATGTGCCATGTGGATCACATGTTTGAAGCTGTGGTATTTTTTATTTACTTTTCCTGAACCGCTGGCACCTTACTGTGTAAAACTGATCCCAAAGATTTTTATTGTTGTTAATGTTTAGACTCTAGAAGATTGTTTTTTCTAGATTAAAAATGTGGAGGTGAAAAAAAAAACTTGCTTAAATTTTAGGAAATTTATTTTTTGGGATTTCACTATCTGAGCAAATTTGTTGATTTTACAAAACCGTGGCTGGTACAAGCACAACTAAAGATACTCAGCCATACCAAATATTTCCAACTGTTAAAATGTGTAGAGATGCACAAAGATATCGACTGGTTGGACTATTTTCAGCTTGACCCATCCTGACCGCTGGCCAGCCAGTCGGAAGCATCCGATCTTTTTTCGTTCCAATAAACCTTTCTGACATATAATAAGGGACAGACATAGCCTCCCTTTCTTTCAATACCAGTGATTCTTTCCTTTCATGGAGTCTGTTAGTTTCTTGATCTGCCGATGATCAACTCTTTGTGCAGCAGCGACTAATCTCCCAGACACGTTTGAGAGAGTTTGAGAGAGGTGGACTGTTTTCCTTCAAGGTAAATCTCCTGAACTGCCCACCACGATGAATTTCTCTTTAAGTGAAATAGGAAGCAGCTAAAACCTGCATTGGCAGGTAAAAACAAAAGATGCCTTAGAAGAGTGTTACAATACAGGCAAAATAAGAGCTGCTAACCAAAGTTGGCATAAAGCCATGAGCACATTTGTTGAAGAATGTAGAGCAAGACTACTTCAAATTATGCAAATTTCAATAATGTCTGCACGATCTTGGATCTTTCATAGTTATAAAAGATACTGATTCCTAAAAGAAATTCCCTTTAGTGAGGGTTAGCAATGCATCCGGAGGGATCTGAAACCACATGCAGCCGGCCATTCACTAACATATTAAAGTTAATCTTTACTGGCTTTTGTGGGAGCATTGATTTGAGATGGAAGACGTCTAATTTAAAGAGTGATCAACCCTTCTGTTAAGCGTTGAGCAATCCATAGACTTGCAATTTAATTTAGAGGCAAATTCACAGTGGGACAGAGGACAGGTTTTTAATGGGAAATCCAACTGTCGCTAAGGTCTTTCCCCACGCATTGACGCGTTTCAAGCGTCAGTGCGTTTAAGGTTGCAGTGGGGTTGGTGAAGCGGGTAACAGCTACATGATGGGATGTTTTCCCTGGACGTCACTCTGCAGAGAGTGACTGTGGAAGACCGAGTCTGATGGATGGAACTGTGTTTTGTCATGCAGGTGCAGATTTCATCTCCACTTGCAAAATGTTTGGATATACTTGGAACAGATAAAAGAATCCCAACCTATTAACATGTTAGTGACTGGAAACAAGAGGTGGCTGATGTATAGTCTCAAACTTTTTCTTTTGGGGTGTGATTCTATAAGATTCGCGTATCAAGAGGAACTGCAAATTGACGAATTGAGGAGCTCTAGATTACATTATTCTACACAGAAAATAAGCTTACATTCTGTCCCTGTTTCCCTCAGGCTGTGCACTGTGGTGGCCAT
Organism: Poeciliopsis retropinna; assembly: GCA_010277075.1. Taxonomy (NCBI): domain Eukaryota; kingdom Metazoa; phylum Chordata; class Actinopteri; order Cyprinodontiformes; family Poeciliidae; genus Poeciliopsis; species Poeciliopsis retropinna. The sequence goes on from VMRM01000022.1 coordinate 11,914,843, forward strand.
CTGGCTGGTCTCAGTAACCATGGCCTTGCCGAAGGTCACCTACATCAACTTTGACGGCGGATGCACCTGGTTGGTTGGTCAGCAGGAGTGGCTGTTCTTCCTGGTTCCTGCCTTCCTGGTGTACTACATGGCGCCGCTCTTGTGCATCGCCATCAACTGTGGCCTCATCGTCTCCCACCTCCACCGCTGCAGAGGCAGCCTGGTTGCCGACAGACGCAACAAGAAAGCCACCGCCCTGCTAATTGGCTCGACGTTGGTTTTCGCGGTCAGCTGGTTGCCGTATTATGCGCTCGAGTTTGTCAACGTTCTGTCTCCGTACGTCAGTTCAGCGGCGTCTCCCACAAGCAGATTAGATACCAGCCCATCTTGGACTTTGCCTACTTTCTATCCACCTGCCGCTCCGTCCAGGCCCAGTGAGCAAACCTTGACGAGGGTCACGCTGCTGTGGGAGGTGGCCTCTCTGGCGGCCATTTTGTTGGTGTGCCTGGCTCCATGTTGGAACCCTCCGCTGTACTTCTTGTTGTCGCGCCCGGCTGTACGGCAGCTAAGAGCTCTCCTGCCTTCGTTCATCCGAGAGCAGTTGGGGAGAAAGCCTCAGCAGCGCTGGCGCGTCGCTCCGGCTCCGCCGCCATGTCTGCCGGCGCCTGGCGCGGCCTCGGACCCGCTCAGTCGGCAAAGCCCGACGCACAGATTGACTCAGTGAAGATGGCAGCAGCTGTGCTCGCTCTTGTCCAGCTCACATGTGCCGTCAATGAAAAGACGCATGTCCAAAGACGTGATTCACAGGATGCACTGTTCGTGAGAACACTCATGGCTCTCGGCAACAGTAAACTCTCACGTTGGATCATAATCAGACCCCATCCTAGGCTATAAACAGGGTTTATGTCTAAGATCACAATACCAGATACACTTAGCAACTTGCTGTCCAGCCAACTCCAGCTAGAAGAGGGAGTCAAACCAAATGGAAAATGAAAACTGAAAAGCCAAACAATGCCATTTCTGTGTGTATCACAGCCCAAATCACCATTTCTATTCAGGTCACTGAACCTAAATATATGGATTTAAGCTCACACATGGGACTTTGAACCGCAGTAGTTTGCTTTTTTGGTGCTGAAGGGCATCAGCTAAACCCATCCTGACTGGCTCAACCCATTCAAGCAAATATAAACCAAAACTTCCCATAGGGATTTTACACACAAAACCCTAACCTCAATGAAAAAAAAACAAAACAAAACATCCAGCGAGTAGGATAAACGGCATCTGCATTGTGGAAAATTGGCTTTGCTCTTTGCAATCTGTTAGAATCTTCCATAGTGCAGCACAGCAATGCATCACGACATGCAGCGCAGGCCTGCAACCCCCCATCACAGAGACAGAGCGGAAACACAGGAGACAACGCGCCTTTAGAAATCTCCCTGAAAAGCTCGGCGGCAGCTGAATCTGGATTCAATGTCATGGTAATAACCCCGGTGAAAAGAGGGCCCTTTGACTTTGACGTGCATTAAAAGACACTGGTTTGTTTGGTTCAGAACCTGACTGCTGAGAAGTGGCTATTAAAAAGAGATTTGACACAAAGTATTGCATCTGCTCTGCTGGGGGAAAATGACTTGTCTAAAAGTGGATCCTATCTGCATCTAGAGTGGATTAATGTCACAATGTAAAGGTCATGTTGTGTGCTGCCTGTAATACATGTTACACTCATTAATGAAATAGAAGGCTGTGTAATTTGTTTTGCTGTTTTCTAATGACGGTGCAGTTTTGTGTGCCGCAGAGGTGTGGATGTAAACATTTGCAGAAGTATTCACACACCCTCAGCTCCTTCATGTTACAACCAGGAACTAAAAATAAAAATTTGGATGTGTATTTAAATTCAGTCTTTCTTTATTCAAAGAAACTGCTGATAAAACTCCAGGATTTACCTTAGGATAGCTGGTATACGAGCAAATATATTATTTTGAAATTTTATGGCAGAAATTGATACAAAGTGGATTATTGTGAAGGTCGATAAACATTATGAGTGGGTTACAAAACGATTTACCAAAATAATAAAATAAAATCCAACAGGTTCTTCTCCTGAATTTTCCTGGAATGTTGTTCCATCCATCACAACTGGTTTCCTTTTCCCTGTATCCTCACAGCATAATACTGCCGCCGCCGTGTTTTACCGCAGGGACAGAGTTGTGATAGTTATACTACGGTGTGACTTTTGTTGAATTTCAATTCACTTCACAAGGTTTCTTATTGACTCTCTTCCAACTAAGGCTTTCATTTTCTGTCGCACCCAAAAAGAGCAGATTTGTGGAGTCCGTGACTAATCCTCTGGTGTTTCCATGGGGACCTTCGCTGTTTGCCTGATTAGCGCTCCCTGTGCCCTCGCCTGCTGGTCCCTGTGACCGGCTTGAGTGTTGGTCAGTTTTCAGGTTCGTCTTTCTGTCTGGCTTTTGGAGTAAAGTCATTGAGATCATCTGTGAGACGTTCCAAGCTTTGCTGTTTGTCTTTTTACCCAACCCTGCTTTAAACTTCTCCACAGCTCCCCGACCCTTCTGCCATTTTCTAAAACAAATCTCTGATGGCTTTACAGAATGGCTGCATTTATATATTGAGATCGATGTGGACAAATCCAGGAAGGCGGCTTGTGAAGGCAATCGGTTGTTCTGTATTTTAGTCAGGGATACCAGGATATTGGATGCTGCCGTTTGGTTTCTATTGCAGCCAAATTGACGGAGACTTCGGCTTATAACACGAAGCGATTTCAGAGAGCTGGAAAAAAAAAAAAAAAGCAAAGCCATAGTCGTACAGATTTATTTGTTTTCTTGCAGAGAATCAGGTGAGAGTATTACTGGAGCGCTGCTATTTGACTGATGAATGTTATGCAAATCCTGTTGATGCCTAAAACATGGCAGGATAAGTTCTTTTAAAGTGTATCTTTAAAAGGGTCTCTATGTTACAGGCCTTGAAGCATCCACTAATTAAAGCAATCAGGTTAAGAAAAAACAACTAGAGTGTGCTGCTGAATGTAATTTACATCCAAGGGGGATGCTGAACTATACAGGCACAAGAAAAGTACTGAAAACTCTGAACGGCTTCATCTTTGGTCCAGACCGTCCCAGATGACGCGACTGAATTCACAGACCTTCACCGATCACGACGGTGCTGCTGTCCTCAGTTTCTGAGCCTGGGGCTGTTGTTTTGCTGTGTGACAAAATTGAAAAATATCAAACCACTTCCTGAAGATAAGGGTGAAACAGAAACAGGAAATATCCAAGTTGGATCAAGATCACAAAATGTGCCTCTGGCAACGTATCTCCTAACCGTAAATCATGCCTTCTGGTTCCTGGCTGTAAGGGACGGGCGCCACAGAGTCAGGCGTTATGTCTCTGTGCATCCACAAGACTCTGTCAGTCATCCTCAGCCCACTTCTTTTTCACTTTTTATGGTCTTAGAGGTTTAAAAGCAGATCCTTCAGACCATTCTTACACACAATGGTCTTTGAGCTCCTTCTGACCAGTCAAGACATGTCTTGACTGGTCAGAATGACGAGATGCTACTTTAGAGCTTTTTGAACTGCATTGACTGATATTTTTGTGTTTCCTGTCTCACAAAACTGTCGTAGATTGCGTTGATTCTTGGATAAATTCTTGTTTTCCTTAAAACAGTGCTGTGGGATGTTCTCAAATATATTTTTTACTCCTATATTAGTGATTTAAGACACTTAAAATCACTCTGAGTTGGAAAAAAATAAACACCATTTAACAATAGAAACTCAGGAAGTGTTGAATATGTTTCTTTAAGCTATCATGTAACAGATTGACATAATTTGATCCATCTTAGATGAGCCTAAAAGTACATTAAGTGCAGGAGAGTCGCTTCAAGCACTTGACATGCTAAGCTGAGTGAGTCTTCAGTGCAAATAAAGCATCTGCACAGCGTATAAGGTGATATGAAGTAATGTTATTATTGGGTCATTATGACAATGGTATGATTGGTTCACTGAGAAATTATTTTTGTTATATATGTTTCCTTATGGATCTTGAACGTTGCTTGCACACGCATGCGCATCTTTCACTGTCCGACCAGATGTAGATGTCCTTTATCATGACAGACTGAGCTTAAATGTTGTTCTTACTAAAGTGCCAGTATTTTCTATCTAATGTGTATTTTGCATTGTAATAATGTAGTTTCTTTGTAAAGCATGAAAGTGTAACTCGGTGAAACATAAATTACCCTTCAGATCAATAATGTGTTTGTCTGCTTTTATTTGACTTTAAACTCTTTTGCAATATTCACCAACAAACGGACTCAAATTTACAGCTCAGTAGAACATTTGGGGTTAAATGCCTTTCCCAACGGCACATCGACACGTGGCAGACTGGGATTGAACCTGCAACTTCCAAGACTTTTCCCGCTGAAATAAATAGAAAGGCAGCGATAACATAAAATGCTAGTTACTTCTGGACCTCTTGACAGTTTCTGAACCGCAGAACCAAATGACAACCCTAACCGTCTCCATTACGAGGGGCTTTTCTTTTTTCTTTGTGCCGATATCTTCTTGGTGGCTAATGAGATCTTTCATTTTCGTCGTCCGTCCGCACCGTGGCCCTCTCATGCACCGCAACCCAATAAGCTGCCACGTCTCGATGAGTCTGGCTTCATTAAGTCAGAAGATTAGCACAAGCTTAAAAAAATTATTTAAAAACAAAAAGTCGTGCTCAGCAGGCTCCGTTTAGAGGCTCCTTCCCGTTTCTATTTGGCGTGTTTCCGGAGTCCCTCGCACATCTGCAGGGCTCCGCTGCATTGAATACACGGAGCTCAAAGAAGATTTAACATCTTAAAAACTCTGGGAGATAATGGTTAAAAAAAAAAAAGGAAGTGATTTTCCGTCGTCTGGACGGGCATTTAAGCGTTATCGATTTTGTGTGTGACAGCACTACTTAATGGGCTTATGGAGAATGCCAGTTCATTAATTGTCATTGATCGCTGTGTAATTCCCACGGGGAGGATTCATTTAATGCAGAGTTTATATATATCAGCAGTGACTCACAAACCCCACTTTTAACAAAGCCTGTTTGTACCTACAGTCGCCTTATCTCATCTCTGCAAAAGTCCCAAAAACTGTTTTTATTTGACCTGAAGATATGACGATAAGTTAGACATGCTTAAAATGCGAAACTGTAAATGTACGTCATCTCTTTTTCTGGGTTCTTATTAGACCCACTTTTGATCTCTTAACATTTTTTTTTTCTTGAAATAAGAATCAGTATGGATAATTCGTCATTTGTTTGCCTGCCAAATGTCACACGGTGTGTATTTAAGAAAAAAATGTAATTTATTTATTTTTTGTTAAATGTCTCACAGAGAAGAAAGGAAAGCCAGAGTAAAAATATTAATATTAAAAATTATAGTATGTTGCATCCAGAAAGCTATAGCTCGACTTTTAATTAGCAGAAAAAAAAACTGTAACTCCAACCTCTCTGGTAGTCGAAATTCATTTTTTAAGATCTTATTACAAGAAAGAGAAAAATGATTGCAGGAAAACCTACGTACTTGATCTTTTATAGTGAAAATATTTTCATTAAATCATCCTTCATCTTCTGTCTATACCTGCTGGACATTAATCATATCAATAACTTGGACATTTCTTAATACCTTTCATACACTACTTTGGTTAACTCAGTAGTCATTTTAGAGCTTCTGAGCTCAAAATATGCCAATGTGTATTATTTTAGTGAAATCCTACCCCAGAGCTGAGAATGTTCAAATAACATTTAGTGTTTTGAGCTTTTATTCTTTGCGGTCAGACATTTTTCATGTAATCGGTAAGCTTCTTCCAAGCAGCTTTAATGAAAACAGAGTTGAATCGGCGAAACTCTGGAACTGGGAACTAACTGGTAAAAGCAGCAACACGACGGCGACGAACCAGAGGAGCGAGATGTCTGAACTCAGGTGAGTGAGCAAGACGAAAAGCAAATTACGAAGCACGAGCCACAGGGAAACATTAGGAAGGCATAGAGTCCAAAAAGCGGGATGGAAAGAACTAAATAAATAGACATGCGACCACGGGGATGCACCAGAACGCCAAACCCAACAGATCATGACAGCTTCTTCTGCCTTTCTTGGTAATGAGACACTTTTAAACAGGCCATCTGCTGCTGCTAAACCAACTGATTTTAATTTGCACCAAGTGGCAGGAAAGGTTTCCGGTTACTGATAGAAGATGGTGTCACCATGTTCCATGTTTTCTCCTCACCTATCTTTCTTTACGTGTTCACTACTTTACTCTTTCATTCCAGTTTTGTTTTTGGTTTTTTTTGCACTTTTTTGTTCCTGAAAGACGCTCTGTGACGTTTACTTACCGAGGTCATGTAAGGAGGCATTTTGAGGTGTAAAAGTAAATTGAAAACTACTCTACTGCTTTTGTGTTGGTCTGTCACATAAAATCCTGAGACAGCATGTCAAAGTTTGTGGTTATAAATCATATACATACTTATATACTCACACACATATACTAAATCCTCTCAGATAATTTTGTAATTTTAAAATATTTAATAAGTGCTTGAATTATATCACGTGATTGATGCTTCCCTAATTAATTAGCCGTAGTTTCTGAACTCCCCATTACTCTTTCCAATTATTTCCTCTCTTTTAGATATTTTCGACAATAAATCAACATGTTATACTCCTTCTGTTCCCCTGCAATAAGAACAATCACCTGATGGATGTTTCCCTATAATTTTTAAACCACTATTTAAACAGTATCCTCAACCTGTTAATCCATATTTCCTCCCTCCTATTAATTACTCTATTATTTCTTATGATTACCTCCTTCTGTATTATATATAAATGCCTCCCTCTTTCTTCTAAATTCCACCTCTCCTGCCACATATTATTTATTTGATCTTTAATAATTACTTTTATTTCTGCTCTACTTAGTGGGAGGTCATATTTCGGACTTACTAGGATGTTTAACTCCGTCTCTTGTAACAAACAAGCGCTTCACTCTAATCATCTGAGCTCCTTTTACATTACCTTTAGTCTCTTCCTCCGTCAGATCAGTTGATACTCCAGATATTACTCCCATTTCTTTTCCTCTATTCTGCCATATTTGTGGCTTGTTTGTTTTCCCCTGTAATGTCTTGCATCTCATTAGTCCCTGCACCTGATCTCTATCTCTGCATAATGCTTTCTTTTTCTTATTTCCTCGGCTCACTGTTTGCCAATCTCCTGCTTTTGCACTTCTTTTACAATAATCACTGTTCACACTTCAATTATCTGAGTCATCCAATTCTTTCGCGTTTAAAGTAATCTATGATTAACTCCAAATTACACCTCCGTCACTTTAACTTTAACCAACAAACGCTTCAACGAACGCCCTCCTCCAACCGCAACAACCCTTCTCCCTCATTGTTTCTGACTTCAGCTGCAGTTTAAATCCAGTTCCTCCAGTGCCTTTGGCAGCCAGTGCCTTGGATCGTTCAGCACAATCAATGATTTGAGCAACCTGGGGGATACTTTATTCATCAAATCAAGCCTCGAGCTGAAATTTGTCAACTATCATCTTGGATGTTCCAGGAAGAAAGGATTAAAAGTGAAAACTTCATTTCATTTGCCTGGAAGCACCAGCAAATTCTGAACATCTGAACCTCATTTCCACAAAAGTTGGGAAGTTTTCTGGAATGCCACAGCAGCGTTCAACTGAAATTAAGGTTTCGTTGAAGACCTGAGCATATAAATCTGCAAAATACCGCTTAGGTGTATTCAGAAAATAGAAGCAAGTCTAAATTCTACAGCCATCAAAAGCTCGAAAACTTAAAAATGAGGGGAAAAAAAGGGATAAAGCAGTTTATCTCACTCGTGTGATATCACTGTAAGAGATTCAACATTCAGATGATGTGCCTGACAGGTTAAGGTGTCAGGGTTGGACGGGTGTAAAAGAAATTCCCACCAATCTCATTTGTATTTTAGGGTTCTTTAGCAAGAATAGGGATTAACATCTATGTTCCACTCAATTGGAAAAATACTTTATCACTCCTAACAGGACATTAATTGTTGTCATATCTCATATTATTCAAGATTCTTCAAAGAGTTGTCGCGGATTGCTACAGGAGAGCAGGACTGCTCTCCTGTAGCAATCTGTGCTGCAGAAACTCTGAAGACGTTCTTTTGATGTATAACAGTCTCTTGGAGAGGATGGTGATTGGTGGTGAGGATCTAATTTTATTTTTAATTAAAAAATAAAAACTATAGTTTTTTTTTTAATTACTGTGAAGTGGTAAGATGATGCTCTTGAGCCAACGCTTGTTAGCAGTTAATAAAGTTATTGCATTTCATTTCAACTTGACAGAAATAAATAATCCAATCCCACAAATGAGTTCATGAGAACTAATCAGTTTTTCCCCCCTCTAGTCTTCTCTCTGCTGCCCTCTGGCGGCCGCTCTCCACAGAGTCTCCCATTTAAATCCTTGGTGAAAGGCAACACACCAGGTGAGGTGTACCTACTGTGAGGAAGCCTCCGATAGCATAAAGCTGATAGGTATTAATTATGACAAGCGGAAGTGAGGGGCACTCCATTTACTCCATTACTGAACATCCCCTGCCTCCCCAACCCGTTGGAAGATCACTCCACTCTCACCGAGGGACGCGCCTTTACACACACAAGGAGAAAGAGAGAGGAGAGGAGAGATAGACGCAGGTATTAGCAGGAGGTGGGGAGGGCGGCGCTGAGACGCGGCCGTCCAGTGGGACGAGGAGGACACCAGTGGGGATGTGTTTCCGAGCTGCTGTCTTTCCCCAAGCATATTTACGGCGCTACTGAATCGGAGCGTAGACGCAGGTGCGCCCTCCTCCACAGACCTACTACCACCTATCCCGGTTATCCCACGCGGCGGGGCAGGAACGACAAGAGCGCGGTTAGATGAACGCGCGCGCTGCTTCTCTGATCCGGTGCGCCGCTGTGAATGTGACTCCGGGTCCTCAGCCTGAAGGCACGCCGCTCTACCCGCTCCGTAAAGAGAAGGCTTATTGACCACCATGGCTGACCAGGTAAGAGGCGACGCACATTTTCCACCCGCACTCTCACCACACCTCTTTACACACACACAACGTGCGCTCTGCGCTGGGGCCGAGAATAGACGCACAGGTGGACAACAACACACAGCTCCTCTCACATCATTTTACCTAAAACACATTCTGCTACATCTCACGTGCTCACTTAAACAACCCGTGCTAAAGTGTCAGGCGTCCGTAAACCGTGACAAATGGACTTTGAACTCACTGTAGCATTTAAACAGTCACATTTTCCTCTCCAATTAATCGGGTTACCACCACCCCTCGTGATGTATGCTCTATTTCGGCGAGCGTTCAAGAATTGCCGCATAATGAAGAGAGAAGCTACTACTCTGAACCAGAGTACGGGAGGAGAGAGAACACAAACATTGCCCGTGGTATTAATTTTGCATTGTCTGCCGTTGTTTGCCCCAGTTTCTCTCTGCAAGCCTGGCGAGGAGCAGATTAACCCCTGACACACTGCCTCGACCCGCCCGGTCACGGCTTCTTGTCTCCGCTGCACACACTCAGGGCATGCCTAATTGATTAGCTCGTTCACTTAACCTAATTGAGGAACCCCCGCTGACTCCGTGAGAGCGATTAGAGTGCGCAAACGCGTGTGTGGGTTTGCGTAAGTCGAGATAGTGCAAAGGTGCTGTAGCTGCCACACCTCAGCTGGCATCTTTATAGACATAAAAGCACTACACTATACTTAATTATATGCAATATTGTGCCATATTGTACAGTGAATCAGTAGACTGTGTGGCCTTAGTTGACATTACAACTATTTGTTGTACCCTCCTAATTAAATAATTGTAAGTAAGCTATAGTGCAACAGTATTACACACTCAATACAGCTGCTCTGTTGCATACGATTTCAGTTTTTGCTTCTTTCTTTTTGGCTGAAAAACAAAAGCAAATCCCTTCTCAGTTTGCTTTGCTAGGCTGCATTTATAGTAGACAAAAGGGGCGTAATGGTGAAGGAAAAAATCACATGACTTACAAAGTTTTCACAGATAAAAATCTAAAGAACAGTGTGTTATGTCCATTTTACTTTGATACCACTCAACAGATCCAAACACCTTTTAGCTGCAGCGACGCACGTATGATCGGAATGAAGAGATAGGAATTTTTGTCCTATTTTTCATTCCAAAATAGCTCCGACTCGTTCAGCTAGATAGTTAGAAGTCTCCAAAACATCAATTTTCAATTGTTGCCACTAATTTGGTTTCATTCAGCCAGTTGGCTGAATCATTCTAACACATGAATCTGATGTGTTTTAAACTTCTGCATTAAACTTCTGCATTGTAGCTCCAGTTGAAAGTTAAAACCACACCACAGTTTCAAGTCTTTTCTTAACACCTTTTCATTCAGGATTGCTCTGTATTAGGCATCAAACAACTTCCTGTCAACTTGGACCAGCTTTCCTGTTTCACTGAAAAAAACAAGAACATCCCCCACCTGAGCTGAGGATTCAATATTTCAGACATTGTTTTGTGACCTAACCATCTTTCTCTACGACATGTCTGCTGTATTGGTCTTCATGACCTCTGAACTTTTCACAGGGCAGCTGTATTTACACCAACATTTAATCGCAACTTATGGACGCTGTTTACTAATTTGGTAACTTCTGATGACAATTGCATCAGATGGTATTCAGAATAATCCAATTTTTTACTCTGTATATTTCTACTACGTACAACAGCGCACCACAATCACCGTAGTTACTTACAATATATGCATATCTGCTAACTATACATGACATAATATATTAAATTACACAGCGGTTTTTCCTTGTGATATACTTAGTATTAAAGGTAGCGTGTGGAGCAGTCACAGACTTGTCTCTCAGTCTAACAGGATCCAGGTTAGAGTGATTGATGAATCTAATTTAAGTTGTAGGTGTGAGAGAGCAGGGCTGCCTCTATGTGTTAGCCGAGTGATGGACAGGCGACCTGTCCGCGATGTACTCTACTTCTTACTCACTCATGAGGCAGCTGTAGGATTCACACTTCTGTACATATATACATTATACCTATAAACCTGATTGCTCCTTGCACCACCAGACATACTTGTGAGGGCGATGTGTTAACTAGTTAGTGGAAAATGTTTGACATGGTAGAAATGGGCTTGCAACTAATGATTCATTTAGTAATCAATTCATTTATCCATTATCTTGGCTATAAATCAATTAATTGGGTAAAAAGAAATGGCACAGATTTTACAGTCAGCCACTTAATTTCCTTTATGCAATTTTAGAAATAGAGTAGAAGATGCATTTTATTCAATAAATTGTTTGCTAAAGCCAAAAAAAAATACTTTTGACATAAATATTTATTTTTATCTATGAACTGATTAATAATTGGACAGCAAAATGTGCTTAATAGGTGATGTTTTTTCTTTTTTTTTTTTTTTTTTTTTTACAGAATTTGAACCAGGTGTAGAACATATTTACAGACAAAGAAGGTTTTTGTTCATCTTAAATGCCAAATGAAGAAAGTTTTCACGACCAGTCCGCAACAGAGCTTCCTGCCAGCCGAATGCAAACACATGCGGGTGTATTGTTGCTCCCTGCGTTGACAGCATCTGCCCAGGGACTGGGAACTAAATCTTGCTTCAAAGAGATTTAGTTCCCATCAGTTAAGATGGCCTTAACTGATGGAGAAGATAAGCAAAAAGATTTACTGAGGTTCAAAAAGACCTTTCCAGAACAAAGAGCCAGTGTTTTACATCTCTCAGTGTTGTGCTCCTTTTATTTGCTGGGGGGAGAATGACGTGGTTGTTCCCCCATTACACAACATGGTCTCTGAAATAAATACTATATGACACTGAAAAATATTTTCAGGCTTTGTATGATATTGTATTATTTATTATAACATATAACTACTGCTTGATTTTACAGTACACTACAACATTATGTATGTACATACATTATTAAATTATGTATGTACTGCTTCATACTTAATGCTTCTTGGCATGCTGTGCTATTTACACACAAGCAATTTTACAACTGTTGTATATGTTTTCAGTTATTTCAACCTTTGTTGCATTTTATTAATTTTAAGGCCAGTAAGGAAGGTCCTATTGTGTACTCAAGGGATGCGAAAGGTAGACAAAGTTCTCATTTCATTTGCACCAGAGCAGTCAGTCATTCTAATGCTTCCCTGAGGTTAAACCCAATGATTCCTGCTTCTGTCTACCGTATCAACCACCCAATAAAAATACCATCAGGAATTTTAAAGTCTGTCTCCGACAGAGTGTGGTAGAGGAAACGTGTTGGATCGCTGCTGTCTGTATGGTTTACTTATTTGTGGGACATGGTTCAACACAGACGTTAAACCAGGTGGAATCCAGGCCTCATTAGTTGCAGTGTAACAAAACTTTTAGCTCATGAGGGTAAGATGGCTCTCATCATGAAGTTTGCAAAAGCAAGACATGATGTCCTTTTTTTAAAAGAAATGATCAATCCATATGGTCTGAAAAAGTGATAGTATCTTTATAGCTTGGGTAAAAAATGTTTTAGTTTATTTGGTAAAGCCGTCACCATGTTGTGACAACATAATATAAGAGTTTGAAAAATTGGGTTCCTCTGTCTTCTCCCTGTGCTTCCCCTGCTAACTATAGAAGTACAGCCTTCAGAAGCAACCAATCACAGCCAGGAGGAGGATCTTAGCGCTGTCAATTAAGCTTGTGTATGTGCTGTTCACAGCCTCACCCTTGCTCTCTGCAACTCTGGTACAGAGTTTTGAGTGGAGGCTCAAAACTCTGAACCAGATGCCAACTTTTCACTTCTTAGCAGCTAATAGTTAGCTTGTCTTGGCATTCTTTGGCATTCTTTTTTTTTTCCTGAACACAACACAACAGGGACGCTTACTTCAAAATAAAAGAGTCATCCATTGTCATTGTTGAACAATGGCAATTGTTCACAAGACCAAGTCACAAGTTCATGGTGAAGTGCTTCTCAAGACAGACTAGCTAATGTCAACAGATCTTGTGACATGCGATCTCATTCCAGCTTTCTCATTAGTAAACCCGAGCTTGTTCTATTATTTCATGCCAGAATCAATTTCTAATGAAACAGATATGTTGTATTTTACCGAACTGTTTTACATTATCTTCCATTTTTCTCATTTTCTGTGTCGTTGCCCTTTGTTTAATTGCCGGTGGTGTTTGTTGAATTTGCCACGCACTGATACCGAGCCACAGACGCCTGCCGGTGCTGCTGAAGATGGATTAATAGCTGTATTAATATTGATGAGGGTCATCTATGGTGGACGTGCTGCAGTTGCATATGCATGTGTGCAGAACCTTAGATTCATCATGTGGACTCTCCAGCACACCCCTGTTCAGTTCTGCTCCACAGTGTAGAAATTGCATTTTCTCTTGATTTTGTGCTGCAGTTGCCACGAACAGTGTATAGGCGCCTCCGGATCACGCTTATACCTTTTGTTACACCGAGCAGCAGCCTCTCTGTCTCTGCCTCTCCCTTGTGATGCTTCTCTTTTCTCAGGTCTCCACCTTATTCGCTGTCTTTATCAGCCTGCTGTCTCTTACAATCCCTCAGCGCCTCCGCATGTCCAACTCATCTCACTGCCCAGCGAGCCAGGATTACTACCTCTACTTTCTGATTTTTCCTTTGACTCTGTTCTTGTCTATCAGCATCTTCTTCCTCACCCTGGAACCTCACCTTCAGTGTTATCACCTCCCTCTTCTTTGCATACACATAGACACCATGTGAAGGCATCCCTTAAGCAAATTTTCCGCCAAGAACATTTGCTAGAACAGACAGTGCTTAGCGGTCTGACAGGTAGATGTGCTTCAGAAGCATTTTAAAGCTCGTTCTCCATCCAAAGAAACCATGTGCCGTCGACTTGCTCTCCTCCTTCCTCGTACTTGCTCTTACGTTTTCTGTCTGTCTCTGTTTAATTGTAGTACAGTATGTTTCTCACCACGGCGCCACCCCTCCGGCGAGGAAGCACGCCCCTGCCCGTCAAGCACCAGCTGCGGCGAGAGGAGGCTGTATCCGACGACTGCGATTGGATACCGGGCCTGGAGGAGCCCACCACGTTGCCTATCAGTGACACAGCGGTGCCTCGAGACGACTCCTTCAGCCAGTTGGCGGCATCCCAGCCGACGTACCAGAGCCACGGCGGGGCGCTGAGGATAGTGCTGCTGGGACAGAACGGCGTGGGCAAGTCGTCGCTTGCCTTATCCCTGGCCGGACAGTCGGACAGATCGCTCTCTATAGACTCTGAGACACAAGCTTGTGGTAATGCATTGAACATTGAGTGGGAGATTTTCATTAAAAATGCAGTACCTTTTGCATTTGTGGGCAAAGAAAATGTCAGATACATAATACATTTATATTTTGGCATTATAATACAACCTTTAATTTCAGTACATTTATTATGTGAGAATACTGTTTTAACAAGAACATTGGTACCACAATTATTAGCACCTCCACTGTCAGTACTTTGTACAATCTCCTTTAAACCGTTTGACATCACCAAATTTTCTTCCATAAGGGTTCACAAGGGTATAGCAAACAAATAGAGGTACCATTGACCTTTCCTCTTTGCACAATATCTCTAGCTCATCCAGAGTCCTGGATCATGATGTACTCTTCTCTTCAGCGTAAACTAAAGGTTTTCTGTAGGATGATTGCAATGCCATGCCGACTACCTGTCCAAGACAGAGACCATAATGTTTTAGTTTATACACATAACTTTGCATAAATTTGGTCCAGATTCTAAATATCAGTTTTATAATTTCAGGCAGGCTGATCAGATGTTGAAATTAGGCTTTATTATGACAAATTGTACAAATTTTATGAAAAAGAAAAGTCAGTTGCTCCAGAAAAAGGCTTTTTGCTGACATCGCTCCCGAATAAACAGTCGCCATTTAGACATTGTCTAATGATAGCAGGGTAGGGATGTGTCCTGTAAGTGGTGGGTTGCTGGTTTGAAACCCCTGCTCCATTGGTCTTACTTGTTGTGTCCTTTGGCAAGGCACTTCACTTGCCTAGTGGTGTCGATTGAACGGCAGCCTCACTTCTGTCAGTCTATCTCAGGGCAAGGGTGGCTAAACTGAAACTTACCATCATCAGGGTGTAAATGAGTTAGTGCTTTATAGTTCTCAGACTTGATAAAACAAAATGCAAATATAGTCTATTTACCATTTAATGGTTGCAATGAAAAAATGGAGGATCCCAGGATTCATCTGTTTGTTTGCTTCAAGTCTCTCACAATTAATTTTGAAGAGACTTCTTCCCATTTCTATCCACAGTGCATAGTGGTGAGATTATTCTTAATCGCTCTTTAGACTAATGATGTTCATGGACGTCTTTTTATGGCTATTTAAGATTGTCCAGATTTTTTTGCTTAGGCAAGAAAAACTATCTCTTTTTTTTTTTTTTTGCTCATAGGTCTTACCAAAATACAACCTAAACATTGATACTGGCTGCTTTGTTCATCAATTCAATTACAAATATTTTTAGCCTACATTTAGAAACCATGGGGAGTGGAAGGATGTGTTTTTACATCTTTTTTTACGGATAATTTCCTCAGGTGGTCCAAGAAATGGGTCTTTGTGTGAAGTATGTTGGAGATTGAAGCTTTGTTAGACTTTTGAAAAACATTCTAGCAAGATCAACTTATTTCTTCTTCGAGCCACAAAGTCAGTTCATCTGCACACCTCTGAAGCATTAAAGAGAAACATCTCGGTTAATCAGGCCCTTCCTGCCTTAATGGGATTTAGATTAGGAGACTGCTTTCACATTCAGCATGATATGCATACCAAATAATCAACTCGATCCAAAAGTCCAAGAAGATAAACAAGCATATAAAAGATCATGTGAATCAATGTCTTAATACCCTTTATTTTTTGTGGTCCTTCATTTTTGTTTTTGTGTTCCAGTTTTGAGCAGCTTCACATTTTCTTATCCAGCAGAGAGACATGTCAGTGGTCTGGATCTTGTCATCAGCTTATTTTGGACAGCTGGCAGTCTTGCTTATGTTACTCTTCTTTAGACCGCCCGTCTAAAGCTGCCTGTTGTGCTTTTATTGAGCCTAAAGTGTCCTGTTTAAAAAGATTTGGAAGCAAAATCTTGTGGCAAGAGCAGCTGTGTCCAACTCCAGAGCCAGATGTGTGTTAATGGGAGCAGAGAGCAGGCCTGGTGAAATACGTCTTCTACAGCACGCTATAACAGAGCGCACACTTGTATAGTCCTGTAGTACCTTACAAAGGTTTTTTTTTTTTTTTTTACAATTTCTGATGTAGCAACCAACCACCAATGTGGTCAAAACTTTCTGCAAATAACAAATCAAGGCTTTGAACTACATTTCCCAACAATTAAAGCTGCAAGACTCTTAGTGCATCTCTACCACCATTGAACATTTAGAAACTGAATTTGTTTTGTCTTGTTTTTAAAAGTCATGACGCTGAACAGCAGTTATCCAGGTTACATTTGGATTGGGCCATTCGTCAATTAATATGCATGCAGCTCTAGCTTTTTGTTTGAGATCATGGTGGTGCTGAAAGGACCGCAGCTTCAGCCCTTTTTGCTGCTTCTAATGCTGCACTCCAGTCGTACTTGGAACTGGGAACTTCCCAGTTAAAATAATCAACTGGAACACCTTGTGGATCTGGATTTCACTCTGGGAAGCTGGGAGCAACTCCAACTACCGCCCAATTACAAATTGTGAGGCAGACTTTGCTTTTTAGTATGGCCACTCTTTGCATCAACGATAGAAAAACGTGGTAGAAAAGTATTTCTTTTACACAAGCAAGAGTGAGTTGAAAATCAAGATTCAGTTGCGGTTTCAAGCCGCAGCTTGAAGAAGTTCTTTTTCACCCACAATGTGCGTCATTTTTGTGTGAAAGAACACCTTGCTTCTTTCCTTTTAAGCACGTGTCACATTAAAGCAGCCAAAGTCGGACTTTTCTTTGCGCTCCGGTGTGGCATCTGTCAGTCAGCAGATCTGCTGACACGCGGCTCAGTGTAACACCAGGGCTAATCAGCCGCGGCCCTCGACTCTTCAGCCAGCTAGTCGATCAGTCATTGTCACCCCGAGGTGACAGCCAACATGCCCCTGGCCCACACTGAAAAGCATTCATTACATCAGCTCCTCTTGTGCTCTTGGATCACCGCACCATATTCAGAAAGAATAAGAAGGCACTTTCTACCAGTAGGTAGTTTCTTGTTTTTCTTACTACGTTCTCTTATTCTAAATTAACTTAAATTTTGAAGTCGACAAACCTTATTTAACTTCAGAATCTTTGAAAACTTTTGTATCAGTGCAAAGTTGAGAAAACGTCTTTTCAAATATGTAAGTGACGGCGTTCACAGCTGTCACTCCTTGGGATTTTTAGGAGAGATACGCTGTTGAAGATGTTCTGTCCAAGGCATTTATAGACACCTACAATACCAGAGTAAAATGAACAAAATCAGTTCCACATAAGTGCTTAAACAGCTGGTAGATTTAACGTGGTGTACTGCAACACACTACATTTCAACAGCATTACACAGTCAGGTTTTTAATTATCCAGAGTTGCACATTTATTTGAATCACATTCGCCATTGCAATGCCAGTGTTTGCATTATCAAAATGGCAAAAGACGACTCAGAGATACTATTTCCAAGGCTTTTATATTTTAAGTATAGATTCCACGCTCTTCTTCCCTATAATCTAATTGGCCATTAGGATGGACGTTTGCTGCCCTTGATACAAATACCTGATGTTTATTTTTAGCTGCTGAGAAGCTACAGGTCGCAGGGTGTGAGCGCCATATTCAGCAACAGGACAAACTTTAAGCATCACTTAAAGTTTGCACAGCCTTGGAATTTGTCTATAAAGATTCAGTCGAGCCAGATATTATCCATAACCCTGGTTGCTTTCGAGCTGAAGTAATATAACTTTACCAACATGCTTCTTCTGACTGGAAAATAACACCGATTTGTTTGTCGAGTATATTTAACATGCATATATGTTTTTTGTTAAATCATAAAAAAAGAAATTACTTTTATTCCGATAACCATTATATTTTGTCTTCGAATCTTTTGGAGGATGCCTGTGTCATTTCCAATCAGAAAAAAACTTCTTGGTGGCATGAAACTTTAAATCGAAACCTGAAGGGACTGTGAATAATTTTGAGACTCAGCTGTGACAAATGGGTGCAGAATGTCGGACATGCCATGCACAATATAGTAATTAAGAATATTTCTATTTCTTACATTTACAATGTTTGATCAGTGTGACTAGAAAAGCTGCATATAGATTCACTTCAACACCCTCTTGGATTTCTATTGCTTCCACTAATCACACTTGCATAGTTTCAGCAGTTTTTAAAGATATCTGTGCAAGAACGTCATCTGGCCTCACTTATTTAAAAATCCTCCTTGACACTCGGATTCACTTTCAGGTCCGAGTGAAGGAACATTTGATAAAAATAGCATTAACCTGCTGCCACTCTTCAGTCTGCGCCTGGAAATCTGCAGACTCTTCCTTCTTTAGCGAATACTGCTCTGCTTTCTGCAACACAATCTAGATATACTGTCCCACTTCGGTGAAAGGATGTTTTTGTCACAACACATTTGCAGCCCGGGAGTTGTGTTGTTTCGGTAGTGGTGGCGAAGCTGTACTGACGGATGTGACACTGATGTCTGTTTGCAGGCGAGGGCTATGAGTGCACGGTGACGGTGGACGACGAGGACAGCAAAGTCATCATTTTTGACAACTGGAAACAGGTGAGTCACCGTCGGTTCAGCTGGTTTATTTCTTGCTCCTCAGGTTGATTTTGAGCTTTTTGAGCGTCTGGTGAAGTTTTTCTCTGAGAGTTTGAGGTGTGAATAGTCAAACTATTGTCTGTGTGTTTAGACTAAGTAGATGGGAAGCAGATTTTACCTTTGTCTTCTGATCTATTCGCTTAACATTATGTCAAAATTCACTTAATTTTTATAATAAATTCTAACCTTTTGATGACATATTGTTTAGTAAAGAATGACAGAAATGACATGCATGTACTGCAGCATTTTAAGCAGTTTTCTACATGTGTACATGAATACCTAATTCAGTTCTGGGAGGCTTCTGCATAGATCGATGAAGATTTCAGAATTTAACAGCAGAACTTTTGAGCTTATCTTATTTTTAACTGCATTCACTTCATATGTAGTAATTGTGGCAATGATTCTAAGCTCTTAATCTGAAATTTAGTTTACACCAACAGCTTACAGCTGCGATTATGTTGATTATGTTGCAGGGCAGAAATGCTTTGTCTCAGACTTTACATGTTTGGACAATTGTACCCTCTGGTTTTGGACGCTGTGCAACTGCAACTTTTTGCTCGTACTGTTTTACTTTCAGACAGTTGTGATGATGCATAAACATGGCAATGTGGTACTCAGTGAAGTGGGACAAAATGGGTTTAACTTTTCCCCAAATTTTTTAAATTATCCCTCAAGCTTATGTATACAAATATGACAAATAATGTTTTGCAACATTGTTTTAAATATTACATTTTTAATGGACCTGACCTAGAACTTTGTCATCACCATCTGACAAAAATAAACATAAAATTATTTTTAATGACCCTATTAGTGATATTTTTACTCAGCTTTACAGACAAATGCTTCCCAAGAAACAAAAGAAATATTATTTAAAACAAAAAACAACATAAAGTCCATCTGATGGAGTTGACACAGAACTGAAGGTGGTGACAAACTACTGAGTAAAAAGAAATACTTGATACATCTGAAGTCATGCCATCCATCCATCCATTTTCTTTCACCCTTGTCCCTAATGGGGTCGGGAGTTGCTGGTGCCGATCTCCAGCTACTTTCTGGGCGAGAGGCGGGTTCACCCTGGACAGGTCGCCAGTCTGTCGCAGGGCAATAAAGTCATGCCATTTATGCCATTTATGACATTTTTTTATATTGAGTTCTGCTCCAGGACCAGGGATTGTAAAGACACCATCCACCTACCACAAAGTTTAAAATAAAAAATATTCAGCAAACACCAGCAAAACACACCTTGTTGTGCTCACATGACCCAGGTTAGTTTAGTCAGATATTTTTAAAAATGATATTTTGTGTATATTTTATTCAAATGTTGTGCTTTTGTCCGTCTTCTCAAGAATCACTGCACTTTTTTCACAACTGGGAGCAGCTGATTAGCATCTCAAATCTCAAATAAAACTTAAACTACAACACCCAATCCAATTCCAATGTCTTCCTAATATACGACCAGATGGAGCAGCAAAAGCAAATGAGGTAGATTAGCGGTGCTGGCTAACTGCTGGTGCTATCCTTTTAGCACTTTTAGAACTTTTGGTATGTCATGAGAGTCATTAAAGTGTCATGCAGCAGCAATCTTCAGTCAGAGGCCTCTTCAGATTTGTTGTAAGACTGACTGCTACCAGCAATCTTTTCGCCCTCTGCAACTGTTTTAAGATACTCAGATGATAATTTATGATGTTTAATGTCCCTTTCGATAAATTGCATGTTTGAAATGAATTAAATTGAACTGAACTGCAGTGGAATGAAACTCCACTAACGTATTTTTTGTGGAAATATTGCTGTTGTCTGGTTAACAAATAGCGCCATTTTTGCTTAAGTACTTTTTCAGTATAAGTTGTTTTAAATTCAAAACCAGTATAAAAAATAGGCGCCCCTTCTGACAAGTTTGGTGTTGGCAAAAAACATCCTCCAATTTTCCAGATAACAATAATGGGATGGTATTTATTTGCGACGACACTTGATTCCAAAAATGTCTTGAGATTTTACCCAAAATGTTCTCTTTGACCTCATTCGGTGGTTAGATTAAATGTTTCTGAATTGACTTCTGACGTTCCTTTTCGAAACGTGACATCCGTTAGTGTGGAGCCAAAAAAGTCTGACTCTCAAGATAACCCCAGGTTGCTATTTCTATTCCAAGGTAAAGTTAGAAGAGAAAGTTTCGAGGCTAACTCCAGTTGGGTGACTGACAGAAAACATCAATGTGAACACCGAGGCAAGGAGAACGACACAGATGAGTCAAGCCTCATGCTAAAGCACCCGCGGTTCCTCTCATGTCGGCCGTCCTTTGCCTGCGCTAATGAAACGGAGAAGGCTATTTGCTCCATTTCTCTGATGGCCATTCATGTGTTTCCGAGTGGAAGAGTTACAGGAGCAGCTGCACTCGCACATTTCAAACTCTTTAAAGTTTTCTCATTTGGAAAACTGGAAAGCTCTATCTTTTTAAAATCCAATTCTAAAGGTAAAAGCATGTTTTTGTTTTGTTATTGCTCTGCTTCATCATTATACTACAAATCTGGAGCGGTGGAAAATTGAGCCACAACAGGCGGTGGGTGGGTGGGGGGGCAGCAAAAGCTTGTCAAAACTGCACCTTATCACATTATACCGGATCAAACAGCATGCGGTTATTTATGGATATTAATGAGATAATCAGGCAGTAGAGCACTCTAATTACTCTGTAGGGCAGATCATCCTATTCCTGATGTCCACTGGGGCAGCAGGGGCCCTTCTTCTTCCTCTTCTTCTTCTTCTTCTTCTTCAGGTTGAATTATTCACATGGAGTTACATTTAACTCTGAAGAACCCCGGAGAAAAACCTGCTCATTTCTCACCAGTAATCTAGCTGTCCTTCCGTCCTGCAGCTGTCATCACTCTTAAGTGCCCCAGATGGCTTCATGTTTGTTCTTGCGGCGTTTTTGTGCAAGAACCCCCCCTCCCTCACTTTTAGCTAATTACATCTGTTACTCTTTGCATGTAAAAAAAAAAAAAAGTGAGGCAGGGCATAAGGGATGAAACAGCAGCGGTGGATGTAAGTGTTGAACGACTCCAGAGAGGACTGGACGGCTTCCCGTTCCTGATGTTTCTTTTGTTTGTGTGTCTTCGGAGATTGTGTTGAAAGATTAAAGTCATGCGCACATAAAATCCAACAGTTTAAAAAAAATAAAATCCAGAAAGTCAGGCATGAAGTCAGCGCCAGAAACCGGCTCGCGATGGCACTGGATGCTCTGCCAGCACTCGCAGTCCCCGAGAGGTAGGGCTTCCGGCCTCCACAGGGCAGCCCGACCTACCTCCCCCCCCCCGTTACCACGGCAACGTGCACAGACACGAGCACACGAGACAAGGGCAGGATTAATCACTCATTCACGCATGGCATCATGCTAGAGTGGTCAGCATGCGGCACTGCTGGCAGCGGAGGGGGCGCGTGGGGGCTGCAACAAAATCAGCACCTTACCCCGCGACACAGACTGGGGAAAAACGTTGAACAAGCTGTTAGGCTCAGCAGTTGCTTCTTTTGCGTTTCAACGCAGCTGATTGACGGCGAGGTCGAGCAGCGGGAGGAGGAATTTTCACTGGACACAACAAATCCCAAGTGGAGCCAACTGGGAAGGCCAGATTTCCACACAGAGCTGTGAAAAAGTATTGTCCCCACACAGATTTGTTTGATAGGTTTTTATTTCTATTTTTGGGGTTACATTTACGTGTTTCAGATAACCAAGCAATTTTTAAACAGAAGAAACAGAGAACCAGAGTCCGTACACAGTGGATTTTTTAAAAATCGTTAATTCAGTTATTAAAGGAAAGAAGTGACCCAAAACAGGAGTTTTTAAAGAGACAGAGGTTTATGTTTCCGCCCCATTCTTCTTTTCAGAAATGCTTTGATTCAGTCTCTTTGGAGGCCTGTACAAGGTGATTCCACTGCAAGTCCAGACTTTGACTATGCCACTTCAAAACCACCATTTTTTTTTTTCTTTGAGACACTCAGATGGGGGACTTGGAGGTGTGCTTTGGATCATTGCACTGCTGGATGAGGTTTCCTCCTCCATTAAACATGCCAAGGTCCTAAAGCAGCCACACTGCCACTGATATCAGCCAAAAAATGAATATCAGACTATAAATCAGACCTATTGATTAACAACTAATGGGTCAATTGTTCTCATTGATTATTGTTTTCTGCTTGAGAAGCATCAATTGATTAAGCCTTTTCAAACATTCCACACAACAAAATAAGAAATAAAATCATATCTGATTCGTGCTGATATCAGATCGGGTCGATATTGTACCAGCCAATAGTTAAAGCTACGTTATCTGTATCGTATCAGAAGTGAAAAAGTTGTGTTGGTTCACCCGATATAACGTGGATGTAATTTTTAGTGGCGAGCCATCCCCTCCGCCGGTGTATTTGGTTGGCATCTCACTGAGAAAAGTCTCAAATATTAGTGATAAAAGTTTCTGAATTCCTTCAGATAAGCCAACATTGTGTTTTCAGAGATGTTCCAGTTGCAATAATTATTTTTTTAAAATCTACAAACAGGCAACTCAGCTTTCCAAGAAATTATAATTTGCACTGTACAGTTTAATTCTGACTTAGTTATTTTACATATTACTAACTTGGATGAGATTGCCTTTTTTTTTTTTTTTTTACTCTTAATAAATGAATTCGTCATCTAAAAACTGCTTTTGTATTTACTTGGGTGGTTTTTGATATTGAAATTTGTTGGAGCATCTGCCAAGCGGGTGTGTGTGTGTTCACCTCCTGCACACACGCACAGAAGGCAGAGAGTCTGTTCAAGCAGACGCTGGGGCGTTGTGAGTGTTGTGGGTGTCATGAAACGTAGGATGGTTTAAATAAGTCATCCATGCGCCAGAAATAGAAACGCTGACATACTCGGCCTTGACCTGGCTGGTGTGTGATGTCCTCTGCTTCAGATCGACAAGAATGTCTTACACAGCATTGTCGTTGTTCTCTTTAGTGCGTTTGGGTTGTCTCCATTCATGTCAAGCTTGAATCTTTTTTCATTATTATTTGATAACTTGAAATTAAAATATTTATCATAGGCAGCAGATTGGTGCTGCCGGAGGGAAAATGTAAGATGCACATGCATGCGGTTATGAAAGTGAGCTGCTGACCTTTTTAAAAACTTGGATGCCATATCGTGTTTTGGGAGGTTAGAGAAGAAAGAAATAAGGATGTAATTTAGAGGGCAGTAATTGCTTTGCAGCTACATTTTGTTGTTCACTTAGAAGAGGGAAGCAAAAATCGCTCTGCCAGTTCTTGGCACTGAGACAGGCTGGTGTTGAATCAAGCCCAAGGAAGGAAGTTTCTCGACATTTAATCTTCTTCCTGTTCTTCCGTGTTTTTCGTCCTATTAGAGCTGCGCTGTTTGTATTGCTTGCTTGGCAATTTAGTTCTCTTTTTGCTGTGTACCAAACTCAAATTGGTAGAAAATCCAGTTCAAAGTTACAGTGTTTGCATCATTCAACAGAATTATTGATTCAATATTTAGTTGTATTCAATAATGTTAACTTTTTTATTCACCTTTTTTCTAGGAGGATTTTGCTTGATAAAAGCCTCCTTTTATTTCTAATGCTGTGAATATCCTGTTGTGTGATTCATTTGAAGCAGCTAATAGCAGTTTTTGCATGTTGAATTATAATTTTAAGACCATTTTTGAAATGTTTATTTTTAAAATTAGGCCTACTCTACTGCAATACAGTGTTAGAGGCAGAGTAATTTTTATAAGCAAATTGGTTTATCACTTGTTGGTGGTAAGAGACTTGACCTGGACTTTGTGTTAAAAGACGTAATGGCTGAACTTGCCCTCTCTAAGGTTAGAGACTAAAACTGGAATTGGAAAAACTGTGCTTGAAATCGAGTCACCGCTTGAAACGACCATCTGTCATCCATCTATCGCCTCTGTTTCAAAAAGGAGGTACAGTTGAAGCGTGTGTCCACAAAGTGCTTCAATGCTCATCCACGGCTTTATTCCTTTATTTGTAATTCTTGCACAATTGTGGAAAAAGACGTGCGCATGCTCTTTGTCAGCTTCCCATCTGCTTAGCTTCTCCTTGGCTCCTCGTTTATATGCTGTGAAGTAGAGATTAATGGAACCGCTGGGTAAACGCGCATGTCATTGTTGATCAATGAGAAATCTATCTGTTGTGCCCTCAGGCTGAGCAGTGAGCAACTGTTTCTACCCAGATAAAAACAAAAGCCCATAGGTGTCATCTCTTTTTAGAGTTTTGTCTAAATTGTGTCGCTTCACCTTGCTTGCTTTCATGGTTCAGTGAGTATTTAGCAAAATATTATAACTTAGATATCTTGTTTAATCATCTGCACTCAATGAAACACTTTCACTATTCAAGAAATATCTGAATAGCTAAAGTTTCAACCAGCAATTCAACTGTGTGCATTTTTTATCTTAGCATACTTCCAAACCTTTGCATGCTACTTTTCTTTTCTTAATTTTCATATCTTTATATATGTAATAAAAAGCTTTAGTTTATTTACAAAAAAATAAACTAGCATTATAGCATGTTGCTATCCTTATAGCATTTGAGCTAACATTTAAAAACAATTGATTGATTTGTTTGGGCTTTCTTGAACCTACAGTAGAGATTAATACTAAAACAATTAAAACAATTACAGTGATGAACACGGGATAATAACACATCTAGATTTAAACTGTCAAATAAAATTAAGTTACAGCAGTTTAACTTAGCCTTATTTATTTTGTGGAAAAATGTGGATCCGCTACACCATTCTATAAATTCAAAACGAACAAAAGACTTTTCGTCAGTTTTGGAAAATGTAATAAAAAATGCTTTTTTTAGTCTTCCTTGAAATGACGGAGCTCATACACATATTCATTGCACCTGAATCGAATTGTCATTGCTTGATTTCTAGAAGAAGGATTGCCCTGTTTAATTTTGTAATCAACCATTACACCGTGCAAAAAATGTCAAGTGGACATTTAAAAACGACTGCCATTGTTCCTCGGTCTCACAATCAAAGTTCACCCCAAGAGCAAACCACAAAATAATAATAGAAATTGTGTGACCTCCTGCACACTATATTTATCAATATAATTTGGTTAGTAAATACAATATGTATCATTTGTGTTGTTAACCAGCAATTAATCAGAGATATGTAATGAGATAATTACAATTTAACCAAGTCTCGTAATTTTTCCACAACTGTCAGATTAATTTTCATAAAGGTGAATTTCAGGACAAGTTTACAAAGTGACTGACGAACAATTGTGCAGATAGAAGGAAAGTACTCAAGAGACACAACACCATATGGCTGACAGCTCTAAAGCCCATTGTGGATGTTTAGACAGATGGATTGGAGAGCTGGAAAACAGAGGAGGATGGGAGAGTTTGGCACATAGTGTAAGGTTAGAGCAACTCAAGAGACATAGGAAGGAGTTGGACTATAGCTTGTAACGTGAGGAGGAGATATTTAACAGGGACGAGGAGGAGTTATTTAAGGATTGTAGTATTGTGTTCACAGGTTCTGGTGATAACGGGAGCGGCTGAGTTCTGAACCAGTGGAGGTTTATGGGATAAACCGCAGGAAGACACCAACAGCTGTGATGATCAATACAACAATGACAAGAATCTGGTGTGAGGAATTGATAAAAGGCTGGCGTGAAAATGAAAGTATGAGAAGAAAGAACGAGTACTGAGACATTTTTCAAAATACTGGGCGCCGTCAAGAATTACACCCACATTCTCAACATGTAGTGATGGATGAATAGCTACTGCCCCTGCTGAATGAGAATGTACCTTTTCATCGATGTTTACTTTGACAAAATTTTTATCAAATTGGACCTTAATTTAATCTAAACAACCAGACAAAACAGGCAGGAACAAAAGCGTTGGCCATGGCAAACGGCTACAGCTGTGTGTCATCTGCCTAGCTGTTAACCTGAAGATTAATAATTAAAAGCCTGGGCCCTTAGACTGAGCTCTGTGGAACACCAGTAACGGTTCCTGACTGAATGCAGCTGTAAATAAATAATGTGAACCAACAATCAAATGATTGCGGTACTCGAGTGACCTTAATTTAAGTGTTTTTGTGGCGTAGAGGGGATGAAAACTAATGAAATAGCTTCTCATATTTATTTTTATTGACTATACTAATACTAATCGAGACAAAACAAAATTGGGAGTGAGTCAAAAGTGATTTTAGTCATTTGGATGAACATTAGCATCTGTTGCAGAAAAAAAACACAACTGCATATGTTAAATAATAAAGACCATAATTATTGAATCAGCTTTCAGTTCAGATATGTTTGGTTTCCAGCAGCTTGATGTTTTATTCATTCCCTCTGACATAAGGAGGGAAAAAAAGCAGAGGTTCCTGTGTGCTCATCATGTTTACATTTATTGATTTGATGGAGAAATATTGTAACAAAGTAGACTGAAATTAAATGGCTAAATGCACTTAATTATTATAGCACTGAAATTTGTACCATAGCCCACCTCCACACATACACACTGCGACAACTTTCCTTAGTCGATATTATGTTCTGTTGAAGTGCTTTTATTGGAAATAAACAACAGAATATGATGTAATAGCTTCCATCTTCTTTTGTTGGTATATGTAAGGACAACTATTTTTTCTGAATCCACAGCCTGCGTAAAAGAAAAAATAATTGTAAGATAAATGCACTAACTCTAAGATTATTTGCCAACAATGTTGCAGTATATTTAATTTAATGTTCCCTTAATGCGTTTACTACTTATGCTGCATTGTTGCCAAGACACAAATCCTCTTTCACCCTCCCCCTAAACATAAAGGTCAGAGGTCGGGCGTGAACAGCATGACTAGTGTGCAGGGATTCAGGGATTTGCTAATGGACAGGCTGGAGGCTCCACATGCCAACATACTGTATGAAGGCTCAAATCTGGGTCATACAGAAACACTCAGTTTTTGCACCGAGCGACTGAGAGGAGGTGGTTTGACACGGCGCGCAACAGCATGTATTGTCGTACAGTACATTGCTTTGAGGTCTGTTGAATTCAGCAATCGCTGGCCTCTGATGGTTGGCGTATGTGTATTAATGCACGAGCAGATGTGTGTTTTGCCATTGCAGCGTATGCAGCTATGACCTTAGTAATGCATTTCCTGTGGGGAGTTTCGCCTCTTTGCAGCAAAACATGGAAAAAAGAGGAAAAGTACCAGCTCAGCGCTCCGTCTTCACAGAGCTTTCTCATGCTGTCGTCAGGTTTTTGACTTTGCCACATAGCGACGTTCTCTGCCTCCTTTTTAAATCTCTACTCTCTCTCTGCTTGCTTCCTTTTCCTGTCCTTTGTCAATCCCTCCATTCATCACCCCTGTGTCTTTATTGATTTCCCCGGTCCTTCATTCTTCATCCGACTTGCACTCAGATCGCAAACCAAAGCGCCAGACGTGTGCAAAGTGTACATGTTTGCTTTTGATAAAGCCAAATGGCAGCAGGAGCGTCTATGTATTTATCGGTGCATGCAAGCTCGTGTTTGTGAAGGCAGGTGGAGATACGTGTGACCTTTTGTGTTCCATGTAGAGGCCCAGAGCTGCTTTACTCTTATATCTTGTTTTCAAAAGCAAACAGCTTAAAAGCCAATAGATTGCAATCAGTTTGGCTCTGTTTCCCAGACAGAGAGGAGTACGTTGTATAATGACAGATGCATGCTACACATGCGCGCGCAAGCACTTTTCCAAAAAGGGTCAGATTGTGCTCTGGTGTTTGTTTTTTGTGTGTTTTTTTTCCCCCACAATCAGACAGAATAATAGTTTGAGCGCTATTACAGCCACAGCTTATTATGCAAATTATGTCTCATAGGTGATTCATTGCCCTTAATGTTAATGGTCGCAAATGTTGTGTTGGACTCCAACAGCTAAGTGTTTTTTCTGGGTACACACTGATGTATGTGAGCAATGCAGTTATATGAAAGCATGAGCAGGAATGAGTGGCTTCTATGTCCAATAATCTCCAAATGAGGCCAAGAAGTCAATCACTCAGCAAAAATGCAGCAAAGAAAACTCTTTACACTGACCACAGCTTTATTTGAAGAGAGACAGTTAGAAGCAATAAAGAGGAGAACCCTCGGTTGTTGTTTTTATGTGAAGTGTCGAGTGTTGGATTGAAATATCATGGAGATTTAAATGGTTCATTGAGGTTGGTGTTGATTCTTTGAGTGCGTCTAATAAAAACTCCTGGGTTATGTTTACTCAAAGTTATTGAGTCTGTAATCCCAAACCCAATGCAACAAACCTGTTGTTTCCCAGTGCGTTAAAGATTATGGTTGTTAAGTGACTACATTTGAAAAAGTTTCAAAGCACACGTCAGCCTTTTATTTCTTTAGCTCAGCATTTGTGTTTTGTTATACTTGCAGTAAACTGTATTCTGCCTCTGTCTTAGTTTTTTCCTTGCATGTCCAATTTGTGCAGTTTTGTCCAATTTTGACACCCAGAGCTGCAGGATGGGCCAGAGGTTTTCAGACTTTCTTTTTGCATCAAACACGATGCATTAAAGCTGAATTTGCTTGGGGTAGCCCACGCACGGTAAATTCCCAGTCATTTGATACCAGAAGAAAAACTGGAAAATTTTGCGCAGGACCTTTTAAAAAGTCCTCCTTTCAAAAATATTACTTCTGTTCCCCTAATTCCAGAAACAGTTTTGATGTGTGTGCTTTTTAAGCTTTCATGAAAGGATTCGAAAGCACCCATGTAATTTTGCTGCAGATTATTGTTTTGATTGTCTGAAAATCAGTAGTAGAGACAAGATAGATAAGTGATGAGCAGAAACATGAAGCATATGGTGGAGTTATTTTGGGATGCGGCCCCAAGCAGCAATCATCTGCCAAATTTAAAGCCACCCTGATTTTAATACAGAGTCATGATTGTGAGTTCCTGCAGATGCACTTTGGCATTCAGAGTCCACTTGTTAAAGTACTGTCAAGAGTTTGCAATATTTTATTTTAATTATGCCTAATTGAGAGATTCAGAACCCTAAAGTTTTCTTCATTACAATGCAACCGTCTCAGCATCGCAAGGGAGTGCTTGGACTGCAATGAATGGGTCGGCCATTTCATTTCCAAGTATCATACTGTATGCTCTTGCCAGTAATATATTTGGTGAAACAGATGGACCCTTCCTGCCCTTGATGCCCACGCCTGATTTAGATAAAAGTTGTGGGAATTCAGTTGTACTATCACAGCGGCGGATTCCTAATATGGTGCAACCCTTGTTAGGACAGGAAGTTTAACAGCGCGTTCACGGTAAAACATCTGCTGGAAATAACTTTTACGATCTGTCCAAAACCTCAGTATTTAAAGGCTTTACTGTTTCTAGCTTCAAGTTAGCTATAAAAACATATGCAACTCAAGTGGAAAGAAATTTCCCACAATATTGCTAAGTAATTTTAGATCTTTACCCTTTCCTTATTTTTCCTAACTTGTTAAAAGGAAAAATACAAAAATGCACCAGAAATGAGAGAATGCACTTTTAGTTTCAGAGTCCTGAACCTGAGAGGTACCACTGTATCATTATTGGCCAAAGATTGGTCAGTGTATTATGCAATACTGTCCAAGATTATTTTATTTTATTATTATTTAAAAAAAAAAAAAAAGCATTCATTAGTAAATCTAAAAAAACCCACACATTTTCAGCTGTCAGACACAAACAGGGATTTTTATTTCTCGCCATGTGCTGTAACTCCGACAGGAAGATATCCATCCTCGTAATTTTCTGCTTTTCTTTTCATCTCTCTCACTAAGACGTGTCCTGTGCGATTTAAAGGGACTGTTTGGATTTTTTTCAAGTGAAGCTCTTTGACGTTATCGTGAGTAATAACAGCATCTACAACCCTTACCTGTTGTAGATGGACGTCGTGTCTCTGTGAGCTAATCAGACGGACTCCCAGTTTTAGCTGAGCTTGGCGATTTAAAACAGAAGAAATTCATATGCACAGGAATCCACCAGTGTATTTGTGGATATTATTAAGCGCATACATTTTCACAGGAGACCGCAACCAACCCAGCCAGCTATATATATATATATACCTCTGCTTCATCAGCGCATCCACTATTCAACTGACTATAAGTTTTCTGGGGTAATTTTAAGACATGCATAAGTCCTGCACAAGGACATGCACTATCTTCAATGTTGTGGGTCAAATAAGGGTTTGATGATAAATTAAAAACTTTTCTCTGCTCTCAGTTAACTTAAAGTGGGCAGACATTGCAGCTGATTGGATGGATTGATACAGTTGGTGGTGAGGTGAAAGTTAAAAGGGTCAAGGCCTTGACATACTTCATCGGTTCTCAATGACGTAGACATGCGACAAAGATTGCATCTATTTTGACAGCTCTGTGAGATTCTGATTGATCACAAGTTTGTTCCTGTGCTTTTATGTGGAAAAGTGTTGTGTTAGCTCCTTGACCTCTTTGTCAAAAGCAAAACAGAGGATTTAGGGTCTGTGCTGTTGTTTGTGCCATCCATAATCACATGACTGCACATTGACTGTTTGGCTTCAGACAAAGCATGTGGGAGCCTTGAGGATCAGTGGTTAGCCTAACCCAACCTGATCAAATTGGTACCGCCAATTTGATCGGAATAAGGAATAAGCAATCCTTATTCTACAAACCCAATAGATTGAATGACGGCAATATGTCAATGGTTATTGTTCTAGTAAAAATACGGCACCGAGAGAAAATTTTGAGGACACCCAATAAAATATGAAGTTGCTCGGACCGTGCATCCCACGCTTTGAGGACGGTGGTCCTCAAATTTACACTCAAAGCGAGTGTAAATTTTGGCAGTTTCCAGTCATCATTTCAACAATCAGTGCATCTCTGAGACTGAAAACGTGAAATCAAAGGCTAAATAATTCCAAGTTTCTCTACTCTCGTGATTGAAAAAGCCAACTTAGCAAGGAAATTTACATAAGAACAATTTCTAACTTTTGTTTATAAGTATCAAGAACTAAGGAGCCTACCTCAAATCAAGCAAAACAACCAGAGACTGCAAGAGCACCAAAGTATTTCATTTTTGTAATTTCAGCCAATCACTTCTGTATTTAGCAACTGTGGGACGGTAAAGCCTGTGTGCGTGGTGAACTGAGTCTAAAATAACACGGCCCTAATCAGCATGAAGTCTTTCCTTATTAAAATATTTCACTGTTATTCTCCTGATTGCTCAGTGATGACTGACTGTATTTACAGATTATTTAAATTATTCTGCGTGTGTGGGCCCCGGTGGCTTTCTGTTTGTGTGCGTCTGCGCGTCAGAGGGGTATGTATTGACAGATGGCCCGGTCTCCGTGAGCTGAGCAGAGCTGCTTAATCGAGAGAAAAAAAGAAGTGGAGAGGGAGCATTAGTTGGCTCCGTCCTGAGTTGCTTTGCCTGCAATAGATGAAGAGACATTTTAACTCGGTCGCAGCGTTTCTCCTGAAGCACTCTGTCGTGATCCTAATTGATGTCTGTGTCTTTACTTGTTTATTTACAATGATTTGTGTTTCCCCTCAATCCCTCTCCCTGCATTCTTAACTTCCATCCCTCTTCCACCTCATCATCTTTCCCCCCCCCATCTCGGAGGGTGACAGGTGGCCGGTAGCTCCCTCTCCTCCCGCCTTCTCGTCTCCCCGCCTATTTCCTGCGCTCCATCGAACAGACAAAGCGCCGAGGTCTTGTCGTTGGAGCCTTGTGAATTTTTCAGCTGTCTGAAAATCTCTGGCGGACAGAAATTTACAGTAGCTTCAGGGCAGCGGAGCGGTGACAAGGGCATCCACACATTTACACACGGAGACACACACGCGGTCAGCGAATTTGTGGAGAGCTTGCTGGCTTACAACACGCGTTCAAAACACACTTGTGATGTACAGTCCAGACCCACAGCAGACAGACGGGGTTATTCGTGCTATTGCATTGATCCACTCAGAAGTGTTTATGGCTCCAGAGCCGTACTTCCTCTTGAAATACAATTTGTGTTGATGAGTCAGTAGGTGTGGATTTCTGACAGGTTTATAGAAAATACAATAGGAATCTGTAAATATGAGCAATCCTTATTCTATAATAATGTCAATTTGCGCATCTGTAAACCTCAAATTGTTTCCTCAGGTGTATTTTTTCTGGCATTGCCTTTTTGCGGGAGGACATCAGTACGTTGGGTATTAGATGTGATGTATCCAGGTGGCTTTTTTTGTACTGCTTTCCTACAGAAAATATATCTGGATCTTCAACTGTTGCTCAAATGTGCATTTTACTTTCCTAATGTTTCACAGTAAGATTTTGGAAACTTTCATTGTTTCTGTTTTGAAGCAACTGTGACACTAGATTAGTTACAGGTAGGATGACCTCGATTAATAAAACATCACAGTTCCTTTGTATAAGTTAAAACACAAGACTGTATAACATGTAACACGTCACCTATACCAACCATTTGATATCAATTTCTCTGGAAACTGCAGCATAACAAAATGCATGAGTGTTCAAAATATTGTTTTCTTGCCTTCAATTATTTATACGAGAAGCATAGAAGTGTTGCATCATTTGTTCGAGTAGCCACAGTAAAACACTGACGTGGATAACAAGGGCAAAACAACTTTAAATAGTTCTTAGCATCTTATATTAGCCACAAGCAAGGCTAAAATTGTTAGTATTATTAAAACAACAGTATTTCCTAGACACTACAGATTATTTCTGTATCTTTTCCAAAGGGCTAACAAAATGTCAACATCTTGTATTTTCTATGATAGATAGAATTAGAAAGCTAAACAGAATAAAACAGAGCATGTTTGCTGTACCGTGTTCAGCTTTCCTGTCATCTGCTGAAAGTATTGCTCTCTCTTGCTCTCTTGCAGCCTGAATGACCCACAGACATTTTTCAACATATCAATGAAAATACTATTGTCTTTTCAGTTATTTCTTATCTTTCTGTACTTCACTTGAGTTCATTTTAAACACCTCTCTAATTCAGAAAATCATAACTTAATTGTTTCCATACTAAACTGTTGGTTTCTCTGAAGACCTGAAAGCTCTCAAATATTTGCAGTTGAATTCGTGGTGCACCTTTAGCTAAAAAAAACCCCCAATATATTTAGCTGGATATTTTACCTTTCTGGAGCAACACAGGTACAACTACCTGATTTTAGCTGGGTAACTAGTTAGTCTACTTTAATTTAAAAACAGCAGTGCCTTAAGAGTAATGGGTGCTGCTCCAAGCAACAGCTGTCAGTGTTTCTCACAAGTAGAAATATTTCTAACTAGCCAAACTATTTTTTTGTTATAGGTTAGGGAAATGTGTGGGAGTCTTTTTTTTTTTCGGTTTTTGACTTTTTTAAACCTACTGGTAATTGACCCGTGTTTAACCTGGACCAGTTCCTGGATGACCAAAGTCTCAGAGGAAATGCGGGAGGCAAAAATTCAGACGGTACTTCTCTGTGTTTGGTGTGAAACATTATCACCAGAGAACTTTTAAAACTCAAACGATTCTGTGAATTTATGCATGGAGAATCTATTTGAAAATGTTCTCACTTTTTCAAATTTTTCATGGATTTTCAGTTTTTTGTTTGTCAAAATTATCTTTGTCCTGCAGCCCTGTAAGCCCTAAATGGAGCGACGGGGATCCAGTCAAATTTGCAGTACCATAATTCCCATGGTACTTTGCGCCATCTGAAAAATTCCAATGGTTTCTGAAAGAGGAGATGTTGCTCTTTCCAGCCAATATTGGGCTTTTACGGTAATTTCACCCCCACCGTAGCAGGGGCACTCTTTTAATTGACAGTAAATTGTGAAAATAACTTGAAAGTTCCAGTTTTTATGTATAAATGGGCAAGTATATTTACTCATAGGACATTTAAAGAACAATTAAAATAAGCAAATATATCCAGGCGAATATT
Organism: Poeciliopsis retropinna; assembly: GCA_010277075.1. Taxonomy (NCBI): domain Eukaryota; kingdom Metazoa; phylum Chordata; class Actinopteri; order Cyprinodontiformes; family Poeciliidae; genus Poeciliopsis; species Poeciliopsis retropinna. The sequence goes on from VMRM01000022.1 coordinate 11,949,562, forward strand.
TTTAATTTAGGACATAAAGGATTCATATTTAAAATATAAATATCTGTCATCAAATATTTTTTGTTTTCTCCAACAAGCTAGTTGGGGGCTTTTGTTTACATCTGCTTTAAACCGGTCTGTTCACATGAAGTTTTTTTTAACATTGCACATGCCACCGTTAATGAACGTTTAAACAACATTTCAAGGAGGTCACAGTTTTATCCACAATCGCTTTGCATTTAATTGCAAGCACAGGACTCTCAGCTTGTTGAACTCTTAATCCTTCGGTATCTGCCACATATTAGATTTTTTTTGACTAAACCAGATTAAGGAGGTAATATGATTGAGGGACTGTGATGAACAACCAGGTCAGCAAGTCGTCAGCTGGTCTGCAGATGATCTCTAGATATGATCATTTCTTTTGTTTTTAGATGTGCTGCATAATCTTCCACTAAGTCGGACAACCACAGAAGCAAACTCAGAAATGCACAAATCTCCTCATGGCCCAATTCGCCCTGATAAACTTCATTCAGTCCAATCTGAACTCGGCTGCCTGGGAGAACTAGGGAGCACAGAGATGCTTTCTAAACTGCTGTTTCTGACCGAGCCACTCACATTAATTGAGCCTCTGTGACAGAAAGTGCCAGTGGGCTCTTAGTGGTCATTGTTAAGAGGGTCAGGAGAATCAAAGTGAAGCATGACATGCATGCAGTCAAGTTAACCAGAGCCTCCACGGCGTCCTCATGGGACGGTGCTAAAAACTTGACTGGCGCCTGCTTGGCAGTAGCTCCAGTGTCGGGGAGAGAGAAATGTTCAAGGACAAATTTTTAATCCATTAATGGCATGTAAGAGATCCTGTGTCGCATGTAGCGTCTACCTGACATTCCACACCTGGCCTGGTGTAAGTTGATCCCTACTCAATGTGTGCAAACTAATCTTGTCCAGCAGAGTCTTGCAAGCATTATACATGCGTGTGTGTGTTTGTGTGTGTTTTGCGATCCCCAGGACCTGTCCACTCTGCACTGTGATGTGTGTATCTTGGTGTTCTCAGTGACCGACAGGCGAAGTTTCCACCGCACCGCCCAGCTCCGCCTCCTTCTCAGGGAGTCCCAGCCACAAACGCCCATCATCCTGGTGGGCAACAAGAGCGACCTCGTCCGGTCCCGTGAAATCAGCTCAGAGGGTAGGTAGAGCTCAGGTCTTTAAAGCTGTGCGCACCCACATCTGCTGATGACTTTGAAACTGCTTCACGGCTCAAACTAAACATAGAAGTTGGATATTTCTCCATACTCACCTAAACATTTTTAGGGGAGTTTTGTGTTTCTGATGTCTGCCCTGCACCCCATGAAGGTCAGGAACAACAAACCTCTAAAGTTTTTTATAACATGCCTTTCTTAAAGTTTGATGTTCCTTTAAAAACACCTTAGAAAGTTTTAGAGTGAGCTCAGTTTTGTCCAATTGTATGGTTGCTTGGCCTTCACTTCCCTTTTCACTGCATCACCGGTTCCCAATACAGTTTAGTTATTTACAAGACAGGAAGTCGGCTCTTTGAAAGGTCATAGTGCTTCCCATTATTGTTACTAAGGTAATGTTTCTTTTAAAAAGCACGGTTAGCATTTTAAGAGTCTATAGCCTGCAAGCCGCAGGCTTGCTAACTGATTCTATAGCCCAGCTAATAGCAGCTTGTTAGATTCCCAGTGTTACTCTACAAAATAACAAAGTGACACAAAGCAATTGTTTTCTGCATAAAAACCAAACTTACTAACTAGTACTACAGTCAGTGGCTGTCATGTTTTTTGGCTTTGTGAATCAAAAGCCAAATGACAATATCATTACTATATCAGCATAATATTTTCTTTCACAATGTAATGATAGTTGCTTTAATGTTGTATATAAAAACAATCACATCATGGCCTGCCTCGATGTTTTTTTGTTGTTGTATAAAAACTTAAAACCATGGTTCAGTTTTCATTTTGGTCATTTTGAGAGAAGCAGACCTGGACATCATACTATAAATGTCTGATCTTCTCTCAAAAGGCTGTTCAGCTCAGATAAACACTATTTCTGAGCTAAATCACTGCATTTGTTATTAGTGCCATGCATTCATGAATCTATATTTGATAGAAATTATAACTAATCCATCCTGTGAAAACCCAATTTGCTGATTATATATATTCAAAATAACCGGTTTGTCTCCTTTAATATCACACTTTAACTTCTATCTATAATGTCACTTTCTAATCAGCAGAGGGCACTCTTACTGACTGCAGATAAGATTTGCCCATAGTGCCATCAAATGAGTTCTTTAGTTGACTCTCATTGTTAAATGTGTCTGTTGTTGGGTGTAAAACATGAATCCTACCTTCTGTTTCTGTTTCTATAGCCTGCAAGCTGCAGGCTTGCTAACTGATTCTATAGGGCAGATTAAAGGGCAAAGGATTTGTGCTGTTTTTGGAAACAATGCAAAGAAAAACATTGACTTAAAGCATTTGGTAGTTTATACCAGAGATTTTTGATTGGCCTTCGAGGTGAGTATTAATTAACAGAAAAGGTAATAGTATAGTGTATTTTATTTGAACATATTTGGTTTTTTTATTGTAAATGTCCATATTGTGGTTTGTGTCACAGTTCCTTGCATAATGTGAGTTGTTCTTATGCTCCAGTGCCCTGTTTTAATAGAAAAGTTGGCAGCTCTATTCATTGGTTGCAATAAATTACAAAATTGCAAACCATGCAAAGAAAATCACTTTCTTCAAAACACTCATTAAATAAATGTTGTCACCATCTGCATAATCCTTGCTAATGATGTTTCTGTCGCTCATGTAACTGGTGTTCATTGATACTGACCATGAATATTTATTAAACAAACTGCGTTAGTTTGTCGGTTTTTTTAAAGGACTACTTTGTGAATATGAAAATTATAGCATCCTACTAAGCATTAAATAATTTATTTTTTGGTCTGCTCAACAGGGTTTTTGAATAAATTATTTTACAAGCTTATAACTACATATTATAATAGTCACAAAAGAGGGTAAGAAACAGCAATGCTGCAAATGTTATATTGCAGATTTACTGCACGGTGTAGCAAAAATGTCGCAGCTTACTTCATCTTTTTTTTTAATCTGTCCATAAATCAAGTTCTAAAGTAAGTCATTATTATGGCTGTATTAACCCAGTTAAAACGTAATTTAAAAAGCATGCTTTTTCACACAATGCAAAACAAATACAAATCCAGGATCCACTGTCAATTACCTTAAATTCTGTGATATGTTTTATGGGACGTACACTTAGATCTTTCTTAAATGCAAATCAATGTTTTCATGCAGTGTCGTAAAACACATTCATTTAAATGCAGAAAAGTCTGCATGTAAATCAGAACTTATGGAAAGTGTTTTTAACATTGATTTGTCAGAATCAAAGCAGCTTTATAGTAAATTTGGCTAAATATGGTATATATTACGAAATGAATCATCAGTTAAACAAACGAATAGATGTGTGTTATTTTACTTTAAGGCTAGAGTTTCACAAACATGCACGGCATTGATTTTATACATTGCATTGGATTGGGACTGTCATCGGCCAAAGACCTAATTTTTCTCGACTGAATCTTTGCCAGACGTGGCAGAGTGCAAACAATCTCCAAACATTTTACTCTGTATTGCTTTGAAATACTGACAACTGAGGTCAGAGCAAAAGGTACAATCAGGTAGTTGTTTGAAGTTCATTTTACCAGTGTATTATTATGGTGGGATGCAGATGTTTAAGGTTTGCCCCGACCAGAATTTCACAGGTTACTGTGTGAAGAACGCAAGATAAAAAAATTTAAAGCAGTCTTTGTTTCTTTGTGTTGCCTTCAAGCAGTTCTTCAAATGGAATATCTTGAATGGAACATCTCTTGTAATTACAGTTATCTATCCTGACACTTTTGCTGCTGTTTTCAATAAGGAGTGACTAAAAGCCTAGAATAGAAATGTGCAAATAATACATGCCCTCTCTCCCACACATAACACACACAGACATATCCGTTTTCCAAAAAAAACAAACCTTGGTAACTTATGTACCAGACTCTGTCTTTGATTAATAAAATTAATATGGTTAACCATTGGCAAAACAAAAAATATAATTTTGTAAAATATAGAAATATATATTTGTTTTTCAGGAAAAATTTGTTAAATGCATAATGTGTAAAACTAAAGCAACATGACTTTAACAGCACTAGATCTGAATTGTTTTATGAATCACTGCATTAAATAAACAACAATCTAGTTTGTACCAACAGTAATATCTATCTATTGATTCATTGACTCTTTATTGAGTTACAAAGTTGCTTGTTATGTCAGATATTTATAGTTGTCAATTGGAATAAATTAATCACAGTTTATGCAATTTTCTTTTAATCAGGTACCACAACTGTATCTAATGCACACTAATTCCTCAGAGTGAATAAAATTCAATGTCTGCTGCCTTGTTTATGCATTTTAGCTGAGAGTTTTATCGCTTAAATCTCGTTTTGTTCAAAAACATATTTGAGCAACACCTACAGACAACATGTCCAACTGGTCAGACTTACAACCAATAATCGATGTTTGTGTTGGTTGACCAAAACGTAAAATGCACCTTCTTTGCTCTGAATATTAAAAATGTGTGACAAAGGGCGCTACTGGACGATTTAATGTAGGATACCTCCTCTATATGTACAATACAAGACAATGCTGCGTTTTTAGGAATGGTTGGCAATCCTAGTCAGAAACTCATAATTGCTTCACTTTTGCTGGAAAACTTTGAGTCACCTTCACTCTGTAACAGCATCCACACCGAAAAGTATCCTAAGAGAGAGTATTGGTGTATAAAAAGTGGTTGCATTGAAAAAAGCAGTTTCACTGCAACAGCTAGGTCAATTTTTCTGGCATTTTTACTGTTTGTTGGAAAAAGTGAAGAATATATCTGCCTTATTCTTTTTTTATGATTAAATATGTTATTTTAAAAACGGGGATTCAAAGATGAGCAGTGTTATATCTACAGTTTAAGCTTAACTGACCGTTCAAATATTTACATGTTTAATAGTATTTAAAAAAGCATCATTTTTATTATTTGTACAAAATTTTAAAAAATCTCAAAAACCTGGTGGGCATGAGTCAATAAATCATATTAATAGGACCTTTGAACATTGTATAAATAATGACTTTTTTTTATTAAGAAGTGACACACTCAAAAAATATTTTAAGAATTTATTTTATGGAAGGCACTTTTGGCCTTCCATAGACTAGTGCGTGTCACTATCCTGCTGTCTTTGGCGTTGTCACTGTTGTGGCATCTCAGTCGACTATTAATTCTAAATAGTGACGGCTATATTGCTGTCTTCAAAGCTTTGCCATCAGCCTCAGCTGCACTCTCCTACATCATCCATGTCATTGTGAGCTCAGGAACAGCAGAATATATTTCTTAGTTTATGCGCAATGTGGTTTTACTGTTATGGATCAATCAGAAATGTACTCAATAGAATCACCTGATGGGATGTTCCTGAGTAAATTCACTGGACTCTTCGGTGAATGTTTCGTGGCGTGCTGCCAGGCTATTATCTAGATTTCATTAATGTTTAGAATAGAAATTAGTTCACAGGGGAGTCCAGTGGGAGGAAAACGATTGACCTTGATTACAATTTGAAATCAGTGCGCACGCACACAGAGATGGAAGACTCTGAAACATCCGCCGTAATCTCAGCAATTTCAGCCGCATGTCAAGTTAGCAAAAAGCAAGCGCTTTGGATCCCCTTGTGTTTTTCCCCTTGTTTTGGTTTTGTTTTGCTTTCCAGATGGCAGGTCTCTATTTGCATTATCTGCCTCTAGCAGGACACCACAGCTCCTGCTATCTTTATGTTCTTTTGGAGCCACCATATGTGCACAAGCGGCTGCACGTCCACAGACACATTCGATGTGCTAACGAGCGTTCCCACCATCTCTCTCCCCATCTACTCGCTGCCTGATGTCGGCAGGGCTGTTGTAAAGCGAGGGCTGTGATAAGAAGGATGAGAGGAAGAGGAGTGACACAGGGAAGGACGGGTGTACGAGAATGATGTGTGTGTGTGTGCGAGTCTCTGAGTGGGAACCTCATCTTTAAAGGAGATGTGTGTGATGCATTGTGCCAGTGTCTGCTGGGAGAGAGTGAGGCCTATTCTGGTGTCCTTGAAAGAGTCACATTGAGTTCCTAAACCCTCAGACTGAGCACAGTTTAAGACAGGAAGGCTATGGGAGAGTTTTGCAGCCACACTCTGCTTATGGCTAACCTGATTTTACATTCGCATGTATTGTGTATTTGGAAAAATATGCCTAACTAGCCTGCCAAGTTCACTGAAAATGTTCTTGTTTTGCATTACACCTCCATGAACGAGAGTTGGATTTGTAAAATTCCTGCTGCGATTTCTAAAAACAAGAGTCAAAAAAGGAATCTAAATTACAGAAACAAATACAGATTCAAACTTAAAGTGAGGTTCTGTGTTCAGCTGCTTTTGTTTTGTCAGTTACATCTTACTATTTCTTCATTAACAGTCAAACGATCTCATATCCTTGCTGATTCAAAATGGATGACCTTCGCCAGAGTGGGTGATGATAAACATTCCTTTAGAAAATGCTCTCTTTGATCTGCCTTGGCACACACTGTTAATCATTTAAATTAATTAATTATTTTCTTCAAAGGCTCTACTTGATTTTAAACAGCAAATTAACATTTCTGTTATTGCGATAATAAATTCTGCATTAAAATTTATTTATATATGTAGAATATAAATATACAGTATAAAATTGTAAATTGGCATTTGATTTATTATTACGTATTTTTAATTTGTTGCTGTTCTGCTAATTTATCCATCTTATGACCCATGATGCCTCACATAAACTTAATCAAAATTCACTACATGCATGATACGGATGAAAAAATGTCAGCGTATCAAAGTTTACTCTTTAAATGGGATAATTTAATCATAGCACGTCTTCTGTCCAACTTTGAGGGGATGACCTGAACAAATGGCCACCGATGATGTAAAACATCATATTTATCTGCCACATCCACTTCACTGCTGCGGACAGAGAACGAATGAAAAACTGTAATAGAATTTGATGTTGACCTGTTGTTTTCTGTGCTCTTAGCTTTTGTGTTTTGCAGTGAAGCAATTTAATTAGCTTTTGTCTAATATCTTTGTACACTGAAAATAAGTAAGAGTTAGCCTAAAGGTAACTTCTAATATAATATCAAGGAATGATTGAGTTTAAAAAAGCTCTTATATTTGTTGAAAAGTTACTTGTAAGTTAGTTTTCTCTTATTTCAAATGTACTAAGATATCTGCACTAGAAACTAGTAAAAAAAATAAAATAAACTTGGTAAGATTTCGCTTTTTCAGTGTGGAAGCGTTTAGTCACCAAAATGACACTCCAAAGGGATGGATGAATGGACGGAAAAGCGCGTTCACAATTTAAAATGAATATTATCATTACTCTCGTTCAAGAGATAATTTAAATGATGGGAAATGGGGTCCTGTGAAAATGCTATGTGCAGTAGATGCAGTCATAATGGACAAAATTTGCAAAAAGATGTCCTCATAGTTGAGGAAGGCTAATTGCTAATCAGACCTTAGCTCCCATATGGAGTCATTTCTATGCATATAAAACAACTTGCATTCAAAATTCTCATGAAAAGTTATATTGGCTAATCATAGACCTCATTTGCATGAGACCATTGTTTAGCTTGGCTTCGGCTTACTTTGAGTCATAATGACCCAACTGATTAACATTCATGATTATAGGCCTCAGGCTGTGAACTTCGTCATCCCACAGATGTTTCAAACCAGACGTTAAAAAAATATAGAGAGAGGGAAAAATGAAAGATTAAGCTAAAAAGGGAGCCTGTTAGTGTGGTTAATTCCAGAGAGGAGACAATACTTGGTGGTGCTGATGGGATCACGGTTTCCCCTGGCATCACATCTAGAGTGTTGTTGCTGCCACGAGAGGAACTTGACAAGGACACAACTTCATGATGCATTTAGCACGGACAACACAGCTTTCCTGTCAATTACTCCACATTAATTGTTTCCATTTGTCCTCATTTCTGGTGTTTCAATGACATTTTTCAATTCCACAAAAGTGGGGGCGGGAAAAAATATGAAGAGTCCAAAATCAGCTTCTGGTCCCGATAGAGTTATACTGGCTGAACAACTATTCTCAGCCGATTAGGAGTGATACAAAAAAGCAGTTTCAGCACACAAAATTTAGCATGTAAAATGAATGCAGCAACAAACTCCACAGTGGTCTCATAGGGAGCCCACACTGGTATCGCTGCACTGCGTTGTGCTAATTGGTGCAGTCCAACTGGCTGGGGTTGTCAGAATAATCTACATTTTGCTGATAATCAATGACAAAAAAAGAATTTCTTCCAAAATACCCACATTCATTCAAATTTATGTAAACAGAGACCTTTTCTTTGTCCAGATTCTGAACTTTTTGGAGTTGCAATACATACACACTACTTCCTAAACTAAAGCAACTTGAAGATGCCAATTAGCCTTAGCATTAGCATTAGCATTCATGTTTTTGTAATGAGGGAATGAGCTCAGGTATGGGGGGATTTTTCTGCCATAAGTCACAAGCTTATACTTTCAAGCTGAAAGTATAAGCTCCACTTCATCTATTTCAAAACTTGTAATGCTTGAGCTTAAATTTTCAATTTGGAAGCTTCACCTTGAGAGAAATGGCATATGCACTGTGAGAACATGCAATCTGTATGCAGACCAAATGCCAAAAGATACAAACGCTGCTTCTCCTTGCTGCAGAGCAGCGCTGTTAAAACCGTCACCACTTCAGCTTTTTTTGTTTTGTTTTGTTTTGTTTTAAAGTGTACATTAAAGCTGACAAAAGTCCACTAGAATCTATCCAAAATGCAACCTATGTAAAACTACCAGAAACAGAAATTTAACAGAGCTGGTGCTCAGTATATTCACATGAGCCAGATCCTTTTCTTAGCCTGTACTATAATTACTTGTTCAGCTTTATTCAAGGTACATTCTGCACGTAAAATAAGGTGAAGTGTATAATACTTCAAAATGACTGTCAACCTGTCCACTTTCTTGCTAAACAGGAAAATCAGTATGTTTTTGCTAAATGACAGTTTTTCTTATTTGTTTGTAACTAATTATAAAAACAAAATTGTCATACTGTTACTAATGATGTTTTCTGATATACATATAAGAACCCTATCACTTTATTATCGCTGAGAATTTTAACTTTATTATTCATTTTTTGTCTTTATAATATTTAATTATAGTATTATAAAACACGCAAGGATGCAACATGGGAAGGGATATTTTACCTTTCAAACTAAACTCAGACATAAATGTACCTTTTTAATGCGTTATACCAGATAATGGATTTCAAATATACAAAAGCATATAGCAATTTCACATCTGCTAAAGTAGCATCCATGTATAAAAGTATAAAAACAATTTGCATTTTTGTCAGAAATGGATAAAGCTGAGTACTTCTTCTTTTTGCTGTGTTGTGAGAAATCCCTTCCTCTTCTGCACTTTCAGTTCATGCTGACTCCTACCCACTGGAGGTAAGTGGGTACCTCTAGTGGGTACTGATAACTAATTCACTCAAAAGAATACTAACCACAGCATAACTATGTGCGGGGCTTAAAATTAAGACTAGCATGTTGCTCAGGTCATTCCAGTCTAGATTCAGATGGCAAATGTCTTCCACTCTGCCCAGTTTAGGCAGCTTTGCTGTTCCATACCTTGCCAGCCTCTTTGAAACCCAACTACACCTTCACTTTCTCCTTTTCATCCTGTTGCAGTGAATCGATGGCTCTGTTGCTCTCATGCTGCTCTGCTGTTCACCGACGGAGAGGTGTTCCTTTTCATCTTTTCGGAGCAATATGAAGGTCCGAGAGAATATAAACAGTGCTGAATACAACAGGAGAGGAGGCTTTTGGCACAGCAAACATCTGGCATTTGGCATTTACTATGCTGCATGATAATGAGTGTGCGGAATAAGTAGTAGGAATACTAAACAGGAATTTGAGCGCGTTTATGAAAGCCGACGTTTTAAAAATCTGAAGCTGTTTCTCAATGTTGCCTCTTGATAGACAGAAGTTGGTTTTTACGCCTTTGTTATAATTTGCCTTTTGAAGTATTTTCTAAAGGAGTTACAGATATTTTTCCGCTGTAGGATTTATGTAGAATAAACCCTAAAAAAAAGAATCAATATCTGTTTCTCCTTATCCTCAAGCTCTGGTTGCTTTTTTTCTTCTTCTCTGGAATCTATAGATTTACAGAGATTTTCCAAAGTATTTATTTCCCTCCTTTTGATATCTTGTTAAGCTACATTTACTACAATTATCGATACATTTCATTTGGTGGTAGGTCTCTACAAGTTTTGTTTATCTACAGACTGAAAGTTTGCAGAATAGCTCAGGAACATGTCCTTTTTCTGAGTGATGGCCATCGTGTACAGTTGCATGGGGAAAGTCAGTCAGAAGTCAACCAAAGCGCATTGACCAGGGTCAGCAATACTGAAATGCTCCTGGAGTGCCTCAGAAGAGTCCCGATGTTCTCTGTGAGCACACGGCATTAATTTCTTCTGATGCGCTCGCCTGACGGAGGAAGCTGAGTGGCCCCCGCCCGGCTGCCTGACAACCTCCGCGAAGAACCGGAGGCCCGGCTCAGAGTGCTGAGCTCATAAAATCTATTTATGGCGCGCACGGTGACACTTTAATTCTGGTATCTCTCACCTCCCTGCTGTCTGTTTCCATCTTCGCCACGCACAGCTACACATACTGTCACAGTGGAACATATTTATCATCCGCTCCGTGTGGTGACGCCGTTGCCCTGTTCCTCGGGCTCGGGTTAATAAGTAGCCGCACTCTGTTTGCATAGTCGACGTTCTTCATGTCTGTCTGTCCCCTCAGTCCATCTCCGTCCTCTTTCTCTGTACGTGTGCTTAATCTACCGCCTTACACCAGTCGTCTTTTCTTATTATCCGTTCTCTATCTTTCCCTCGGTTCCGTGCTTCGTTTCCCTTAGTCAGCAAAAAGTCACACACTGCATGTTATCATGTCTCTTTCGCTAATCTAAACACACCTCTTGACCCATTTCTTGCCCTGACAATCTTTTTCCTGCTCTCTTTCCGCCTCCTCACCATCTCAGATTTGCTTCACCTATTTTTTTTCCCCCTTCTTCATTCTTCACACTTTCTTCTAGTCTCATTTTTTTTAAACTTGTCTGTTTTCCTTGTTTTCTGACCGTTTCCTCAGGTTTTCTTCGATACAAAATTAACTTTGTATTCATTTCCAATTGGCAACAGTCGGAAATTGGCTTTCTGATTCTAAATTTTTGACTCTGCTGGTTCTAAATTTTAATGGTTTCTCATTAAGGAAGACATAAAAACAGTCTTCAAGATATTTTTTTTTTTTTTTGAGCATCATCAATTATTTTACACCAGAAGCAGAAGTGCTGTCACACCATGTGAGAGAGTAACCAAGTCATTTACCATAGCAAAGGCAAAGACAATGCAGAGTTGAGATTTGAGATTTGTGTCCATTCTAGAGAAAATACAACTGTACTCTGAAATATGCAAAAGAGAAACAAATTTGAAATCCATCCTCTTCAATTTGTAGCAGAAGTTTAAAGTAGTAAAAAAACATAAGTATGAGCAACCTCATTGTCGGTCTTCCTGCTTCAAAATGCAGTGAAAAATATTGTTTCCTTGTAAATATCTTCTTCCACTTCAGTTCATCCTCTGACATCACTTAAGACACATTGCTAAGATTGTTGATAACCAACTACAGGTCTCTTTCTTCAGGAACAACTAGTTGGGTCATGATAACAAATGTTACTGGATGATAAATTGTCCCAGAAATGATTGCAATAAACCATAATATTGTTGTTTTGAGTCCATTTCAAGTAGCATATTATCACCTTCCTAAAAGTAATTGAGGAAGAAAAAGAAAAAATTTTTGGAAAAAAATGTTTTCTGCCTTTATTTTAGGAAGGCGACAATGTTGATAATGGTATTATAATTCAAGCCTGCCCTCTCAAAGACCAATAAACTCTAGTTTTTAAAAGAACTGGAAGATGCTTTAAATATTCAAAATAAAACACAAAAGACAAAAGCATTAAACAAAAACCAAACATTTTATCATAAATTAAATGGATTATGAAGTCTCTGCAAACAAAATGACTCTTCAAGAAATATTAATCGTCAGTGTGGAACTGATCGAGCTCATTTTAATTTATCATGCGATTAATTGCTTATTGCGACAGGCCGAGCAGCAGGATCTCCAATAGACCAGGTTTTGTCATTTGAACCTGGCTGCGTCCAGTACGGCACGAACTAGATACGACTTTTGACATCCCAGCTGGCCGGTCAGCAGTCGGGTTTGCTGTCAGCGCATCTCTAATTCCTACGCTGGTTCTCTCCTTTCACCCGGTGCCGTGTTTTCACTCTTCTCCTGCCCTCACTTTCTCCTCTGTGATCCTCCACATGGTCTTCTCTTCTGATATTCATCTTCTGTTTTTATTTCCCCTTGCTTGTCTTCTTGCCTGCCTCTTCAATTCACTTTCCCAAGTGCTCTTGACAGATCATTCAATCAGCTGCTGCAGGTATTGGGGCGAATCCTTTTGCTGATCCAGTTTGGGATTTGCTTTATTTCCTCCTACCATTACCTCTGCCGTTATTATGTGCCAGAGCAGCGGTTCGACAGCTGCTGAGGTCGGATTAGTACACCCGGATCAAATCTGTGCCTGTTTTTATGTCTGTGCCTTTCGTACCGAATGCTCACGCCATCAAAAATCAGGTAGATAAAGCGCTTACGATGCTCAAGGATATGATCATTGATACAGGGTTAAACCTCAGACTGTCCTGTTGGATCAGGGTCACAGAACAGACACAAGCTTTCTTTCAAAACTGCATGAAATCCTAAGAAACCTGACTGTTATTTCCTAACGTACGAAAAATCACTGTTTATTTTCCAAAGCAAATAATGAGATTATTAAAGAAGGAATTTTTAAGAGAGAACACCTATTAATGTTCATTGGATCTCCCTCAGAATGCATCAAACATGCATTGTGTATTATTTTTTAAATTTCCAAAAGAGAAAAGGAGGCTTTTTATTTTTGCCTCTGCCATCCCATTTCCCCACTTTGACTATTTTTTTCAGCTCATAACTGCCTTTTTTGCTCCTCTAAGCTAACAGGCTATTCCAGTAACCATTCAGTTTCTTGCTTATATGTTGCATCATACATTTGTGTCATGTAGATTACACTTCAGCCGCTTAAGGGAAATAAATGAAAGAAGCAAGTTGTATGACTGGATTATTTGGTATTTCTAAATAATTCTTTGAAATATTAATTCAAATAATTAATAATGACTGCACCTCAGACAGTTTTACTCTTCATAATAAATGAACATGGGTCCAGGATCCTTGGGTGTTTGTAAGGTTATAAGGTGAGCAGTAAGCACAAATTACAGGCCAACATGGGAAAGTGAAGTGACGTAACTAAGATCGTTCGTGGGAATTAAAAGTATGATTTTTTTTTTTTTTTTGCCTCCCTATAGCCTTTCGTTTGCTAATGCTACCTGGCATTGATTGATTTATACTTGAACGCGGTTCATTTATTAAAGGAGTTCCAAAGTAGTTTCCATAAGTAACTGTGGTCTGACTACTTGGATTTGAAATAGTAATGCGTTAGATTACTCCTCACTGAAAGTAGTGGTCCGAAGTCAGTAAGGCGTTACTGACATCACTGGGTATAGTTTACAAGTTGTGCGTTTTTACGAAGGAAATCACTTGTTTAAACTCCCAGTGTGATACCACACAACGCGTCCATAGAAAGATTTAACAGCAGCTGGGAGATAATGGACATTTCAGGATTACTCAACATTTTTAAACATGTTCAGGGTAAAAATTACAGCCACACATTTTTTTGTCCCCCTGCCACTCGTAATTGGTGCTTTCAGACACTTAATTAATACACTTCCTTTTTTGCTGTTCTGTTTTTATTCCATTTGAGTGCTTCGTGGATTAACACAAAAAAAAGGCCTCTTTATAACACCCACCCACAGTTCATGTAGGGCTGACCTGTTCCATCTGCCACCGAAGTGTTACCCTCTTACATTCTTATACCTCATAGTCACTGTGAATTGGAAAACTGAGCTTCAATAATAGTACTCGGTACAAAGTAGCTCACTTCCCCCGCCGCTCCCCTCTGTTTAGAGCGGCGGTGAACTTAAAAGCACACGACGAAAAGCAAAAAGCAGAAAAAAACAGTCATTTGTCGTGACAGTGCAGCCCATTTGTTGCGCGGTGATCTGTATCTGTCAGCTTCCCTTATCATGGCGGTTTGTTTGACCAGGCTCAAAGAGCCGCTTCCAGCTCAGACACACGGCGCTGTCAACAAAACACAAAACCGTCACCTGTCCTCATCTGCCGTTTACACAGGAACCATTTTCTCTATCTGAGGCGCAGCAAATCGATTTGACCTTATGCAACACGTACAGGCAACATTAACCCTGTGCATTTTTTGTTTTTTGTTGTTGTTTTTTTCATATTTATGTTTATATGTGATGAATGCAACGGGGCGTAGAGATGCATCCAGCTCACAAGATTGGAATGGTAGACTATATTAGAGTCACGAAAACAGTGATGCGAAGTCTAATGTGCCTGTCTAATATTTTGATATAATCATAAAAAATAATGACACATGGCGATGCCAACTTTTCTTTTGAAAACAAGGAATATTTGTCTTTTTTTTCTGATATATTGAGCCTTATCCTGTTTTAGTACTAAACTTCAGCCTCTTCACTTAATGCATGCTCTCTGAAAGAAAGGCAACTAGCCAAAACACTGTTGGTTTTTTTTTTTTGGTTTTTTAAATTAAAATGAAAAATAAAGAGAGGCTTGAAACTGAGCCTTGTGGGACTCCTTTTTAAAGTCTTTAGGACATTTGACTTACGACCATTTGCGAAACTAATCTATTTTACTTTTTTTAAAAACAGAACAATTATAAATAAGTAAATACATTAGCAACAGTGGTTTATGGAATGTGCTCAGATCATAAATAATGAAAAATTATTGTTTGTTGGACACTGGGTAGAGGTATGACCAACTTTATCAGTTTAGTTGAGTTCAAGACATTTACGCCAGAATCTGGAAGTCAAACTTCCACGAAAAAGACTCAATTTATCATCTTTTCTTCAAAGTTTCTACTCTAAACTTCGGGTGCACAATACACCGTTTGCTTTTTCGCAATAATCAAAAACCCCACTCTTGCAACAAGAAGAAGAAGCTGTTACCAGACTCTATTTGTTACAATGAGGTGTGACAGAAGTGACAGATACTTATGAGATTGAGTCTCACAAACAGCAGCTGTTCTGAAAGTATTATCAAGCGGTAAAGCATATCACACAGCAGGGAGGAACACTATGTGCCACCTTCATAATCCTAACATTTGTTTGATTTCCTGCTGTCTCTAATTGGCATCCGCAGCTGCTGCTGTGAGAAACTTTCTAAAACCGTTTCTAAAACCGTTTCAGGTCTCTAAAACGAGATCCGTCTTCCTCTCTTTGGTTTTCTGCCCCCTCCAGAGGCCCAGTCCAGCGCCATGATGTTTGACTGCGTCTACCTGGAGCTCTCCGCCTCTTTGGAACACGGCACGAACGAGCTGCTGGAGGCGGCGGTGCGGAGCGCGAGAGGGGACTGCGTGGGCCCTGGGTGGACGGACGGCGACCCGGCGGCGGGACGCCGAGAGAGCCTGACGAGTCGCGCCAAGCGCTTCCTGGCCGGGCTGGTGCCTCGCTCGTACGGGCGCGACCGAGAGCGTGGCCGCTACCGGGAAATGAGCCGCCACCGGGGCAGCAAGATCCTCCGGCAGAAGTCACGGTCCTGCCATGACCTCAGCGCACTGTGACCCCCGAACACACTCACAGAGACGAAAACACGCTCCACACTAACACAAAAATATAACAAATTGAAAGACGTTTTTTTTCTTAGGAGGCGGGTTGGGGGTTTGTAAAAGACAGAGCACACCGGCGAGTAGAAGAATTCGGATGATGTGCAAGAGGTTTGATTACAGGGTGAAACGCGGGACGACAAGGGCAAGAAAGAGCAGAGGTGAATGATTACAGCAGACAGCCTCGGATGACGGCGAACCATCAGCGAAGGCAATTTTGGGACAAACGGATGAGGAGGTGGGCTGCCTTTCAGCTCCAGGTTCGAGTGAATCAGCGAACGCTCATTACCTGAACGGATCGAGAGAAAGACAATCAGCAGCAGAATCAAGATGGCGATTTTAGAGCCTAATCAGACCGACGGACGGATGAACGGCGCCACAAACACACACCCAGGTAGCACGCACCAATGTAGAGACTTATAGAATTTTATTAAGTATACCTGTTAAAAAACAATGTTTTATAGCATGAGTATTAGCAGAAGCTAACCCTATAGGTTTTACAGTGCCCAGTTTCTTGACTTTACAGTACCTCAGTGGCCAATAGCAAATGCACAATCCCGATCGTGTTTGAAACAATGCCGACCCAAAGGCAAGACTATTATCACATGTCCTCACTGCATCCACCATTTTTTCTGTCCGCGCTGCTGTTGAGGGTTTGTTTGTTACCAAAGCACAGCAGTTACCCCAGTCAGTGTGTTCATCTCAGACTTTCATACACCAGGCTAACAACATCAGCACTCAAGCCATATTGTTGCTGAATGCACAGTGGGCAGCCAGCACAGCGAACCCTTTACTGCAAGACGTGAGGCGAACGATCAAAGAAAAGGCAATAGCGACTCAGGCGAGGCTCTTTGAACGACACTGAGTCACGGACCACAGGGAGGCTCTTGGAGGATAAACACGAAAAACAAATCTACCTGTGGCTGTTTGACGTTCTCTCTATATTTTATTGTTTTGATTTTGCTTTCCTTTTTTTTTTTTTTTTTTAAAGTTACCTGTTGGATCTTCTAAATGTGACTGATTTCTAAAGGGGTTTCGATCCAGAAGACGCTCTGGGAACGTTGTCGAGACGTCTCCTCCTCACCGACACTCATCCCCGCTCGTTTGTCACCGTCCACTGAGCACTCTCACGCCCCCCTCCACTGGGAATAAATACGGTTTGGTTTGACATCTTTATGAGTGTTTCTGTGGTATTTTTCAGACGGTGCATTATGAAGCGAATGAAGCGAATGAAGCGAATTATGAAGCAGCCGTTTTACGCAGGTGAAGGAATTAAACGCCTTTGAGGTCCGGCGAGATGACCTCAAATGACCTCACCATCTTTTTGCTGCAGGGAGCAGCAAAAAGATGCAGCGTCAACACAATGTGGGCTGACCTAAATTGTATACTGGTTCAGGAGGGGCGGAAATGCGAGTGAGTTTATCCCGACTTCAAGACAAGCAGTGAAATAAATGACCTATTTATTTGTACTTTGGTGAGATTCTCCACTTTTTCCTTAAGACCCTTAAATGATTTTTAAGCTTGAAGTTTTTCATAAAGTATTTATTTCAAAGTTCTATGATAAGGAGCAAGTTTAAGTGTCCATAAGATATTGTTTATCTAAAAAAAGAGCTTTAACAAATTAATCTGATTGAAGCGTACAAGCATTGCTTTAAACCCCAGTAAAGGTACTTAAACCAGTTTAACACTTTGGTATGTTATAAACACAAACTTGAATACATATTGTGGATTTTTTTTTATCATCACAAAATAGTGCATGGTAATAAAGTTGAAAAAAAAAAAGGTTTTAAAATATTTAAATAAAAATCTGAAATGTGTGGTGTGCATCTGTCAATACTTAGTAGGAAAACCTTTTTGCTGTAATTTAGACATATTTTGGCCTGTGTCGCTACCAGCTGTTGGGTATTCTGTTTTGCGAAATAACTAAGGATAGGATGGAGAGCATCGGAATATAAATTTTCAAGTGTTGCCACATTTCTCAATTAGATTTTGGTCTATTGACTGGACTTTATTCTAAACGGTTCTATTGTATCTCAGGTTGTATATTAAGGTTTTCCTCCCAAATCTCTTTTTCAACCTCCAGAAACTTTTCATTCCAAATGGCACTGAATTTAGCCCCGTTCATTACTCTGAGCTTTTATGTTGTTTGTTAAAATAAAAGCTCAGAGCTCATGCCTTTGGCAGAGCATGCTAAGCTGTCTTGTTAGCATCTTGCTAGCTTAGCATCAGTTACCTGACTGGGCAGTTCGACTCCCTCCCAGTTTTACTCTCCGTTTCTAACAGATACGGCTGTATAACTTTGACATTGTGAAGATTTATGAAAAGCAGGGATCTATAAAGATGTTACCGGCATTTAATAGTCGATAACTTACTAGCAGAATGTCACTGCTAGCATCTGAACTCCAGCTAGCTTCTTGTGAGCGCAGGACCAACACAAAATCAGATTCCTGCCATTTAAAGCCACTTTTGGTAATGCATCTTGGGAGAGAAAATGTTCAATTTGAAACTGGGTTCCAGAGTGGATAAAATTCAGAATGCCGGTTTTATGTTTCACTTTTGTAAATAAACATGGCGCCCTTTGGTGGTTTTTTTTTGTTGTTGTTGTTGTCTGGAGACAGCAAAGATATAACATGCTCCTCAGTTTGTCTAAAGCAATGGTGTCAAACTCATTTTGATTTTGGGCCACATCAAAATCACGAACGCTCTTAAAGGGCCAGTTGTGTCAGGATGTATTGCTAAAACCTGTTCACAGACTCTTAAAATATCAATTGATTCTTAAAATTAAATAACACTGCTCAACATCTCTCTAGTCCCTCCACGATTTCGTGATCCTTTTTGTGATTTTTGGCAAGAAAATTCGAAGTGTTTGCGGCACTAATCTGGGTATATTTACAGTAAATGCAGCTTTTTATTACTCGAAATAAAAAGTACAAGCAAGAAGGTTTTTGACAAGTTTTGAGAAAAATCTGAAACGAACTCCCAATTAGCGCAAAACAGTGCGAGGATTTGTTGATTTTGCGTGAATTTCCGCATTAATTCTCAAGAACGCGGAGGGTCTGACTGATATCATTTTGGCAGGAAACAAATAAAAACTGCATTGATTTGATTGATAAAATAATATTTAAGCACACTTAGTGTTTAGTCTAGAACCTAGAGGGCCACGTAAAAAGCTGTGGCGGGCCGGGTTTGGCCCACGAGCCTCCAGTTGTACACACGTGACGTAGACGAATCGCACAAGAAAAACCTTTAAAGTCAACAGAGAAGTTCAGACTTCCTAGAAGTATCTCTACTTTACAAGAGTAAACTTACTACGATATACCCCAAGTTACTTTAAAGTTGTTGTAATCTGTGCTACACACACACCTCCCGCAGTTTTCTTTGTTAAATACCTCGGGGAAAAATAATTATTTTCTTCCATGTAAGAGTTATGCCTCACACCCGTCGCCGGGTGTTGTTTACTCACGAAGGGCTTTAGCTTCTGCTCCACAGTCTGGATTTAAAGACAAATCACTCCTGTGATGTTTGGGGTGTTCTTTTCTACCTCTGAGGAAACGGCTAAAAATAACTTTGTAGCGTTTGTTTACCTGAAATGCCTCCAAAATTAAACTTAAGTCTCATGGATTATTCATGGCTTAAGAGTTGGATTTGCTGGAAGCTTGGAATTCTTTATTTTATTTTATTTTTTTGCATAATCATCTCTTAGGTTCAGAGCATGAAATGTGAGCTGCTGTTCTCCTCACACTGGGGGTTTTATTTATTCTCCTTCAAACATAAACACAGCTCACTTAGAGTTACCAAAAGAATGAAAAAATTATACACATATTATTGCAAAAAATATTTTTTTAAAAATCAGGCTACACATTTACTCCCTGGTTGGAGCAGCCAGTCGTGAGAGCCCGTCAGACGTGAGCAGTCCTCGGGTTCTGGTGCTGGCGCGATCTGGAGTGGACGCGCTGAAGAACTCTTGAGAGGAAGTCAAACTGGCAAAGAAGCAGAGAGGGGATGAAAGGGAGGGAGCGAGTCAGACGGAGAGACGAAGGGGTTGGAAGAAAGCTTTGAGGAGTAATGGTTGCTTGGAGACTGTTGTCAAGGAGACAGTAAGTCCTTTGGCATCTGAAATGTCCTACATTTATGTTGATATTCAGAAGGAAGACGGGGTTTTTCGGGGTTTTTTTAGGTGTGATTTCACTTTTCAACCCCTCTCGGCTGTGAGGGGGGCACGAGATTGTCGGCGACAAGGTCAAACGGAGGATGACCCCACATCCTAGAAGACTCTGCTAAAAGGTTGGAGTAACACAAAAGGTTTTCGTCACACTTAAAGCAGGTCAAAAAGAAAAAACAACAACCTCATCAGATAACAGCAGCCATGTGACAGCCCCACTGACGCCCACAGGAGGGGAAAGAGGGGCGACGATATGACAGAATTTTGTTTCCGTGACACCCTGTCGGCGTCTCAAACTGTGACAGATATCCTCCCTCTCTTGTGTTTCCCTGGCGCTGACTCATTCAGTGGGCATTTTCTGTGGTTCTCGGGCAAAAAAAGAAACACTTCATGCGAGCAGATGGGGGCGGGGGGGGGGAGGTGGAGGGCAGAGGGAGAGCTGGGAAGACTCAAAGCCACCCACTGAGTACCACTGGAAAGCCTGTTGAAGTTCCTCTTCGGCTTCCACTGAAGAAAAGACTATTTTGGGTGAGCACTGTGCATAGCTAATGAGCTGCATGTTGCTGTCCTTTGCGGAGGGGAGGAGGAGAGGCAGGCATGGAGGTGTAACCGATGATGGAGGAGCAGAGTTTGTAAAGAAAGCAGACCTGGCTGACCCTGCAGGAGGGGAAGCAACTGAGGGGAACCCGTCTGATTCTGTTTTCAGCTCATTGTGGCCCCAAAGGTCATTATTCGCCGGGTTTATCTGAGCGCACACAGCTATGGCAAACAAACAAACACCAACGTTTGTTTAAACGTTGGTGAAAGCTACGAGTTGAGGTGAACGGTGAACAGGATGCCGTTCTCCACTCATCTGGATTTTACAGCAGATGAAAATAAAAGCCATCAGAAGATCAGTACTCGTGTTTGTAAAAGGTACGTATCAGGAGTGAAATAAATATATATAAAAATACATATCCCAAGCTTTGTACATCCCTCAAAGCGCAGCTTAATCCATCATTCAAAACGTGGGACTGCAAACATACCAGGATGAGTATCACCACATAAACCTACATGCCAGGCAGTGAGAGCGTTAAAAGGAGAAACGAGCAACTTTGGAGGAGCTGCAGAGATCCCCCGGGTCGGACAACCTGTCGGTAAAACAGCTTTCTTCTTAAAGCAAGAAGAAAGCCTTAAGAAACTTCACTTTTCCACTTTTTAACGAGTCAGTGAAGAGGGCGCTGGTCAAATAAGATGCAAAACGGATGCGAGGCTCACAAAAAGCTAATGTTGCTGAAATTGCCTTGTTAAAGTCCAGACAACGAGGAATCTTTCAAATTATGGTCGGACGGAGCTCGAATTAGTTGACGAAACAAAAAGAGCGGGCAACAGTGTCCGTGCGTAGATGTGCACGTCTGGGGAGATGAATATAAACGCACACAATATTTCAGATTCCCCTTTGTGCTGAATTATCTGACATAAAATCCTAACAAATGTAATAAAGGAGATATTACATTTTTTGAAAAGTACTGTATAACACACAGTCGCAATAAAAGACGATAAGGACTGACATATATTCATAACAATGCTTATTTGTATCAAGAATATTTACATTCTTTTAATTTGTTTAAATATTTTCAGTACTTTTTGCACCAATGGGAATCAAGCATCGCAGCCAAGACTCCAGTATAGCTGATGAAGTCTGTGGTTTTGCACTTCTGGAGTTGTTTGCTACTTTTGAGGTGGACAAATTCACCATCCACACACCTCTAGTGCCACCTACAGGCTTCATCTCTTCTAGCAGCAAATTGTATATTAAAAACCTAAAATCAGCAAACGAGTCAGACGTAACATTATATATATATATATATATATATATATATATATATATATATATATATATATATATATCGTATATATATATATATATATATATGTATATATATATATATATATATATATATATATATATATATATATATAATATATGTATATATATATATATATGTTGCCATATATGATATATACATATATATTATATATATATATATACATATATATATATATATATATATACATATATATATATACATATATATAAAATCAAGCAAATAAACACTAAACAATTTGACTAATTTTGACTTTTTATTCCAGAAGTTCGCTGAAAAGCTTCCGTTTCTTAGACTCTCCTGTCTGGATTTCCTGCCAGTGGGCTCTCCTGTGGACAAAGTGGGAGAGGCCGAACTTCGCCCAAACGTGACGAGCGAACTGATCGGACCTCAGCTTACTTTCGCTGAGAACTGGAAGAGAAGGACGGGAAAGAAAGTGAAGGAGTGGACAAAAAAAATACATCAATAAATAAAACAAAGCGCTAAAACCGTCAACGTTACCAAGCTCCTGCGCGATGCTTTGCCTCTGGCTGACCGAAGCGCTGTTCCACGCCGCTTCCAGGACTCGGCTTCCGAGCCTGGAGCAGGCCATCTGCACGTACTGGCCCTGAGAGGAGAAGCGGCGTTTAGTTTACGTTTCTGAACTCCGCGAATAACCCAACACGAAATCCGGCCAACATATTGTACCTCTAATCTCTTGAGGATCTTGCCCCTGCCTTTGTCACTGGATGTGGTGATGAGGGCCTGCAGGACGTGGCTGCCGGAGGGGTCGGAGGCCATCGTGAGGAGGTCGGCAGGGCTCAGGGTGCGCAGGCTGCTGAGGAGGTGAGAGCGCTCCTTAAACTTGGCTAGCGCTTGGACCAGCCGGGAACCGTGGTAACAGATGGAAGTCAGCGGAACCTGAAAACGACAATTAAAACAATCTGATGCGGCACCGGGGAAAACACGCGACGTGAAATGCGTCACCTGAACTTCCTTAGAAAGTGGAAGTTACTGATTTTAACTGAACTTGTCAACTTCAACTCAACAACTTTTCATAAATAGTTGTTGAGTGTAAAATGTAAAAGTAAAATAGAGATTCTTTAAGTATTTAAAGACGGAAGAAAAAAGACCAGTAACGTAAAGCGTTTGTGGTTTACCTCTTTCTGTGTGCTGCCCTCTGTTGCCTCGGTCTGGTAATACACCTCATAAGTGAGCAGGGACATAAAGAGCGGCAGGCAGTGGACGTGTCGAGAGCCGGGCTCGGCGCAGTGGAAAGACTGAAGGGAAACACGGCACAGAGCTGACATGACGGAGGAACTCCTTCGCGTTTGTGGCAGGACAAAACCTTTCGGGAGGCTCACGTTCAGAAGGCACCGCATCATGTCGTCCTGCTTCTCTCCGCTTTCTGCGCAACTTTCCGCCAGCTGGACGATCACGCCCATGTGACCCGCGGCCAAGACGGCCTCCACGCCCTGGACCAGCTCGTCGAACAGCTTCGGGAACTGAGGGCAGGAAAGCCGTCAAGCGGAGAACTCTTCAGCCCCGCAGCTCCACAGCAACAACAACAACGCTTACCAGTTTATGCTCGGCCGAGGCGGCTGTCAGCCTCTGGACGGGGAAGTTGGCGATAGGATGGAGGGCGAGGTCAACCAAACTGCCCTTGAAGTGGCTCTTGTAAAGGTCACGGAGAAGAGGTTTGTGGGAGAGCTGGATGATCGTCTCTATGAGGCGACTGGAGGCGTGGTCCTTCAGGAAGACCAGCAGCGGACTGCAGCGGACGAGTTAAAATGGCGTCCGACGTTATATCTCTGCTACACGAAAACACCTCCTTACAGAGAGAAAAAAAAAAAAAAAACAACACCTCTAACCTGACCCCGGGGGCCGAGCTGCGGCTGGTCAGGTACTCCATGGTGCGTCTCAGGAGCTGCTTGCACAGTTTGGGTCGTTTTCTGTGGCACACGGTCAGCATGGTCTGGAACACTGCGCTGGCGGCTCCGTCTGTGACGCTCACTGAAGAACAAACAATTGGAAAAACGATTATAATGGAATCCCAACAGAATACGTACAAAGCTGGTTTGTGTTTGTAATGTGACAAAAGAGCAGGAATACTTGCCCGAACTGCGAGTAAAACAATCCGTACGCGTAATATTTAAGTTCTTTGTGCCCTGACATTTCTTATTAGTACTTGCAGAAGCTTTACTGCCACCGACCGGAGAATAATGGGAAGGCATGAAATTTGCTGCCAGCCATTTTAAACAGCTGTTTAAAACAAATAGAAGGAGAGTTGAGGTAAACACACCAGCTGTACTTTATAAAACAGTTTCTTGGGACAGTAAGGATTCAGGTAAAAGAAGCTTAAATCTCTGCATGAGCCTCAGCAAAGAGGTTTATTGATTCAATCTGTTGTGTTAATATAAAAAACTGCAAATTCATTCATTTAGTATTTATACTTTGGCTCTGCCGTTTTCAAATCTCAACAGACATGGGAGTGAAAACCACGGGATTAAAAGACAGCAAATGGTTTCATCACTTCTTTTGAATCTGATTAGCATTTCCTTTCCCTTTCTTTATGCCAGTTCGTTACGTTTTAAAAACAAAAACACACGTTTTATAGTCGATATGAGACTTCCCAGTCCTCTGTGCTAAGATGTTCTCTTTGTGATGGGAGTACAAAGAAAGAATTGCGTCATCTATAATCCAGAGAAAGGGGGGAAAAAAAAAAGAGGCGAGTACAGAGATGGCGTGATGAAAGGCAGCTTACGATTAATATTTTCCATCAGGGTCTCGGTGAGGCTCTTCAGCTCGTACCAGAACGAGGTGGGAATCTCAAAGTCGGTCAGCTGGGGGGCCGCCCTGTGCTCTTTTGCACCTAATTTGAAGCAGAACATCAAACGAGAGACACAGACGTGAAGTCAGACGTCCCGACTCGGCCTCCATCATACATACTGGAAAGGAATCAAAGGCTTTATTTCGTTTCTCAAACAGGAACTGCAATAAAGAAAAAAAAAATAATATATATATATATATGTGGCCAGCTCTCTCTTTCTCTCTCAGAAAAACAAAATAGTTTAAAACCTCCAGCAAGCAATTGCTGCAATTTGCATCAAACCTCCCTCGCCATTTCAATCGGAACACACACACACACACATTATACCGATTTAGTTGCTGTGAATGACGTCCATAACCCAGGGACATCGTTATGTTTGGCAGGAATCAAACCAGCGGAGAGGAGTCGTTATTTGTTAGTCTGGGCATGAATGGGCACTCTGCGGAGAAAAACTTCTGGTCGGGTAAGTGGCCCGGTGTAAACTCGTGCGAGGAAACGGAGGAGCTTATAACTAGAAAGTACCTGGAGAACAGGGGAATTAAATCCCTACTTTAAACGTCCAATTACTGCCTGCAAAGATGGGAGAGATTTGATTTATCACTCAGCAACGTCACGGTCTGCATAAACAACATACGGCATTTTGTGACACTTTTTTAAAAATGTCCTCGGGCTTTTTCCGTGTGATTTGTCCACACCGAATTGGAACTTCTTCGTCCAGGCAGCCTGCTATGATTTTTAAAATCCAGCAGGTGTCACTGTTCAGCAACACACCAACATGGTCACCTGAGGATTCCCCCTATAAGAAAATACGAGCCAATGGCTGATAAGCTGACTTTTAGCAGTATTAAATATATGTGGTAGAAATAAAACAAATTTATTCACTTGTGATTTTAATTGAATTCCTTATTTATCAGAAACACTACAATTGTAAAATTGTGTGTGTGTGTTTTTTTTGTCCCAGTCACACCAGCAGAATATCATTACCAGGTCACACCGACAACTGCACTCTTCAGTGTGGATGCTACTATGAAGCAACGATGACTTGAAGTTGACTGTTTTCACTTCACTAATGAAGTCAGGGAAGAATTTAAATTCAGCAGTAATCAATAATCTTCGATTCAAAAAGACTAATTTAGTTGAAAACCTCAAATTTATCATAGTTTTGTATTTGTTTTGAAATGCTTTAAAGTGACGGCGCTCCGCAACAGTGGTGCTGTCGATGACAGAAATAATTAATGACTGCTCAGAAACTTAAAGGATGGAAAAAACCTCAATTATATTGCTATATTTAATTACACTACAGCTTTTTAAAGAGACATCTGGAATCAGGGAAAGTCCATTTTACCAGGACAAAAAAAAAAAAAAAAAAAAACACAAAAATCAAAAGATTCAGAATCGGCCTCATGCACTAAAACGAGTCAACAAGGCGCCTCTGTCTGTTTACCTGGCTGGGCTTCGGTGCGAGGGGGTCCGACGCAGCCAGCCAGCACGTGTAAAAGCGTGCGGACCACGTGCGAGCCGTGAACGTGTCCGATGAATTCTGCGCCGTTGTCTTTCACCACCTGACTTAAAGACAACACCTGGCTCTCCAGCATCCCCACGCTTTCCTCCTCCTCCTCCTCTTCTTCTTCTTCAGACGGATTCTTCTGTGAGAACTCTACAGCAGACAATCAGGACATGTAAACATAGTCATGTATGTCTTTAAAGTTTTTCATTTGTGGAATAAGAAATGTTACCACACATGAACAAAATTTTAACATATACGTCGCCACTTTTCTGACTACATTGTTTTTGGTTACAATGGTGACAATTAAAATCTTCATACAATTTGGAACAATTTTTTTTCAAAATAAGCAAGTAATCGTATATTTCACACTTACCCTCCCACCTGGACATCTGTCTGAGCGCGCTCTCTACGACGTGGCCTCCACAGCGGTCGCAGGAGACCTCCTTGAACCCCGCCCCGACTCCCCGCCCAGTTCGGCCAGGACTTCCCCACCTGGTCCGGGCTGGACAGCGGGAGCAGCCGCTGCAGAGTGATGCTTCCCGTCCGGTCGGTGGCCACCAGGCCGGCTTTGCCTTTCACCTCGGCGAGGACGTTCCCCACAAACATCTCTGTTCAACGTGTTGCAAACATATTTATTTGAAACGCACAGCAACGCCACTGAGAATTCGCACGAGGAATGACCAGGAGGTCAGGTTGGTGTCTTTCCCACAAAAAGCTTATTTTAAACATGCAAATTAATACACTGGCTCTAAATCTGGTCAATTCCATTTTTTATTAGGGTGAAAAAAAACCAAAACATAACTTTTTCCACATTCAACTTAACACATAAATGTATGGAGCTAAACTGGTGCCATAAAGCTTGTTCAAAAGATATAAACTGACATTTTCTTTTTTTTTTTTTTTTTTAATGTTAACTTGTTTTCAATTTAAAACTGAACAACAAAAGTTAAGCAGAAAATAAAGATTTGAAACTGAAAACAATTTTTCAGTTTCAAATCTTTATTTTCAGTTTTAATTCTTTTTCAGTATCAGTTAAAATATATATACATATATACTATTTATCTCTTTCTTTTTTTTTAGTTTCAAAATAATTTTCAAGTTTCAAAACTTTTTGTCAGTTTGATTTGTTTTTTTTTTTTTTACCCCAATGTAGGTCCATGTAAATGTGTAACTTGCATGGAAAACAAATTCTGAACCAATCATGTGTCGGCGTTAGGCCTCAGTTTTCCTGCTGTTGTCCTTATCGCTTTCTGGTTTTAACTTCTTAAAAAAGAGGAGGGAAAAGCATCTTAGATCCTCGAGGGCTTGTGTTGAATATGTTCAATGTTCGTGAGAAATAAAACCTAAATCCTTAACCGCTGCGGCTTAATTGAGGAAAAATAAAGTTGCCCAGCAGGTGTGTGAAGGACAAAGATACAACTGATGTTGTGTTACACAGAAAAGTATCTGATCTCTGGCTGCAACTCTAACTTTGTACCTTCAGCTTCCCGGAGAAGAACCAAACCCCATCTCACCTCTCTCCTCATCTTCTTCAAAGCCTTCACTCAGTCGCTCCCCAACGCGGCGGAAGTAGCCAACGCTCAGAGCATCCAGCCGCTTCCTGCCGCCGTCTCCCTGAGGTTTTTGTCCTCGCTTTTCTTCTTCGCCTCCGTTCTTTTTCTTCTGCCATTCTGCTCTTCCTCCATCCTCGGCAGGGCGCCTCCTCTTCTTCTCTCCTCCTTTCTGTGGCTTTTCTCCGTCTTTCGCTAGCATGTCGGGGATCTCGACACACGGCAAGGTCCAGTTCTCTGGCAGAAACGAGAGAAAGAAGCATTTCGCCCACTTTATTCGACGTATTTTCAACGTTTAAACCGGGAGAAGTTCTAGTAAATACGAGGCAAACATTAACCGATGTAGCCGCAAGAAGCCTTAACTTTAAAAACCCACCGTCAGTGTATTTTCTGCTTTTACTGAACCCATGCCGAATTTATCGTCGATTAAAATATATATATATACTAATGCTTCCTCTGAACTAGCAATTTATTTCGAGTTTATTATAAAACTGATAAAATTTCCATGAAAAAAAACAGTCCGACTAAAAACAAAACAGCCGTTCTTGCTAGCCCGCTGCAACAAAACCGAAAAACAGCGACAGCGAGATTTCTGTCAGTGAAAAGAATAATATATTTTTTCTACAAAATAAACGTTTTATTTGAAGAAAAACTACTAAATGACGACTCACGTGTGAGACCTGTGAAGCGCCTTTCTTCCTCTTCTCCTGTAAAGTTCTAGTTTGTGCACGTGAAAAGTAGCCTAGAGATGCAATACTGCCACCTACAGGACTGGAGTGATGACAGATCAGTAAACAATAAGCTGAACGATTATGTAAAAAGCCATTATTTTCCATCTATGTAATTTTTAATCACTTAATCGTGGCAATCGTGGCAAAAAAATTTTTTTTAGGAACTTTCCCCCAACAGTTAAATGATAAAATGTATTTCTTTCTTTTTCTATTCTAATGTAAACTCCTTCTATGATAACATATGTATTTTTAGGATATGAAGTTGCACTCAAGATTCCCATCTGGTCATGTGACTTATTTAACAACAACTTCAGCAAAAAAATAAATAAAAAAGAAGAAGAAGTGAGGGTCAGAAAGGTCAGAGGTTTTTAAAAACAAACATGTTGAAAGTATCTCATGAGGATTTTAAGACAAGTTAGTGGATGTTTTTCCTTTTAATCTCAAAGAAGCTGAGCTGAGAGTCAAATGCTGTGATTTTTGTAAAAGAAAGTTGTGCAAAAAAACATTTTTTTTAGGAAAGTTCAATCACACGTTGCTTCTATTTAATACCACTAGGGGGCAGTGTAGTAACTCTGCTGTTCTGTTGCTTCCTCTTAACCAGTGACTCCTCTTCATCCTGTCCTGACAAGACAGAAAAATGAGATGTGGACATGAATGCAAATGTAAGTGATTCAGTCAGTCAGCCGATCAATCCCGCGCTATGTCAAGATCAAAACAGCAGAGGAGGGGAAAAAAATGCTTAGACCACAGGCTCAGCTTTTAACCCCGCATGTGATCGCATCACGCCTTTTGATATCAAACAGCTTGCACTTTCGTTAGCAGCAGAAAAATCTGATGGGGTGTGCCGGGTTCAATTTCAGTACAAAGCAAGCTGCTTTCTCAACTTATTTATTTACACCAAGCAGATCAGTGGAAAACTGACGAGTCAACATTTTATGTGTTCATTATGTTCCCTTTGTTTTAGTTAGTCTCTTTTAGTCATTTTTGTTGTTTTGGCAGAGTGGTTCTGAAGAGACGTGGTCTTACTTCACTACAGCCTGTTTTTTTTTTTTTTTTTTTTTTTTTTGTCTTGTTCCGTGAGGTTAAGCTCAAAAGCATGTCTGAGACAATGACGCAATCAAACCAGCACTGGCAAACCAGCACTGGAGGCCCCCTGCCACACTGTCAAATGACGCCATTTCTCACAACTTGCTTTCACGGATTAGTGACTTACGGCATCCTTCTTTACTTATGGATAAGTGGGTGAAGCGTTCAATGAATCACATTTTAAGGCAATGCGAGATGTTGAAATTTACAGTGGAAATTCCACTGCTTCCTCTTCTTTAATCCTTTGTGGAAGAATTCGTGCTCCTTGAACTTTTCCACAGTTTGTCACGTTCAGCATATTTCAGAGGCCGTTTATGTCACGGGTCGACACAAAACGGAGCACATTTGCTAACCGAAATGGAAACGATTCATGGTTTCGAAAAATGTTCGCAAATAAAAACTCTTTAATGACGCCACATTAAAACATTGTTTTTAGGACCCTTTACTCTGACACCCCTTAAGAAACTAAGTGCTTTCAGAGGTCAGTTTGTAAATAGGGACCGCCGCCGATGTTTGAAGGGTTGCACAATTTTGTAACTCATGTAACTATGTGACTTATAATGAAGAACAATTTTAATTCAAACTGCAAGTAGAGGGGTATGAATACTTTTCTAAGTTTAGCAGAACAGGAATATGTGGAAAATCAGCCATGATTCACTGGTTTAGATAAACACAACCGGCCGGGTCAGACCTGACCGGACTACAGCAGAGAACTGGCCATTTTATCTACTTCTGCCCAATACAGTGTCAGAAAGAAGATGACTCCCTCTGCATTAATAATGTATTTTGACAACAAGGTGCATCAATGGAGTGTCTATTTAGGGCACCCAACACTAGTATCAGTGATAGAGCAGGAAATAACGGTGGAAGTAACGCGTTACGTCTACTTTGACGTCATTATAAGGTATTTAACTAGAGTATTGCCTTTTCCAGGCTGGGGCTGAAACTTTAACATTACCTTTGATTTGATTTTATTTTATTTTTTAGACAAATGCTCTTTATAGCAATCGTGACTCAAAAGAAGTTTGACTTTGTAATTTGACGCCTCGAAATTGGCCTCATTCTCTTCCATCATGCCTCATGCAGGCGTTCTCAGGAGCGTTGGGCTTTTCTCAGCAGAGAAACCGAAGCTGGTCAGAGTCAGGTAATATGTTACTTTGAATAAAAGGCAATCAAGGAAGAAACCTTGTTGTTTCTGGACAAAATTGTTTTTTTGTTGTTTTTTTTTAAAAGAAACCTTGTGATTTACTTTTGGAGTCGATCTCTTCATTTTGAGATGCAAACATTTTTTGCCCATTCCTCTGTGCAATTTCAGCATCTAGATAAATGGAAATCAACTCAAAATGTAAACTGGAGTTGTAATTCAAGCATTATTTCTCTCTTTTTTTTTTTTTGTAAAATATTGAATTATAGGTAAGCCTACAAAAATACACAAAGTGTTTTGGGTATTTGTTCACACCTGTAAACTGACAGAGGTGGGTCTTGAGTCAACGAATCAACCAAAACTTATTTTGTGTTTCTTTTTTTTAAGTCTTTAGACTCTAAAGGCTCTAAAGTTTAGAGGAACCAAAAACACAAAACACTTCTTTCATTATTCACACGCCTCAAAAATTATGTCATCCTTCCGATTTGCTTTCATCCACTCTCGCAGAGTAGAGAACATCAACCCAAGCTGAAACGGAAACACTTCATCAGAAAATGCCCATTTTCTAACTGTATCTCGCTCTCATGACTTGGTTCTCGTTGCTGCGGGCTGGAATCTCTTTCAGGATGGGTGTGTGGGGCAGCAATGCAACGCACAGGAAGTCAGCTGCTGCTGAGCCCATGGCCAAGAGGGTGGATGGGAGGAAGACGAAAAGGCAAGGCGGGAAATAGGTGCAAGAGAGGAGGCAGTCTGAACTACAAAAAAAAAAAAACGCCTCAGTTTCATCCGGTCATCGCAAGGCGGCATCAGGGCATCAGTCGCTCTTGACGAGATGTGAGCTGGTACACTACGAGGCGACCCCGCTGGGGTCGAATTAGGGCTATTTGTCTCTGCTTGTCTGGATGTTTCCTTGTTTTATGGAGCCGACGTCGACGCCGCAAGCAGCGGCAGTGCATATTTTAAGACGACCGAAGTTGAGATCAAGTTCCCTGGAGGCGCTTTAAACACAAAAGACATTTATAACCTTGTGCCTCGAAAAAGTATTTAGACCTCTTGAACTTTTTCACACTGCTGCATTCGAACCACAAGCTTCGGGGTTACAGGGGGTTTATGTGACAAACCGAACCAAAGTCATATTTTCACAAATGGCGTTCATTTGGATTCATTCTCTTTACTCTGATGCCCTGAAATGAAATCCAGTGTATCTGATCGAGTTCGTAGTAAACCAGTTCCCTAATTACATAGTAACTGAGTCTCTATAATTAGAGCTTTTCTATGAAATCCTCTGAGGTTTAATGTAGGCCGGTAGTAAACAACCACCATCAGTAAAAGCAAAGAACACAGCAGACAAGCTATGACTAAAGTTTTAGAGAAGCTTAAGGCAGGGTTAGATTTTAAGACAGTGTCCATAAGCTTTGAAACTCTCACACAGCTCCATCTAAAGCTGAAAGAGTAAAGATTCAGCTGCAAACCTAATGTGTCAAACCCGAGGCCCGGGGGCCAAATCCGGTCCACCGGATTTTTTATGTGGCCCTCTAGACGTCAGCGGGACGCGTAAATACAACCATCAAGACAACAGTGTGCTTAAATATTACTTCACCAATCAAATCAAAGCTGGGTTTTTTTTATCTACTTACTGCCAGATTACACCAGTTAGTCCCTCCGGTTTCTTGCGAATTTTTGTGGAAATTTATGCAAAATCAACAAACTCTCACACCTTTTTTGCACTAATGCAAAATTGTGAGTTTATTGCAGATAAAGTGATATTGGCAAACATTATGAAAATCATCGGGTTTAATTGATGCTAACTTCCTGACTTGTACTAAATAGCTGCCTCAGTCTTAAATTGGTGACAAACCACAATCCATGGTCCATACGGTGGGGAATAAGATGCTGCATTTACCGTCATACACATGTGAAATTATCGCAAACGTTTCTAAATTAGCACCACAAACATTTGACTTTTACCGCAAATAATCACAAAACCAATTGCAAAACCCCAGAGGGACTGATCAATGTGAAACGATGGTCAATATAATGTAATTTTAAGAACTTATTAGTACTTTTAAAAGTTTGTTCACGGGTCTTATCAACACATTCCGGCACAACCGGCCCTTTAACAGCGTACATGGTCTTGATTTGGCCCAAAATGAAAATGACTGACACCCCCTGCACTAAGGCTCTGGCTGGGAAGAGGAGCAGTGATTTCAAACACAGCCTGGAAGTCGATGGAAGAAATCCTCCACTCTGCTGGGAGAAGTTCTTTAAATGAATTTAAAAAAAAAAACTACTTTAATGTTTTAGTACCACAAAAAAGACTTGCAGCGGAAACTAGTAAAATATACTTGTGCTGGTGATGGAGAGTTGAGTGCAAATGCATGTCAAACTTTTTAACCAGATGTGGTTTTCTTAACCTTTCAGAAAACAAACAAACAAACAAAAAACTAACAGACATTTTTATCAATGCAACGACTTTATGCAAAAACAGAGCAGTTTTTAATCACAAACACAGGGCGTTGCGAGCGGACACCTTTGTTCCAGATAAATCACTTGCACACCCGCAAAGCTCCCCTTGGCTTCCTCTGTTTGTGATCGTCTCCGTAGCAACAGCAGCGGGCGTGAATGAATCAGTTTGTGTAAAGTGAGCCGTGAATGAACGCCGCAATTGACAAAACCGAGCAGATGCGGACGCATATTTCCTCACACTACTGTAATCATCCACAGCTGTTGACGTCACAGCATTGAGTCATATAAAAGTAGATAGGAAAATCAAATATGGCACGCCTGCTAAATCATAGGAATGTTCTTTTAGAAACAACAACAAAAAAATCTGTTTATATAGCGCCTTTACTTGAAGTAAGAATGATTACTTCTTACTATTCACTATTCACTATTCTAGTAGTGAATATTAAGCTCATACATCTCAGCTTAAATTTGCCTAAATTTTGCAAATGGCTTATTAGTAAATTGGAATAATGCCTTTTCGTTTGCTTTGTCACATTTTAAGCTTTGGTAAAAGTAAGGCTGATTTCCTTCCCGCTAATAAAACAATTATCAGCTGTTTAACTTTTAGCATTCAGCGGTAAGTTTGGTTGCGAGGTGAGCATTTTTAATTTAGAGATTCATCAACGATAGTACATATCAAAACCATTAATGAAGCTCGCATAATAGATCTTCTGGTAAAAGCAAAAAATAAAAAAAACCTTCTGAAATGAATCTATAATTGTACTTTACGCAGTTTTACATAACAAAGTTCACTTTGAACATTGTCTTTATAGTTAATAGGGTTAAAATGGACTGAATGACTACAGTGAATTTCATCCATCCATCCATCCAATTTTACATTTCCAACACATTGCGTCAATATTACACTAAATCGTAGTGGTTTTAATGTTCAGTCGTCTTTAATCCTTAATTTGACCAACATATTTGATGTGTATCAATTGGTACTTGACAAAATGCAATGTCTGTCACTGATGTTCACAATTGTTGACTGCCTGATGTGTTTATGATGTTTTTATGTTTCCATTATGTAAAGCACTTTGAACTGCCTTGTTGCTGAAATGTACTATACAGATAAATCTGATCGATTGATTAAAGCCACAGGAGTTGGTTGTAGAGTTAGTCAACAGTGTTCATTCTTTTGTTGTTGTTGTTTTTTTTTCCTTTTACTATTATCACGGTGTGACGCCAAGCTGAACACGTAAAACGAATCTGTTCTTGCAAAATGACTCCTCCTATCAAGCAGAGTCAGAATAAGGTGGGAGACATCCAGGAATGAATTGCCTAAGTCACCACAGTTCACATGATGTCATGATGGGATTTAGACAAAACACAAACGTCCTCCTTAGCTTCCTGACAAAAACTCTCTCTGACTAATGTAAGTTTCCAATCCTTTTTTTTTAGGAAGTTGTCCATCAATGCTTTGTTGCATGGGTGGTAGTCAAAATCATCACATTATGTGGTGGAGTAAAGATTTGGCTGATGCCACACAGGAGTGTACTTTATTAGGAAGAGGGGGACAAAATAACTTTTC
This sequence comes from Poeciliopsis retropinna, assembly GCA_010277075.1. Classification (NCBI taxonomy): domain Eukaryota; kingdom Metazoa; phylum Chordata; class Actinopteri; order Cyprinodontiformes; family Poeciliidae; genus Poeciliopsis; species Poeciliopsis retropinna. The sequence continues at coordinate 11,984,428 of VMRM01000022.1, forward strand.
ATGTTATTGCATAATAGCTTGCAGTTTTAGTTATTTAATGTCAAATTCAAATTCAAAAACACCTTAGTGATCCCAGAGGGAAATGAAATGTTGTAGCTCATCTTGAGTCAAGGTTCTTCAACGAACCTTAAATAGCAGCATTAAATAGCAGCTTGCATTTAATGCAACAATATTTACTTTAAAAAAAAAATTTTTAAGGTAAGTTAAAAGAAAGAAAGAAAACAAACAGAAAGAGCCTTTAGCAGTGAAGCTGCAGCTTCAGATCAAACATCAACTTTGAGCTAACCGGCTGTGATGTCCAGCCAACCCCCGAACATTTATGCCGCCCTGGTCAGTGAGCCGCCTCAAAACCCACCAACTTTAAATAGACTAAAGTTGCTTGGAAGTTTTCTGTTGGCTAATAAACCGAGAAGTGAAACGGGAGGTGCTATTTTTATTCCCTTCTCTTCTTCTTTTGTAATCAAGTGATTCCCCGAAAACAGAAGGTAATGGGAGAACTCAACCCCGGTCCCTAAAGGTCACACGAAGTAGAAAGTTTTAACGGATAAAAGCATCTTATCCGCCCGTTCTCCAGTTTCCTCTCTGCTTTATTATGATAAAGTCATTGCATATTTTTGTCTATGCAATGACTTTGTCTATATACTGACACATATTGGCGCGTGCGTGTCCGCGCTCGCGCTGCTCACCGCGAGCGAGCTCACACTCGCCCTCTGACGCACCGCTTACCAAATGGTGCTTTCTGGACCGAGACCTCCCGGCCCCGGCCCGGCCCCGGGGTGGGGTAACTTCCACGGCACCTCAGGGTGGGGCTAACGCTGAGGCGGAGGGGGTGGGGGACGTGTAGTAGCTTTAAGTACAGCCGCTGCTCCGTCTTGGACGTGGAAAAAGTTCAACGCGAGAGCGGCGCACGTCACGAGAAAAAGAGTTTTCAGCAAAAAAAACAACAAACTTCTAACAGTTGACACCCAGGAGGGGATAAGACGTTTCACCGCGGATACGAAGAGGAGTCCAACCAGGTCAGGTTCGATTCAACCCCTTTTTATTGGTGTTTTTTTTTTTTTTTTTTTTATTATTATTATTATTCTGTTTTATGTTCAAACAAAGCTGTATTCTGCTGTCCTGTAATGACGTAACCCCCAAGTTAATGTGATGCCTGGAAGCGTTCAGTGGAGGTTCTCAGTCTGTTTTCTGCTCTCCTCATTCTCCAAATCCAGTTTGAAAGTCGTAGGTTAAAGTCTCGTCATTTTTGGGGGGTTGTAGCCAGCGAGCTGTGGCCTCTCCTTCAATTTTGTTTTATTTGTTTGTTTAAAGATAGAGTATTGTTTGTAGCCCGCATTGAATTCAACATGCATGCATTTTTGAAAACAAGAGCAATTTTGAACCAAAAAAATGAAGAATTTCATTGGTATACGTTACAACATAATAAACATATTGACAATGTTTTTCATTTTGTTATTATCATAGGCTATCTATCTATCTATCTATCTATCTATCTATCTATCTATCTATCTATCTATCTATCTATCTATCTATCTATCTATCTATCTATCTATCTATCTATCAAATGCAACTTTCACCTTCAGCTCACAGCATCTTTAGGGCTGGGTTGGTGAAAATGGAGGCCTTTTGAATTTTTCAACCAGGCATGATCAGAATTTTACTCCAAAAATGCAGGAAAGAGTCCAACTTTTAATGGTAGTTGGAAAACCTGTCGCCCAGCGACTTAGAGCTCATCATAAAAAAAAAGGTGGAGAATCATACATAAGAACTACTGAAGTGCTTTTTGACATGTCAATGCCGATAAACGCCTTGCATGTATGACTCGCATCATCGAACCCTCAGGTCCAGTCGTTTCTCATTGTGAACAATGTGTGGAGTTGAGTGGGAGGACAAAAGGATGAAGAACGCTTCATTTCAGGTCTCGGCCGATGCCTGCAGTATAAGCAGGAGCGTTAAAGTATTTTTAAAAAAAAGATCAACGCCGTCAAACGCATCAACTTTTGTTGTAGGTTTTAATGGTTTATTTTAGTGCTATGAGGAGGAGATCATTTTTAGCAATTTGCATAAATGTTTTGTGAGTGTTCGTTTGATCTGGGAACAATCAAACGTTTCCAGATCTCTTCCAGTGGAAGAAGAGAGCTCAGGAACTCAGATATACACACACACACGCACGCATTCATGCATTTGACCTTTGGCCTCCGCTACATAGCTTTACTACCGGTCCCCTTTTCCCAAATCGGCCTGCAAAGATATCCCAGAAACACTCGATACAAATATTTAAACAGAGAAATCAATGGGAGCCCTGATATATAAGTGGAGGCCATCAGTGGATTTGTCTGTTTAAACACAGATTTGGTCTTTAGCTGGAGGTCTGCCAAACTATGGCCTCTTGTTGGAAGATCGACCTCCCAGAAATGCTTTAAATGATAACATATGAAGACAGATAATTATTGTTCAAGAGGCATCTCAGGAAATCACATGTCTTCGATTAAAGACTGACCTTTGGTTGGCTAGTTTGGAGGAAATTTTATAAACGCACGAAAAGCAAAGCAACACAACACATTAAAGTATTAAGGGCATTTAAAAAAAAAACAACAACAACAAAAACATAATAAAAATTTTATTATCTCTCTAAGAGCCAAATCTGTTGTGTTGAAGCCAACAGGTTCATGTCTACAATCAGGGGGGAGTTTAAACATTACCAAAGCAAAACTGTACTTCTTTGATGCCAGATGAAGTCATTGTGTGTGAAAGTTGGAAACAAAGTTAACCCCCATATTTGTAATTCCTTAGCATGCATGAAACATTAAGCTTTAAATTTGGTTGTAACGAATCAGCCGTGACTTGGCGGTAGCAATCGAAGCACTACCTTTCAAAAAGAGAGGCCTGCTGTTCATACACTAGAAATGGAAAGTGTAGTTGCCGTAGGAGGAAGAGCAAATCGTGCAAAGTTCTTAGAAAACTTTAGGCTAATTGCTCTAAGTAACGTCTTTGCAATATAGGATGTTTGAAGTAGTGTCACAAATGATATCCAGCGTTTATCATGGAAGGAAAGTGGTGAGTGTAACAACGTCGATGCAGAATGGAAATCAGAAAATAGAAAACTCTGCGCACAGTTAAAGATCTTTAGACGTTGCACCAACTCTCTCTCTAAAGTCATTCCTAATATTTTTCCGCCTTTGTTTTCTTTTGACTTGTTTTCTTATTTCAGTTCAATAAACTGTTAAAACGTCTTATCTTACTGAAAGTGCCAGGCTCCTATTACTCCTTAAATTCTATGGAAGCATCCATTTATTCATTTTCTTTTTTTTTTTGCAAATTAGCTTAGGTTTTGTTTAACCCTCTCAGGCTCAAATTAAGTTGTAGTTGCAAGAAAAATCTGATATTTTCTGCAACATCTGCCTGGAGAGGGTTAATGGCTAATGATGCAGTCGACTCTGTTCACTGCTTACATCTGTTCAAAATTAGATGTAAATAATTTTACAACTTTGGGGGTTTTTTATATAGAGAGAATTAAATGAAAATGCTTCTTTTTAAGTGTAGTTCTGGTGTCTTTGACTAGGACTTTGTTTCAAATCTGGGGTATAACAGCAAGATAGATGTTCTCCAAATGAATCTAAACCATCAATGGCTTGCGGGCGCACTAAAAGACGCCGTGATCGCACAAACTACCTTACTTTGCAGTTTACATTTGTGTGCAGGCGGGGTGTGCAGCAAATGAAATCCAGCTGCTCGTAAGAGTCATGGTAGATCACACAGGGAGTGTTCGCAACAAGGTCTGCAAAATCTCTTTTAATGCCTCGGGAATGCCTGAGAGTCTGATTTGGATACGAAGTAATTGTGGGAAAAGATGAAAAAAAAAAAAAAAAAAAGACATCTGACCTTTACGTGATGTGAAAATAAATAAAGAGAGAGGGAGGGAGAGCTTAACAGATGTTGCCTTAATCACGCAAAGTTCTGCAGAGGTGGAATGAAATGTTCTGCAACCAAATGTCTCCAATCTGAACTCTTTGGTCTGTTTTGTTTTTGGAGAAACGCAAACAAGACCCCTGTTAGATTTCCTCATTACAGTGTTATGAGTAGGGTTTGTAAATTTTGAGTTAATTGACTGATGTTTAACAAAAAAAAGCAAGCATAACAGATCTTTGTGTTCAGTTAGTTTTAATCAAGTCTTTTTATTTTTTTTTTGTCTGAAAATAAATTTTAAAAAATGTATACATTTTTTCAGAATGCCAGGTGAGCGATTGATAGTTCGAAGTTCGTCGGAAATCGGGCGTTTCCCCGGAGCGGCCCCGCCCATTCGGGTGGAGCTGACCATTCAGAGTGAAGTGGGGAAGAAGCAGGAGGAGGGAGGCTGCCGTCGCTGGTTCAGGAAGATCTGCCCGTGCTGCTGCAAGCGTCAAAACAGCGAGTCTTACGATGTCACGGATAAAGTGGAGTTCACCAAGCCCCCGACCCCGGCGCCGATCCCGACGCCCGAGCCCGCCAAGCCGAAGCCCGAGAACGGAGAAATGAAGGAGTTCGGAGGTAGTCAAAGTCTTGTTCGACATTCTGAAATAATCGAGCAAAACCAGATTTAAAAAAATATATATATATTTTTTTAAGGCAAATAAATATTTTTAAGCTCTCATCCGCCTGTTGTCTCTCAGACGTCAAGCTCTCCGTGTGCTCAGTGGACCTCCTGAGCTCCAAGAGTGGTGCGAACAGGACGGAGCATCACACCGATCTGTTCCACGGGGACGAGCTGATCATCCGTAGAGGACAGACCTTCCAGATGGAGATAGAGTTCAACAGGCCTTTCAGTCCTGACACGGATAAGATGCACTTGGAGCTGAAAACAGGTAGTTTAAAAAAATCCACAAAACAAAAAAAACAAAAACACGAAGAAATATTACTGTAGTGGGGTCTCAAAGGTACAATCTGAATCTCTCTGGTTCCTATTCCCAAACTTATTGACAGTGGCCCCAGCTTTGATAGTTCTTTCCTCAGCATGGTTAAATAAGGACGATAACGTAAAGTTATAAAAACTTAACTGCAGCTCAGTGGGGCAGAAAGCTGCTGCTTTGCCTGAAGGCAACAGTTTATAGAGAGGGAGAGAAGAGTCTCTGCAAATGTACAAAAACCTGTTCCTGCTGGAGAAGGTGAAAGCAGTTAAATTGTTCTTCTTTGCTCCCATCATTATCTTCTGTAAACCCCTCTTCTCCTCTTCAGCATCTCAGACAAATGTGAGTCTAATCTCTGTGTACTGTGTGGCTGTAGGTGCTGGTGAGTGTGAGTTCGGAAGTGGTTGAACATCTTTGTTTTGTTTCTGCTGATCGCCAGGCAATTTGGCCTCAATATTTGGTCTTATCTTCATTACCTCCACAAATGAGTTCCGCTACTGATGCTCATTTCCCTCATGAGTGGATGCAGTGGTGTGAAAAGCAGTGGACTGAACACACAACCTTGAGGAACCCCAGTTCGTCAGATAACAGGGTATTAGAGATTCTGTTTTCAGTGTGGAGTGACTGATTCTCTCAACCGGGAAGTTCAGAAACCAGTGACCGAGTGGTAGTGTTTCGGGTCGGGAGGAGACATTTTTCTCTTAGATGAGTGGGTTTTACTCAAAACCACCCCACGAAACAAAAACAGCCAGTCCTCTGCCACAGTTTACTAAAATGTCATAGCTGTTGTATTTGAAATTTGACCATAATTGTGCACCAGTTTGTGGGACGCAGTGGGTGGCAGCAGCGCAGAAACGGGACGGCTGATGACAAAAACAATGTAAAGTTAAAGGAGAAAAAAAAAAAAAAACACTGCAAAAAATAGTTTTTCTATTGCATGTGTAACTAGCATTATCTGCGTGCAAACTTATACTCTCAGTGAGCCCAGTGTGGTCACTATGTATAACCACCACATGCATGCTGAGCTGCAGTCGAACCAGAGCCGCGGCACAGCATTTGGATTTCACCCAGCCATTCCTCTGAGTTAACAGTTTCCAGACCTCAGGACACCAGACACCCTCCCTCTGGAATTTACCGTCCTCATAGTACACACTTGGAAATAACCTGCCATTACATCACTGCACAGCACTGATTTGCTGTCCACCACGGCTTAGATAACTACCACAATTTTCTCAGTTGCATTCAAAGGGGATGTTTTTACAGCAAGCGGGTGACTTGGCTCGGGTTTCTAAATTCTGGGCAGCTGGACAGAGGTTGAATTTTTTTTTTTTTCCTTTTGTTTTGCGAGTGAAGTTGTTTCTTTAGATAAGACATTGTGTTTTCTATTAGATTTCCTTTTTGCGTAAATATTCATTAGGAGGAGAGGAAGGGCAAGGAGTCCTGAAGGCAGTCAGATGAGGGAACAATGGCTTCTCCATAAAGTTAGTGCAAGAGTCAAATGAATGTGATCCCCCAGCTGAGTTTAACAGAGTTAAGGCTTTTATTGTTAACTATTCAGAGTGGCTCGTGGGCTTTTTTGTGGCCGATAAGAAAAATTCAGCTCACATTACCAAAAAAAAAAAAACAACTTTAAACAACTTTCGAAACACAAACACTTTGTGCTTTGTTTTCCAAATGGAAAAAAAAAAAAACTGCCTTGGAGGAATTTCAGGCTTAAAGGTTTGTTTGCTTAGAAAAGTTGTGCACAGCTGGGAGAGGCTGGGATGCAGATGGTGGATTTACTCTTATCAAGCAGAACTCCCTGACTATCACATTTATATTTCCAACTTGAAGCTGCTGTTATCTGTCTGTTCTGTGCTGCAATTTATTGTAGTTTATCAAAAGGAGAAATTTAGCTGCAATTCTCAAAGGGAAGTAAAAAAAACCCAAAACAAAACAAAAAAACAGAAAGCATCTTAAGCGAAATTGTGAAACGAGAAAAACGGGCTTATTTTCATATACGGTAAATATATTACATCTCTTACCATTTTGATAGTTGTATAAAGAAAACTGTCAGAATGGTAGGAGACATGCAGCAGAATACCATCCGGGGGAGTCGCCAAATCTCCACAGCAACTATTAGATGCTAGATACAATCATATGTAATACATCAGGAGATGGAATCCCTTGAGGTTTGTTTGTAAGATTATAAAAATAAAAACCCTTACGCAGGTCTTAAATATGCTCGTCATTGGGCCATATTTCTCTAAGATGTTTTTTTATTTTATTTTATTGATCTGGTGTAATATTCTAATCTTAAATGTCTTGTTTTCATCAAAATCAACGTCACTGACGGAAAGAAGGCTTGAACACATCATGTGTGCTTCCCGATCTCGGTTGAGCTACAGAAATAAATTAACTTTTCAGTGATGTTTTAATTTATCGACTGTGACAGTACATCCAAACTGAATGTTTGGAAGTAATTCTAGGGAAAAAATAAATACATTTCTGTCCAACCATCACAAATAAAAATGTAGAATGTGATGTCCATTGGGACTTTAGCAGTCTTTGTCTTCCTTTCGCGAAATAAGACTAATATTGAGTGTGATTATTGTACTATAATAATAGATGAATTGATTTTTTTGCTATTTTTCCAATCTGTATCCAACAAAATATATTCGGTCTTGTGTCTCGTAGGTCCTTTGCCTATTGTGTCTAAAGGAACCCACGTCATCATTCCACTGGTGGAGCACCTGGAGGACGAGCGCTGGGAGGCCAAGGTCACGGAGCAGACCTGCAACAAGGTCAAGCTGTCCGTGAACTCCCCGGCCAACGCCGTGATCGGCCTGTTCGGCCTCACCGTCACGACTCAGTCGGCCAAGGACGAGGAGCCGACGGTTCACAACCCCGGCAAGGACATCGTCATCCTCTTCAACCCTTGGTGTGAAGGTGAGCGGGAGGCGGTGAGGGAGGGAGGAATGGGGCAAAGGGTTCACAGGGAGGTGTGGTAGAAAAGTGGAGGAGAGGAGGAAAACAATGAAGGAAATGAAAGGCCTGCGTGCCTGGAAAAAATAAATCTGTAAAATGTTCTCGAATAGTGTTGTTACTATATCATTTCTGTGGTGCTACAAGAGCAGTTTAATCAGACTGACAGCAAACACCTAAAGAAAATAGTTGACTGTTTGGACATTTAATCTCCGAGTACTGACATAGAGTTTCAGACGTAGTGAGAAAGGTTAACAGAGTGTGTGTTGCTGTCCGTCAAGCAGCAGCTACACATGCAGCATGACTGTGAGTAAGAATGTGAGTTATGTAACTCCCCTGGCCGTGATACAAAACTTCTGGCTCACTTGGTTGGGCCTCTCAAGCGCGGCTAGGTTTGAGATCGAAACAAGTTTGCTTTTGAGGAGAAACAGACCATAAAGTGCCACATTTACACACTCCGCCATGCTCTTACTGTTTCCTCAACAGACAGTGTAGCAAATTTCATGTACAATTAATTTGATATGTAAATGGAACAACTTTGGAAAATATGCTCTTCATCTGGGACTAGCCTGAAATTGAAGTATCCACACCCCTTGTATTGTTTTATTTATTTATTTTTTCACAGTTTGTCTCGTTACCATCACAATGTAATTTATTATGACACACAATTTTGTCGCTGCCATGTCTGCTGTGTTACGTGACGCTTTTTCTTCACTAAACCTTCAAGACCTTCAACGGAAAAACTGCACTTACATTCACGTTAAATTACACACAGGTGGAATTTACTTGCTAATTTCTTTTGTTGAGAAGTCAGCTTGATTTTATTTAGGGGCATCACGTGGTGGGGGCTGACAGAAAATCCACCTCGCAACATGAGTGTGGATGAATTCTTGTTTTGGTCTACTTTAGTCTGGATGAAATTCCTCCAAGGCACACTGTGTCAGCACTGGTTACTCTTAAAATATTTCACTTGTTAAATTTAGGCTAGCTGGTTTTATTGAGAGTTCGGTGTGTGTGTGTGTGTGTTGCTTAACGACGCGGCGCTTCAGAATGTGGTTTTCTCAGAACACCTCCCTCTCACTGAGTCGAGAAGGTGAACCAAAACGTAGATTCTGTGTGCCAAAAGGGGTTGAAAATATCAATTCCTTTATTGCGGCACACATATTTCTAGTGTCTTCAAAAAAGGATGGAAGACCGAAAGGAGGCCCATGGTATCTCTGGGCGACGGCAGAGATGCACCAGTTAGGTGGAGGAATCTGTCAACAAGACAAGACAAGACAACAAAAAATCTGGCCCTAATGGAAGAAACATGCTAATTTCAAATTTCAGACCAAAAAGAGAAAAAATTAAAACTATACGGTTTTTTTGGGGGGGGGGGGGGATTTCTGTATCGCTGTACTGCGCTCCGTTGGACTATTACATAAAAATTCAAATACGATACGTTAACGTTTGTGGCAGAAACATCTCAAAATGTGGAAAAACGTTGGGTCTCTTTCTATAAACCCACTTTGACAGTGTTAAATCTCCCTTTAGTTTTGGCTCTGAAACTCCTGGCGCTTATTATTTTATTCAGATAAGAAAAGAAAATGAGCTTTATTGTTTATTGGGGTGGGCTTGGTAAATGATCCATGCAGGATATTTGAAGGAAAGAAGACCATGTGCAGTGGAGCAAACTAAAAACAAACAAACAAACAAACAAACCTGAGTTTGATATAAAAAGAATAAAAAGCTGTCTTTCATTGTGGTTTTGCTTCCTTTGGAGGTGAGCCCAATCCACTTCGCTCCCTTCCAATCTCTTCTTCCTAAACCCAACCTCTCCCTCATGCTCATAAAAAAGTCCAAATCCAACAATTACTGTATAAAGTGCCACAGGGCTGAGTCCAGAGTGACCCGTGCAGCTGGGGAAAACCTGCTTTTTATCACATTCTTGTGTATTTCCTGCTTTTTTTTTTTCTTTTTTTTTTGCTATCTGCTGACCTGAACCTCACTCCCTTCAATACTGTTTTTGAGCCTCCTCCTTTACATCCTCCTGGATGTTTCTTCCCACATTCCGGGAATTTTTTCTTTTTTTTTCCCCTGAGAAGTGAAAATGGAAAGTGACAGATCTTGCACTTTCACCTCTGCATTCTTTCTCCTTTAAAAGTCCCAAACACACACTGGGTTATTCTTTGCTCCCCCCTCCCCTCTCTAAACTCCCAAACATAACTTCCCCTTTTTCTCCCAGTTGTCTCCCGTGACTGTTCAATCTTTTTTACTCCCATGTCTCCCCCCCCCCAACACCCGTGTTAATCACAGCTGATAGCAAAGGAGGAAGATAAAAGTTGGGAAAAAAAAGTCGCTCATGTGAAGTGGCCCACGCCCAAGTTTGTGGCGCAGACTTCTGTCCAAACAGGCCGTTTCCCATAAGCCACAGAGGGCCCTGCACTGCAAGGTCCATGGATTCATTGTGTTTCTTAACCGTTTCCTGACTTCGAGGACTTGGTGCAATGAAATGGGAGAAAAAGTCATATTCTAAAGTGTTGTGGTCACCGGTTGTTGATAAAACCGGAGATTTCGGGTCGTTTCCAGGGGAACGCTCGAAGCTGATTCTACTGGATTGGAGGAAATCTGAAAACAGCCAACTGCATTTCCTGAAGCCTTAACAGTTACAGTAATAGCTTCATATCTCATGGGTTTATTTTTTTTTTCCAGAGGATACTGTGTTCCTGGATGACAAAGAGCAGAGGAAGGAGTATGTGCTGAATGACACCGGGAGGATTTACTACGGGACAGAGAAGCAAATCGGAGCCCGCACGTGGAACTTTGGGCAGGTACAGACTAGAAGCTTGTCTTTATGAAGGACTGCAGCATTCTCAGCCTGTAAGGATTCTGCCATCTACTGTAGCTTTAAAATAAAGTGGAACATTTTTGAAAATTTTTCACATGGCCCTCAAAACAGAGCATGCTGTTCGTCTGTCAGGACCTGATAAGTATGAGAGCAACAGACAAGTAGCATTAAAGCTACTTAATCTCAGCTAAGAGTATTTTCCAATTTTTAGAGGTAACAAAAAACACATTTCTCTTTCTTTTTTTTCCTTTTTTTTAACAAATACAATTTGGAAAAAGGTGGAGTTAATTTGTATTCAGTCCCTTGTGTCAAAAACTTTTTCAAGCCACTTTTTGGTAAAATTATAGTTGCAAGTCTTTACATATTCAGAGACACGGTGGAGATAATCACTGGAAGACAATTTAGTCCATTTAGATCTGGACCTTTTCCAGTTTGCTGGAAGTACCACTCCTCCACAGGTTGCAGATTTTCTAACTCTGACAAAACAAACAGTATTATTCTCCATCCGCCATTGTTGCACCATGTTGGTGATGTACTTTTCAAATTTTTGTGTGTGCAGATTTTGAAAAACTTTGCTTCCTTCTCCCCCACCTTCACAATTTCTTCACTTCATTGCAACTTGTTGCTCTGTCACATTAACCTCTAATAATATGTTACAACCTTTTTGTGTTTGGTTATGTATCACTGAACAGGAAGTGCGAGTTGTTGGAATTTAATGTCGCTTTTCTTTTTAATTCCGTCTGCTAGTTTCATGAGGGGATCCTGGACGCGTGTCTGTTCGTCTTGGAGAAGAGTGACATGCCTCCATCCGGCCGAGGGGATCCGGTCAACGTGGTCAGAGTCGTGTCCGCCATGGTGAGCAAAATGCATACAATGTATACAAAAACATGGGACTTAAATGAAGAGAAATGGAAAAAGTGCAAATAAAATTGTGTTTTCAGGTAAACGCCCAAGACGACTACGGAGTCCTGGTTGGGAACTGGTCAGGGAACTACTCTGACGGCGTCTCTCCTGCAGCGTGGAGCAGCAGTGTTGAGATCCTGAGGAAGTACCACTCCTCCACAGGAGTACCCGTGAGATATGGCCAGTGCTGGGTCTTCTCTGGCATCACTACAACAGGTGAGAGAGAGTGCAAAACAACACAGAGGCTGCACTAGTGGGCAAAGATGGATAGAGTTGGCAAAAATTGTACTAAAGTTACATATTTTCAGTATGTTTTTACTCAAGTACAAGCAAAGTAGCTGTTCAATAAGTGTCTCAAGTAAGAGAAAAAAAAAGGCTACTCAAGTACTCAAAACGTTAATTATTTCATATTTAAAAATTACATCAACAGATGAACCAAGGTATAAAGTTATGTGGAAATGTTGGTATTTTAAAAATCAAAATGAAATTCATTTGACAAAATAACAAAGTCAGGAAAAAGAAACATTTTTTTCCAAATCAGTTTCTTTCAGTATAAAGCTTGAACAAAAAACAGCACGTGTGTGTCTGCGCCTGGCAAACAATTGGTTAAGATAAGCTTGTTCTTCATTCGGTGAAGTTACTCACAGTGGGAACAGAATCCAGAAATTTTACTCAAGTAAGAGTAGCGACATTTCGTAATAAAGTTACTCAAGTAAAACTGAAAATTACTGCACAATAGTAGAGAGTGTTTGAACCAGAGTGGAAGGTGAAAGTTGCTTGAAGGCATCTGGACGGAGCGGACTCTGCATGTTTTTTTGGGTTTTTTTGGAGTCTGAAGAATCTCGAGAGGATCTTGTGCAATGCCTTCTTGAATCCACCAGCTCAAACAGTCAACTCCATTAAGAAACCAAATATTTGTCCTGATCTTATCAGGCCCTACGATGAGCTCTTTCTGCGACTCTGCGCGTGTATTCAGGGAACCTCACATGATAGCTCGCCGACTTTAGCAGGCTGTAGCTCGTCTATAGCCTAAATCCATCACACTGGCATTCCTGTCACACCTGCTACTTTTGTCACAGACTGAGCTACATGTGTTGCCTTCATTCAGCCAGAATAATAACTTTCGCTCTGTGAAATCTGCACTGCAGCGTTACAATCCGTGCGCTCGTTTCAGATCAACTACAAAGTGTACTTGCAAATGCCATTTCTAACACATCCTCTGTCTTTTGTTGTTTTCAGTGCTGCGGTGCCTCGGCATACCCGCCCGCAGCGTGACCAACTTCCAGTCGGCTCACGACACCGACGTCTCCCTCACTACGGATGTTTACTTTGACGAGAACATGGAGCCAATCGACCACCTCAACAGTGACTCTGTCTGGTAAGATAACGAGTCTTTCACCGACAGGTCACCATTCCATACGTCCATCCCATAAGAACATGTGTGAAAGTGCCAGCTGCTAAATACATACCTCTGGAACGGGCTTTAAATTTAGGTCCTCTGCAAAAGCACTCCCCTTACTCTGGAATGCTTAAGTGCAATCATGTGCTTTAGTTATTTGCAGCTCATTTCAGCCCACAGAGCCCAATGTTCTGTGTGATCTTTACTAATATTCCCCCATCCAAATATTGCAAAATAATCCTTGGGGAAAGCAAGAAAAATCTCCCTTCTTTTCCTCCACGGATGATTTATGGAGAAAACAGAATTGTTTTCGCCATAAAGCAACCGGATATCCAGTCAATCCATTCCCAACATTGGCATGTTCTGGTGTATCTGATGTATGATGAAAGCTGCTTTTTAATAAACCCTTCATCCCTAACAACTAGAAAGAAAGTAAGAACGGCGATCAAACCTTCTGTTTCCAAAAACCCTGTATTAAAACAGTCAAATTAACTAAAGGTGCGAAAAGCGAAAAGGCCACTTTATAAATAACAATGCTTCTGTTTCGTAATGACGGAGCTGAGTGCACTCTCTCCAACTGGGAAATATTTTCGGCTGCAGGAATTTCCACGTTTGGAATGATTGCTGGATGGCCAGACCCGACCTGCCCCCCGGCAACGGAGGGTGGCAGGCTGTCGACTCCACACCCCAAGAGACGAGCCAGGGCACCTTCCGCTGCGGCCCAGCCTCTGTCAGCGCCATCCGCTCCGGTCATGTCTACCTCAAACACGACACGCCTTTTGTCTTTGCTGAGGTAAGCGGACTTTTCATAAGATCCCGATTGCAAACAGAATCTTCAAAGGATTTGCAGATAATCTCTTTGCCTAGCCCTCCTGTTATGTTGCGGGTCTAATTGACCCGTTTTGAAGTTAAACCCTTCTTTTAAAATAGTTGGAAGTATTCTTTTTACATTACACTTTTTCTATTTGTCTTAATAGGTTCACTCTACATATAAATTGAAAATGTATTCATTTTACACATTTGTAACTCCCTTTGCCTCTACTTTTTACATAGATACAGTTCGGATCAATTTGACCCGGCAGTTAAGTTGAAGTGCAAAAAGAGATTAAAAAATATCCAATTCTTAATGTTTCCTTGCAGCTGTGAACCATATTTTACCAACACACACACAAACACACAACACACCACACACACAAGCCCACTTTCTCACTAATTCCTTTACTTCACTAGGAAATTGCAAGAAAGCAGGAGTTCATGCAACTTTTGACGGGAATCTTTTCTGTTCCCGTGGCCAAACTCCACCCACACTGAGTGGACAGTCAGTAGAAGTGGGGGAAACATAAATACTCTCTGCATGACTCATTTGTCTTAATTTTAATCCGCGGGTCAATTTGACCCTAAACAGTATGTGTGTCTCAAGTTCAATTATAAAGATCACCCATTAAAAGAAAAAAAAAACTCAAATGTAATATAAAAAATTTAACAAAGATCAATTACAAGGAAATTACTGTTTTTTTTTGTGTCTAGGTTTTTTTCAGTGGACATAAAAAATGTAAATTAATTTTTTTTTGTCCAAATGACTAAATGAGTAGGTTTTTGTCATTAACCCTTAATTTCTGAGTATTAAAAAATATCATTGCACAAATATTGATAGAAATGGTTAACATTGGAATTAATAATCAGATACAAAAATGTTTTGGAGGAATTTTTTTGTTTTTGACACTATTGCATGATTAATCACTCCCCAGGTCAAATTGACATGGGGAGTGATTATCAGTTGCTGTACCTTAGAAACAAACATAACAGGAGGGCTAGAGAAACTTGTTGTTGCAATTTTACAGCCAGTATTTAATGCTGTTGGTAAGGAGATTCCAGTAAACATCTTTTGAAGAGGATTTAAAGATCATCTAATTGAATCAAAAATATTGTGATTAATAAATCGAGCCTCCAAGCTGTGCACAACGGAGCACTAAGCAGTGTTTTCTCAGAGTTCGGCTTGATCATCAATCTTTAGAGCTGATAATCCTGTTTGGTATTTGACTCTCAGGTGAACAGTGATAAAATCTACTGGCAGAGGAACCTTGACGGTACTTTCAGTCAGATCTATAGCGAGAAGAAAGCGTTGGGCACTGCATCAGCACCAAAGCAGTGGGCTCTGATGAGCGTGACGACATCACTCACCTGTACAAACATCCAGAAGGTACTAAAAAGCATGTTTTACTTTAACTATATCAGTTTAATATTACAGTCATGCTCTAACGCTGGACAGAATAATTTCTGAAATATCTTTTGCTATCATGAAATGATCATTTTCAAGAAATTGTTTTCTCTCCAGAGATTCCTCCCAAACTACACAGCTTTTCACGTGCATTTTGAAATCTGTAAATGTGTATCACTGTCTGCCGTTTTCCGGGTGTGCAACTTCTGGAGTAAATTTGCACGATCTTGTTCACTTTACCTCTTTTATTCGTTTCCCGGGCAGACTCTGAGGAGGAGCGCATTGCGGTGGAGACAGCCTGTCGGTATGGCAGCAAGCCGGACGTCTACTACGCTCCTGCAGCCGAGGACGTGACCGTGGAGGTGAAGATTGACGGCGAGGGGCCGAGGATGGGCAACGACGCCAAGCTGAGCATTGTGGTAAAAAACCAGAGCTCACAGCCCCGCCAGACAACTCTACACAGCCAGGTGGCTGTCATGTACTATACTGGCGTGCTGAAGAACGCTATAAAGAAGGACAAGATTCCTGTGGAGCTTTTGCCCAATGAAGGTCTGATTTTCTTTTCATGGTACTTTTTTATGTTGTTTGTTAAAATGTGGTGTTTTTTTTTCAAATCTGCAACAAAAGTGGGGGCTTGTCTGGGATTTTATGTTATAATAATTAAGTCCTGCCACATTTTTCAGTGTACTAACAACTGATGAGCTATTCTAAGATGTTTTCCTATCCAACTACTAAACATGCCTAAATAATTTCAGCTTTCAGGAACAGAATATAGCATGTGGGTTAAGCATGTTATAGTGATAAATTTCACTAACATGGAGGGTTCCGTCATATAATTGTGAATGCCACTAAGTTTTGTTGTATATAGTATGTAAAGTGTGTGTAGCAATAAATGTAAAACTGTAAAAAATATTTTCTGTTGGTCATAAATGACAAAGTGAAAAAGTTACTGTAGGATCAAGAGAATGTTGATATACAACTATAGTACTTTATTAGGTCAGACAAAATAGTTTGCAATTCAAGTTTCTCTTTAGAGTTAGCTCAAAGTAGCTGCTGAAAAACTCCTCATACCACATTTAGCTGAATGTGTATTGACAAAAAATGTAATTTTTTGAAATGTGGGAGCGTTCAGTTGGTAAAAATGTATCTTCCTCTCCACCTACAGAGAAGATTATCGAATGGGTTTTGCCATACCAGCAGTACCAGAACCAGTTGGTGGACCAGGCTGCTCTGATGCTGACACTGTCTGGAAGAGTCAGTGAAACCAAGCAAGTGTTGGCCAACCAGACAACCTTTAGGTTCCGCACGCCTGACCTCCAGATTACGGTACAATCTCAATTTGTATTTGTATTTCTTTTTTAAATCAAGCATAGCAAGCACAAATTCAGTTTGCCTGTTCAATTCAACTTCATTTAAAAAAAAAAAAAAAAACAGCCTCTGGATGAAGCTGTGGTTGGAAAGCCGATGTCAGCAAAGATTACCTTCACCAACCCGCTGTCACGTATACTGAAGGATGTCGTGTTCAGGGTGGAGGGCCTGGGCCTTCAGAAGGGCCACGAAGTTGTGATAGGGTAAGTTCTTCTTTTTCAGTATCTCTTTCTTTTTGCCATTCTTTTTCCCTTTTTTGACCGACGTCTGATGTCTCCTTGCGTGTCTCAGGGATGTCGGAGGCCGAGCTACAGTAACAGTGACAGAGCACTTCATCCCCACCCAACCTGGACCCAGAAAACTGGTGGCGTCACTTGACTGTAAACAGCTAACACAAGTGCATGGAGTAGCTGACATCGTGGTTCGCGAACAATGAGAACTTCTAACTCTACAAAGAGTGCAAAGTTCCTGTACCTTAAGCAGTCCTATTTATTTTTTACTGCTACAAATTTCAACAATTTTGTCATTGTGAACAATGAAATGGCGATTAACCACTGTAGCACTATCAGTATTATTATTGCTACTATTTTTTTATTTATCTATTACATATGCAACACTTCTGATGTTCTCTGGCGGTGCATGCAGAAGGCATTGAATACATGCAACACAAAACAGAGGTTTTGATTAACCAGTGTTAAATATGTAAACCTATTTTAGTGGAATGTAAAACTCTGAACTAAAACTTGTGAAGGTTCACAGTGGGGCCACTCTGGTTGTGTAAATAACGTCTTTGTGTATTGTTCATCTAGAACGTCTTAATGTGAAAGCTACCGACAAAATGAACTTCTCACGGCTCAAACGAAGGGAGAACCTTGCGTCAGGTCCAGGATCGAACGTATGAAAATTATCGACGCTTTTTTTTTTTTTTTTTTTCTCCAGACATCTGCCAACACTTTCTTTTCTTTTGCATTTTAAACCGCGAGCAGACAAAAACAAACTAAAACGGTGGAGAAATCAAGGCTCGAGTTGAAATTTTCGTGCCTCTTTTTTCATTAAAAAGTTCAGAGCCAGAGCCGTAGATAACCTTTGTTTGACTGCTGAATTGCAAATCATTTCCCCTCCAGAAGATATTCTGGATTTCCTGTGTGCCTCTCCATCATCTGGTTACAATAACACTTGACATCTTTGTCACACATTGCGGATAACTTGCTCATTCGAACAGAAACCCCGACGACCGGAGTGCAATAGAATATGATTCTCATTAGGGAAGGGCACGAACCTGAGTTTGGTTGAGTATATCGGTCTTTAACTCAAAACCTTCTGTCTTCATTTAGATTTACTGCAGTCAGGGCTGCTTCCCTTTTCCTGCACCTAGATTATTGTCTGTAAATTGAGATGGCGCCAAAAATGCTTTTGTTTTAAAAGATTTGCGATTGGCCAAACAGCCGTCGGTGCCAATTCACACATGGCAAACAGCAGAGCAGCCATGTGTTAGCGTGTGATTGCACAGAACAGGAACAATGCGAATCAGTAGCGGTATTAGTGATTAGACCAGTGGCTTCGGTTTTTCCAAGTGGATTTTAAAAAGAAGCTGAGCAAAATCAAAGAATATCAGATTCATTACCCCCAGAACAATTTGTGAACAAGCTTTTTGTACAAACAGTAAATCTTGTGCATAAACTTAAAAGTCTGAACATATTGGTTGGTGATATGTGATGATTTTTATTTTCTATTTTTTTTGTCTGAGAACTGAATCATGCATAATTCTAAACAAAAATAAATAAATAAATCTGCTTTTGACGTAAGTTTGCATCCAGAATCCTTGATTTCTCAAAATGTCTTCCTGTTGTGGCCTCTTGAACTACAGCACTCAGTGTACAATGTGAAGAAAACTGTCTGTACTAATATTATTTATCTATGTAACCTATCTGGGAGGTTTTGTATCATTTTGTTGTGACAATAATAAAGTTCACTAAAACTTTGATATGGCCTTTTCAAATTTTTTTTGCTTTTTAAACAAGAATATAGGGCTGGAACTATGCTTCTCAGAGGAATCATCTAAGCACTTTTTTGCATCCTAACAACTTTTTTTTTCGCCAGATAATTTTTCTGTTATTCATGTTTTGTCATTGCAGATTTGTTTTCTTTTAAAAGCAACATTATGACAGGATCACTCAGCAGTATGAGTATGGCGTTCTATGCAAGTTGAAACAGACGCCACACCTCAACTGCATCTCATTGTCAGGACGGCTGATGTAATCCCCAAACGCTTTGGTCTTTACATCATCAAAGCACACATTAAACACAACAAAGCTTCATCGAGTTTTAGAAGGGAGATTATTTTGTTTTATTTTTAAATGAACACACGCCAGAACTGTTCAGCTCCAAATCTGGTCTAGAAAAACTTCACCCGCTATCCACACAGTGATGTCATTATGATGTTTGGGTGTTTTTCTTTACGACAGACAGAAAATCGATTCAGATTTAATGGAACGTTGATGGAGATCAATGCAAAGTGTTGGCTAACGTGGCTTATTACATATAAACGTCACACCTATTTTTGCTTGTAAAACATTTTAATAATCACATTTCACTTCCCTTCCTATTCTCACTTATACGTCACATACAACCATAATGAAACACATTAAGGTTTGTGTTGCTTCAGTGACAAAATGCCAAGAAATATAACGAGGTGTATAAAAGCTTGAAAAGAATTTTAGATACAGTATGGCTGTCAAAGAAATGCTACGACTGGAGTCTGTGTGTGAATTGTCCTCTATATCTGTGGCTGACAAACTGAAGACATTTTTCCGTCGCAATGACAAGGAAAAAGCAAAAACAGACCAAACTGAATGGATTTTGACGGCGGTCCTCGCTCGGTCACCTGCTTTCTGCTGTTTACTACAGTCTTAATAACCTGAGTGAAATCAGGGTTATGAAATGAACCTAAGAAATAATTCAATGTTTTCCTAGTTTAACATGAATTTCCCAGTGCTAATTGAGATTTAGATTTTATTTTAGAATCTAATTATATCATGTTTTTACTTTTCAATGACCCCCATAGGCCAGTTCCCAGATACTTTCTGTTGGTTTTAGTTATTAAAAACAACCCTGTGGGTGTCTGCAAAGGACAGACGCGAATTGGCCGACAGTCCTCTCTTGGAGTTTTTTATTTTTTTTAAAGATATTGATTCTGACTCGTGTCAATTTTTAATGAGTTCATCCTGTGACCTCACTCCACCTCTGCACCAAACTTAATGAAGATAAGTGGTGGATTCTTACTGACAGAAAGGAGGGCTGATTGAAGCGAAGCGAAGTCTCAGCCGGCGCAGAGCAGGACGCGTGGACACAAAACGAATCCGCAATGAGGCCTCGAACAAAGAACAAACCGCCGTGGCTTTGGGTGAGGGGCGCAGGCGACATTATCGTCTGTGACAGCTTGTGGAAAATAAGGGGAAGCTGTGTGAAATAATCTTTTAAAGCTTGATGCTCATCCAAGTGCAGTCATGTGAAAATAAGTTGGGTTTTTTTTTCTGAATTATGTGGAACTTTTAGATATTCAGAATTACCTTTAACAATTCTGCATAACAACAAAAACTGAAAAACAGACCCTATAATTTTTTTTTTTTTTTTAAATACATATACAAAAATCGACGTCTGTGTGTATTTTGGTTTTACGAAACAAAACAAGGCCGATTTTTGTGTGCGGCTTCATCACAGAACAATTTAGCCATCGATATTCGAACAGTTCTTTATGTTGAACTCTGATTCAGTTCGAGTCAGAGCCGGTGAAAAGTAGGACCTGATGGAGAAATGGGGGGGAAATGCACACAAACATGTCAAAGGTCTTACTTTGACAGACTGCACCTTTAAGAAATAGATTGCGAATGGAAGAAAAGTTTGTTGGCTCTTTGATTGTTGCATCGGAGATTCTATAAAACAAGGTTTTACTTTTATTAATGTTCAATAATGGGTTTAGTGTGTTATGAATCTAAACAGGATTTAATAGTAAAACATTTTTATGCTTCTTTAAAAAAAAAAAAAAAAGTTTTTCACCTCTCTGACAGAGTCTACAAACTTTGTGTCTATTATGAGGTCATCTTAAAAGATAATTCTCAATTAAAGTCTAGACTTTGACTGAGCCCTTCTAACATACGTTGATCTAAACCGTTCCATTATAGCCTTTTTTTTTTTTTTTTGACAAATTCTTGCCACTCTTCCATAAAGATCAGATTCACTGCAGAACTTTATTGCGCAAATATTCACCGGTCACCATGTGATTAAAGTTAGGGCCCAAAACGGTAATAAATATGTAAATATTGCAAACGTGGGGAGAAATTTCTTCTGCATGTTCTCACTCATATTGAGCCGGAATGTTACGTAAACATTGAGTGCTGACCTCTGGTGGAGAGGTAGTGTAGTACACCACTGATTGCTGGTTTGGGAAACACATTTTTCTTTAGATAAGTTTTTAAGTTTATAAATTACGGGTGTGTGATGATGTAAAAAAGGGAATAAGACACACAGAAGGCAAAGAAAGAACACCTCGTCGGCACATAATAAATTATGAATCAGAAGACATCTGGCGGCTCAGACAACAATAAAACACAAGCATCCTCAGAGGCGCATATGGGTGTGCTGCGTTAACTAAATATTCAACTCAATAAACATCTTTAAACGTTTGGCTGTTTGAAGACAGTAACGAGCAAATCACGTAATAAATACTAATGCGATCGTACTAAATAAACCAGCCATGAAATACGAGCAAAAGAACCATTTACGGAATAAAGGGGGGAAAAAAAAGAAAAAGAAAGACAGCAGAATTATAGTCAGATTCATTCAAATGCCTCAGAACAGAACAGCTCAGAGTGCTTCGCATGCACAGGCTCCGGGGCCGAGTCCGCCTCCACGACTCGTGCCGACGCAACGCAGAACCTCCGGTCTCTTGCAGACACACACACACGTGCCGTCAGTCCACAGATTTACAGATGCTTTCTACCACTTTGTTGAAGTCGTCTGGCTGATCAGCGTAGACGTGGTGTGAGGCGTCGTCCACCAGCTGCAGAGGGGGTTTGAGGGAAGCGACACAAAATACACAGATAGTTACCGACGAGGATTTATGAGATAGACCAAGCTATTCCTTTACTTTTCACAATTTCCCACGGCGGTACTCTCTCTTGCTTTGTCAAACAAAACCAAAGAAAAACATTGATTTTTGCTGTTGAAACATGCAAAAGTCCAAGGGGTATGAATAATTTTAGAAGTATCGAGGCTCTCTTGCGTCCACTTACCAGCACTTTGGTGTGGGCTTTGCCCCTAATCTCGGCTACTCTGTCCCCGGATGAGCTGTCCACCCAGGATCTAGCTCCATACAGCATGGTGACGGGCATGGACGGCGGCAGAAGATGTACTCGCTGCAGCATCGGCCTCTTAGCCCACCCTAGCGTTTCCGACATGGCCCGGAAACCCACCTCCCCGCTGGGAGAAGCAGAGGAAACAAAAAGGGAACGACACTCTTATGCGTTACATTTTTATTTATGAAAATCGGTGACGGAAACGGGACTTCGGGACTTCGCCCCGCCCTACCTCGGAGTCTGTGCGTTACAGTGGTAAATGTACTGCGTCATTGTGTCGTCATCAAAGAGGTCCTCGAATTTCCTTTTGAAGTCGGGGCGGAACCTGTTCACCAAGCCTGGGCCTGAACGAATGCAGCGCGGACAGTGAGACGACGACGGGGGAACATTTGATGTGACACACAGCAGAGGCAGATTTACATTTCCACATGCGTACCCCATGGGCCTGCAGCTCTAATAACAGCCAGCGGGTTGAAGAGAGAAACAATGAAGACGATGGCTCTTGCCCATCTGGGAATGGTGGGTCTCTTCGCCACCTCAGCGCCCTGATCCTCGATCTGCTGGGTCTCTGGTTTGGCTCGCTCAGGGAAACCCCAGGGGTCCACCAAGATAAGGTGCGACACTCTGTAAACATATTCAAATAAAAACGCTATGCGGCTTATATGTGCATCAAGTTGTAAGCAGAGAAAGGCAGTAGTGTATCACATCGAATGGCCACTAGATGGTGCAATTTTACCTTAGTAATTTTGATTAACAGATCAAAATTACTAAGGTAAAATTAGCATTTTTTTGCACAATGATGTTACCATAATGGACTCACACCCTCATGCTTGATTGACTGCAAAAGACCTGCAGACAGACTCTGAGGATGGGGCCACTGAGGTTTTCAGATTCCCCAGTGAGGCTTGTGCTAAACGGCCTCATCACTACTGACCCAAAAGCAGAAGAGACGTCAGCTCCAGTTTACTCAAAACTACATCAGTAGAACAAAGTGGCCTTGTCTTTAGGAAAACTGGAACTTTTCAAAATCAAGCATGCGGTACGTTGAGGATTCAATCACATATCAGGAAATCCTTGGAGGAAAATGTCGGGTCATCCGTGAAGAAGCTGAATCTCGGGTATCGTTAGACCTTCAAGCAGGGCAATCATCTCAAGGAGCCACTAAGGCTTGATTTCAGCAAAAGTCTACTGAGATATAAGAAAGAACAGCTTAGTTGCCTGACTTGAGCTCTTTAAAAATGTATCTGGTGGGATTTGAAAATGGCGGCTGCAGCGCCCGACACCAAGAATGTCAATGAACTGGCAGGCCAGAGCAGGATAACATTCCCCAGAAACTCTGCTATGTGGCTATGAATCATGTTTGCAGCATGTGGGGACAGTAAATGGTACTCGTGTTTATTGCAAACAGCTGATAGTTTTAATATTTTGCCGATAAACTTAATTTGCAGTGGGGGTTGAATAATTACATGCAACTACAGGCTAGATGATGCTCAGTAAACAGGATGGCAACAGAGGTAAATCGTTTTCGATGAGTACTGTTGGAGAACTGCAGTAAAGAGTGCCATCTTGGGAGTCTCCATAGCAACTGATATGCTACAGGTAGATGCTATTCTCTCTCCTACAATCGCAAAGGAAAACACAAAGAGTTTACTTGGACTTTAAACAAAACTGGTGTTTAAAATCAACACAGTAATGTTTCACCAGATATTCTTCCATGGATAGTTCAGATAACTAATCAAAGATTGTTGTGAAATGTTATTGGACAGGCCTAAGGAAGGTCCAACCAATACAAAAGGTTTGTACAAGGTGTAGATGGTAAGGATATTGCAAATTACGCCAAACACAGAGTTTGTTAAATAGTTTTACCGACCATAACTGTAGCTCAATCAAAGGCTGTTAATATTGGTCTCTAAACCGAATCTCAAGAAACAGAGAGCCGTGGACGATTACCTGGAAGGGTGCTGAATCGCGTATGAGGTAGCCAGGTAGCCCCCCAAACTGTGCCCCAGCAGGATCATGTTCTCCAGACCAACAGCCTGCCGCCACTGCTCAATGGAGTCCACAAACTGCTCCTCTGCCTTGGCAGCATCTGACGGGAAGCTAGGCCTCGAACTCCTGCCAAAGCCCAAAAGGTCAAAGGCGAAGACGGTCCGTGAGCGGCTCAGGGCGTCCAAGTTTCTGATCCACAGGCCTACTCCTCCCCAAAACCATGAACCATCACCAGGGGAGTCTTATGTCCTGGGCGTGGGAAAAAAAACCCAACAGGAACAGGAAGACATTCATCTTCTGTGAGCTGTCTCTTATTGTAAACTCTTGTAGTTTATGTTTTCATGCCTATTTCCTTCTTGTGAAGACTATTAAAAAAACCTCATTACCTTGTTCTGCAGATTTGGTAGTACCCTTGTTGGTAAGAGACAGAGTCCATATGCGGTCCTGGTTTGCGAGGGTCACAAACCTGGCCCATAAATCATTCTTAATACCTGTTGAGAGGAGCAACGAAGCAATAAACTGCATTTTCTAATCAATTCTCAGTGGTTGCATAATCAGCCAGCTTAGTATCCGTCAACACAGTCTTACAGGCAAGAATCTTAGACTCTGCAGTCTTCAACAGGGACATGGAGGTCGGACGCCAGGAGGGCCACCAGCTCCAGAGTGAACTTGACCTAATCAAAGTAAGTGGAAAGAGAAGCATGTAAAGAATGAGGAGATTGTAGATAGCAAAGGAAGCGTTCAGCACATGCTGAATGCAAAATATGAATGCGTACGGCACAAATCCGGGGGTTAGTCAATGCTATCACTATTTGCATAGTATCCACACACGCTTAGAAAGAGACAAGGGGGTGGAGGGAGTATTACAGAGAATCACATTTCAAAGCCACCACGCTTTAAACTCACATTCAAGTCACACACCCATAGCAACGACAAAGTAATATTTACAAAAGTCTTCTTGCCCCTTTACCTGTTTGCCTCTTTTTTATATTAAATACAATTCCAACGGGTAATATTGAAATTTTATGACATGCCAGCAAAAACTAACAGTTATGAGGTGGAAGACAAATGATTAATTGTTTGCAAAGTGTTTTACAAACAGCAATCTGAAAAGTGTGGTCATTACTCTGTTAGCCCCAAATAAAATCCAGTGAACAAACAGCAACATGAAGACCAAGGAGGATAAGAAAGCTTCGACTGACAGGCCATACATTGGCAACGTTAGTCAGATAAGCAACCAGGAGACTCTGGAGGAGGTGCAGTACTGATATGAACCATCAGTACTGCACTTTACAAAGTCCACTTTACAAAGCTTGCCAATAAATACATTCTAATACGTTACTACATTACAGCGAATCTGAGTATCTTCAGTCAGAGGCTTCTTCAGATTCACTGTAATGCACACCGCTACAAGAGGTCTTTCCCGCCAACTGCCATCGCCGTCTTCAGTAACTCTTTGAAGAATCTGAATTAATGAGCTTCAACACGTAACCTCCCTTTGGGATTAATAAAGTATGTTTTTAATTTGAAGAAGGCCACCGTTGTTAAAAGAAAGCCGTAAGAAGCTGGTCAAAATGATCTTCTTTTCCTACGTACTACTTTCACAGAAAGGGGAAAACACAACAACTGTGAGCAATGTTAAGGGTTTGAATGCTTCGCCAAAGGCAACATGCATGTTCCCATAGTCTGTTACTTCTTATTAGTATTTTATAACAGGCTTCATCTCACCTCTTTGTTTTAGTCTCCAATCTGAAACAAAAAGAATGATGAAACTGAACTGAGGTCATTCATTCATCTCCTCGATGAACCAAACTGTTGAACCCATTATCTTTTACCATATCTACGCTGCCTTTATCTCTACTTCAGTTTCCTAGCTTCTGATGTCAAGATAGAAAATTGGGGAAAGGGGAAAGTCAGCAAATAAGAGAAGGCCAGGTGATGACGTCAGACAGTAGAGGAATAAATCCGAGTCAAAGAGCTGTCACCTGTGCCACCAATAAACAGTGCAGATCTCTGAGTCACTGCAGATTAGTGTCAACAACCTCTGACCCCCGTTTATTCATCAAAAGCTACAGGCGTGCTTGTCAAATACGTTTGCTCTGTGTTAACTACCATTAATAATGGAACACCACCCACACATGGGCTCCACATTTATAATTTCTTGAACACAGCATCAGATCCCAGATGTTGTGTAACATCAGCATTTTTTTTCAGATGATGTAATGTTACATATACAGTAAAAGCTACATGAAACCCAGGAAAGTGCTCTATGTTTTAAATCCAAACTTGGAAATAGTTTCTACCACCGTGAGACGTCGCTCTTTTTACTCCTTAGTGACATCAACAGTTGTTTCGATGCACTAAGTTTCTTTTCCATTAGTTTACCTAACGTGAGGAATGACGTTAGGCGGAATGGTCCTGTTAAAGATGAGTTACTCACTCTGTCTCACAGTCGTTCTGGATCGGAACTGTTCCTGGACCAGGATCCATTGGCCGTCACATCCAGATCAAACTAAGTCACGGATGAGTTATCGTGCGTCTTGTATGAAATGACATTAGGAGCTGCCGCCTCGTTTGCCTGTGTACGTTTGTTTTGTAACCAGTGCATTCCTACGTCATCTGACCGGGTGCAAAGATCGTCTCTTACACCTGCGAGGCTTCGAGACATCGGATTGTATCTCGTATTTACTCGTGTCAAAAAGCGTAAATGCCGTTGCGGTTAAACATGAGTGTAGTTAAACACACAGTGTCTTTGTTTATCAATAACCCGTTCGGTTACAAAAAAAAAAGGGAAAATGAAAACAATATAAAAACAACAACTACATAGCATATTTTAGATAATGTTTTGCTGTTGTTTGTGTCAAAAAAAAAAGTAGACCAGAGGAGCATTTATATTAAAAGAGTGTATTTAATCTGTTAGCTCATTTAAAGCGCAGGCACACTAGAAATAACTCAACTAAATTGTATATTGAAATGATGTTGGAGTACGACATCATTGTTTTGTTTCCACCTCTTTGTTCTACGTAGCTCGACGATGTAGACTCTCGGATCGCTACGTCATCGCGTCCAAGCTATCGTGAGTGGCAAGTTGGAAACTTTGCTAGCCTTAACATTAATTAACTAATTTCTATAAATAGAAATGTGTGATTTAAGCCATGTGTTAATTGATATAATGATTGATATTGTATAAATACTGATGTTATTTACCGCTACTGATTACGAAAATCAAAACAAAACACACCCATAACGAAACACAATGTGGTTAAAATTTATTTAAATGTACCTTAGGTTTGCTATTCTGTTTTTCTAAAGCCTATTAATATAATAATACAAAATATATGGCAGATATATAACAGCAGCAAATGAAAGGTAGATGGAAGCATCATACAAAAGTAATAAATATAAACACAAAGAAAAAACACAGGAAGGACGATTTACATCTAGAGAAAAAAGAAATGCTGTTACTAAATATAGTATCATAAGAGTAAAAGATATGTCAAGTGTTGGAGATAAAATTACATGACAACATGCACCATCAAGTTTTGTTGGACTTTATATTACTTATAAATCTTTGCAATGTTTTGAAGTTCTGGTGACAGGCAACAATTCGACAAAACCGCCACTCACAATATGGCGGCTACGTCGACGTACTAGTCACACAGCCTAAAACGCTCCTTCCTCGTTATTACGAGTTACTCGGAATATATTTGTGTAACACCGGGGCCCCTTCCGGTTTGTGAGGACACGTCACTGATTGAAGAGAGGAAGAGGAGCTGCGCTAACCTTCGTCTAGATTTTTTTTTTAAAAATAGAAAAAAATCATGTCGAACTCAGTGGTGTCTGTTATTTCCCGGTTTCTGGAGGAGTACACCACCACGACGCCCAACAAGCTGAAAGTGGTGGACGCTTATCTGCTGTACATCCTGCTAACCGGAGCGATGCAGTTCCTCTACTGTCTCCTCGTTGGAACCTTTCCCTTCAACAGCTTTCTCTCGGGTTTCATCTCCTGCGTGGGCTCTTTTATTCTTGCAGGTAGTGGTTTGTGCAATATGTTTTTTTTTTTTTTGTAAACATTTGGCGGAATATACAACACTTCCGCTTATAATTTTCAGGTATTGTCGTGGCCTCTGTGCATGCTAACTGGCTAACATAGCTAAAACAAACTGCCAACTGTTTTTTGTGTTCAAATTAAGCTATTTTCGATTTGGAAAGAGAATACAGAGAAATTTTTGCGTACAAATAACCACATTTTATTATTATTTTTTTTTTTTCCTTGCTATACTTATATAGCAAGGTGTATCCTGTATATTAAATTAGTACATCAAAATAGTACTTTACACCTACAATGTTAGCTTGTTAGACAAGCTTCTGGACACCCTATAATTAAGTCCAGAGGCCTCTGGACTACACTTGTACTACTACACTAAAATACTACATTTATTCACCCATTTGTACATAACATTTATGGCGGTTGGTGAAGTTGTAGCCACAACTGCAGTTTAGCTTGTCCCCAAAAGACTAACAGAAGGAAGGAAGCCACACAACCAACAGGAATAGGTGGAGAAATGTCTCGTCCAAAGACAAAACTGAGATGGACAACAAAACCACCAGTTGCAGGACGAACTCCTGTCACCCCTAATTGAAATGAAAGATGAATGAAAATATCCCTCATTGTCCCAAGAGTAGCAAAATTCTGCAAAACTGACATCATATTAAATGTACGTCCATGTCGAACAGCGAGAAAATGAAAGTGGGTTCTCAGACATGTTAACATTTCAGGCCTCATGTTCAAAGTTCATTCCACAGACTATACATGTAGGTGCAGATCTCAGTGATCTACTGGGAGTGAGTGCAGAGTTAAAAAAAAAAATCATGGCTGTAGAGACGTTTCGAGCCATTTAGAGATTTCAAATAAACAACAAAATTGAAAATAAACTCCGAAAAACAAACTCGGTAGGTTTAAAGAAACCACTATACACGTGACTAACGGGGTCTCGCTGCAGTGTGCCAATTTAAAATATGATCCAACTTCAATATGCCAATCTGTGACACCCCAATACCAACACAAAGACCGAAAATGATGAAATGGGGGCAAGGATAACCTTTTTAACACGACTGAGTAAAAGAAATCCTTTTGGTCCTTAATTGGAAAAAGTTAGATGACACGACAGCATTTTTTTGTTGGTTAAAGTTTAAACCACTGGTCAGAATCATTTGTTTTCTGGACTACGGTCAGAATGGTGCAGACTTCCAATATATATGACTCAAGTGCTGTGCACATCTTAACGTCTTCTATAAAACTTAAAAAGGCTTGAAAAGGAGCACTGACATGACATTTTAGTTGTAGGTAAGCTTTATTTTTCTTTTTCTTTTTTTAGTCCCACAGCAGTAAATTGCTGCACTTCTTAAATGTTTGATGCAACTATATTCTAGCAAAAGCAGAAAAAGCAGAACCAATAATGAGGGACACCAAATGAAAGGGTAACTTTTGAAGATCGTCACCCGTCTTAATTGTAAAAGTTAAACTGTAAAACAAAAAGATTTAGGCCGTGGCAGTTTTGATCCTGCAATCCTAACTGTGCCTTTCAAACCAGAATTGGAAACTCGAGGGTTATTCCTAAACTTTTTTGTCATTTAAAGTAAATGGTAAAGAAATATACCCAATACTTTTTTGCACAATACTAAAACAGTGTCTTATATTATTGCAGCATAAGCCTGAAATAATAGGCTCATGTTCAGGTTCATGTACTCCTGCTGCCCAACGAGCCGACCGAGCAGGTTGCTGCTGAAGTGGCCCCTTGACACAGTTTATCTATCCTTCCCCTGTGTGTTTGTGTTCTGGCCTGCAGAAAGGGTACCAAAATAGTTGAGCAAAACTGGCAGCAAGAATAATTTTTCCTCTCTCTGGGAATTCCACTGAGAAGCGTAGAACCTGCACCGAATCTGCAGCTGGCGGTGAAGCCGAGCTCAGTCGAGACGGAGAGCGGAAGGGCGACCAGTGCTGCAAGCTGCAGTTGAAGATGGAGCGGACTGTGTCTTTAAGAGCAAGAAACATCTGGAAATAGTTGTCGATTTCCCAATCACTTTTTATTCCGATGGACACGGTTGCTTACTTTTTCCAAGTTGCGCAGTGGTTCAAAAACTGATCTACAACGGCTGTTGAATGGCGAAACTAATATAAGTGTAAACTGGAGAAATTATCTCAAAATTAAATATGATTTTCTTTTTTTTTTTTTTCCTCCCCCCCTCCCAGTGTGTCTTCGCATCCAGATCAACCCTCAGAACAAAGGGGATTTCCTGTCCATTTCTCCGGAGAGAGCCTTCGCCGACTTCCTGTTCGCTCACACCGTCCTGCATCTCGTCGTGATGAACTTCATCGGCTGAAACGAACGAGGCTCTAATTCGCGTTACCCCTTCTTGAAGGTGTTTATTTCAGACATTTAATAAAACGTAAAGCATTAAGAAGTAACTGTTTTCAGAATCTCCTTAGATTTTGTAACTTGGCATGATAAAAAGTTTCCAGCCATCATTGGCAATTTATTTCTCCACTGTCACAGAAACGCATTTTATTTTGCTTGGGGGAAAGAAAAAAAAAAAAAAAATATATATATATATATATTTTTTTTTTTAACTTGCCAACAGCAAATATCACATTTCTTATCTCCAAATCAACTAACTCGAGCTCTTAATTTATTTTTCCTCCCCACAGATCTCTAAAGAAGTAATCAAATCTCTGAAACACCACATCGGTTTTTCAGGACGACAACATCCCGGCATCGACACCGAGCTACATGCTACGTCTTGACAGTTGATGCAGTACAATTTTCCTAAAGCAACGATTTTGTTATGTTGACATTTGTAAAGCGTTCCCTTTTTGCACTGACATAAATAAAGCAAGTGTAACGGTGGCCTTGTCTCTTTGAATCATCAGTCGAAGTTATTCAAGTGGAAATTAATGTGCAGTCCACAAAAGAGAATTTGGGGCCGAGAGAAGAAACTCTCTGTCCTTGGTGTTGTTTTGTTCTTTAACGTAGCTGAGTAAATGTTGCATAAATAACAATGATAAAAGATGTCTATGTAGGTAGATGTCTCCAAAGTTTAATTGTATTTTTTTCTGTGTTTTAAAAAAAAAAATCAACTCACCGCAGGTTCTCTAAAGCAATCAAATCTGAGGCGGCTGTGGATGGAGGCTGATTAACCGCTTATGTGCTGATTTGGCCATTTGTTCTGAATATCGATAATCTGTAACAGCTCAACTTGGCTTTCTTATAAAGATTACAGAATTATATTTTGTTTTTTTGAAAACTTTAATTTCGGTGTCATTTAACCAAATTAACTGAACCATTCTCATCCATTTACATTCAGGGGTTGCTCTTATTTTAGTTAAACACTTATTTTTCTTTTATCTCTTACGCCGTCTAGCCTGATATGCCCCCACCCCCACCCCATGCAAACAAAGCTAAGAAAAAAAAATTAAAAAATCCATGTCTGGTTGTAGCGTGAATTTATACAGGTACATCTCAAAAAGTTTGAATATTTTTAAAGATTTCAGTATTTTTATCTGTAAGCCGTAATCAACAAAATTACAACAAGTAAGGCTTGAAATATTAGACTGTAATAAATGTGTTTCACTTTAAGTTAAAAAATAATCATTCTGTAGATTTTTTTTGACTATCAATTTCTTTCAAATGTACTTGTATTTCTACTATCACAACTGTCATGAAGTTGTAAGACAACTTACTTTCTTACAGTTTCGAAAAGTTGATCAAAACCAGCAAATTCAAATAATCCCCAGGTTTTACTGCCAACCTTTATGGATTTCCCACTAAATCCACAGAAAGTGGGTCTTAGTTTTTCAAACCAGTTTGAAAACACAGAATGATTGATAGTGCTGGAAATCCTTACGGTCGAGACTCGTCTATTTTTTTAACCTCTAACTGAATTTTCTACAGAAATGTTCGGTAAAAAGTTGCCATTTGCGGCACAAAAAATCGCTACATTGCTCCATGGGCTTGCTTTGTCGAACTTTGTGACAGGGAGTCAAACTTGTTCGCTAAGGGACAAATCGTTTTTGGTGATGTGTTGTGATTTAAATTGAAGCGTTTGGTCATGACGACTATATTTGGATAGGAAATGGAGATGACAGCAGCACTTTGTCTGGGTGTGTTGCCGGGGGAATTGGTACGCTTCGTAAAATATGAGCATGAGGAACATCGGCCGCATTTCAAGGCAGCAGCCTTGAAGTCAAAAAAGTTGGACACAAATGGGCCTTGCAAACGAACAATTAGCCTTAGCACGCTGTCAAATGTTGCGTTACGGACAACAAAATGATGTTTTGATGTGGCCTTTGCTGAGATCTAAGCTCAGGTCTTAAAAGGTGTGTGGGTGTGTGTGCGTTTGTTTCTAATACCTTGTGGGGACCATTTTCCTGACACATGCTACGTTGTGGGGACCCACTGCAATGTGGGGACTGAAGCCTGGTCCCATAATGGGAAACGTTGTTTTTGGGTCAGGGGTCAGATTTAGGGCTAAAGTGTGAATTGAGTTTTGGTTAGGGTTAGGTATGTAATGGTTAGGATAAGGGTAAGGCTGTAGAAATGAATGGAAATCAATGGAAAGTCCCTGCAAAGGTAGCCGCGCAAACGTGTGTGTGTGAGGAGGCGGACAACAAACCTGCCAGGAGGAATGGGCCAGAATTGCAGCAAACTATTGAAGGAAGCTCCAGGAAGGTCACTAAGAAAAGGTAAGCAAACTGGGTTTTGATCAAGTTAATTAGAATTTCACCAAAGAATTCATGAATGCCAGCTGATCTATAACAGAACAAGTTTATTTTGATGTCAGACAAGTGAGGAAAATGTAGTTTACGTATTTAGTTTTAGGCGTATGCAGTAAACATGTTGAATAGCCCTCTTATTGATCTGCATATGGTTTTTTGTTAAGTGGTCACACAACTTAGGGAGATGTTAAGTCAACGTTTTGAATTTCCCACTGTGAACTCCCATCCCCACCAGGATGACGGAAATTGAAGTCAAGCAGCTGGAATGACGTTCCGGCACGACGAGCGTGCCGCTTCAAAATAAAACATTTAAGGAATTCCAGCTTTCCACGAATCCTGCTTTTGACGGACGACCAAGAGCGGCTCTTGTCACGCAGTTGCTTCTGTGACTTTTAACACGTTGCTCTCTTTCTCCAATTATTCCTCTCTTTCGTTCATTCCACTGCCATCTGAACACTTCCCTTTCTGTCCATTTGGCACCTATGTGGTTAACATCTGGAACATCTGGATCCAGCTTTTGGTCACATGACCAGCAGGGAGGGGAGAAGAGATTCACACTGTGGAACCCAGATCCCAAAGCGTTTTGCGCTGGGTGGCGAGTCCGCTTGACAAACTCCAAAAGTGAAGTCAAAACATGTCGCAGCTCTCCACGATCACCCTTTTCTTGTTACCATGGATTCCAGGTACGAGTGCTGAGGTCAGAAAAAAAATAATACACCCCATTTTCAGCCGTTTAACACAAAGGATGATTAATGCCTCTGCTGTTGCCTCCTCACTTTATTATTGTGCACTTAGCAAACAGTAGCGCTTTGTCATAAGATACTTCGCTTCGCTTCACTTTATCATTTTATTCCAGTTCTACATTAATCACTTGGGGGGGGGAGACTGGCTTGAAAGTTGTTGAAGCTGCTGTTTTCTGCTGCAAGGCACCGAGAGATTTAATGTTTTTCTACGTCTTTCAAGCTCTCACAGTGTCTGGCTGCAGGCGGTGGGTATGCTTGAGGTTGGTTTTTGGTAGCCCTTTAATCCTGTGAATTACAGGGAGGATAATCCGTTTTCAGAATAACAAGTAAAGGAAGTTTAAAAAAAGAATAAAATAAAATAAAATAAGAGAAGAAGAAAGAAGGAACAGACTCCTGTGCCACAAAGGAAACCCTTACAACAAAAATGGTCAAGGCCACTTTCCCTATTCCATGCAGCAGATTAAAAAAAAAGTCCTCCCTCAAGAAATAACTTTCCTGTTCCAGCGCAGCCTGTTCTGAAGATTAAAACTTGTGCTCGGCATTCATCACATCCCCTTTCTGTCAGCCTTTCTCTGTAAGGTTACCACGGAGGAAGAGTTTGCCGTCCTGGAGGGGGGCTCCCTCACCATCCCCTGCCACTACGAACCCCAGTACGCCAGCTATGTGAAATACTGGTGCCAGGGGAGGACCAGGGAGTTCTGCACGTCGCTGGCTCGAACCGACGACCACCACCTGGTCGATCCGGCCGAGAAGAAGGTGAGCATTTTCGACGACCCGGTCCAGCTGGTGTTCACCGTCACCATGAAGGACCTGAAGGAGGGCGAGTCGGGGTGGTACATCTGCGGCGTGGAGATAGGTGGCGTGTGGAAAGCCGACGACACCGCTTTCACGAACGTCAAAGTGGTTCACGGTGAGCAGTGGAGGGGCTTTTAACCTGTGGTCACAGCCCCAATCGGCTTTTTGAAGCACAAAAAATGGGACGCCATTCATCGCTTAATTTACTTCAGTAATTCAGTTCAAAATGGGGAACTTGTGTTCATAAATTAGGTGCAGCAAGAGGGAAATTATTCATGTTTCTCTTACTTTAATGACTCACAGTGAATAAAAAAAAATAAAAAAAAACCCAGGTGCTCAACAAATGTAAGGTTACATAAAGCAAATCAAATTTAAATAAACATGTATACTAATTACTAAATGTAGACATGTCATAGCAAACGTAAGCATGAGGTGGATTGACATTTGCCTGGTAGACAGTCACTGACACCCTCCACAAAAAGGGTAAGCCACAAAAAACAACTATGTTTCTTATATGCTATAAGAAAACATATAAATAGGAAATTGAGTGAAAGGAAAGAATCCCTGGTAAACTGTTGTCAAAAATGTACCTTACACACCCTCTGGTCTTCTTTCCACCAAGGAGGCATGTGTGTTCCACGAATGCTGGTTGATGCATATTTTACACATATTCTGAATTCCACAGGAAGCACTTTGCTGCTATTCTGCAGTTGTAGTCACGCCCAGATATGCCAACTAATTACAAATATCCAAAGCTATAGTTAATGCTATGTGTTAAAATACACATTTTATATTTAACTTAGCACCTGCTTCAAAACAAACTACATGCATGCATAATTTTATATCCGTAAATGAAATAATATACAAAGGGTTTGAGCAACTCCTGTACCGGAGAGGTCTGAGTATTTTCAGGTGAAAATAAATGTTGCGTTTCATTCAGAGTTTGTTGGATGAGTGCAGAGGCACATAATCCGTCTTGC
Source organism: Poeciliopsis retropinna (assembly GCA_010277075.1). Taxonomy (NCBI): domain Eukaryota; kingdom Metazoa; phylum Chordata; class Actinopteri; order Cyprinodontiformes; family Poeciliidae; genus Poeciliopsis; species Poeciliopsis retropinna. The sequence goes on from VMRM01000022.1 coordinate 12,019,627, forward strand.
TTGAAGTCCAGTGGAAAGTTTCCACAGTCGGTGATGATTTGTGGAGCCACCTAATTTTGCTCACTGTGTTTTATCAAGTCCCAATCAGCACAGACATCTGCCAGGACATTTGAGATCACATTTTGCTTCCTTCTGCTGAGAAGCTTTATGGGGATATTGATTTAATCTTCCAGCAGGACTTGGCCCTGGCTCGCACTGCAAAGAATACCAAAGGCCCGTTTAATGACTATGGCAGCACCGTGTTTGACTGGTGAGAAAACTGGTTTGGCTTGAAGTCTATAGAAAATCTGTGGACACATTGTCAAAAGAAAGACTGCAGACACCACATCAAACAATGAAGATGGCCTGAAGGCAACTTTCAAAGCAACCTGTGCTCCAGAACTGCAGGCCGATGCTGATGCAGTCATTAACGCGAAAGGAGCTCAGAACAAGTATTGACTGGATATACTTTACAGTATACAGACTGCATTTTCTTTGATTTGGAAAATTACATTTCATTGGTCTTACGTAATAGTTCAAAACTATTGCAGACCACATTTTGGATTTTTATTAGTTATAAGCCATAATATAAGCATCAAATAAACATTTAAAACACAAAATGAAGACCACATGGCACACAAGTTTGACTTTTTGAGCCAAATTACCGAAATAAATCAGCTGTTTTTTTTTTAGTAGTACTACTGTTATTTTTATTCTTGTTGCTAATGTCATGCAACTAAGGGCACTTTATTTTTATGTATTTAGTTTTTCTTCTCTATATTATACCATGGTTTTTTTCCATTTATGAACCATATCAACTAAGACACTCCACACTACGACTACCTAAAGAATTCCTCTTATTATTTTTTTTCACACATTTTCTTTTTGTTTCTGCTCACCGTGTCTTCATGCCTTTATTTGACTTTAAATAGACTTTTCTATGACACACTAATTTATTTAGACACCTGCATTAACGACACACTGTCCTGATGATTCCTGCAGGCATGGCAGCTGTGAACAGCAGGATGAGTGGAGCAGAGGGAAGCGCCGTCACAATCGAATGCCTCTACAGTGAGAGATACAGGCATTTGACTTTTTCTTTTGTCCCAAATGCCATCGGGCCGATTTCGTGCGAGGCCTAAACTCACAAAAGCACCGCCGATAACATTTCGCAATTCTCATTTGACGACCAGAAATCTCTTCACTCGTGTGAGTACACGGTGTGAAGATCAGCTTTCAGTGACTCCCCTGTGTCTGCCTGCCAACAGAGGAAGCGAGAAGAAATGGTGTCGGAGTGGCGACTGGAGATCCTGCCTGTCGGCAGGTTCTGACGGGAGCTACGAAGACTCCTCCATGGCCATCAGAGATGACAGAACTGGGGCTTTCACTGTAACCTTCAAGAAGCTGCAGATGAAAGACACGGCGTGGTACTGGTGTTCTGCGGGGCAGCAGAAGACGGCCGTGCACGTGCTGGTCACACCCCAACCCACCACCGGTAGGTAGGCGTTCAAAAAAAAGAAAAAAAACCCCTACGACATCCGCTTTCCTTGGAAATCACTGAGTTTAATAGTTTAATGCATATTTCAACATGTAATTCCATATGATAAATCATGAGAAAAGAGAAGCTTTCGTTGCAGTGCTTCTCCAAATCATTATACTTTTTCTACATTTTGCCATAAGTATGGCTACAAATGTTACTCTACAAAGGGAGGGGGAAAAAAATTCTTTGACAAAATTCTTCTTGCAACTGAAGCTCAAACTAATCTGAAAAAGCGTAATTAAATTTCAGTGTAAAACCAGGTTTTTTTTTTCTCCCTGTGAAGGCCTCAGGGATTTTTTAGAGAACATTAACTACCAAGCAGTGTAACGGACACAAAGGAACAGAGCAAATAGGTCAGGGAGACAGTTGTGAGAGATTTTGAGGCATGCTACTGCTTTGAACACAGTTCAAGGTGTCATCTGAAAATACAGTACGGCACAAATGCGTGACCAATCAGCCTGTCGGTTTTGGTGGACAGCCAAAACCGACAGGCTGGACCTACTCTTCTGGTTTGCATCCAAAATGCTATATATCACCCATGCTCGGCTCCCTGAACATGCCATCAACCTGCCGGTGTGCAGGAAAAGGGGGGAAGTTAGACAGAGTTGATGGCAAAATAGCAAAACAAAGTACAGACCAACGCAGGAAAATAGCCGGTGAAAGGCAGCAGGGCCACAAACATAAAAATAAAGCCAGACCTTTAAGTCCAGGGCTACATCCAACTGGTGATCTGTGGCAAGCCTTTAAAACTAATCCTCACGGACATCCTGCATCCAATGTGGCTGATCTAGAACAATGAGCAAGAACTTGAGTTTGTAAATGTGGAAGACGACAGAAAGATGACAAGAGACGAATCCCAAGATAAGTGAAACAGGAACCAGAGTTAAGGGAGCTTCAACCAACAACTAAAGGTAAAAGGACACCTTCCTTTTCACATTTTTGTTGGCAAAAAGTGTTGGGAGGCCATCTTACCTTTTCCTTCCACTTGGTGGTTCTCCTCAACATAGAATCCATCACTTAAAATTCTAGTAAAATTAATTGACGTTGCTGCTAATAATGTGGCACGATGGGAAAATGTTATACGCCGTGTTTAAGTGGTTTTGGTAATCACCTTAGAGTAAAAAAAATAAAGAAAATAAACAGAAGGAATGGCTTTATGGGTTCAACTTGGGCAATAGTTTGGTAGCTATCTAGTTTACGCAAATCTACATGAACGAAATAGTAAGTCTCTAGCGACATTATCATTTTTCTGACTTTAATTCCAATAGTAATAAAACTGAACCGTTGACTAAAAAGTTATTTTCATGAGAGGCAAAACTGAAGAAAGCACAAACAAAGCTTAATTCATGTCTTTATTGGTTTGCAGCACAAACGCTCTTTCCCAAACTAGAGAGAGGCTAAATAAGAGTCTACCCCGAGGCCTTCATGGTGTCTAGGGAATACTTGCTGCTGAAGGGAAGAAAATGAAAAACGCTTCGCTGTCATGTTTGAATCAGGTTTTGCGTTTGTCAGGTTTGAACTGTTCTGTTCTTGCAATCAATGAATCCTTTCAGCTCTCGAGTCGCTAAAGCGGAGCCGTGTGGCTAGCCGGATACGTCTATAGATTTTTACATGTTGCTTCTGAGGTCTCTAAAAGTCCCCCGATTATTGTCGTTTATTGTGTTTGAGAACAGAACAGCTGACATGAGAGAACAAAAGTGGATCTGCTGCAGAGTTATTGTCAAAAACCTTTGCAAGGAGAAAACGGGGATTGCAAAGAAGAAGGCCTGCTAGCTCAAGCTAGTTTCTCTGCCTTACATATAAAGTCGAAGCTCATAGACAAAAACTCTCAGAAGTGCTAATAAATAGTTCATACCAACAATATTATCTACATTTCTTTTGTGCGGGAGCCATACTGGGTAAGTCTGAGTTACTGGGAAACCTTTGATTTTCGCAGTCAGAATTCCAACTCAGGAGACCTTTTTATTTTATAATCGGCAGTGCTTTGAATTAGAGCCGCCGGTGCAAAGGTAATGCGTCTCGAAAGTCAGATTAGAGAGATAAAGGCGAGGATAATCCGTTGTTCTCGCTTGTTGAAAGTTTTATTATACAAAAGAACAGTCAGAAATGCCCTTGAAGTCAGAATTTCAGCTGGAGACGTTGTAGGTATAAACTCGTTGTGAACTTGAACGCAACTTCCGTTACTTTCTTTAGCTTGATACAAAATACAATTAAAAGATGGGCGTTGTGGTTGGATTTCCAGCTCCAGTTTGGAACCCAGTAGGAAATCTCAGCTGTCTTCCTACTTTTCCTACCATTCATTCTAACTTTGTTAATTTTTAAACTGCATGCTGTCTATTACAGCATACAGTTTATTTCCTATTACAATAAGCGATGTGTTTAGTAGCAAGTGGATTTAAATGTCTTGTATCTTAGCTTTTCCCCAATGGTTTGTATTCATACTTCTCTAGCTATGATTTTTAAATTAAATTATTCCTTTTCGCTAATTGAAACAAAGACGATTGACTAAATACAACTAATACCTTTGGCAACAAAAGTTGGACAAGCTGTAAGTCGGTAACTATGAAGACCCAACGGGCTGCTTCGGCGTAGTCTGGAATTGGAAATCTCTGTACGCCGCAGTTTCGTCGACACGCATGTTTGTCGGCTGAAATTTCAAAATGACATTCATGTCATCAATAAAACAACATCAATAATGAAGAAAAAGCGTCTCTCTCTCTTTCTCTCTCCACCCTTCTTCCTGTCCATCCGCTGTTCAGTAAAGACCACAAGCGACACAGAAACCTTCAAAAATAACGAGGAGAAGATAATTCACTCGAACTTCTTATTATTTTTGGAACTGTTGCTACTAATGTCCATTTTGTAGCCATTAAAACGTAAAGAAGCTGCTCTTAGCATCAATATGTCATCATGCTGTGCAGCAGGAGCATCTGCTGCAACATATGGATTTTTTCATAACACCTGTCAAGAATATTGATGCCATACATCGAGTTTCTATTGCGCAACAAACTCTTGTGCTTGGCACACTACTTCAATTTTCCTTTTTCAATTTCTTCTTCTTCTTTTTTTACCTGAAATATATCTGTCTAATGCCGCATTGTCTCTTGCAGTTCCACCAGCGTCGAGCCAGTCCTTTCCAGACTTGCCTCCAGCCAAACCCATCACCAGGGAGACCTGGAGCAGCCACAGGTAGAAGCTTAGAACCGCTGATTTGTGCTGCGCCTTCAGTTTCAGAATCAACGTGGATTGCCTCAGCAGGCTGTGTATCTGTTTTCTTTTGTTTGTTTTTAGTCCCATGTTGGCATCTGTGGTGGTCTGCTCATCTGTCATTTTCCTGGCTGTCGTGGCCATATTGGCTGTAAAGTTCTGGAGGCTGCACAGTAAGGCAACTCGTTCCCTTAAATGCAATTCCAATGCAACTGCGTGCGATGATTTCGTCAGGCGCAGTTCGGTAATTATTACTTAAAATACTCTCGCTGTTCACTTCCAGGCCGGGTTCCAAGAGACGTGGAGGAGATTAGGGCGAAATTCAGCGTAAGCTCCTTCTAAACAGGGTTCTCCCTGCTGATACAAAAAAAAAACTGTTTTGTGCTTGTGATTTATATGATACTGTTTTGTAATGTCTCCTGCAGGGCTGCGCAAGAGAAGAAGGTGACTTTCAAAACGCAGCAGTGCTTTTTCTTAACAAGGATTCCCAAGATGTGCGCGTGTACTGATATCTGACGATCTGCGAAGTCTATTGTTACTTTCACAAACTGAATGTAATGTTGTTGTTTTTTTATTTCCGTCCACTTGTCAGAGCATGCACCCCCTCGATGTCATAGTTTTGCCTTTTGCATTGTGCTCCATGGTACACGTTCATCATGTGCTGCTTTCTGCATTTCAGCTTTTACAAATTTGCACCGCTTTCACACATGGTTTCCAAAAGACACAGATGATGTTCACGTTTGGTTCAAATCTGCCTTTTGTACTCAACAAATTGCTCATCTATGCAATCAATTCTGTCCGAAACTGATTCAGGAAGTTCAGAGGGTAATTTAGCAATTTTATTACCATTTTTAGCTTATTTAAGGGGAATCCTGTGATCATAATGGTGATATAAAACATATTTTGCCTGTTTTCTCTGGTGTTTGGAGTATTATATTTTTGGTGTTGAGCCTTGTGGCTTTGCTCCATGTCAGGACTTTGGCTGGTCCACTTCAAAGTATTCAAATTACTTCCAGTGAACAGGAACACATTGCTGAGCTCAGAAGATTCAAAAGCTTTCCCTCCCTGCAGTCAGTGACACTGGTTCCAGTAGCCTCAGCAGTTTAGGAGCAAAGTTATCTTTCTCGGAGAAATGATCTTCCATGAAAGGTAAAAAAAAAAATTGGACCAGAGGGTTGTTAAGCAGGAGAATAATCCCAAAGAAAAGACACAATAAGGGCCATGGGAACCTCTGAGAGAGAAAGGGTCACAGCTGCCCAACCTATGCAAATGAGATCCTAACATTATTTGAAACTCTGCATTTGTAACCATTGCTGGTTACAAATTGATCAGCCCTCTCCGTACCGACTTTATGATCAAGCCAAAAGCAAAAAGGAGCGGCAAGAGTTAGTCCGGTTCATTACATAAAATTTCTTTTGCATCATGCAAACGACCTGGAGTGTGTGAGATTTTTATTTATTAAGGCCGCGCCTGAAGGATGCATAATGCTACCAGGTCAGCCCCCCCTAGCACAGCCCTGCAGTGCGAGCCTTTTGTTCCACCCGGGATGATCTCGTTTCATATTATTACGAGGTTTGTTTAGCGCACACGCATCTGGACGCTTCATCGACCCAGTGGTTTTGCTTGGGGGGGGGGGGGGGTTCTACCCAATTCAACCCAATGATTCTATATGCTGCATCATTTATCAGCAAGGAGCTGGTTGGTGTTTTAGAGCTCCCCTGCCCTTTCCTCCTATAAAATATATATTTTGCTAAATAAAAATGTGCATATTTGCTGTTAAGAGTGTTTTTGTCATTCAGCGCCACGTATTGAGCACAGGAAGGCGATCATATTTCAACAGAAAGAGGCGAGCATGAAAATAAACTAATAAACCAATAAACACTGCAAAGACTTTTTTTTTTTCTACTGTTGTGGGAATTTTATCTTTTCGTTGTTATTGCATCCTCATTAAATGGACAAATAGCACCAGTTATGATGCTGGGAAAGTTAATGAATCCTTAGACACTGATGACAAATGGCCAAATGCAGAGTTTAGTTTTTTTATCTCAAAATGAGGAAGTCGCTGCAGGAGAAAAAAAAAAATAAAAAACACCTAAAAGGAATAAATATATATATATATATATATATATATATATATATATATATATATATATATATTATATATATATATATATATATATATAATATATATATATATATATATATATATATAGTTTAAACCGAAGTGAATGAGTCGAGGCCATTTGTCTCCCTGTCGTTAACAAGAAAGCAAGAATTCATTCAATAAAAAAAAAAAACATAAGTAGCATGACCAATTAAACAAACGCAGGCACGACAAAAATAGTAGCAGATAATAGGAAAAGTTCCCTTGAGACGGACTCGTTTTCAGGAGGAAGGACAAAAAAAAAAGAAATACACCCAAGCTACAAAAAGAGAAAAGAATCCTCCCTCCTCTTTATGCTTGAAGTGCCTTGTTCTCATTACCGACCGCAAACAACATGTTGGAATAGTAAATTGAACAGGCTAATGAGATTGTCAAAGGAGCCGTGGAGCAAAGGCTGCACTCGATCCCGACCAACGCAAATCAATATTTAGCTCCTCTTTTGAAAAATAATAAAAAAAACCCAAATGCAAATAATGAATATTGCTTGACGGCGTGTGCATGGACATTGCCTTGAAGAAGCATTCGTATCTGTTTGACCTCTGCGTATTATGCTACGTTATTACTGGAAGCTTTGCTAGAACTCATAAGGAAGTGATTAGCTGTTACGGAGAAACGTAGGCTGTCTGGTTTTCAAACTAGCTTAAAAACGTCACGCGTAAAACATGACGTACATTTCTACTCAAGTCTCCTGGGTCAGTACTTGGTAGTTAGGAATCTAGCAGCTCAGTCAGTTAAACCTTTATTTAACCAGGCGAAACATTAAGAACATTTCCTTATTTAAAGCGTTAGCTTGAAAGCTGAACGAGAAACTACGGGGAAGAGGACAACAAAATCTACAGACAAACACATGGTGAGCGTTGGGTTCAGTCTGCTGGATGGCCTTTAGTTTGTGTTTAAAAGCAGGAAATTGAATCCAGCTGTCAAGATGAAGTGCATTTTGGTCAAAGTTTCAAAGCAGTAAAACATTAAAAAAAAAACAGAAGACTTTTTTAGGAGGCAAAAATGAGAATGATGTGAGAATGAAGTTGTATAAATTTTCTTTTCATGTATTTATTATTGTTTTTCTTCTTTGGTTATTAGTGTGGCTTACATTGATTCCAAATAATGTATAGGAATGACCTGCTGCTGCTACATGTCAATCATCGGAAAGGCACGGGAGGGCCAGTGCCCCTCATCTCCCCCCTTCTGCCTCCACCCCTGCACAGGAGGACTCTCTTGTATTTAGAGGTAACAGAGTGAAGGGGGCTGAACATCTACATGTTTTTTATTTGTGAAAGAAAAAAAAAAGCGGAAAACATGTACCCATCCCCAGGGATACGGATAGTCTCGCAAAACCGTCGCGTACGTTCACGCCGATGTCTGCTGTGAATGCAATGTAAGAGAAAAAAAACAACTTTTTTTTTCTTTTTGCAAGCATTTTAGTATTTTGACACTTTTTGTTTGCGAATAATTTGCTGTTTAGGCCAAAAAACAAACAAACAAACAAACAAAAAACCCCGGGAGATGGCAGCTGGCAATGTTCGGAGTCGGCCAACAACAACAGCGCCAGGCTGTTAATGCAGAGCTCTTGTGCATCTGTCAGAACAAAGGTCAGCCAGGCCTTGTGCTGCTGCAGCCACCTGAGGGATTCTGGGGCTTCAAGAGTTCAGCAAATAAGGCGAGCTGGGGATTCTGCGACTACATGTTCAGATGAATATTACAGAGTCAGGTAACTGTCTCTCACTCGGAACTTGGGCTGATTTTGCTATAAGACGTCTGGTTGAATTGGAATCACAAGGTTTCGTAAATGAGAGGAGCTAAAATCTGACGAAACGGGAGCTCTCTCTCTATTGTCTTGTACAATATTTCTTGTTGTTGTCTTTTAGTCTGTATTTCAGTCAAATCTTTCGCTTTCCCCGCCTGTTTTGCGATTGTGACAGCCTCCCAGGGAGCAGCTGTAATTTCACACGAGTCAAGGTCTCTCTCCTGAGTCACTGGAAGCGTGGTAGTTTTTTTTTTTTTTAATAGGATTTGTCATTTTCAATTAAATTCAATTAATTGCTGCGCCGCTCATCGCAGTGTCACAATTTGGCTCCCACGGCTACGAAACATTCAGCGAATCGCACTGCTACATTATTGAGCGTTAATGTGTCTCTATTGTAATTTGGGTTTCATTCTCTCTCTCTCTCTCTCTCTCTCTCTCCGGCGTTAGAGAAGCCCCATCATTAATCTTGATGCCTTTTCAAGCTGAAGCGGTTCCGCCACTAGATGGAGGTCAACGCTGCATGAAATGCGTTCCTCCCATTGCGCGCTGTTGACGGCGGGCGCCTATTCATGCACAAAAGGAGCGTTTCTTTTTGTTTTCCTATTCAGACCGGCACATAAAGCGGAAGAAAAGCAGGGAGGCTGTTGCCTCCCCTCCCCCCCCCCACGTCTGTGAGGCAAACCGCAGCGTCTCAACATTCAAACACTCGTGTTTGTTTTCCATTCGCTCCACGTCGGGTTTATGTCCACATACATAATAAATTGCGTTGCATTTTTCTCTTTTTTTTTTCCTGTTCGCAGGCAGCAATAATCAAGGCGTCTTTCGCTTGTTCGGTATAATGGCCCGTCCGATAATAGGGGCATCATTTTTGAAATTCCAAAAGGCCAGGGCAGACGGATCAAGACTTTTCTTTCTGTGTTTGTTTGCTTTCTTCTGTGCCGCTGTTAGCATGGAGGCCAAGCATATGCACACAACAACAGAACCTCTTGTCCGAGCGGACGGAGCAACAAGATTGCCTCTCAGAAAACATAAAAATAAAAAAAAACTTTGTCGCCGTGAGACGACCCAAATGAAGCATTTATAAGAACACTTGGTTACAGCGCCGGCATGTTTAAGTCATCTCTGGGCTTTTCATTTCTCAAGCGCGCTTTGGCAATTTACACTCACGTGCTCAAATGCTTTTCGGTTTATGTCGGAAACACTCGTCGAACGTCGGAAAGCCCGCAGAAACGGGGCTTTACGCGAACATCTGGAAACATGGGGAGAAGGGTGGGGGAAAAGAAGTCAAGAGAAGCTTGAATGTACAGTCATGAATATATTTTTCCTGGGGGTTTTATGCGGTCGACACTCAGTGGAGGAAAGGGGATGTCGTTTTCTATTTCTTTTTCTTTTCATACGTGTTTAAAATGTTGAAAAGAGCGGCCTGCCTTCTTATCCAGTCCTCCAAGGCAAAATAGTTTCGAGTACTTTGTAATGCGCCTCCATCCAACTTCACAAGTCCAGTGAATGGAAATTTTCCCCATTCATTTTTTAAAATGTTATTCTATTTTTATTTTCAAGCAGAAGCTCAGTCAGATTGGACGACTTGCATCTCTGAACAGCAGCGTTCGAATCTCGCCAAAGATTCTCAGTTGGGTTTACATTTGGAATTTATTACGATGGTAAAACACCAGTCTGTGATTTTTAGAGCTGCAGTGTGTAACTTTTATTTTAAAAAATGTATACTTTTTTTTAAGACATATTTGTTAAAACTGCCATTATGTTGGGTTATATTTTTTGAAATTCAAATTCAAGAAATACTTTATTGCTCCCCAAGGGAAATTAAATTCTCATATTAATTCAGATTCTTCAAAGAGTTGCCGTAGATACTGATGGCCAATTAGTCTTAATTATGTAAGCCGTATGAATTTTATTTTATAAAACTTACTGCAGTCTAAAAGACATAATCAATTTGTCGTTAAAAAATGTGTCGTGCGATTAATGGCTCAACGACAGTCGTGGATGGAGTTGGTACAGGAAACATTTTTGTGGTTGGAGTTCTTTCTTTTGCTGATTCAATGGCTTTTTCCACTGCTGGTGCCATAAGAGCGTAAGCGTCAAAATTCTTGAAAATATGCTTGGATGAATATGTTGTGTGATGTTTAAACATTTTTAATGCCACTGTTGTACTGAAGAAACCTCCTTCGCAGTGGGTTTGTTTTATTTTCTTGGATCTCTGAGATATTTGCTGCAGACACTGATAGATTTATTGGCAAATCGACTGGCACATTTGAAAACAGCTTTATCATCAGATACTGTATAAATAATTAAAGGAGTGTATATTGCCCGTTCCTCTTTATCACTACTTTTTCCCGTGAATGGTGCGTTTAGGGTGCAGTTTTACTTGTCCGCCACAGATTAATTTTGTTTTTTTATCAGACTTTGAACACCTTCCGAGTGTTTGCTGGCGTCCCCACGTTTTTTTAGGATGACATGTACACCAGTTTACTGGTCACTTTTTTTTTTTTTTTTTAAACCAAAGGACAGATTATCTGTCGAAGAATGAATGTCAGACTGCGGATCTCACGCTGCTTATTGTTTGGTAAAACTCACTGCTGTTAAAATACTCCTGAAAATAGAGTCAACAAAATCCAGTTCCTGAATATTAAGTGACCATTAGCACAAATGTATGGCCACAAGGGAGCAAGGTGTGAGGTTGAACTTGAATATTTCACAAAACTGAAGTACCACGGATGCAAAAATCTGCCCAATGCTGATGCTTAAATGCAGAGTCTTGATCTGCTGTAGATGCTGCAAATCCCCCTCCTTCGCATCTCCTTTAACAGCTTTGTTATACCTAACAGTGTTTTTTTTTGTTGTTGTTGTTTAAAGCAGCTATCCCTCGAGGTTGTTTATTAAAACTTGCTGCAACATCAAAGAGAGGTCACATTATTTGAGCTGTAGTGTCATGCAGGATTTGCAAAAATGTTTCTTGTGCTAAAAAACAACATTTTTTTGTTTTCTTCATGCATTCCCACAAATTGGTTTCCTGTTTTTTTTTTTTTTTTTGTACATTGTAAAAAAAAAGAACGTTGGGGCTCATTACATTAACAAAAGAATATCATGTACCTTTCACACAATAATATTGGGTTTGAAACGAAAACGTGATAAAATCATGTTGGATAAACAAGAAATTCAACAACTTAACGTTCATGAAATTAAATCATGTTGAGGTAACGTGATTCATTATAGTCAGACTGATATTGTGCTGAAGACAACGAGTGAGATCACGGGAGATCACGCGAGAGTATGGGAAATGACACGAGATCAGGCGAAATAACCGTTTAGCGTGCCGGGAAAATCCAGCGGCAGTTATGAGAAGACTACGTTTTATATATATCCACAATGTTGTGTGCTAACATCACACGAAGTGATGGCTAGCTGGCAATTAATCCGCGTTTCTTATATTCCATATATATATATGTATATGTATATATATATGTATGTATAATAAATACAATTATGGAATCAATATTAGTCAAAGTTAATCTAATTTAAAAAACACAGTGACGTCAGTTCCAAAGTTCTATTTTGTCAGACTCATCTCCCGCCGAAGAGGGTCCAGCGACATCAAGAGATTACGGAAAATCACGCCAGATAACTGGCTTGCACCTTGTTGGGTTTTTTTTTTTTTTCCAGAGAAGCGGTGAGATTCCTAGCGTGCATCTACTTAATTTGAAGAAGGTAAGATTCAATCTATTTTCATCCGTCTAAATCCAAATAAAAATATGTAACTTAAAATCATCAGACTTTAGAAAAATAATATTTTGCTATGTTTTGTCATGTGTCCATGTAATTTATAAACGCAAGTCAGTGACTAACATGTGCTAACATCACATGAAGTGATGATTAGCTGGCAATTATCTAGCGTTTATCTACCATTTGCACCATTTTCTACTTGTTCCATACTTGTGTCGCATTATGTCATGTTTTGTAGATTAAGTCGATTAGGTTAAGGCAGATAGCTTTTTGTGATGTCATTGATAAGTTTACATTTGTCGCCCCACCATGTTAGGTACATTCTGTGCGAAAAAAGTCTGCAGAGAGCCAAATGTAGTGTAAGGGTCACAAAGCTGCTGCCAGAGACACAAATGGGCCCCAGAAATGTCACAGTTTTGCTCCTCCTGAGCTCCCTGGAGGTTTAGTGGATTTTTAACACAGGGATCTAACACCAGTCTATTTCTAACTATTTTAATTTTATTTCAGTAATGTTACTATGGAGGTAAATGTAGATACACACACTTTGGTACCTTTCTATCATCATAGAGATTCTTAATTTATTAGGGTAATAAAAGGTCTTACATTTCAGTCGGTGAAACCTGCAGAAAGCATTGCTTTCTGAGCTTTGTTAAATGTGCCTAAACATACCTGTTAGTTATGGATTTCTAGTATATTTTTTCAGGCTAAAACTCAATGGATTATCCATTATTCCTACTATTCCATGAACACACTTGAGCTTTTTTTTTTAAAATACATATTCCTCTGCTGTAAAGATGTCTTTTTTTTATTGTACTCTTCTTTTTTCCCCCAAATAATTGTAGCTCAGAAACAATATTGAAGTTCATTGGTTTAATTTTGAAATGTTGACGTTTTTTGTTTTGATTGTATGTGCTCATTTTGACCTATGTTACTATTGCTTTCTGCCATGTTCAATTCACCACTGTTCTGCACATAAGCGCTTGCATGTGTCCAGTGGTGATATTCATGAGGCATTCAAGGGACTTGTACTAAAAGATACAACTCAGCTCAGTATGAATTGCATATTTTAATGGCTGAAAATTTATCTGATCTCTTTCAGAACATTACCTGATCACCTGTCTGTAATCCACCTGCTTAAGTACTGGTCAAGGGGGTCATCGGCTATCAAGTTATAGATTTCAGTGGCTAATAATAAGTTTTGCCAGATCTAAAGTGACTGAATGTAGTGTTAGAGCGCTTATAAAGCTAGGGTTCAGCTAAACTTGTATTTGGCCAGTCTGTTTTATTTGTCTTTATTTGCGTGGGGATGTGGAAATGTAAGGAGTGTAGTCTCTCTCTGTCTCGTAGATATGACCTGTTAAAACATTTTAGACTTCAACACCGGCATATGCGACGTTACCCATGCCCCCACATAGACTGTCCATGTACTTTTAAGACATGGAATGCTTTGCATATTCATTTAAGTAGAGTCCATCAAAAACAAAACACTCAGGAGCTACGAGAATTGTCAACATGTTGTCATTTGTGCCGATGTAGTGATCTTCCTACAGTGAAAGACTATTTTTCACACATTAACAGACATTTGAAAAGTAATGAAACAGTCAGTTGTATGTTTGGGGGCTGTCATTTTGCAACAAATGTATATGGAACATTTCATTCTCACAAGAACCGAAAACACAGTCAATATACGTTGAAAGATTTCAAGCCAGATATAGTTAGAAATGCTAAAGTTTCCAAACAGTCCTCTCATAATTTTGAGGATGCATGTAGTCAAGATGACTCTTCTGTTGAAGCTGACAGTGCGTGCCCTACCACTGATATAGCCACTAAGTTGCCTAAAGTAATTGAGAAGAACTTTGCAGCAGCATTGCTGAAGTTGGAACATTGTGCACATGTTCTCCTAACTCCCTTAGGACGTTGATGAATGTGCAGAAGTAGCCATAGCCGAGACTGTCCTCGGAATCGTTGTCATTTGAGCAGAGGGTGCAGAGGCTGCCGATGCGCATCTGGCCAGTGTAGGGTCCAGTGTATCTTCTGCAATAGTGATGCTGCTGGGACTAATCTACGCACTAAACTTGAGCTACCCTCAGGAGCTCAAGCATACCTTTGAAGTGCTACAGAAAATAATTATGAAATTGGATGGAAAGAACTTATCAAAGAAAGCACAAGTTCTCAATATGAAACTCTCCTGCTAAGTTGAGTAAAGTTTCATATGGAAAATCAGTGTTTAAAGTCTGCAGTGGAAAAGATTTAAATTGTTACAGTTCTCTAAGTTGAGCAAATATACTGGCATGTTTTATGTTGTGAAGAAATGGCTGGAAAATCAAAACTAACTTTTTTTTAGTTGTTTTTTTTATTTCAATGTCCAACTCAGCTGTGTTTTGTGCTGTGTAAAAAGACGATGTATAACAATTTCGAAAATACAATTTTGTTGTAACTTTTCTAATTGTTGAGTGTTCTTCCTACCCTTTCACCTAGTGCTATCTGAAAACACTTGATTGAGTAACACTTAAAGAAATGTCTTTGAATTAACGTAATTAAATAATGGAAAGGATTTCCACACGATGACATAGCTTTCTTTTAGCATGACGCATATTTGTTGAGCCAACTTAATTTTCGTGGGTTGGACCAACTTAATCAAGTAGTGTGAAGGTACCACTGTAAAATAAGGTGGTTTCAACTAAATTTACATTCATCTTAATCACGTAAAATCAATGATTTGGTTCTAGACATTGCAGATTAGTTGGGCTGGCTCTATTACATTACACTGGGTCAAACCATAGTAACTGAGTTAAATGAACCTTACAAACATACGTTGAGCCAACACATTTCATTTAGATTTGAATAACCATGATGAATGACGTAGAGCCGATCCATTTGATTTAACTTATAATAACCATCATATATTAAGTTCAGCAAATACATTTGAATTACAATCAACCATAGAATAACCATAATTCAGGTTGAGCCAACACATTTGGTTTAAATTAGAACAACCATAATAAGTTAAGTTGAGCCAACTCATTTTATTTCAATAGGAATGACCACGATATATTAAGTTGAGCCAACACGTTTGATTTAGGATCGCCCATAGAATAACCATAGTAACAATTTGAGCCAACACAATTGCTTTACATTGGAATAATCTTAATAAATTACGTTGACCTAACACATTTGCTTTACATAGGAGTAACACAAGTACATGGTGCTGAAATAAAGCAATCAGGTGGAAATCCTTTCCATAATTTTTTTATGTTCATCCAAATACCTTTTTTTTTCAGTGTAAAATAAAAAGCATTCAGTTTTAAGTAATCCATCTGTCTCTACTATACCTGTGGAATACAGTTCAAGTTTGCTGGGGGCCAGAACCGACGGAGGTATGGTGTAAACCAAATAAGTCGTCTGTCCTTCAACACATGGGCAAATGAGAAATACAACCAGGCACACACATGTTCATGGTTGAAGGCAATTTAGAGATAGCAACTAACTTAACGTGCATGTTTTAAATAATGGCGAAAAACCAGAAGACCTGTAGAGGGCAATGACTCTTACACTTTATGCAAAATAAATCCCACCCTCGGCTCAAATGAAAGAATTTTGCTCTCTGGTGATATGAATGGTAACTTTAATTCAAATATATCTAAAATGTACAAACACTCTGTCTCAAATACACACATCCTTGTACTTAAATACAAACTGCGGAGTTTGTACAGAGGGTCTGCACCCTCGGCTATTGAGAATTGTTTGGTTGCTGGAGGCATGGACTCTGTTGAAGTTACAATTTTAACCCAATTGCTAACGTTGTTAGCCTGTGACATACGTAATGCGCAGGTTTGACGCTATGAAGCTTACCTGACAGTGCCCGCGCTTCTCCCAGTGAGACCAGAGAAGCACGGGCTGTTGATGTTAATTCAATGTTTGGAAGCGTCACGGACAGAACGGCTTCGTTCACTTCCTCCGCTGCCATTGCTTGAACTGCAGACGAACTGCAGTTGTAGAATGGCGCAGACAGTCAGCAGTGATTTGCTCTGTTGAAACTGAACCGGAGAAATCGTGTTCAATGGGTGAAACCCTAGATGGAGAATGTGAAGGGAGATGAGAATATAGCGGAATAGCGTAGGAAGGAAATTGCCAGGAAGCTTGATACCGCAGTCCCCTCTGAACCAAACCTTACTCTTGACACAGTGCAGCCAGGCGACTGCTGTTCCCCAGGCAACTGGCAAACCCCGACCGGTCATCTGGAAGGCCAGATAGCGATACCTGGAAACCAGACCGTGAGTTTACGTGACCTACCATATTGTGGCTGATCTGCTTTCACCCGAAAACTTTAATAATAACAATAATAATACTTCTACGTGCAATTAAGCACTGGACATATTGCATATGTAGCATTTTATTATGGCACCTATCCTACGATTAGAAGCATTTATGTGCTGGATTTCACACAGCCGTGGGAATGGAAGTGATTAAAACGTATCTACAATGATTTGGAGGAATAGTAAGCCTGTAATTTGTTTATTTATTTGGATTCTATTTCTTATTTAAAAATAGGATAGGAAATAATAGAATAGAAATATTATTTATTACCCCACAGTGGGAAGAAAATTAAGGTCAGGTGTTAGTGTACATATTCACACAAAGGCTAAATATGTACATTTAAGATAAAATATATACATTTAATTTAAGATAAGAGGCTTACAGTAAGACCAAATAAAAAATTATGAAAAATAATTATGTACAGTTTCTTAAAATAACACACCCAGATCAAAGGAAGTATCCAACTGAGAGTAAGTTAAATAAAGAAAAATGCACGAGATGTGCACGCATATTTTTGGATAACATTTGCAAGCTGTGAAAACCAGCAGCACAAACAACAGGGATGTAAACACTTATTGAGTTTTTCAGAATCCACAATGCCATTACGAATGTATGCAAAACCCTGTCAACACCCAAACTGTTTCGTTAGTGCTGTTTTTTTTTTTTTTTCATTAAATAAGAAACTCAATTAAAATCACGCGTGGAAAAGTTTGTTTCACGTGATTAGTTATTAAAAAAACATGCTGCACCATCCTCCTCCTACCACTTGATGTCGCCACTAGCAGCATCCGGTAGTTGTGGCACGAAATTCATCCTCCCGCAAAAAAAGAAAAAATTTTATTGAAAAGCATGAGCTTTTTCTAAGTTGCCGTGTTTCCATTAAGCGCATTTATTTTCGTAATTGCAATTGGGGGAGTTTTAAGGTCGAAGGAAACGCATCCAGTGATTTTTAAGCCAGAGTTCTTCTGTCTCCCACGTTGGATGGAGGGATCGTCCATGCACAGAGCTTATGCTGCTTCCCCCCCCCCAAGACGCAATTAAAATGACCTTTTCCAACTTGACACGCACTCCTTACCGCTAATTAATTGTTAAACCTGTTTACTCAGTGAGTGAAAATGAGGTCCAAACGTCTGAAAGACTGTCTGTCCATTGTAATTCCATTAACTACCAAATGCAAAACTGTACCCTCGTTATAATTAAAACGTTTCTGCTTTATCCAGGTAATATGCTGCACAAAATGTTATTGGATATCTTGTCCTGCTCGCATAATAAAGCCCATGCTTGAGCTTGAGGGAATAAACTACATTGGGGGGATGGGGGGGCAGAAGAATTTTAATGGGTCATTCAATAAAAATGGTCTATTTGATAACCACTAAAGGCTGTGCAGTTCTGCTACTTGGCTTTTCTGTCTTGTATGAATTAAAGTAATATCCAATCTCACAGCATAATGTTAAATAAAATCAGTTTTCAATTCGTTTTGGCAGTGGGAACCACAAGAGGCGTTTTTTTTTTTCATTTTGTTTATTTATTTTATTTGCTCTTAACGAAACCAGGGAACCTGTCTCACATCACGCTAACACAGAGAGAAAAGATATAGGGCGCAACAAGCAGAGAAACTTTAATGTTTATTCATACCCCAGTGCCCACGCATGTGAGAGCTGCAGATGTTTAGGATTAATGTTTAGCATCACTTTGATTTTCCATGCTTAAACATTTATTAGAGTTGTGGTCAGCATAGAAACAAACACACAAAAAAATACCCACACAGTAATAGCAAGGATTTATTTTCTGACCTCTAATCTATACACACACATATGAAAAAATGGTTTTGAAGTGGAGCTGCTCATTTGAGGAGCAGAAAAAAAGCCAAAGGAAAAAGATAAAGTTTTAACCATTCACGTAAAGGGAGGGGGTGCGCTGCGCCTTGCCACGGTTCAAATCCCTTCAAAATGAGGATTGTGATTTTAAATGTCAATGCCGGCATGGAGCGGCGTTCTTCACAATGCGGCCGAACTGGGTCAAGAAGCATTGTGTTCGCATCATCTGCAGCTAAATGCACGTTGGTAACAATGGGGACGGCGGGCCCGGCGCGAATGTAATGCCGACTATCTCTGCCTTCCAGAGAGAGGAACAGAGGGAAATGACATGCTGACAAGAGCACAGTAAATCATTTGATTGGACTGTTATTGCTTGGCAGCTTTCAACAGAAAGAAGTTAGCAGAATATTGTCTTCGTAGAATAATATTTAATCTGCAGAGCCAGCCTGGGATAGTATGAGGCCCAGAGAGGAATCTGATTCTGGGCTCGTCTTCCGGCGAAGCCCATCGGCCACAATCCACAGCGCTGATTTAAATGGTTCACGCTTAATTGTTTACCCGTCCCAGCGATGGAAAACCCTGGTTTTGTGGCACAGCAGTAAGCCAGCAATTAAATTGACCATATCACAGAAGGTGACTTGTTTCACCCTCGCAGTGTTCTCGTCACATTATTTATTAAGTATGGCCTAACTCAGTAATTAGATTGGGGGAACAAGTTTTTTTTTTTTTTTTCTTGCTGTTTGACCTACTCATTTAGCCTGGCAGTCATGTCCAGTGTACAGCTTTTCAATACAGTCTCAGTGGATTTAATTTAATGGGCACCGCTTAAAGGGACACACACAGTCACGCATTATTAATGAATTTGCAGATGCATTGAGCAAGAAAGGTGACTTCAGCACAGAAAGAAATGCAAATATCCTGCATTATCCCACAGTGAGGAAATCCCAGCAGCTAAGTGGCAGACCATTGAAGCATATGGGTTCACATTTCAGATAAGAGTCCAAATTGTTACCTAATTATGTTATGGAACAAGGTGAAAAATGGGTAGCCGTAAATACATATTTTAGAAACCCTGTTTTGCTTTTATTTCACGTAGTGGTTGTAATTCTTGTTTTTGTCAGCATGTGGCGCTGTTGTTAGAGAGCGCTCCAAAAGTACCGGAAGTTGATGAAAACCTCTTGTTTTGTTTTTCTCTGGCATTCTTACTCATAGACATGAATGGGCTCTTTGCACTTCAGCTTCCGTGTTTGGGGAAAAAGTGGCTCGGTTTCTTCCGGTCTATGAAAACTGTCATTTCTACAGTAGGTGCTAGCAGGGCTGGCCAAAGCTAACGATGAACGATGTACATTGTATTTGTGAGGCGGGATCCAAAGCCCCATCAAGCAAACTGGAAAAAGGTTTTAAGACGTACGTCTCGTCAAACATTCATGGATACGAAGGCAAGTCTTACTTCAAAGTTCTTTAAACTTCGTGGCTAACATTAGCTCATGCTAATAGGCAATATTCTCAGACATTTTACTTATACAATTGTGCTATTTAAATATCTAAACATTCTTATTCTTTCTTACGTTACATTGTATTTATTTTCAAGCTTTAATGTGTGTTTGTTGTCGGTAGTGTCAAACAGAGACCAAGTAAGGGGGGAGATTACGGTTCGGGCTTTTTGCTTCCGAAGCACGAGAAGCCCTATAACTTAAAAGTAGGGCAGCACTGTTCATTTTTTTAGCGTTCGAGGTCAGCTGAATGCTCAGGTTCAAATTTGTTATTTTGAAAAACGTATGGCCGTGTTCCTCCTGCAGCCTCCGTGTTATTTCGTTTCATTATTTTTGCATGCTTCTTGTGAGGAGCTCGAGTGGGATTGTGTTTACAGCCTCCTCCCATTTTTTAATCATCTTTTTTTCATCATAACATTAAAACAAGATGGCCAGATAGCGATACCTGTTCCACATTGTTTTAATGTTGATTGTGGATCAGTCTGTAATTTTATGTCTGTAGAAGCTGGTCTTTAAAGTTTCAGAAATAATTTACAGCTGACAAAAGATTAGTGTATTACATCACATAAATACGGCAAACTGATAAATCTCATAAGCAGACCTCATCAAAATGCATAATCTAGTTTATTGATTATGACTGTTATTACTTCCTGTACTGTAAACGCGAGTTCATTTGAGCACAGTATTTTGAACAGTTTTAAGGAGGTACTGCTTTGTGCAACCGTATAGTGGCTCTGCTATTCCAAACATCCCATTTCTCCCAGCTCAGTGTCCCAGTCGTTCCTCCAGTTCACAGCTGTACTGAAACAGAACAGCAATGGCACAAACCCTGAACTGCTGCAGGTTTTAAAGCTGTGCACAAGCACGACATGATTCATTAAAAATAGTTCAGTGAGATGTCTGTGATGCAGTAAAGCTTAGCAACTAACTATGTTCATTGTAATTTTATAGTCATCATGTATAATGACTTTAACGTAAAACTATATTGTAGTTTTATTTAAAAATAAACTATTTTTTATATAGAGCTGCAATATAAAAATATCCGACTAAATTTTAAGTACAACATTAAAATTTAAGTTGCACTTGACGTTGACCTGTGAGCACGTGATGAAGACTGTTATAAACACTTTGTCTCTGGTTTTCTATTTCAAAGGGTGTGAAACCTGGTCCAGTTGGCAAGATGGTGGTAGTAAAGCCTGTACAGGGCCGACTGTCTAAAGGAGGATTAAGGTAAATAATGTTCATAATATTTCATTTTCATGTCTTGCTGCCTTATATATTTTAGCCTTGAGTAAAATACATGTTTTTTTCTTTTCTTTTTTTCTAACTTGAAGGAGTACCCTCCTCAGGGCCTCTTCCTGACCTGTCTGTGCTTCGAGTGGCACAGGCATACAACGATTTGGATCCACTAGAGAAGCCGCCGGTGACAACCATAGGGATGCGTGTGGAGAAGCCGCTTGTGGATTCTGAATTTGGACTTGTGCAAAAAGGAAGTGTACTGTCCCATCAGCAACCCAAACTCTTAACCCAATGAATAGAGTTACACCACCGTGCTCCACCTTGTCCTTCTCTTCCACTTTGTACTCATCCGTCACCAGCAGAGTGTCTGGGTTTGCCCTGAAGAGGAACAGTTTCATTTGCAGAGTTTGCAGTTATCCTTTGATACGGCTCACAGAATTGAGACGTCAACACGAGACCAGAGCTACAGTCACGAGTGGCACATGCTGCGACAATCAAGAATAACCTCTTCAAGTTTTAGGGAGGTGTGTCACATGAGAGGTCACAGCTCTGCTGAATCTCTTGCAGAACGAATAATCAGGGTTACCAAAGAAACTGCAGAAATGCGGAGAGGTTCTGACATGGAGTTTCAGGCAGCAAAAGAATAGGCCCACCATTATAATGTGAATTATTCACCTTGTGGGCTAGTAATTCTCCCAGAGGCCCCATGGTTAGGTGCCTCCCCTGATGGCCTCGTTTATGACCCCAAGGAAACACCATTGTTTGGCTTGGTTGAAAAAAAATGTCCAAATGTAAAATGTTACTTTGACTGCAAGTACTTGCGGGTGTCACATGGAGTTTTCAAATGAAAGAAAACTCATGCTTACTATTGGCAGGTACAAGGCCAGCGTCTTGTCATTGCATACGTTTTATTTTCACGTGATAGCCATATAGCACAGCAGGTTCAGCAAACACAAATCACTTCTGAACAATCACACTTCTGACCTAACAAGTGTGACTTTAACACAAAATGTAAGTGTGTTTATTGTATTTTTGAGTTCAGACATATTTAATTAAGAAACCAGAGGTGGGCTGAGTAACCCAAATTTTAAAAAGAAACAGGTTAGTTGCAGTGTACAAGCTTAAAATCGGATGTCATCATCAGACCCTGCGAACCTTTGTAATAAAAAAGGTAGATTGGTAGTTTTCAGTTCTTCAATCTAGTTTGTTAGGGCTTTTATTTCTGACTTGAATTTCTTGTTTTCATTTATTGCCATGTCTAGGCCAGCTGGTTCTGGGACAACGCAATAATCGTGATCTGCAGAAGTGCATCGCACAGGCGGGTCAGTTGCTCGACTGTCCGGTTCTGGTCTGCTCACTCATTCCCATACACCGGCTCTTTCAGGCTGAACACAGAAGTTGCTCCACTGAAATAACGCAGGGACGGCTCTTTTATTTACCATTCTTCCCCCACCTGCAATTTTAGGTTGAAGAAGCCGATCCGGAGGGAAGTGAAGGCTGCGAACATTGCTGTGCGGTGTTAGCTTGAATTTGTCGCAACGAATATTTACAAAGGTCTGAAGCTCTTGCTAGTTAGGAGTCACTAACATTACACGGACCACTCACATAACAAAAGATTATCTTTGCTCCATTTCTTGAACTTTCTATTTTTATTTTTTGCAGCTCAGATAAAATTGTTCTTTTTGAGAATTAAAAAAAAAAAACCATTTTATTACCCCCACTTTATTTTTTTACACCTATTCCTGCTTTATACATTCCCCATTGTTGCCATTGCTCTTTCAAAATACTTTGACCTACATGAAAAAGCTGCTCTGGGAGCTGAGTAGAAATTCACATCACATTTTTCAGATTTGCTTTGCAGGACATCCTAATACATTGGCATTTGTGGTTGTAATGTTCCCTTATGTCTGGGTACGGTTCTGGTAATTCTTAGTGAGGAAAATAACCCAAACATTTAACAGCCTTTGTCGTCCTAAAATACATCCCAACATGAGCCCAGTCATAACTTACAATTACCTTTCTTTGCGAGAGAGATGATGTTGGAGAAAACAACAGCACTTGGAGCGATCAATAACCATTCCAGGCTTCTCTAGTACAGGTTCTGACACGCTGTTTATTAGAGCGACAACTCAATTCTGACCCCCCTGTGAGGCATAAGGGAACATTAGGGTGAGTGCGATCATTTGGACACCAATAAGGATGACTGTGGCTTTTGTGTTACAGCCCGAAGAATCTTCAGTACCGGCTTCCCACCAGCGCAGCTCCGTCTCAGCAGGGTCCTAATGTTGTCTGGTACTTGGCATTCCTGTGGCCCTTGCGTCTCGCCTTTTTCCCTTCCAGCCATCTCTGCTCATCCAAAAATCAGTGCTGCTGGAATCATGTTTTTCTTTCCCTTTTCCTCCCCTCCTCACTCCCCTCTTGACAAGCCCGCTTGATAAACAGCTTTGGATTTACAGGCACGTTCAGCATTTGCATTTTTGTTGAATTTGCAGATGGCAGCTTAATGGCTTTGTTTATTAGCGACTAAAGACAGATTGCATCGCAGGATTTTCCCTGTCAGCAGTGTTTCGGATAACTCGCGATTCCAGCCGTGGCCTAACTAGACAGCATCGTGGCATTGATTGGCTGACCCACATCTTAGCGAGCCTGATGTAATCTATCAAAACATATCAGAATATCTGCTAGCTTGAAGCTAGCCCGGAGGAGTGAGATGATGGTGTGTTTGATTTTTGCTGCGCAGTGGATTGAAAGGGGTGTTTACATGTGCAAATATCACTTTTAGAAATAGTTTTGCCAACTTCTTTCAGTCTGGGGAGTCAACTTTCCAAAATGTAATAAAAACAGATGAAGTAAATCAATGGGCTTCGTGTGCCTGAGCTTTTAAAGGTCTTAGCCAGAAGTCTTTACCTTTGTGCTTTCTAATTAATGGGATTAGTCTACATTAATTAGCGAGTCTGAGATGAATTCACACACATGCATTTTTTTTTTTCTTTCTTTTGTTGTCTTGTGGAAAACATTACAGAGTATTTATAATTAGCTGCCTGCTGGTCTCTATTTCCTCCTCAAAGGCTTCTTGACATTCCATGTTGCTCATTTGAACAACTGAGCTTGACGTAAGTAATCCTTAACATCTTGGCTTTCCTTTCACAGGTCCAATGGTTCAGTCAAGTAAGTATTTGCTTAAGTAGGTAGACTCGAGTATGACAGGGCTACGATGTGATACTAAGTCCTGAAGGCAAATGATGAAATTGAAAAGAAAAAAAAAAAGAAAGCGGTGGCTGCAGGGTTCGTACTGGTCATGGAAAACCTGGAAAGTCATGGAATTCTATTTTTCAAGGCCTGGAAAGTCATGAAATGTAATTCCAGGTCATGGAATTTGCAAATGAAGGCAAACAAATTGCTGTTCCTTTTTCTTTCCGTGGTGCACGTGTTTCTGTGGGTCTCGTCTTGGATTCGACCGCATTTGGTCTCGTCTTTGCATCAGACATTGAGGACTCTGAATTTTATTTCCGGACCAGTCAAGACCACAACTGTAGAAATATCACCAAATTACAAGCATGTTGTTCACTGTATTTGTCAACATCCAAGTTGCTTTCACTGGATGCAGAACAAACTGATTCAAATCCAAGCAATAGCGCGACATACTAATTATGTAGAAGGAAACAAAGTCACCCAGTATAACACTTGCATTCTATTGGCTGAGAGGTTGCCAGAAGACCAAGCCGTGCAGAAAATGTTTCACAAGCGAGCAGAGACACATTTTGAGCGCAAGGAGAAAGGTTTGAGAAAGCACAGTGAATAATTGGAAAGAGAGCAGAAGTTTTGAGTACAAGCATTACAAGTTTTGAGAAGAAAGACACAAAGTCCTGGTTTCAAAATGAAAATGGAAGCACAAGCATGAGCAGTTTTGAGAACAAAAAACTTGAAATCCTGCTTTCAGACTGAAAGTGTGTGCTCTCGATTTATAGCAGGAAAATTCCCCCATAATCTTGTTGCTATTTATGTAGATGTTTCAGAAGGGAGCAGTAGTGCTTTGGCCATGTAGGATATGTTCAGTTATGTGATAGTGTCTCAGTGTAGGATTAATATCGGATATCAATATTGACTAATTTCAAACATTTTAACATTTTGTACATTTCAAAAGCTTTTTTGAAGAAATACGACACATGTAGTGTAGCAAGAGTGTCTGGCTTTTTTAAATGACTGTCCCTGTTTGCTCCAGTGCACTGAATGTCACGGTGTATCAGCTGAAGGTAAATAGTGCACATCTTTGTAACAATGTTTTGAGTCATTTTAATTTGTGTGTTTTCCAGTTTTTGATGTCTTTGAATTCAGTATTTTTGTGGTGCCATGCATTTCTTTCAGTTCCTTCTATCTCTGTTTTCGGTTGTTCTCACCCAGCTAACCTCTCCCTTGTTCTTAATGGCCCCTACGTACGTCATCCGAAGTGCTGAAATCGGCTCTCTTTGACGGAGATATGTCACGAAAATTGTCGTTTTTATACGCAGAGACATCCACTTTGGAGGAAGTATGCGAAAGAGCCTGTCGTCTCCACCCATCTCTCGTTCCACTGATCACCAAGGGAAATAACTTTTGACCTATAACAGGATTGGTTTGTGTGCCTCTGTTTGGGAACCAAGCATGTCATCAACAGAGAGCATTTAACACCACCGAAGACGAACATTGTCACAAGATAATGAATGCCTTGCATGCCTCTGCAGGCCCTGTCTACCACAAAGCCTGTTGTTTCTATATCTCTGGCTTGAACATCCCAAGAGGTGAAACCACGGTTGTTCTTCACATCGAAGAACCAGGTGTTCCCACTGCGTCTCACTGGAACACGTTGCACGTGTCTGGGAACCAGAATAGCCTTCGCATAATGTTTAGTGTTTCTTTAATCACAGCTGGTTCACTCTGCCTTTCAACACTATCTCAGTTTGTGACTTTTAAGTCTTCTTTAGACATTTTTGTCGTTTTGCACTTACTCTGCCTGCATTTGGATCCTCACAAACACTTCACCTGTGACATTGGCTTTGGCTTACTGAAACTACTTCAGCTCCACTTGAATTTTTCGCCTTAAAGTCCCTGAAACGTCCTCGAAACATTAATTAGACTAAAATCTCAACAAACAGCAATATCCTTGAATGTGAAACTCTTTGATTCAACAGAGTGTGTGCTTTCCTGGCGGTAGCCACGGTTGACATATAATGAATGATTTCAGGCTCCACTGCCTAGAAATGTGTTGAAGTATGTTCAGCGGGTTATTTTCTGGTAGGCCTAAAAAGGAAGTTTTACACATTTGCATTCAGTTTTATTTCGTTTCAAAATGTATTCTCAAGACTTTTGGTTTATTCTCAAAAATGAGAGAATTAAATATACTGAAAACAGATCTCGCCTTTATTTCTTACTAAATGTACTTTGATTTAAAAAAAAAAGAATGTTTTCCAATTTCTGCTGGTAGTGTAGCGCAGAAACAAATTATTGTTGCAGCATTATTGCTGTTCAGTCTTCACTGGTTCCATATTTAGAAGTTATCTGAAGCACGGCCAAGGTCTGCAATCTCATCTAGCTGCTCACATTTCTCTATGTGACATTCGTCTGCTGCGAGATGATGGGAAGGATGCAGCCACCGTGACGGTTAGGGATGAAGGACACGTGCTGGAGCTGGAGTATCATTTACATCAGGGTCACAAAGGCAACGCCAGCTTTCTTTGTCTCCGTATGGAATGCACCACGAGATTACAAAGCTTTGCACCGAGGATGGCACTGGTGATAAACTGCTTATGGGCCTTCGAGTGCGTTCTAAAAGTAATAAAACTTCACGACAAGCTATAGAAATAAATACACATGTATTCAGCGTGGCAGATTACGGCTATAGTTTTTCTTTTTCTTTTTTTAAGTTCAAGGCTATTTTTGATGGATGCGGCCACCATAATGGCATTAAAATAACTACTCAGCAAGAAATGAGTCACAGTACATCAGGATTTAATTATATGTTCTGTAAAGAAATGAAATCGCAAGACAGAAGCTCACCTTAATTGAGAAGATGCTATTGACTGGAAGGCATAAAGCAATCCACGATGCTAGTCAATGCTAATCAATATAACGTAGATGAATAATAAAGCTGTTTGGTTTTGCTTGTGACATGGATGAAAATTATTATTTATAATCTAATTAGTGTAGCATATTTACAGATTCGTTAATGTTTAAAACACAACCTCGTTTTATTGGAAAACTTAACCCACAGGCAACTGTGAGTGCTGTCGCTGCAGCAATACATGCTGTTTGACAATTAATTCATCAAAAGAGAGAGAGAGAGAAAAAAAAAGACTGCTTTTGTAAGGACTCTGCAGTCTGGTGTGTGTGGTGATATGAAGTTTAAATATTTTTCTCTTACATTTTTATATTGTACTTATTCATAAGAATTTAACCTGAATACAGCAAGTATCCATCATAGGGAATAAAAACTTGAAAGGACAATCTCCCATTGTGGCTGGCTGTTGATAGTTCATGTAGGTACAGTGCAGGGGAGGAATAAGTCTACCATTTGAGTCTGAGGATATTTTTGATTCTTGTTCATGTTGCACTGCAGGTTAAACAGGAATAAAAGCAACGTCCCTTTGAACTTAAGTTCAGTCTCTATGCCACTTCTGAGGCAATCACTATTGTAAACTGTGCTATATTTTTGTGTTGCGTAGCTTATGAGTAGTCAAACAGAACAACTTGCTTTGTCCTGTCCTCCCAACTCATAAAACTTACTTATGAAAGTTATAAATGTTATTTCACCTTGCAGACAATCCCACATCAAACAGTGTAGTTGCAAATGCAGCAGAAAAAAGAATCTTTGATCTAAAGGCAGGAAAAAATAAGCATCAACCAAAGACTGACTTTGTGAACTTTGAGAGTATATTGATATGTTTTATTTATTTATTTATTTTATTTTACTAGTTTCAGTATGGCTGCACAGAGGAGCAGTTGGTAGCACTGTTGTCTGGCAGCAAGAAGGTCTTGGGTTGGATTCCCGGGCCGGGGTCTTTCTGCATGGAGTTTCCAAGTTCTCCCTGTGCACACGTGGGTTCTCTCCGGGTACTCTGGCTTCCTCCCACAGTCCAAAAACATGACTGTCAGGTTAATTGATCTCTCTAAATTCTCTCTATATGTGTGTGTGTGCATGGTTGTTTGACCCGTTTGTTTCTGTGTTGCCCTGCGACAGACTGGCGACCTTTCCAGGGTGACCCCGCCTCTCGCCCGGAACGCAGCTGGAGATAAACACCAGCACCTCCTGACCCCTCTAGGGACAAGGGTCAGGATGGATGGATGGATGGATAATTTCAGTATATGTGTTTTGGTCACTGGTGGCAATGTAGTTCAAAACCAGTTGCTATGGATTTTATCTTCAGTTCTGAACTATGTTTACTTGGATGTGTATCTCTTTCTATAACAAATGCATCGAAATCTATTTATAAAACTTACTGCAAGGTAAAGGCTCATAGATACTGAGACATTCTGTGAATCACACAGGCTCTGCTTACACTGTGCAGATTTCTTTGTGACTGGTTGCAGCAACTCTCAACACTATCAGCTCGGCGTTGCGTGCAAAACAGTTCATTGTGAACACGGTTCCCACTGAGAAGACACCCTAACCGCGTGACACCCAGTCTGCCTGGGTGTTTTAAAAATATATCTTTGGTTTGATGGGCGTCTGCCTTGAGTCCTCCTGGCGTACGCTAGAACCTCAGCGCAGTTAAGTAAGTGCAAGTATTTGGGGGGCCTTAAACATTAGGGGACACAGATAACAAAAAAAGAACCCTAAATAGATTTTCAAAGCTATACAAAACTACAGAGATTTTTAAAAGTGCCAGTCCGTCACAAGACAACATGGAACCCAAGACAAAAAAAACATGCTAATATGCTAATAGCCAGGGGTAGCCTGGTAAGAACCAGTCCCTTGTGCTACACTTTGTCTTCTGGAGGCATGGACTCTGTTGAAGTTTTAAATATTACCCACTCGCTAAAGTTTGCCTGTGACATATGTAGTGTGCCAGAATGATGCTATGAAGCTTACCAGAAAATGTCTGCACTGCAAATACCCGTCCTCCACTGCACAGAGAGAAGTGCCGAACCGAACAAGATGGATGTTATTGTTAATTCAATATTCGGAAACGTGACCAACACAGCCTGCAAGACTTTGTTCACTTCCTCCGCTAAAACTAATACAATACAACGGAATGAAGCCTAGACAGTACTGCAAGCGAGATTTGAATTGAGTGGCAAAGTGCAGAGAGGCAATGGCCAGGCTACCCCGAGGGTCAACTTAGGGAACTCAACTAAACCCAACACTAATGTCCTGAGAAGTCAAGGTATCCTGTGAGAACCCGCAAATGCACAGCGAAGAACATGTAAGCTCCACGCAGAAAGAGCCAAATCCAAAATGCGGCCAGCTTGAAGTTCTGGATGTTTACCTTTTTTTCCTGCTTGTGTCCACGGTTGTCTGTTCGTCTACGCACACAACCATGATCAAAGCTCTTCCGTCGATGCAGTGCTCGACTTTTCAGCTGCTCTCACGCTGTGAGGCAGCTGTCGAGTCTTACATGGCATTATTAAGCCTTTTACTGTGTAATCAGAACTGGACGGCTCTAAGTGTTCCCAGGTGGCAATGAAATGTGTCAACACATACTGAAGCAAACCTTTCAGTGAGCCCACCTCTCCCCGTGTCACAGCTGAGCTACAAAGGAGGTAGCGCAACATGAGATAAATAACGTGTGATCTTTCACAGCTCAGCGTCAGTTTAATTGCTGATGGCACACAGATACACACTGAAGTTGTTGGCCTACTTCAATGCCAATGTCTCTCAAGCAGGCCGTCGTTTCCCTCTTCCAAATCTCATTTATTTTATTTATTTATTTCATTGGTAACAGACCCAGCGGTCCATCTTTCCGTCCCAGAAGCGCTTCCTTTCAAATAAACTTACAGATTTTTGCTGCATCATTTGAAATTGGCAGGCAGCAGTGTCTTATTTTCGCACTGATTTTTTTTCTCTTTTTTTTTTTTCTCCCCCCCTAAAAAGAGAAAGCGAGAAAACATCCAGGTGGCAACGCTGCTGTTGCTCTGTGCTTTCCCACCTGCTCTCAGCTCAGCTCAGAAACGACTGGATCACCCACGGCGTGCGAACTCCGGTTCAGAGACAGACAGGGACTTTGTCCTGTGAGTGGTGGGAGGATACATTTGCATATCTGCAAATGCGGTCAGACTTCTGAGCACGGTTCGGCACGCACGCACGCTCGAAGCTCCACTCAGTGATTACGTGTGCGTGTTTGTGAGGAATTTAAAATACCCAGCATGCCAGTGCCGCGCCGATTTAATGCGTAAGCATCTCCATTCACCTTAGGTTCTGCAATCCAATGGTTATCACAAGGAATCTCTGGTTCAGGATCAGATGCCACACATTCATCACAAAGAGGAACTAAAGGTTAAAAAAAAATATTATGTTACCTCGGTTTTGGAAACAGATTTAAACCTCAAGCACTTACCTAATTACCCAGCAGTCTGCATATGCTCAGCACTGTATATCACATTCATTCAACCAGTGTTCAACCTTTGTCCCTACCTTATCTCTCCTACCTCTTATCTGTCATCCCTCATTCCTACCCTAGTTCTCATCCCTATCCTTCCAACTCTCATCTCTTATCAATTTTGTCACCCCGGCCTCCTTTCTTCTTAATTTCTACCTCACTCCTCTCTACCCAGAAACTTACTCATTCGCACTCTCATCCATCGTGTCCACTTCCTTCATCCCTCAACCCGGCCTGCTTGAACCTCATTCCTGCTCTGCGATTAAACCATTCATCCATTTTGTTTACTCGCTTAAACCAAGCAGAGCAGAGGGACGGGGGAATTGCCAATAGTCAAAAGTTATGCTTTTATGCTATTTGTTCAATATGTAAAAAGCTACGTCTTGACAATATGAGACAGATGATCTGTGAAAACATTGAGCTCCTCCACCTCCTCCCAGTGCCATTTTTGCCGTCTATCAAAATGTGCCGCTCCCGGTCAAAAACAACTAAATAGAGATCGCGCTGTCAGTCAAGCTTGTGTATGCGTTAAAATTGTTTGCGTTTTCAGTTTAAACGGTTACAAATGGCCTAACATGAATTTAGCACGCGCGCTGATTCTAGAAGTACGTAAACTCCTAGCAGGAAATGTTGGGCCAGAGTCTCGCTGAAGCAGTTTGGTCAAGAATTTTGTTTGCAAAAAAACTCTCTAGAAAATCAATATTGTTATAGGGAACATAGACTTTGGCTAAATGTTGGGAATTAACGTGGCACTTGATAGAACCAACACAACCCAAATTCAGACTGATAGTTGATCTGTTTTCTTGTTAAGCACCCGTTATTTTTATTTTTTGTTTTTTACGCAGAAGCCAAGAAGTGCTCATTTGAAGCGAAAGCATGAGTGATGGAGAGGAAAGCTCTCTGCGTATATATCAAACGAGACACTTTGGCTTTGGCGCAATTCATCAATATGTTTTCTTCCTGCTGAATAATGATCCTGTAGGTTTTCTGATGGGGTGGGCTTTTGTTCTCTTATTTTTGAGTTTTATTTTATATTTTTTTGTTATCTTTTGTTTATTTCTGTTGTCATTTTGACAGATGTAGTGTTGGTTTAAAAAAACGTTGCAGTGATCTGAATTGATTTTTCTCGTTTTCTATTATCCAGCGTGAGAGACGCTGTTCATTCATGCCATGAATAAAAATAACCTTGCTTAGTGTTCGGCTTTCAAGCTAAACTGCCTTTTCCCTCTGAGAAGTGTGCAATCAACTACTGCTGCTTTAAAAAATACATTTTTAATCTTGCGTGGACATAAAAAAAAAAAAAAAAAGTGCACACGGCCTTTCAATAGTTGATGCTTTTAATTAAAGGTGAATAGGATTTGATTTAAAAATAAATAAATAAAAATTGCAATGGCAGATGAAGCTCCTCGCAACTGAACATCAAAGTCTCTCCGAAAGGAGAAGTCCGACGTTCTCACAGCAACGACAAACATGAAAGACATTTTGTACAAACTCATCTCCAAAGAAAATCCGTTGTTGAGACCGGGCCGAACCGCATCAATAATTCAGTCCGAGATAGCTCACTTTTGACCTCATACAGGAATTCATTCTCTCGCGCCGCGCCAAGTTCATAGAAAAACGAGTGCCGATGCTTGAAAGAAACCAGAGGGGAGGAAAAAAAAAAGAGAGAGAGAGAGAGAAAAGGAGAGCAGCATCTGTATGTGAACCGTGAACTCTCCCTGCTTTGTTGCATCCTCTCTGCGCATGGTGATTGATGGGATCACGGGCTGCCTTGGATGTAAAAAAAAAAAAAAAAAAAAAGAGAGAGAGAGAGAGAGAGAGAGAAATCAAATTTGAATAGACGGAAACCTCCCGCGGCGATAAAGGCTTTCGCAGAGTATATCGTGATGCTAAAACGTTCGGCATCCTTACACGTGCTCTTTAAAAGTGCATTCAGAGAAGCGACACTGAACTTCAAAGCTGTCCTTGACCAAAAAAAAAAAAAAAAGGCACCTCTTCAATCTTATCGGATGTATTCAGTTTTTAGGGCTTTACAATGTGCTTTCAACATGGCTTGTGCACACTCTGCGTGCAGGTTTTATGACAAAGTGCCACTCGATTTCGGAAAAGGTTAATTATGCTCTGCACTACTTAACCAAAATGCTTTTAGCATGTGTGAAAATGCTAATTCTCACACTGCTCTCTGACGTGATGTGATTTTTTTTTCTACCGCTCTTTCTCCCTGACAAAGGAGAAGAGAATGGAAAATCATGGGGAAAAGAATTCAACAATATTTTAACTGCAGCATTGTTGTACTTTTCTGGTTTTTTTCTCTCTCTCTCTTCTTTGGCTGTGTCGTTCTTGTCCACCCACTCTGTGACAGCAGCATTAGTCTGCTTGCTTACAAGAATCGAATCCATTGTGCCCATGACAACCATTGGGCTCAGTCGGGACATGCAATAACATAGAATGAGAATTATATTATTGCACACAAAAGAAATCCATATCCATCATGGATGACCTGAATAGAAGCGTTTGCATCCGTTGCGCCAGAGGACGTGGATGCATGCGAGCTGTGATAGAGAGATGTTCAGATGGGTTTTGAGATTGTCACGTCTTTTTGTGCGTCTTGTTTTGTGGGTGGTTTTATCCTGTATATATGGTATGCTGGTTTTATTTCACTGTAGCATTATCTAACTGGCTTTAGAATCAGATTTTCATATGTTTATATGTATTTGTATATGTCTTAGTCCAGTGAAAAGCATTGTCCACAAAAGTTGTTCGAGAGCACCCAGTCAAATCAAAGTTGTAGTCTAAAAAAGCAAAGATCTGCCCCCAACAGAATCATAGAATCAGTTATAAATAAAGGTGACGCTTATCCAAATCTTAACCTTTGGATAAGTGTCCAAAGGTTAATGGCCATTTATGAAGGCAAAAATGACACAGGCAAAATCGCTCTTTTTTTTTTTTTACTGCTTTCCGTAAGTTAGCTCAAGGTTTCCCCCAGAAAACTTGCTAAGCCTGGTGCCAGGGGAGTAATTCATCCAGCGGACCGTCGTGTTTTTGAGTTAAAAAACGTTTACAGTTGGCAAGAAATGTGAAACTATGACTTGATAAAGATGTGTTGTTGAAAGATTGAGGACTAACACATGGACACCAACTATAAAGTCTTAAAAAATACAAACATTTCAAATCAGTAACGCTTAGCCTGGTGGGTGCACAAGTAAAGCCTGGTGGCCCGCCAGGCTGATAATACACTGAGGGAAACCCTGTAGCTAAGACATGATAATGTAATATTTTAATTTTAACAGATGAAATGGGGCTTCCATGCACTAAATACAAGGAGGGTAATGATACATTCAGTTTACAAGAAAAGACAATACACATAACTCCATTTCAATTTGTTTTGGCAGCTGATGGCCATGAATGACAGCAAATGGGGAATAGGAGAGAGTTGAGTGTAATCAGATTCTTAGTTGATGTCCCAAGTACAAACTACATTGAAAGTTGTGTATTTGCCTTTCTGATGGGCTGTATCTCACTGTGAATACTAAATCAGGAGATATTTCTCATAATCAATCAAATATAGAGCATCCATAAGAAAACTTGGTGGGGGAAAAAAATGTTGCACTCCTTAGTAGAAATAATCTGACATCAACGTTTAAAAACCGTTGAAGCTTTTTTTTTTTTTTAAATTGACAAAATATTATGTAAAAGTTCTTGGCAATAGAAACTTTCCTCACATACTATTGAATTGACAGTCTGCACAAACAAGCTACGGCGGTGTGCTGCTCCATACATTAGACATCATGCTCGTGTCCTGCAGTGTTTAATGATAAAATTCTGAAATAGCAGCCCTTTGGAAAAAAAACATATCGACACACATTTGACTCAGAATCAATACAACATTTGGTCTTTGTGCAAGGCAAAGACGACTTTTTTTTTTTTTTTTTTTTTGACTGTGAAACACATTTTCAATAGCACCAATCTATCTTATTCTGCAAGTGGTTCTGAAAGCACATCTCGAACCAGAGTACTTTGCAGCGAAGGATGCGTATGAACTGCAGACCTCTTAGACTGAACAACACAATTACTGACAACAAGAGTCTCTCTCTTTAGAAACCCGTTTTCACAGAGTGTTGCTCACTCGGACTTGCTGTGTGTCACGAGTTGAAAAGTAACAAGACATAAATGTATCAAGTCTCAAAGCCGTGCTCAAGAAACACCCACAAATCGCTGCGTTGAAATGACCAGAAAGCAGGACAAACAAGGACTCGTTCTGAGACATTTTAATGTATACAAATAGGAAACTTAATGTACAGTATTCACATTCAGTTAGTTGTCACAGTCTGGTGTTAGCAGGTAAGTTGTTTTTTGAACACAATTTTAGTCAAAGTGGCTTTGATGTGCACAACATCAAAAGCAATGAAAACATTGAAAAACAACAAAAATGGTAAGCATTAAAAATTTTTTTTATAAATAATAAAATATTACATCAGGAAGCAGAACAACATAACAAAATACATAATGTGATTTATTGTATTTTCTCCAGATGTTATCTCTGTGGTTGAGTTTGTTCAGTAAAATTTATTTGACGGGTTGTGAAAGAGACTGTCATGACACCGTCATAAACATAACACCTGTCATAAACATGAGTAAGTCTTTATGAATATTCATGACTGTTGTCATAAAGTGTCATTAGGTAAATCATTACACTTTTAATACAAAGTTGACATTATTCAAAATGTCTTTGTTGTGACAACTTGTCATTAATCAAGAAATTATGATCTGACATGAATTTGTTATAAAAGTATTACTGATTAAACTTTAAAAATCATGTAGCTTTACGTTATTAAAGTTAAAGTTTAATCAGTAATACTTTTATAACAAATTTATGTCAGATTATAATTTCTTGGTTAATGTCAAGTTGTCACAACAAAGACATTTTGAATAATGTCAACTTTGTATTAAAAGTGTAATGATTTAGAGAACGACACTTTATGACAACAGTCATGAATGTTCATGAAGACTTATTCATGTTTATGACATGTGTTGTGTCATGTTTATGACATGTGTGTCATGTTTATGACATGTGTGTCATGTTTATGACGGTGTCATGACAGTCTTATTCACAACCCGTCAAATAAAGTTACTAAAATTCTTATCCAAGTTTTTTTTCAAACATGATTTTATTTTTATCGTTGGGTTTTATATAAAGGTCTGTTCTGAAACTGTACACTTTTAATATCATAGCTCTCTGTCAATCAGATGTGAACATTTTCAAGTTGAGTTTGTTTTAAAGGCTACAGTCAGCTAGAACAGATGCTGTACGTGTCACTCTATGATTTTTCCTTGTATTTTCAAAAAGCTCACGGCTTTATGACATCCCCTTTACGCAGAGGTAAACTATAACAGAATATGACATCAGAAAACACAACTTGAAGTGAAGTCTGCAGAGCGTTAGATGCTGTTCTAGGTTCTCCCATGACCTCCTGGATGAGCCGTTGACACGCTCTTGAAGTAATTTTGAAGTCTGTGACTTTATTCTAATCTGTGTGGGTTTTCTTTTAGGTATTTTGGTCTACTTCCACTGAGGGTGAATGGTTAAAAAAAGAAAAACATGTGGCTGTTTAATCGTTACTGTTAAATCATTAATTTTCACGTATGGCTAGGTTGGTTTGGGCTAGACCTTTATTTGTGGGGGGTAAAATAAAGCTAAACCAGAACAAATCTTAAAGGAAACAAATACTTTTTTTCAAATTCTCTACTTCTACCTGTGTTTCTATCTGAAAACAAATGAATTTGAATGTGCCATGATTAACCAGGCAACATCAATTTGACAATCGAGACAAATAATTATAGCCTGCAAGCTCACATGTAGCTAAATGTAATCCCACATTTTTTATGATTTTGGGCTGTGCTTCTGCTTGACTTATGATCTTCTGAAATGTGACTGAAGATCAGGGAAAGCTACTTGAAGTCATCAGTTTGCCCCAAAATGGATGTGCAAATTGACCCACGGTTCCTACGAATTGTTTTGTTGCAAGAGGCTTTTATTCCTGTGTTGTTGTTCTTTTTGTATAAAATATTGTCTTTGGTTTTGTTGTGTGATGTCCACATATTTTGTTGTGTTTTAAGACCTCCAAATAATAGTCCAGATCATACTTTTGGGGTTAATGGCATAAATAAAGAAAACACAAGACATGTTCAAAAGACAAAAGCCTACAGTGAAGTGACGCAAACGTTGAGAACTCTTGACTTTTGCAATATTTGTTGGACCCTTTGAATTCCCTCTGGCCACACACTGACGATGCACCATCCACTAGATGGATCATCTAATGGATGATTAGACGATGCATCTAGAGTGTCATAAAAAGTTCCATTGCGAGACAAAGTTTGTTTCTTTTTACTTTTGTTTCCCACAAAAGCTTGCCTCTGCCGCCAGTGTAATCATGGAATATTTTACAGCCTTTACAGATTCTCCATCTTGGGAAACGTTGTTGTTGATCTAATTCTAATGAAATTTGTGACAGGGTCTACAAAACAGCTCTACTTCACACAAAATCAACTTCAACATACCTGGAGACAAAACATTGAAAATAAAACAAAGAAAAACATTGATAGAAAATATTCATTACCAACCACTGACAATTGCTACAACCATACACTGCACAGTTTGGGGGGGGGGATTTAGTTTAACTGCAATATAGACTTCTGGCCACTTGTAATTATCCTTAAAGGGTTTATTTGGAGACTGAAACCATTGGTCAATTGTTATTTTCTCTGTAATTCCCTCTGTCCAGTCCTCAAACACATCTTTTTGTCACACAATCAATTAGAAGCGGGCATTTGGAAAGCTGGACGCAATCCAGTTCTCCCTCTGCAATCACTATCTGAGTGTCTCTTCTTTGTCGAAGGTCAGATAATCATCTGATGCTTTGATTTCTTACGAGATGATTGGTAATGTCTTTAAGTCCTTTGACGTTTACTTTCACCCATTAAAGATGCTTCAGCAGTGGATCTCGTAGGCAACCTGAGAGCCAAACAGAAGGCTCTGGCTGAGAAGCAGTTCTTCTGGATCTGCCGTTAGCGGGCCCTCGCCACCTTCGGTCGGGTTTCTGTGAAACCCCAGCCCCCCCGATCTAGTCAGTGTCTGGACCATTTCGTGTTCCAGGAGAGCTTCTTTCATTCCCTTCTGCTGGACAAAGCCGCTCATCATAGGACACCTGGATGAAGCGGAGCCCATGACGGGCTTGGTTCGGTTGAGGACGTACATCTCATGGCCGTGATCATCGCGGTACTCCTCCAGTTGAGCAAAGGTTGTTGGTCCGTCAGAGTAGTCATTCACGTAAAGGATGCTCTCCTCTTTGCTGGTGCAGTAGGAACCGTTGTCCTCTTTTTGATACTGCTGGTGACGAGTGTAAATCATAATCAGGAGAAGAACAGCAGTGAGAGCCAGCAGGGAGATCCCAATAGCGATGGCGGTCTGCGTGGCTGGACCCAGAGCGCTGAAGTCCATGCTGTCCTGCTCGTACAAGGGCTCCTGGCTAACATCCAGAACTTCTGGCTGATAGAAGGAGCTGGACGACGACGAAACGTAGGAGTGTGTGTTCAAACGAGGCCAGAGCTGGGATGAGTACGAGGAAGAAGACATGTTGACAGCCAGGTGAAATGTAACCCTCGCCACTCCACCCGGGTTCCAGGCCTCACATTCATAGCGCCCAGCATGCGCTACAGTCACATTACTGAGGAACAGCATGCCGCTGCCCATGTCTGGATCAAAGCTATCTCTTTCACCGCCCTCCTCGGCCCCTCGCACGAGTCCCTGGATCCCTTCGGCGCCTCCCACCTTGATCCCCCCGGTGCTAGGCAGGGCTGTCACCACTCCCCCCGGCCCTGGCCGGAACAACTCCCCGTTGGGTCCCAGCTCTTGAAAAAGACCTCGAGGTGTTAACTGGGCCTTGCCATGGGAAGCTTTTTTCCACGT
This sequence comes from Poeciliopsis retropinna, assembly GCA_010277075.1. Taxonomy (NCBI): domain Eukaryota; kingdom Metazoa; phylum Chordata; class Actinopteri; order Cyprinodontiformes; family Poeciliidae; genus Poeciliopsis; species Poeciliopsis retropinna. Next base: position 12,058,403 of record VMRM01000022.1, read on the forward strand.
CACCTGAGGCTGTGGGTATCCGGAGGCCTGGCAGGACACGCGGAGGCTCTCGCCGAGTCGCACGGTCAGGTGGTTGGGCTCCAGCTGTACCACAGGCGGAATACACACCAGGCTGTTCGGAGCAACCTCTGCCAGGCTAAGGTGGGAAAGACGAGGGGGTTCGGCACACATCAAGCGACGCTGCTCTGCCGAACTTAGCAAACGCTGTCCATCTTCGCCGATCCAAGTTCTTAGCCACCCGAGAGCGCAATCACATCGCCACGGGTTCTCTGAAAGAACGGGACAGGAGGACAAAATTGCAAATTACACAAAGAGTAACTTGGACTTCTAAATGACAAATTTAACAATATTAATTCTGAATTTCTTGACATTCTTGAAGTTGATCACAATGCATCCAGATGACCGAAAGTACAAATACATTTTTTATTTATTTACTTTTTTATTTTAAACTCGCTTCGTCATTTCCTCAACCCAAACTATAGGTTCAAGATGTTAAAACCGATATTGGGTAGTTTTCATCAAATATCACATCAAACATTGTGACCCAATTTGTTGTATTAGAGAGAAAACCTGAAGGAGCCTCATCATTCTTCACATGCTACCATTTGGCCCAATCAGACCACCACACAAAACAAAGGAATCGTAGGATTCTGCATTATGCAATAACATCATGATTAGTGACGTTAATGACAGTGGGTTGTGTTACTGATATTCATTAATGAAACTACAGAACTAGATTACTTAATTGAAGCATATTACCTGGTAAGTAGTTGGCACAAGATAATTTTTAACATCTACACGGTTTCAACAAGCCACACTGTTATAACTGTCTGATAGCAATTATAATGTCTGGTAATTGTTATCAGACATTATGTGGTTAATTTGATTTTAATTACTTTTTTTTTTAAAGCAAAACTCAATAAAATGAATATATTTTCCATTTCAATTCAGTTAAGTTCAAATATGCTTTGATCCCAAAGGGAAATGAAAAGTTGTTGTAGCTCATACTAATTCTTCAAAGGGTTATTGTAGATGGTGATGGTTGTCTAATTTTGTTTAGAATTATATTTATGTTTTGATCATTTTCGTGCTATTTGTCTTGATTCGTTTTTGTTGTTTCATCTTCAACTCATTCCCTGTGTTTAGTTTGACATGCACTCAGGTCATTTTCTGCCACATACCAGCCACTTTTATTTTATTAGTATTGGATAATTCAATACTTTACTTAGAAGTAGGTCAGCAAAATAATTTTAAACTGACTTGTTTTTAACCTAAATGTTTAAAAACATTTTAAACATTTAAACAAAAGTTTGAGCAAACTCAAACTTTTTTTGAGTTTGCTGAAACACACGTCCAACCTTTTTTTTATTATTTTTTTTTTATTTTAGGGAGCATGCTGAAGCACTTGACTCTGCTCTTCTCTCCTGTTCTGTGGGGTGTGTGGTTTGAAGAAAGCTGCCTTGGAACAAAATACTATTTCCCTAATCCAAAAATGAGAGCCTGTAGGATTTTTGCCTGACAGTTTACAGCAAAGCAAACCAAATGCACACAAGCACTTGGCAAAAGTGCACTTTCTTTCTTTTTTTTTTTTTATTCCGAAGTGCTAGATTTCCCTCGCCGACACTTTCACCAGGGATATTTGGAGACGGTTCATCTTTTTGACAAAAATTCATTTTGAGACCTCTTTACTTGGTCCTAGTTATTAAAACACTGCATCAAAACTACAAATCCTGAATAACAGAAGGCTAACTGGGTTGTTTATGCAACAATCTGCAATCACAGTGTAACACCTCCATTCGATATTCACTCCTTATGTACAGATGTCATTGAGAATTAAATCAACTGTAATGTGAGGGCATTTTCAAAACATATATACTTTATATATGTTTGTTTATTATATCTCACTCGAAAATACTGGAGAAGTACATTCCTGTCTGTAAATAACTTTGTAAGATGAATTTTTAATGTTTTTTTTTTTTTGTTTTTTTTTCATTTTTTAAGTAATGCAAAGAGCAAATTATAAAAATCTAGAAATTCTCACATGCGAGACGCAACCTAACGCATCAAGAGATGTTTATGGTACGATGAGATAAACACAAGAGGTCGGATTTGTTTTCTTCAGACGAGAGCATACGCAGTCTTAAGCACGTCAAAGAGAACTTGCACACAGCTGGGGGTTTGGCATGAACGCCGCCCATCAGAGATTCTCCTTTTTCAAACTCTAATCGTTTCCAGAACAGTTTTTTTTTTTTTTTTAAATCCCTATTTGATGTGAAACATTAAAGTCCAGACTAGACTATTTTCAACTAGACAAGATCGAATCCAGTTTTGTTGTTCCTAATATCGGAAACATTTGACTGCAACTGTGTAATTGGGAGTACTTAAAAAGCGAACAACACAGTGCAGTTCTCACGCCTCATTCGCAGAACAAGTGAGTTGGCAATCTAAAAGTTATTCTGGGAGCAAATTGAAATAAAGCCATTTTTGTGCCGCCCCCAAGGGACGCCCAGAGCGGTGAGCCATATGGCCCTGATCAGACACTGCCACTGCTTTAGGCTTTCCGAGGCCTAAACTCTATCCCTTTCCTGTAAAAAAAATTATGCATTGGACTAAAAATTGTATTTATTATTTAGCAATTTATGCCCTACTTAAAACGATACGGAGCACAATGTAGGATTAATGTCCTTTCATCCCTTTGTCATTTTAAAGTACTTTTCTGCATTTTAATGAAAGTCAGTGATCAAGACATGGGGTTGTATTACCGCAGTAAAAATATCTTCCAGCACAATGTTGCTGAGTCATTTTGATTTGATCCGAATTTATAACCAGTCAGATTTTAGAAGAGTCAAATGGCCGATACGGGTATGAGAACGCAAGAAAATGGAAACAGTGATCTAACTTCTATTAAAAACACGCAATCGTTTCAAATTATATTCGACTTTTGAGCGTTTCTATTCCAATATTTCCCGTAAGTCCTGAAAATGCCTGACTAATATCAAAACTGAGTTCATTCGGTTGCAAATACAAGTGGTAAATCCAAACCGTCGGACTGAAAACCACACTTTAAGGTATAATAAAATCCCAACTGTCACATGCTGGAAAACGTAAAATGTGTCAGGACCTAAATGAAGTAGAGTAGTTAAGTACCACACTCCTGTGTCACCTGTGCACACAGCTGACCAATTACTGCCAGAACTAGGAGTGAGTGTCACAGCGCTGGTTTGAGAAAGTTTTAGAAATGGTCGGCCTTTACAAAAGGTGCGAGAGGAAGAAGTCCCACAGCTGGTTGGAATGTTCTGGCTTCCTAATTGGCCTCGACACCAACCTTCCTTTAATTGGATATTTCGTCATTATGCACTCTACGATGGTGTCTTGAAGCACCGTTTTTAAAAGCAAGACTTTGGTTGGGTGAATTTCGTTAATATGCAAAATTTTGAAGAGCTCTTCATTTTCTCTAACATAAGTCAGTATTTCTTTTTATAAAAAGATTAGGAGCAACTCTCAGTGCTTTGCTAAATGTGGTGTTAATTCTTTAATATCCATCCATCCATCCATTTTCTGGATGGATGGATGGATCCCCATTAGGGACAAGGGGTCCCTAATGGGGTCGGGAGGTGCTGGTGCCTCTCCTGCTACCGGGGTTCACCCTGGACAGGTCGCCAGTCGGTCGCAATTCTTTAATATTCTGACATAAAATATGTTTTAATGATTCAGGGGAGTTTAGATTTTATGGGACTTTGTGACAGTAATATAAAACACAATATGATTTAACCTGTGATACGGAGGACTTGCAGGCTGACGAGGGGTTTGAGGAATGAGGCTCCCAACGTGCGGAGATGATTCCTGCTGAGGTCCAGCAGAGCCAGAGACGATAAGCCAGACAGAGCGTGCTCGGCCAGCAACTCTATGCTGTTTTCCTGCAGGTGCAGTTCCTGCAGGCGCTGCACATAGAAGAAAGACATAAAGCAAACAGAAGGACAGGCACGGAAAAAGGTTGTCAAATGCCGACAGGTAGTAAAACCTGCAGCTGAGTCAATCTTTACCGCAGTCGGAGTAAGATAAAGCTTAGCAAGACACATCAGACTCAATTTAATGTAGATGTTATTCTACTTTATCCAGAAAAAAAGTCATCCTGAGTTTAATTTGTTGACATCTAAACTCAAACATCTTTATCTTTCCTAATAATCTGACCGAACCTGCAATCCCCTGAAGGTGTGGTCTTGGATGCGAGTGATCTGGTTGCCGGCAAGGTAGAGGATGCGGAGGTGCTCCAGACCCCGGAACATGTCAGGCGTGACCAGGTGGATGAGGTTTCCATTGAGAGCCAACTCCAGCAGCTGCACCTGGTTGAGAAAGGCCCCAGGTTCCAGCGCCGAGATGCTGTTGTTCTGGAGGTACAGGTAATGGAGGCTTCTCAGGCGATTCAGATCCTGAAGACGAATCTGCACTATGGCGTTGTCCTGGAGGAAGATCGTCTTTGTAAAACAGGACAGAGATACAGAAAACGAGTGATCAAGATGTGCAAAGGTTAGCGGAGTAAGCAGTTTTGCAAGGCAACGTATTTTCCTGTGCTTTGCAGAGTTTCACAAGAATATTGACGAATACCAAAGGGAATTAGCTGGTCAAGGATCAGGACAATAAACCGATGTGGTGGCACTTCGCCCATTTTTGTTGTTTCTTTTGTGAAACATTGCAGGAATCTGCAGAAGCACTTGATTGATTTGGTCTTCATGAGAAGTGCTTTGCAAGTTTTAATCCACAATCCACGGGCGCCCGCCTGATTGCTAATGCGACTTCGCCGTGCGTCGAGGTGAGCTATGATCGACGAGATAGACCTGCTGATTGAGGTTAATGGAACAATTTATGCGAGACTTGCTTTTCATCAATATTCATGAGCTGCGGTAATGTTGGAGGGCCTGAACCCTGTAGGAAAAGACGGTGTAATGTTAAACATCTTCTTAACAGGACGATCAGTGGGTGTGCGAGAGTCACTTTCTGAGGAAGGATGAATAATTACGCAGCCGCCGGCGCAGTCCCTCCCTCGGGCTTTGCGTCAAAGAGGGTCACAATGAATTGATTAACCACGATCACTTCAGGGTGATGTGAAAGGGTGCAGTGGGAAGGCACCTGCAGACCACCTCTACGCATGGCTAGAGTCTCTAACTTTTAACCAGCTGGCCAACTGACCTCCGTGATGGAGGGAGCACCCTGTGGGATTTCCTTGATCCCCAGCGATCCGCACTCCACCGTAAGGCTGTAGCAGCGACATCCATAGGGGCAGCCCAGGGACCGAAGAGGGATGAGGGCTGAGATGATCAGGGTGAGTCCGGAGAACCACAGGAGGGTCATGGCAGTGGCACAACGCCCCTTCAGAGACAAATCCTAAGTTGGGGAAGACAAAATGCAAGCACAAGAACAAACCTTTTGGTCCAATGCTGCAATATACTCTCATAACAGACAATATCTAGGACTGCAGATGTATTGAATAAGGAGATGATTGTCAAATAGCAAGGGAGGATTTAGAAAAAGATAAAAAAAAAAAAAAAAAAAAAAGAAAAGGCAAGAGAAGTTAAGCATGTCTCCTCGTCCCCTGGCTGATTACTATTCAGCTGTGTCTATTCAGTGGAATTGCAGCAGCTTCTATTATAGGCTTCAATAAATTAAAGATGTGATAAAAGATGTGCAGGTTGCCTCAAGGACCTCTCTCTGTTCTTTTTAACTCATACACAAACCCAATCTTTCAGCAGCTCCGTCTGTGTCTTTCCAGCACTTTGGCACGTAGGTGACGCGAGGGAAGTGCGGACGCGCAGTCGAGCTCCATAATCTCCGAAGCCACCTTCACCGCCTCGGAGCAAATCCCACGAGGTAAACAGCTCTAACGATCTGATCATGACCATCGGGGTTGGCCGCGTGGCGCACCTCGCGGCGATACATCCCTTTGATATGAACTCATCACTGAGCAGCTCATCCGTGCACTGCTTTCTTTCTTTCTTTTTTTTTTTTATTTTTATTATTTTCCTATTCCTGTACTGCCTGGAAGGAGTTTATTGTTCTGTCTGACTGCTCACATCAAAACGGCCTCATATACTCCCTCCGCAATAACACGCAGCCTGGCAGCATATGCAATCGTTCCTCGACTGCAGATAGCATGAAGGTACAACGCTGCTGGAGATATAATACACGTTGGAAATGTCACACTGCGCCGGTGCTGCTGCTGCTGATGCACCGATGGAGGGTGGAAGAAGTTTCTTCCGGCTGAGCCGCACACCGTCTCCCCCGCTCCGATCTAAACTCTCACATTATCATAAATGATTTATGCGCGCCCGTGCGGCGTCTTCTAATCCTGTTAAGTTTGTCTTACATGCAGAACCTCTGGTTTGTTTAAGGCCGCCGTGTTGCCCAGATGACTCACAAATTCACGGCCAGCTCTAGATCACTTGATATCCTGCTTTATTAATTATCCACAGACCTTGTTTAAGTCAAGTGATGAAAAGGCCCTGCGCCTGAAATAAACGGCCACTTATTAATATTTAGTGCCTGAGCTGCACCGCCAGATTGATATAAGCATGTCCCATTTGCCATGCTTTAATCCAGACCAGTAATGTAATGCCTAAGCATAAAAGCAAGTCGGAAGTCTTAGTCTTAGCGGCCGAGAAATAATTCCCAGTGCAGCCGTACGGCATTATTGAGCCAATCAGCAATGAACTGGATTTTAATGTGGCACATTTGATTTGGAGCACATTTGCAAGGATAGCCAGCCAGATTAATACAATGTGACCTACATAAGCTCTTCTGTCACTGGTGGCTCACTTATTAACAAAAAGGGGGGTGTGATGTCTCTTATCCAGCAGGGAGAGAGAAAGCATGTGTTTCATTGCTAGGGACCGAGGACATGAAAATTGACTGGCGAGGTCTGTAATATTGTTGCTTTTTACAGTGCGGCATTGTCTAAATAAGTTTGACTTGGGTTTGAAGGAAAGAGAGCTGCAATGCCACGAAAGCCCTGAATGGTACACCATAACTTTGTATATGTTCTATGTAGTTGCTTGTTGTAACCACAGGGTGAATCAAGTGCAAATTATTTGTGATGTGTGACTGATAGGTGCGGTGCAGGGTGTTTCTGCATGTGCATTTGTTGTGCAGTGTGCTTTAATTTAGTTTGTTCTGTGCTGTATGCATTGTGTAAGCTAGTTAGCTTACACAATTAATTAGCTAATTAATTAGCTGCGTTTAATTAACGCAGAAGCACAAGCCTATCCGAACCATCAAGCAAATAGTTTTGGCCCAACCTGGCCTGAATGTTGGGTCTGAATGTTGGCCATAAATCTATATTCTTATCCCACCGTTAGCCTGACGCTGCCAAATAAATCTTGGTTTTAAGATGTTTCCCAATAAGTACATTGAAAGAACAAGTGGGTCTTGTTAGGAAATATTAGTGAGCAACCAGAATCATGGAGTCCAAGGACCACAGCATTCAGATAAGGTAGAATGTTGTGGAGAAGCTTGAATTAGGGTTAGGTTATAAACAGTATCCCAAGCTTTCAACTTGTAACCAAGCCCACTTTGATCCAATCTGCTAAAGTTTGGAAAAATAGGTTCCCCACCTACCCCACCTCATCTGGTGGACTGGGAAAGAAGGGGCAAAGAGACTCCTGTTTTGTCAGGTGTGACACCCTTTTGATGGGTTCACTCTCTACGGCTTTTATTGATAAGGCACAAGAAGAAAGTCATTGTTAAAAGTACTAAAAGTCTGTTTTCCAACGTAATTTAGGAGACAAAGATAACATGGAAGAGGTTCTTTGATCAGATGAGAACCTCCGACTCTTTTAGCAGAAAAATAACGGTGCACATTTTGAAGCACGGTGATGGCAACGTCATGCTGAAGTCCAGGCTGCCTTTCTTCAGCAAGGACAGGAATGCTGGCTTGAGTTGTAATGGTAAACTTGGTTGCCGATCTCAAAATTTTGACTTCAGGAACCCAGATAGAAATGTCTGCAACACTGGAATACCTTGTGTCACAAATCCAGTGAAACAGAACAGCACAATTTGTGACAAAAAAAATTGGAAAAGGTGTCACAAGTTGCATATAACAGATGTCTGGCTCCCGACTTAAGCGCAAATGACACCCTGCCATTTAGAGAAAACACAACGTCTCTTCTGCGCTCTTTCATTAGAGGAAAAAGAAAAGCCCCCTGATTGACAATCGCTTTGCTGATAAAAAAAATAAATAAAGTGTGATGACAGCCTGATGGGATGCGAGCAGGACCGACGGCGTGACCAGGATCGGCAAACGGAAACGGAGACTTTCTTGAAACAACGCTGCCCAGAGTTTTCCTCCAGCGCGAAATGGGTCCAGATGTTTCAGATAAAGCGTCAAGTATCTGTTCTCGACCCACTTTTAGATTTTTACTGGAAGGTCAATTTGTTCATTTGAAGCTGAGTAATCCTCCGTGGAACACGCGGTAATCTGCACAATCAGATGCTTGTTAGCTAAGCCGCTCCAGGCGCCGACGACGGTTTCATAGAAGGTGGGTGCTTTGTTTACTGGAGAACGAACCGGGCCAGCAATAAATCGCTGTTGCCAGTGAGTTTAAAATGTGTAAACTGGATGATTAAAGCTTAATGTTGTGTACACAGATCGGGCTGTCAAACGCGAGCAGCTGCAAAGGGTCTGCGATGCCAGACGTCAGTCAGCGGATGCCAAAAAGAAAATCAAATCAAGGCGCGCGCCCGTCAAGATTTACCTCCATCACCCCGAGTCCCGAAATGCTTCTGCAAACACTTCTCTCCAGGGTTTGTTTTTTCAGATATTTCTGAAGATTACATTCGGCACTCTTATTCTCGACATGGTGTTTTATTTTCTCACTCCAAACAAACCGTTCTCCTCTGAGCAATCACAGCCTCACTCTCGGCCAAACATTCCCCGGCAAAAAAAAACAACAAACAAACAAAAAAAAACATGTTCCCGCGTCTTTCCGTGATGATTGTTATCCGGGAAAAGGTGGGTGTCGGCGTGTCGGAAGCGATGCAGACAGCTGAAGAGCTGGAGGCTGAAACAAAGTTCACGTCCCTGCGCTGCCACCCGTACAGGTCGACCTCATCTGTTGTTATGGTAACTCCTGTGATGAGGATAAGGTCTGCTCACAGGGCCCGAAGGCCAGCCGGGACTCCCGTGAGCCGCTGTTAGGCAAACAACTCTGCAGGAACAGAGGCTGTCATTTCCCACGGAAAATGTCTTCCAAGCACTCCAGCTATCTGATGACCCACAGCTAAATTGCTAAATTCTTCTTCACTCCAGCTTTTTATCCCCCTTCCCACCCACAACTCCATCTCTTTGCTCCATTTCTGCTCTATTTTCCCCCCTTCAACAATTCTCTGAAAGATCATTTTCCCTTCCTGAGTCGCTGACCTCTGCCTTTTCTCATCTCCCATCCTTCTTCTCTGACTGACAGGTGCTAAATCATTTGTCTTAGAGCATTCTTTTGTCCACAAATAGACCGAGGCCAAGCCACTAACCCGACTGCGCGGCACTAACCCAAGAATAACACACCGACTTTGAGAGATTGTCTCGGTGCGCAAAACCGCGCACGCGCTCTCGCGCATGCATGACACGCCTGCAAAGTAGCAGTTGTGCACAAACGCCGGCCACCTACATCCACACACACACACACACACACACATATATGTGCTCAAGGTTCGTGTCTAAAACCAGCAGCACCGTCATCATTCACCTACGAGTCAAACACACGCGCCCACACATAATTTTTTCTGTTTTTTTTTTTTTTTTTTTTTTTTTTTTTTCCATGTGAGTATAGTAAAGGAAGCTCTGCTCAGTTAATAAGTCTGCATTGATTTCTTTATTTTTCCACAACTGCCCTGTCCTTCTTGGCTTCTGCAGCCATCGATTTTCAACATGAAAGCTGACGGGGAGGGGAAGGTCGGTTGGCATTTGCGAATGTCTATGTTGAAGAGAAACAGAGTAAATGAGTGGATTTTTTTTTTTTTTCCTCTAAAAGCGCATGCATGTGTGTGTGTGTGTGTGTGTGTGTGTGTGTTGAGCTTGCTTGTCAGACCGCCTCCAGCAGAATCACCCTCTGAGCAGCAGCAGCAGCAGCACTCCACCGCTGCTCCCAGTGGAACGTTTAGACTAAAAACCCTCCATCCGTCTCCCCACCGTGTGCTCAGAAAAAAAAAAAAAAACTTTATGAATGTTAGCTTTATATCAGTTCTCACGATGCACGGTTCTGACAAATAGATGCGTTTACTGCTGGGGGGATGGGGGGACGGAGCCGGCGCTAAATTTATTGATGCAAAAGCAATAATACTTGAAATTCGGCTGCGCGATAAAACAAATGGTGCACATTAAATTTCCATATTTCAAATTGCTCACCATTTAATAGGTGCTGGTAATTATTGTTTTCCAAACACATACCAGGACTTGTGCTTCTTTTGAATTATAATTTAGTAATTTGTGTGGATTTATTGCCACGTCATTTCATAAACTTCTCAAAGCATCTCATCCCTGATGCACTGATGTACTCGAGTAGTATCACTTTGCGTACACACATTTTCAACACTTTTTTATGGAAACATTTAATGATCTTATAACTTATCTTTATTGAACAAAGGACACATTTTTCCATTTTGGACTTAAAAGTGCTGTGAAAAAGCACTTGCCCTCCTAAAGATTCCTTCTGTTTTGCCCCACTTAAACATGTGAGGACATCAAAACCATTTGTAATTGTGTACAAAGACACCCCAAGTAGCTACTCAATTGATAACTTCATTAATTAAGGCCAAAAAAACCCTGACAGTTTGGAAAACGTTATAAAAAGTAACTGTCCAGCATCGTGGGGTGGTGCCCGGTCGCCATTGGAGCGGTTGCTAATCAATCACAGGGCGACACAGGACAGAAAAATATGTAAAAAGGCATTCAATAGACGTAAAAGTCATGTTTGACTGTAGAAGGAAGCCGGAGTATCTGGTGAGAACCCACAAATGCATCGGGAGAGCCAACTTCTTACTGTAAAGAAATAGTGCTGCCAACGGTGCCATCCCCTTGACAAGTCACAAATTAACTGTGATTAGCCACATGTTTTTGAAGAACCGAGTTCAATGTCACAAGTCACACTCTGGACTAATTACTCTGTGACCTGTAAAATCAAGAAATCACTTGACAATTTGAAGTAGGCTAAGCGATCCAAAAGCAGCACATCGTGTGAAAGAAATCCAACGACAGATAATGTACGAAATCATTATTGTCTCAGTCTGAAAACAGCTACAAAACCATCTCCGCAGTAGGAAGATGGCTCTGTGAGAACCATTATCTACAAATGGGTAAATCATGGCACTGTTGTGAGTCTTTCTATGAGTTCCACCAATGACTGATCCAGAAGGCCACAAAAAAATTCAGAATAAAATCCAAAACACTTCAGAGTTTACCCGCCTCACGTAGGATCAGTGGTCAGGATTGAAAGAATCAGCAAAATTAGTGTGGATGGGCGAATTTGTTTGACCGAAACGGACAGACTGGACTCACATAATCCAGAAATCAGAACCCCCCAGACTTTTCAGGAAATAAGTGGAACGTTACAATCTAGTGGGCTTACTTTGACACTCGTGGGGGACTTGTGGTATTGTTGGAGCCATGCAGTTAGCTTTCTTGCTGAAAATTATTAAGGGTAACTTTAGTCCATTTATGAACCTTAGCCTCACTAGCAAATCCAGCTAGAAAATGAACAAAATTGGAGTGGCCTACTCAAACTCAAACTCAAGACTTACATCTGACATAACTGAAATATTATCTGACCTTAATTACTGTCAAAGAAGTAAAACAATTCTGCACAGAAGAGTGGGTAAAAAGTCCTTGCTAGCTATGCCAGTTATCCCAAACGCTAAGGGTTAGGGTAACATTCAAATGCTTTTTCACAATTGGGGTCAGGTTATGTTGCAAATCTTTTTTTTTTTTTTCCCCCAAACAAAATCATCACATTTGCTCTGGTTATCGTCGTCTGATATCTAAATCTCATTAATGATCTGAGCGACTGAACTAGAACGGCGGTAGAAGAAATGTTTGAGAGAGCGATTAGTTTTTCCACAGTGCACAGCTCTTCCATCGCATAACAGAAGGTGAATTCAGGATTTAGCAGGATTAGTGTGTAGTGAAATACCAATTTTGGCATCACAGGATTAATAAAGAAGGAAAAACTTGTAGAAAACTCCAAACTGCGTCAAGCAGCGGCACTGTTCCTGTAACAATACCTGGGGGAAAAAAACAGACAAAACAGACTTAACAAGCATGTTTTGTCTCCTTGCTCTCTCAACAAGTTTCGGCGCTTTAATCGGGGTCCATTTGATTCGAGTCTGATAATTGTTAGCGACAGGCACAATGGCAAGCCGCATGGCAGCGCAATCAATGTCCATTTTCCATGGAAGATTTATTTTTCTGCACTCGCTGCTCAGACAGGGTGATTGTAACATCACACTGTGATTGCTCAGAGCTTAAAAAGAGATTTGAAATCTCATTTGAGCCTGACGCATTTCCCCCCCCCCCTGCCGCCGCCCCACCACCACTTTTTTTTTTTTCCTCCGTGCATCCTTTCTTCTAAATCCAGTGCTTTATCTGCTTGATGAAACAGAAGCAACGTTGCAAAAGCTCTTTGAAAAATGCATGACTTCCAAACAAGAAAGCGCGAGCGTACCGACAACGCTCACATCGCTCTCAAAGACGGATACATCGATCAAGATTAAATTGGAACAATGCAAAAAAAAAAGAAAAATCATACTAATGAGGACACTTAATAAGAGAACACAATCAATGAAATTGCTGCTCCCTAAATGTCCGACTATAAAACAAATCCCTCAGTGCCTCGTGACGCTCTTGTTACGAAGGGCCACCATCATGCTAAAGCGATAGAAGCTATCATAGGGTATTTGTAATGCTAAGGGAACTGCTCGCATCTGCTTGGCACATTATGTTTCCTAATAGATCCAAAAAACGGTCGTCTGCGTGACGCAGTTTGTCAACAGCTCAAAGACAAGAGCAACTTCAAGGCATTGAAAGTGTGAAAAGTGAGCTCTTTTTAAGGAAAGGAGCAGGCAGGGACGCCATGTACCGAGAAATCAATTCCACCGCAGCGAAAAGATACAAAGAAGCCGAAAAGACACAACCACAATCACACAGTATTAGATAATGTACAGTTTTGTAGAAAAGATCTTTATATTTGTAGATGGAAAAACAAATGAAGTATTTTTTTTAAGCAATTTTTATATCAGCTTAAATCTGGCATATAGCTGATTTCACACGAGCAAAATGTGGGCTATGAAGCAGTGACACTGTTTAGTATCTCTCCATCTACTTTGGTGTGTGGAAACTGGTATGAAGCAAAGGTATTGAAGTGCCCTGTTACGTCCATGGAGTGTGTGTGTGTCCTTTTGGAAGTGCCCTGGTGTCGTATAGTGTGTAAGCATCTATACAGGATTTCCTTTGTCCACGGTTGTTGTTATTCCTTTTTCCCCCCCAAACACCTATGGATAAAACTCAAATGTTCTGTCCAGAGTCTTTGAGGGTCCATAATTGTTAGCAGAAGTAACCAAAAAGAATTAGGAAATGTACAGTAGCACAAAAAGGGTGCATAGTGTAGCACGATATTAAGTAACATTATGGGATTACTGAGACATCTGAGTGGCACTTGTGTGAATCCCATCACTGTGGGACTCATGTGGACTAGTTTTGGCCCACACGAGGGAAGTACCACAGAATTTTTAATGTCCAAAATATCTACGACGCCCTGGCTTATCCGAAAACCACTTTATGCTACAGTATAAGCTACAGCTACATAAAGATCGCATTGTCTCTGCTAGCATCTGCTAGTCAAAAGAGCAATAGAGATCACTTGTTTTGGTATTCTACATCTCCAAAAGGCAAACCGGATTTTAAACACAGTTTTCGACTATTTATTTTATCAGAATACTTAGTAAAATTTCACTCAGTCGAGGAACAGCTTTCCCTTTTTCTGACCTCGCCAATATCGAAATATGTTCTTTATCATCTCCCAAATCAAATTTGGTATCAAATTTCACTAAACAGAGGTTTTTGTTTTTTGTTATGACTATGTAAGACAAGTAGCTCTGCTGTTCCAAAATCTGTTGCCTGATGCCGTTTGCTCTGGTTTTAGCTAGCATATCTAACCATACGTCAAAAATGCCGGTGAGTTTAATCAGCACATATATTTCAATTGCTCTTTGAAGGCTTTTAGGTTAGAGTGTCTACACGAATTCTTTGTACATTTTTCTTTGATTTACTTATTTATTTTTGGCACTTGACAGAACTGATTGTGATGCAGATAGTCAGAAAAACAATATAGGAAAAGGGTGAAAAAAGTTCTGCTGCTGAGCTAAATTAGTTCAAAACTTCCTTGACTGATCAGGAGCACTTTGTATAATCTGGCAATTCTACATCTGATTGAACATTGATCACATGTGAGGTACTTTACATATCTGGCACCACATAACCAGTGATTTTTAGCTTGCATATTAGTCTCAATGTGACTAAAAGACTCTAGAATATATCAGAGACTTGGCTGCAGACATGAACGTAACGACCACATAGCCTATTGTTATTTTAAAATCGTTGCAAAAATTAGGGGTTTCCTGTAAAAACCAACACACTGAAAAGCCAGTGCATGCTTTTTTTGTTTGTTTGTTTGTTTGTTTTACAGTGGATTAAGTAATGTTAATGGCGTCTTTACCCGTCTCTGCATAAATTCAATCAGGCAGCTAAAGCTTTTTCCAAATGTTGCTGCCAGAGCTCCAATATATTGGACCATCTTCTAAATCATTGGACAGCTGCTTTCTAAAAATATATATTTTTATGATCCCAAGTCTAAATACATTTCAGGTCAGAGTTGTCTGTCAGGTATTAACTACTTAGAGCCTTTAAATATGCATTTTATTGTTTATTTCTTATTTGACACTTTCCAATATATTTGTATTTCTTGTACTAATGTAGTTGTTTTTTTCCACTGTTTTCTGCAAAGTATGCTGAAATGCAATGTGTACGAACGGTGCCATTCAAGCAAATTTCAGTTGCCTCATTTTTGGCTGAGAACTCTAGAAGAATAGAAAATGTGGTTAGCATAAAGACACGTTTACAAGTTGGTATCTTTCACAATGTGCAGCCTCCAACAGGTTTTTGTACAGGATTGTCTAATATTTAGCTCCAGTCGTCTTCTCGTCGACTCTGACCAGATTCTCTTGCCTCTGCCGGAGAAAAGCATTCCCACATTATGATGCTGCCACCACCATGTTTCACCATGGGGATGCTGCGTTTTGCATGTACGGTAAAGAAAAAAAAAAAGTTCAACTTTAATCTCATCTGACCATAGCAGTTCCTATATGCGGCTCGTGGCAAAAAGAACTTCTTGACACTTTCTTTCATAATCTTTCCAGACCGAACGGAGCCAAATTTGCAGTGCGGTAATTCTGCCACATTTTGCGCGATCTGCAAAAAATTCCAAAGGTTTCTGAAAGGGGAGATATTGCGCTTTCCAGCCAATATCGGGTTATTACGGTCATTTTGGTAAATTCCTCTGAGGGGCGGTCTTTTAATGGAGGGTAAATTGCGAAAATAACTTGCTAGACATTGAAACTTCCAGTTATTATCGATGATTTGAAACGTAGGCCTTTTAAGGTTAAAGACAGAGTTTTAGTTCAATCTCTCCCACCTGAGCTTTGGATCTATGCAGCTCCTCTCACGCACCTTTTTGCCAGTTTGCCGGGAGCTGAATACAAATGCATGACACAATGTCCAGATTGTACGTTGTAACAAATTTGAAAACCGCATATGCTTTCCCTCCTCACTGTGTAGTTATAAACCACTCAGGACTGGATTATCAGATAAAAATCGACTGAAGTTTGTGGTTGCAACGTGATAAAACTGCAACTGTGAGATCTTTGCAAGGGTAGTGAGTGCTTTTGGAAGCCCCCATTCAGCCTTGTAGTAAATGTTTGTTGGCAGCGGCTGTCCACGATTTCCTGTTCCTTTCCCCTTTTCCACAGGGCACATCTGTCAGCGTCGGCTGTTTTCAGCATTTCGACGCGTTTCCTCGTGGTCTGTTTTGTCACTTCCTTTCAAACACAGACGTCCTCCGCCGTCCTCCGGGGACTCAACCGTCGCGGCCGCACAGGCCGGTCGCGGTCGGAAGAGTTGATCCGAGTGGACGCGAACGCCGTCGGAACCCATCAGTGACGGTTCTTCAAAGTTTCTCGGTTACGGAACTGTCTGTTATCAAAAACGAGAAGGCGGTTTTGTTTGAGTTTTTTTTTTTTTTTTTTTTTGCCCCATTTTCGCAGCCCTCTCCTCCTTCCTCTTCTGTAAGTCACTGATCCATTTGCATCGCGTGCGACAGGCTGCTCGCTGAAAAGCCGGGAGCAGCGCGAAGGGACGAACGAGATCTGACAAGTTGGAAGACGGATGCGGCAACAACAGTCACGTTCGTCTTCCACTCAGATCCACTATTCTTCCATTTGTATCTTTGTGGAAACGTCTTCCATTCTGCTCTGTTTATATTAAACTTTTTTCTCTCTCATGTTCCGGATGGATGAATCTGGAGTAAATGAGAAAATTGCTGATTTCTTTCTCTTTTTTTTTTTTTTTTTCCTTTAAGGCAGCTGAGATGAAACATCAATAAAAGTGAAAGATAAAACGTGTGTCCCCAGCAAAAAAACAAAAACAAAAAGAAATTGGAATATTGTCTCTATAATGATTACTTATCAACCCCACTGTATTGCATTTCTGCAATATTGGCTGTGTAATGGTGTCTGGAAGAGTCAATGAATCCTCAGAAATTATGTTTCATGTTGCCATGGAAGTGGCCGCATCGGCCGACTCCATGTGATGGATGTCAAATAACGCCGAAGCACTGAGCCTATATTGGGGTTATCTATAGAGCCACACACATAGACAGGGGATGATGAAGCTGCGAAAAAAGATTTATTATTATTTTTTGGTCAACTTGTTTTGTTTGTTTGTTGTTTTTCATATATCTCTCATTTCAGCTTGTATTTACAATCATCCCCCCACGGACGGGACCGGAACCGAGACGACAATGCAATACCGGCCCGTGGAGAGATTTCAGTTATCATTGTCTGCCAGACGGAAGCCCATGAAAAATTAAAAATCTCCGCAGGCCCAAGGAGTCAACTTGTCCATACAGATCCGTCTGTGCAAGACAGATCCCAAGACGCAACCCCCACCCCACAACCCTTAGAGTTAAACAAACGAGGTCCTATCTAGTGGCCCGCTGCTTGGCTCCACACAGCTTCTCATGTGCAGAATAGTAATTAACCGCAGAGCTGTGCATTTACGACTCTTACGTCGGGGGACGAGGCAGGGGGTAACACCCGATTCTGAGGCTCGGTGATGAGGATGCGTAGCCGTCCTCCCTGTGGGGGACATGTAATATTTAACAGTGAGCAACTGCTAACCTAATCACAGCACATCGCTCCTGGCAACTCCCATGGCGTCGGTGCAATGTTTCTGCCAGATTCCTATGGAGAGTGTGCTGCGCTCAGCAGAGAGTGACTTAAGCATCCTTCAGCCAATGACGACAGCGTCACTTTTCACGTCGCAGTCGGATCCGGTTGCGGAGCACGTTTTGAGATCGGCCGGACTTGACTTGCGTGTGCGGCGCGACCGTAAGATCAAACGGCGGGCGTTAACTTCTGACTCATTCCCCGAGCCTCTACAACCAACCACTTTTACAGTAATAAGAGTCACGCAAAGCAAAGAGAAGCAAAGCGTGCCTGACAGCAAATCCTGATGGACGGAACAGGGGATTAGCCCAGTTGTCAAGGTGTTGGGTTCAATAACTTCACCGGACCAAACGCTGCTGCTGCAATAAGCCAGAATCTGTGATGGTCAGAGAAGAGTGTGAGGACCTGAATACAAACTAACAGAAGATACAATTTGTGGGCTTTCTGTGTTGTGCAAGAAGTTAATTTGGTCTGCTTACAAAAACAATTAGGCGCCCTCAGTTGGAGTATGTGTCCTTCAAAGCTCGTGTCTCTTTGTTTACTAAGAACCCCCTTTCTAAGATTACTCTTAGAAAGGGGGTTTGGGAGAAACACCCATCAATACATTGGCACCCTTTTGGGAAGACTTCTCAGCGGTCGTAAAAATATTGTCATTTGTTGCACAAACGTTTGAGAAACCTCCAAACTTTTTAATTGGAGCATAAAACAAACTTACATTAATTAGATAATGTTTGTAACATGATGACTGACGCAACAGCTCAATAGAATCCCTTTTCTTATCCCCGTTGGACAATAATTGAGTCTTCTACTGTAGCATTTTCCACACAGACGGATCTTCACTCAATGCCCTCCTCAGCTTACCATAAAGGCTTCCTATAAAAGCGAAGTCTATGGGTGATGAGGACCATGGGTGAGTCTTTGTTCGATTTTGATTTGCCCAATGATCTTCAGTGGGTCTTTTATAAACGTCTGTGGACAGAGTCGACCCGTTAGACCTGCAGAAGTTTGGTTCGGTCATATTTTCAGTTTCAGTGGTAGATTCCACCGCGTTTTAAGATGAGAAACAGGCCCCCAACACCACACATCCTCTTCCGTGCCTAACTGTACCTAGGTTCCTTTTCGGCGTACCCATATTTTCACGTCAGATCTCCCTAAAACTTCAGTCTTCGTCTCACTTCACCAAAGAACAGAAAGCTCCAGTTGGTAGAAATAAGTTACATTTTCAGGTGGGACAGGAAGGCAAAAGACAACCACTCTCCATATGTCTAATGGCTGCTGTAGAGACTCTACGACCCCAACACTCTACAGTTTTGGTGCGGTTCTGTCACGGGGAGCTTTATTGCTTGTTTTACCTTCCTCACCATCCCACTCACTATGCGTGGTGGCAGGATATATATGGCCCCTATTCCAGAGGAAAATGGGCCTCGCTGTCATATCATATTTATACCTTCAGGGAAACATAAAGTCGCAGATTGTTGCTTAAAAGTTCCTTAAAAACTCCAAAAAGTAAAACAGGAATAAATACTTTGTATTTTTGTGGGGGGTTTTTTATGATGTAAAGCACTTTGAACAGCCTTGTTGCTGAAATTTACTATACAAATAAACTTGATTACCGTATTTTCTGGACTATAAGTCGCAGGTTTTTTTCATAGTTTGGCCGGGGGTGCGTCTTATACTCCGGAGCAACTTATATGTGAAATTATTAACACATTATTATATCATATCACATGTTATTTTCACATCAGACCGCCAGAGGGCGCTCTAGGCCTGTGTTGATAATGTGTGTGGTAGAAGCTACGTCCGGAGTTAGCCGAGTTGTTTACAAGCGACACCGAAGATGAAGATTTAGTGATTTGGAGCGACACGGATGGTTTGGTAAACTTGTTAGCATGTTATTTATGCTATAGTTATCTGAATAACTCTTAATATGTTAACATATCAGGCACGTTCTCAGTTCGTTGTTTGTCATGTAGCGTTAGCATACCGTACAATTATTCAGCCTGTTGTTGCCTCCATTCTATTTTTATTGCCTTTCAAGATGACATCTCTGTTCTTGATGTTGGATTTTATCAAATAATTTCCCCCAAAAAATGCGATTTATACTCCGGCTCGACTTATAATCCGGAAAATACCTAATTTATTGAACTGCAGAATTTGCCAAATTGAGCTGGTTTTTGCAACCAATAGGCTACTAGGAAAAAGATTAAGGATTTTATGAAAAAAAAAGCACCAAATGTCCATCATTATATACAGTGTGATTCTGTTGGTATTACATTAATATATTATGACACCAGTCATTTTGAAACAAATAACTGTTTCCTAACATTAGTTTCCATATATGCACATTCACATTTTCAGAGTGGATTCATGGTAACACAACTGATTATTAAACATTAGCAGGTCTCAATATCAACTTGATTTTTAGCAGCATCACTACATGTTTGGTCTTGTTCACAACTTTCACATTCATCCATCCTTCCATTGTTACCACTGTGATCACGCGTCTAAGTTACCATAACTCGAAATGCACACAAAGGAGGTTCAACAGTTCAGTTCCGACTCTTATCTAAACGACAGCAATATTAATAATAAGAACATCATCTCACACAAACAACTCGCCTGTTTTTGTTTTGGTTTCCTCCCAGACAGTTTTTGCGTCCACCAACCGGGAGGCAGCGAGGGATTAAATTAAACCCATCTACAGTCGAGATGTTTTTTAAATAAATAATAATAATAATAATATATATATATATATATATATAAACCTCCCTCCGTGTTAAAGAGCACGCTTCCTTCTCCGTTTTTTATTTTATTATTATTTTTTTTTTTACCCACAATTCAAGAGACACCTACCTACCGTTGACTTGAGCTCCACAGCAGAGTCCCTGCTGGCTCCAAGGACTTGAAGAGAGAGCGAGAGAGAAAATAACAATCCTCTGAGAGGTTAAAAAAAGAAAAGGAATAAAAGCTGCTGCGTCCCCACTTGAGCCTCTCCTCTCTCTCCTCCTCCTCCGCTGCTGTCTGTCTGTCTGTCTGTCTGAACAGCGGCTCACAGCTGCTGGATGCTGAGGGGATGAAACTGGACCGTCAGCGCCGATGATGCTCCACTCAGACTCTGATATTGTTATGCGGCTTTTGATTCCTTCTGGGGTTTTTTCCCCCCTGCCTCCACCGGATGCTCTCCACCAATAATGACCCGCTCCTCTAATTATCCGCGCTTGAATGGACTCCCGCCCCCTTTTCTCTCTCTCTCTCTCTCTCTCTTTCTCTTTCTCTCTCTCCTTCATCTCTTTATCTCTGTGCTTGATTAAAACAGAAAATAAAGGGGTGTAGGGAAGGAGGGAGTTAGTGAAGAGGGGTTTCCCTATATATATATATATATATATATATATATATATATATATATAGCTCCCATTTGTTCATTTTAATTGTGCTGTCTCGTCTGTGCGTGAAATTCATTGTTACAGATAATTTAAAGTGTGTGTTTTCGGCTGGAGGAACAAAAAGCCACTTTCTAGTGGAAACAAAACTAAGTCTGCAAGCAGCCTGATGGAGTAACCTATAGGGGGCGCAGTGGAGTCAAATTACTTCTTTCATTCCATTTTCTAACACCCTTGTCCCCAGTGCGGTGCTGGTTCCTATCTCCAGCTAACGGGGTTCACAGGGAGAACATGCAAACTCTGTACAGAGAGACCCCCGGGGCCGGGAGTCGAACCCAGGCACTTCTTGCTGCAAGGCACCGGTGCTACCAACCACCACCATGCAGCCCTGCTTAATTTCTGTTCGACAAAATTAAATATTTGGGTTTGTTGTGGTTCATCAGAACCAGAACGTTCAGTTCTGAAGCAGCTTTCCAGAGCATAAAGTTCACCATACGTCCCACATTGCCAAGCTCTTTCTACTTTGTGGAATTTACTGACAATTTTGTGCATGAAACCTGAAATTCTGCCGGCAACTGAATGTAATTATTGAAAGTCAGGCGAAATTGAATTTATGCTGAAACAGCCTGCCATAGAGAGGAACCTAAAATTCTGCAGGCAACTCTTTGGACAGCTTAACGGGTTTACATGCAATAGAAGATTAAGCTATTCCATGTTATTTCTATGTGCTCAGAGAGGGTAGAAAGATGCATATTCCCCACCACCCCCCAACAATAAATCACGTTTCAGGCGTAGGCGTTAATGTGTTTTATTTTATTTTAAAGTAATGCACAGATGGAGGAAAGGAAGTGACATGCTGGATGGTTTTCTGGGTTTTGAGGAATAACAGATCCACTCAAAGCTGCAGGGTGTGACTTTTATAAACTGTATTGTTTTCCATGTTTGTTAAAGCTGTCACTATCTCGTGACAGGATGAGATAAAAATAAAAATAAAAAAAAGTCAAGCTAATCTTCCTTCTGTCAGGATTAACTAGAGAAGCAGCCAAATGGGGAGCTGCAGAGCTCTGGTGCTCAGGTGGAAGAATCTGTTCACGTTGCGTTCCCGTCGCAAATCTGGTGTTCACGGAAGAGTGGCAACATAAATCCATCATTGAAGTAGTCCTATTTGCAGTTCACCACAACCTACGGAAGGGTCCGTAAAATATTTTTGACCCGCAGGCAATAATGGGGCACATGCATGCAAAGTGTTCAGAGCGAAACACGGCTGTGGAAGCGTCATGCTGTGGTAGGGGTATTTTTTTTTTACTACTATTTCTATTACTGAACATGTTTAAATTGTCTCCTTCATATGCTCTTGATTTTAGGCCAGGCACTTAATGTCTGATGTTATGCAGAAATGTTGCGGCAGAACGGCTGACTTACATCATCACACTGGCCAGATGAACCCAAACACCTTTACCAGTGATTCATCATCCTTTCTGTTTGTAGGATAGATTGTCTAAATCCAGGGGAGACAAAAATACAAACAAACATGTAATTGTGCTTGAGTTTTAATAGCTTCCAGTGAGGGAGAATCGCAATCGTATTATTTCAAAATAAGCTTCTGTTTTATTTAACCTGCCTCCATCCATTAGCCTTGAGCTGCGCCAACAACTTAACCCGTCCAAAAACGCTTTGCGTTTTAATTACTTTTTTAAAAAAAGTGAAACGTTACATAAACAGCTAAGGTCACTTAAGGGCAGGAAGAAAAAAAACAAAAAAAAAAACATGCTAATTTAATTGTAATTCAAGCTAACGCTCATTCGTTTGGAATACGGTTTCCATCCATGTTACGCAAATAAGTTATGTGTGGCTCCGCTATATACGGTCCAAATCAGTCTCCAGTCACAATGCAGCCCACTAATGAGCTTGTTAGCATTCACATTGTTGGTTGTGACGGTTTTGAGAGACTTTGTGCAACCTGGAAGCTCCCTGAAAAAAAAAAGACAATTTGTTTTTTGTTTTTATTTGTTCGACGTGTCATTTTGGTAGAAAATGCATGTTATAACAGTCTCTCGCTTCATTTTCTTTTTTTTCTTGAAGGAGAAAAAAAAATGGAAGCATGACACATTTCATGAAATTCAGTTTTGTTTACATTGATTCAGTTTCCAATGATCAGTCATAGGACAGAACCAAGGCGGTCAGTGGAGTTTCTTTCCAATACGATCCCATCCAGATTTAAACCGAGTTACATTCAGTCTGGTGCATTTACTCAGGGAATTACAAAGTATTAATCACTAAAAAAACAAATAAATATGGAAATTAGTTGATGTAATTGTGTCAAATATTCACTTTGGTTCCTATTCAGCTCTGATCACTCACAACGGGGGAGAACAACTAGATGACAGAACGCGCTCGGGAATGGAGCCATCTTTCTCCGTCAGCCGGGGAGTTGAGAGTACTTCATATGAGGAGGAAAAACAAAGAGAGGGTCACAAAATTAATGGCAGCAATAACTGCAAATACACACACAGGCAGCCGGCAGCAGTAAAGACAGCAGACCGAGGAAAAGTGGTCCTGATGCCTGAGGGATGGCTCAAAATAACCCCTTTATACACTGACCCATTCAATAAATCCAAATATTATTTAAAAGTCCATTTATTTTAGGAAGTTTATCACCGGGACGCATTACATAGATTAATTACGCACACTGCTCTCTAAGATTACCTTGATTTTCAGAAAATATGACATTTTAAAAATTGAAACGTGTGTCCAATGAGAAGCGTGTTTTACAAAGGTCGTGATTTTCTAAAAAGGTTCTTTTTGTCTGACGAGCGAGACTCTCGGGGGACGTGTACGTCCTAATTTATTGCATGACTAAGTTCAGTGAAAAAGAAAACTTTGAAGCCTACGCAAGAAAAAATAAAATAAAATAAAGAGAGAAGCATTTTGTCCCCATGGTAGAGTTGGAAAGGCGGCAAAACCTAAAACAAAAGTACAAAATAAGAGCCCAGACATGCTTATTGTCTAATTATTACCTGGTTTGATCCATGTAGTTTCATCAATAAATTCAGAAAGCGCTGCACAAACTCTGTAAAAAACAAATAACTCCCACTGACGTCAAACCAGACAACACATTTTCTTTTATAAGTCAGATCAGTCATTCGATCAGTGATTATTGCCACATTTCAACAACAAGACCTAGAGTATGTCACACAATGGGGACAAGAAACAGATATGAAATTTTGCTCTAAATGTCTGCTTTTAATTGTGTAGTAAATCTGAGCATCAACAGAACAACAATGGGAATTTATCTCATGTCGTCGAATAATTTATCATGCGGAATCATCAAAAATAAAGCAAAAAAAAAAAAAAAGCGTTGTCTAAGCACTCAGCCCTGTGGAACTCCTTGACAGCCATCACTGAGCACTTTGTCCAGTTTCTACAATTTAAAGTTAAATCGTAGAATCATTTACCAATCGGCACAGTTTTAGTGGTTTATGAACTCATTCTTAAGACGTCCTAAGTTACACAATTTCAGATTAAATCTCACAGAAACAAGAGAAACCAACCAGCGTTTCTTTCACAGCGTTCAGTGTTTGTTTCATTATTAATTGTCCTACAGGTACAAACAAACGCCGACATGAACCATATCAGAGCTGTCCTCTCATATCCTGACCTTCAACATCGAAATTTTGCCAATAAAGGTTCGGAGGCTTTGAAGACGGCTAATTTAATTTGGCCAATTCAGGTCACTCCATCGGCGCAGAAGGCGCGGCCTGTCCCTTTCTCCACCTCCCTCATTAAACCAGGCTGAGACCCCGGTGAGCTCCAGATCGACCCAGCCGCACACATCAGGAGGTTTACAGAAATCGCAGATGTCTAAGAGACAATTAGTGCATTTAAAACCATCAAAAGAAGCAGAACAGAAAGACTTTAAGAGCGTCGACACTATTTCAAGACAAGGTGGTGAAGACGTACTGTTGTATTCTTGTTTTTTTGTTCCTTCAGCCCTCTTCTCCAAACCACCACCGGCAATCTTGTCTTAGGCGAAATGAGAAATCGATTTAGCTGGTTATACCAACTAAAAAGGTAAATAAATATCAGTAGTTTATTTTTTTTTCTTCCACTCACTGAGTTGGTGAACCTCACACAAAATAAATCGATTCAACTTATCTCCCCGCTGCTCTTCATTTTTAAAACGTGCCTCTGATCTAATTACGAGAATCCCTGGGAAGAAATGTAAGCTAAATATCAAACTGCACTACTGCCTGCGAGTTTTTCGTCTCCCACATCAAACCAAATCTCAACAAGAGCTGCTGTTGTGGAGAGCGCGGAGCTTGACGCCTAATTATCAAATTAAGTCAAGTTCGCTGAAATCTATGGCGCATTTCAGCAACAAGGCAAGTCAAAGTGCTTTACATGCTAAAACACAAGGCGGTAAGCGAAAAGAAAACGCTGCACTGCAGTGGCAAAATAAAGAGAAGTAACAATCCAGACTGAAACTGATCTTTTTGGTTGGTGTTTAGTCACATTTGAAAGGAACTCAGCGTTTCTGCGTCTTTGTATATATTTGAATGGAGGAAAAAAAAGGAGGTATTTCTTGGGTTGCTCTGCTTTGTTGACTGGGTCAGCTAATAAATAAAGCTTCCATAAGCAGCGGCAGACGGGATACGAGCCGTAGAAGTCATGATGAATTTTGCGACGAGCTAAATACAGTGTTTGATTTCAAACTTCCTAGACTTTTTCTTAAACGTTTGATCACTCATTCGTCATCTGACAACAGGGCCAGGCTTTCCCTTCTCCCCAAGGCTAAGCCGTCGCTCCGCTGGGCTCTGCCCCTCGGCCTCCTCTCAGTGGGACTCGCTCGGCAAACCTCCAAAAGGAGGGACCGAGGAGGCATACTGATAAGACGCCCGAGCCGACTCAATCGAATTTGATCGATGCGAGAGGCTCTGACGCGTCCCCCCCGCCTCCTGGATCACGCGGCTCTCAGCCTGCCTCCGGGGCCCGGCCCGTCCTCCGCCGGTGGAGAAGAGAAAGCTCCAAAAAACAAACAAACTTGGAGTTTTGCTTTGATTCTTTCATGCATGTTTGAGGAATCCTTCAATCTGTTGCAAATTGATGTATCGAAGCACAACTATACACAGACCCCTAATGTTCTCAAGATGCAGTTTAACACGACTAAAAATGGTTGCAAACGGCATAATGAGAAGCATTTTGGCTTTCACTCGCTCAATACGGCGTGGCGGGAGGAGCAGGAGCTTCTTAAAGAGACGGAGGTCCAATTTCAAGGCGTCAGATTACAAAGTCCATCTTAAATTCCATCATGTTTGATATGTACGGCATTTTTTACAACTGAATGTAAAACAGTTACTTGACAGCGCTATCAAATGACACAGTGTGGTTGGAAAATGCATGCCCTTGAAAATGTGAGAGTATTCCTCTCAAAATATTGATAAAATCCTCTCAAAGGCCTCAGCCGACCACTAACTTTAGCCTCTGTACCTTCATCGCCCAATAGGAGACTAGTTTTGTGGCATTTTTATTGTGTTGTTGTTAGCAGGTCCTAACAAGTATTTCATGTGTTCACCTGCTTCGACACTGCTGTGGTCCACCTGACATACAAAAAATAAAATAAAATAAAAACCGGTTTGGAAACACATAAGTTGCTCTCACTCGCCTCCCCGCGGGTTTGTTCTCTTTGATGACGGTTCCAACACAGAGCAGACAACACTGTAGTTAAAACCACACTGACCCACATTTATCTGAACTTGATTAACAGCTGTCCGCGCGCCCGGCCCATGTGTGTATGTTTGACTTTATGTCGAAGCATAGAGCAGACACATCGGTTGGTGTCGTGTATTGCATGCGTGGGGGTGGGTGTGTGTGGTGTGTGTGTGTGTGTGTGACGCTGTCGTGCACGTTTCCAGCTCTGGTTTTAATGATCTCCTCCCAGCCCCTCTGGCCCAGCGTGAGCTTACTTCGACTCACATCAGGATAATTAATATCGCACTCAAAGCCCTGGAAGAGCGCACGGCTCCTTTCCACCGGCTTCTCCCACACCCCGCTACTCATAACTCACCTATTTTATTCATTTATTTTCTTAAATAAAAAGACTTTTTTTTTTTTTACGTTTCTCTCCGCTCACCAGAGAAACAAAAACGTGTTGAACGACAAAGTTTGGTCAATTTTCACGCATGCGAGCAACATGGTGGGCGCAAACAGTGGTGACCAGCCCTGAAATCGTCCCTCAGAGACACTCTGTTTGGCTCGTAAGGTCGCTGCTGCTAATTTGAAGCAGAAAAATCACTCCTATGTGCACATTTTTCACTTCTGCACAAGTTCGGGCTGAAGTGCACTTGAACTTGTCCCGGTTCCATTACAGGTTCTCTGAAGGCAACAGTGAAGGACTGAGGATGTATGGTCTGTTTCCAGGTATATATGTGTGTGTGTGTGAGAGAGAGAGTGTGTCAGAGTAATTTGTGAGATTATTTAAATAAAAACCTTCATCTTTTTTCAGATACTCCCGTTGGAATTAGCTGTAATTAGGAGTCATCTTTCTTACACTTTCTCTCTCTCTCTCTCAAAAAAAACTTGGCTTGTAAATGAAAACATCTCCTAATAGTGAGAAAAAAGAAAGAAAAAACTGCTGCACATTAGGTCTATTCTTACTATTGAACGTTTTCCACCTCTGATCTTCAAACGGAGTGCCTTTGTTCTCCATTTGCTTTCTTTGCAGTCCAGAAGCCTCATGTGGGAAGGAGGATTTTTCTTTCCCTTCTTTCACTCGTGTGCAGGGGGGGGGGCAAAGGAAAGAGGAGAAGAAAGAGGACAAGGAGAAAAAGCTCGATGCTGAAGTTGACACAGGCTCTTTGTCATGGTGAGAAATCTAATTGTAATTGATTCATTCATGTCTTTGTTACTAAAACTGACAAGTATGAGTGACTTTCAAGCGGGCAGAAGATATAACGAGACAATACGACTTGGATGGAAACAGGGAAACTGACAACAACCATTTACATATTTTATAGCGACATAAAGCAGAGTAATTTCCATATGAATGTAGGGGGTGAAAAATAAAAAATAAAACGTGGCCAGGTGAGGAAATCACCACGCGCTCCGGTGGCTTAAAATCAATAACATGCAGAAGCAAATAGTTGGGAAGATGATAGTGATTCAATGCAAAAAAAAACAAAAAACAGTGCACACCCACACATTCAGACCATGTAATGAGATGATGTCCCAATAAAAAGCATGCAGGACATGAAAGCTGCACAAATGGCCGAGAAAACAACAGCTGTAATGCGACAGGCGGACATTTGTTCCACTAATCACTGGGGGGGATTGTCAAACGCATTCGAACACAAGCTACTGGAGACTTATGTTATTAGGCTCTGCAGCAGCAATTGCACAGATACACACTTACACACACACGCGCGCGCGCACACACTGGGGGACGACGCTGCCGTCCGGCGC
This sequence comes from Poeciliopsis retropinna, assembly GCA_010277075.1. Taxonomy (NCBI): domain Eukaryota; kingdom Metazoa; phylum Chordata; class Actinopteri; order Cyprinodontiformes; family Poeciliidae; genus Poeciliopsis; species Poeciliopsis retropinna. The sequence continues at coordinate 12,086,776 of VMRM01000022.1, forward strand.
GCTGCAGATCGGTCCCCACACCTTGACAAGCTGTCACTGATCCTGACATGTAGGATCACAGGATAAGGGGATTACACTGATCTGTGGAGAAAAGGCTCCTCTCCATCAGACATTTCAGAGGACGTCAAGTAAACAACGCCGGGGTATTACATATAGGGCGGCTTATTTAAATCAGCCATTTCCTGTCTCTGTACGACAGGCTTTCAAACATCTGATTCTGAATAAATATGTTTACTGGAGCAGATTTGCTTTTTTTTTTTTTTTTTTTTTTAGAAGAGCCAAAACTTTTATATTGTATTATATTACATCATGTTATAATTGTGCATTTTATGCCCACTGTAAGCATGGTAGAGGATCTGTGATTCTGTGGGACCCTTGTTAGAACGCATGAGAACATAAACTATTTGAAATGTCAGATGTATAAATTAAAAAATAAATAAATATATACTTATAGTAATATAGGAATGTTATGGGTGCTATGAGTGATTTCAAAAACGCAGACTGAATGTCTGCGTTTTTGTTCAAATGAGCAACCTCCCTGGGGCGCCCGTCCTCTCGCGTCCCCGCGTCTTTTCGAGCGGAGGCCACCCGCTGCTGCGACGACATCGCCACGGTAACCGGACCGCGTCGAAGTTCCCGTTCATTCTGCCACGAACCCCGGCTGGCATGAAAACGCAAGGACAGGTCTCAGCAGAGCAAATTAGTTTTCCAGTATGCTGGGGTGCCGCTCCCATCACAGCGTGAGATTTAGTAGTTTTGAGTAGTTTTTCTGTTTCTTTATTCTATGACAAAATCTTTTCATCCCCTCTTTGCTGACAACACCAGTGAGAAATCAGAGATTAAACTGAAACACAATCAGGAAATTTCAGTTTTAAAATCTGACAGCTGGCTCCTTTGTCTTTAGTTTATTGTTGAGTTTTCTAAGTTTCTCTGTGTGACCTGTGGCTGATTCACCATTTCTTCTCAAACCTTAAATTATTTGCCTTCAACGTTTCCTCGTGTCGTCCTGTAACAGATTCGTGTCATGTTTACTTCTGTATCTGCTCACTCTTACTGGGATACCAGTTTAATTAAACAGAAGTGAAATAACTGTTGTTGTTTTATAGCCAGCATGGTAAACTTTGCAATGTGTTGGTCAGAATTACCAGTCTGGAATTGAATTACCAGTAAAACTGCACTTTTATTACTGCTAAAGAGAAACTGGGTCAGAATTTGATTATCCAACAAATAAACTTTCAAGAGGAAGGCACTGAAAGAACAGCTGGGAGGATTTTTGTTTGTCTCTATGGAATACCAGTTTGGTGTTTTATATTTTTGTAGATATTTTCCTGTGTACCACATTTGGATCTTTGCAGCTGATGTTCAGAATATTAAAATATAGATGTTAAGCCTTCTGTTTAGCTTGAAATATTTTGATTACACAAAGGTCTGGTGTCATCTTGCAAGGCGTTTTTTCACAATAAGAGCCTAAAATATGCTCAATGAACTTCTAAAATCTTTGTAAATCAAAAGGCATTTTCTCCTGACAGATATATATATATATATATTTTTTTTTTTTTTTTTTTTTTTTGCTTTTGTCACTCCTTATTTGTTCAAGAATGTCATACAAATGTTAATAATAGACACAAATAACAAAAGTAAATACCAAGCCTTAGTTGTATTAGTAAATAAAAAAGTTATCGTCATGAGCAAATTAATTGGACAGAGTTATAGGACCATTGTAGATAAAAGGAAAAACAATACCAATGTTTCCAAGATATATCCACCAAGAAAACTCAATGATTTCTAGGTTATTTTACCATATTGACAAGAAAAATGGAGATATTCTTTGACCATAAAATAACCATTTTCAATGATTAAAGGCACATGTACATCTAAAACTAGAATATGCTCTGACTTGTCAGACATTTGAGACAACCAGGCACGTGCAGAGGGAGGGGTGGGTGGGGCAACGGGGGCTTGAGCCCCTGCCTCTTTTATCCTTGATGCCCCTAGTTTTTGTTTTGTTTTTTTATCTGTATGTCAGAAGGCCTGTTTGTGCCCCTTACCAATAATATTTAGCTAAATATAATAATTTATCAAAATAAACTAGTCTGGCTGCCCTCAGTCTAATAATGACTCTCAGTTTCTGCCTCCATGTTGTTCAGACACCAGGTCCATGGTGAGGAGGGGGGCTGATCTGTGCCTCTAACGATCAAATATTTATACCAATGTATGAATATTTTGTTCATTTTTAAACCTGTTCAAATTTTAAACCTGATAGAATGATAAAAATGCTACTTAAATGAATGATTTTAATATACTATTATCAACCTAACCTTAATATTAACTATTAAAATCCCTGTTTTAATCCCTAAAGTCCTGAAATATACACTTCCAATGTCCATCATGATTCATCATTTGCATCAAATGATTAAGTGACGCAGTTGCAAAGGGTTAATAGTTAGTAATGCAGATCTGAGCGTTTCCATAGCAACGATCAGAAGCAACACATTCCCCCAGAACTAGTGAGCTCATTGTAGCTATGACCTCGTCTATGACACAGATCTATGTCATAGACCAAAGAACATCTGAGGTTGTAAATGCTTCCATCTCAAAACATCAGGTAGTCGACAAGCAGCTCTTTGACCATTAGCTCTGTGTTTTACAAGGATTTTTACTATGGAAGAGGTTTTAGTCACCAGGTTTTTTCCCTTTGACTTTTGGAGCCGAATATTTGATTACCACAGGAGTGAGGAAAGTTTTCAACAAACTACTTCCAGGTATCAAGTTTGAAATAAGTAGCTCCCAGGACAAAAACACGGAATACGATGAATTTGATTCTTATCTTTTCAACCTTCCTCCGTCTGGGAAGCAAACTTCCCTGGCCGGGGAAAACTCAAGGACAAAACTCTTGAAGAAACGACTGCAGTAGGGAAAGATTTCTCCAGTCTTTCTAAAGAACAAACTTCCTCACCTGGGGCAGTTTGCTGTGATTTATCAGGTCCTTGTGTGAGTTTTCACACAGTTCAGTCTGAAAACTCAACTTCTGCTTTGATTAAAAAAGGGGATTAGAAGACAACACCCATGTAGAGACTGCCCTCCTAGGGAACGACTTCTCTAATCTCAAAGAACAAACTTCCCCAGCTGGGGAAGTTTTCGGTAAAACTAGACAGTTAAGTGTGAAAACTCAACTTCTGCTCTGAAAAAACGGCACTAGAAGGCTGGACCCATAAAAAGAAATCTGTCCATTTCGCCAATCTTCCCGAAGCTTACAAAGTCCAAAGACCAATCTCACCCGGCTGCAACATTTGCTCTAAGAAAGAAAAGAGCAAGCGTCTATCCAGACGTCACTCTGAAGATCCTTGTTATACCGCATTTTGACTGACAGCATGTTACATCTGTCACGTTCCTCCTGATTTTTAGTATGGCAGAGATCTTAGTCAGCGAAAGCGGCATTAGGAGACAGTACCCCTGAAGAGACCACTGTCCAAGGTAATGATTTTTCCAATCTTCCCAAAGAACAAACATGGACACAGGGATATGGATATGGATGGATATGTTAATGAACAGTAAAAAAAAAAACCTGCGTAAAGTGTAAGGGAGTTTTAATTACAACTGTCCATCCATTTAATCCATCCATTTTCTTCCGGGGGGGAAATCAAGGTGGTGATCAAGGTCGTAGCAACTTAAGAAAGGAGGTCCAGACTTCCCTCTCCCCAGCCACTTGTTCCATGTCCTCTGGGGGAATCCCAAGGCCAGCCAAGAGACATAGTCCCTCCAGCGTGTTCTGGGTCTTCCCCGGGGCCTCCTCCAGGTGGGATGTGCCCAGACCACCTCACCAGGGAGGCGTCCAGGAGGCATCCTGACCAGATGCCCGAGCCACCTCAACTGGCTCCTCTCGACGTGAAGGAGCAGTGGCTCTACTCTGAATCCCTCCCAGATGACCGAGCTTCTCACCCTATCTCTAAGGGAGAGTCCAGACACCTCATGAGAGTGGTCTCCTGTGAGACCAGCTCTCTGGTGGGGAAGGAGCCGGAGCTGGTGTGTGAGGTTGAGAGGTTTCCGCTAGAAATAGTCGGTGTTATCTCGATGCATGGCTCTGGTTCTGGAACCAGTCTCCTTGAGAGGGGCTGGACATACTTCCACTCTGGAGTTGCCCACAGTGAGAGGCATCAGGTCCCAACCTACAGGCACCATCTCGGTGCCTGTAGGTTGGGGTTTACCCCGGTGAACGAGAAGGTAGCCTTCCTCCACCTAAAGGTGGGTAACGAGTCCTGACTGTTGTTTTGCTTACGAGGCGAACAGCAGGTCAGATTACCCGCCCTTCTTGGAGTCCTTAGAAGGGTTCCTGGAGAGTGCCCCTCCTGGGGACTCCCTTGTTCTGCTGGGGGACGTCAACACTCACATGGGCAACGACAGTGAAACCTGCAGGGATGTAGTTGGGAGAAACGCGCCCTTCGATCTGAACTAGAGTGGTGTTCTGTTGTTGGCCTTCTGTGCTCGTCACAGGTTGTCCATAACAAACACCATATTCAGGCACCAGGACACCCTAGGTCGCAGTTCAATGATCAACTTTGTCATTGTTTCATCGGATCTGCAGCCGTATGTCTTGGACACTCTGGTGAAGAGAGGTGCGGAGCTGGTGGTGAGTTGGCTCTGGTGGTTGGGGAGGATGAAGGTCAGACCTGGCAGGTCCAAATATGTTGTGAGGTTCTGCTGGGAACGTCTGACAGAGTCTCCTGTGAGATAGAGCTTTAACTACCATCTCCAGCAGAACTTTCTCCGGGTGCTCCCGCTTCCTCCAAAAGTACAAAAAGATTTTGTGCACATTAGATAATAGATGGATGATGGAAACACTTTTTAAAACTTTTTATATTAATTTTTCTTATTATTAGTAATAATAATATCAATATTAATATGAATATTAATATATTAATATGTTAATCAATATACAATTATATAATATATAATTAATGATACTTTGTGATATAGTAATTATTATATTGATAAGTACTATACTAAATTCTCATAAATCTTAATAATTATTGTTAATATCAATAATAATAAATAATTATTATCAAGATAATACATAATAATAATTTGTATTGTTTGTATTGATGATTATTATTACTATTGATAGTAGTAGAAATATAATAAGGTTATTATAATTTAATATTGTTATTGTTTTTAATAGTAATAATAGTAGTAATAATAATAGTAATATCCTTCAAAGGACGGATTTGTAGGCTGATGATGTCACAGCGTGGTGACAAGGCCTGTCCGAATTCTAAGACTCCTTCAAATGCTTCCTTCTTTTCCCCAAATATGACGGATGCGTTTGGTGTATCCTTCACTGCCCAGCATATCCCATGATTCATTGCGGGTCCCAACCAGGCAGAGTGTCAATGGCGGTGAAGAGCAACAAATTATTTAGCTATTTTACACTTTAAATGACACAGAACGTGATTTGGTACAACGTTTTTAGGTGAGAATGTAAATGTGTCAGTCTCAAATATTTGCTCGGTTCATCAATACTTCACCTAATTGCTCTGACATTTTCGGACATGTCTGCTCCTGCTGTGTGCCCTTTTTTTAACCTTGAGCCCCCGCCCCTCCAAAGGTTTCTGCACGGCCCTGGAGACAACAACAAAAACCCGACATCCTCTAAGGTTTAAGCATTAAATTCAGGAGATTTGCATCTGGCAAGTGTAAGTTGGGCCGCCTCGTGTCTTCTGGATCCCGTGGACGGCGTTCTGATGAATCACCCGGATGTGCTTATCTTCAAATTTACATTACAGTCTTGGAGAACATCTGGTATTTATTTTTTATTTATTTATTTTTTCGCTGCAAATGTCTCACTTTGTAATCTTTGTAAATCTTTGAGGGTTTTTCGATGTTACAACACCAGAGAATATCTTTGTTTTAATGCAGTGTTTAAATTTATGCTTCAAATAATAGGAAAATACTGTTTCTTCTTACAAATGGATTTTTTTTTTTGCATATGAACGTGAAACTAATCTAGAATTTCCTTACTTTTTTTTTGCAGAAACATACTCTCCTGTGGTCTTTTATTCACACTGGCCCTAATTCTTCATCCTAATTACCTCCCATTTTTCTCCAAGCACACTCCACAGCCATGTGTGTTGACCCCCCACACACACGGCCTCAGGGCCCACTTTTTTGCATGTTTCAGGTGTTTCCCTGCTGCTTCACGCCTGACTTAAATGAACGGCTGGCTGCCAGGCTTCTGCGGCACTCGGGCGACATGCTGAGGGAGGGAACTCAATCGTCTCAGTCAGGTGTCACTGAAGCAAAGAGACGTCTGAAACAGGAAGGGCAGTCGGAGGAACGGCGCTCTAAAAACACAGCGGTGCTCATTTGCGTCAGTTAAGGTGAGTCCTCAAGATTGAACACGTCCCCACAACTTGGCCACAATTGCGTCCAATGGAAAGAAATAAGAAAAAAGCCGGTCAAACATTAAAAAAGCAAACAAAAAACTAGAGACTAGAGAGACAGAAATACACTGGATGATTTAACCGCAGCACCATCTGTTCCAACTAAAACGTCCCGACGCCTGGCTAAAATCTCCCCGAGAGAATTTTTATTTTGTTTTATTATGGGTCTCATAAAAGCAGTAGTTGAAGTTTTTTATGAAAATCCTGAAGGAAAGTGTGGCAGGAAACAACAACGCAGGAAGAAAAAAACTCGATAAAAATGACAGGTCCACAGCGAAACGTGTCGGTGGCAGCATCTTCACCGGGGCTTTCTCTTCTGCAGAGGGAATATTTTTAGAAACCGGTCAGGTCTGACCTCAGAAAGCTGCAGAGTGCAAGCATGCATGCAAAAAAAAAAAAAAAAAAAAAGAGGAGAGAATGATTTCACTGGAATAATAATTTTAAAAAAAAGTTTTAAAATATTCTCGTCTGATTTGAAAACTTAATGTGACAAAAATAAAAACTCTGCACCTGGAGAAAAGTCAAACGTTCTGCATTTTTATTTATTCACTTCAATCTAACAGATAAATGTGTTTTGCGACTAAATTGTACAAATCAAATGCCATCCCATATGTAGAACATTTCTGAAACGATTGATTATAGCCTCCTACTTTGCGACAAACAAACACCTCGTACTAAACAGGGCAGACAGACTTTTGATAACCAACAGGAGAAGCTGTAAACACCACCCTCCCTCTGAGTGGAAGTCCAATAAATATCGCATCAGTTATATGCGCTCGTGTTAAATTCGGCTGCGCCGCGTCTTCCTGTACTGGATTAGTGACTTTATCCGAGGCTTTGCTGCAGTCCCAGGAGGCGTCGGCTCCAGAAACGGGCATCTGATTGGTGATTATGTAATGTAATGAAATGCAACACAGGAGCTTCCTCGCAGCTTACGGGAAGTGAAGACGCAACTTTGCAGAGTGAGGTAATTGCTCTGCAGCCAAAGTTTTTGACGTATCGAAACAAGAGCGGATGAATCGGGATAATACGTTTATCTGTCAAAGAAGTGCATAGAGATTGAAAACACACATTCAAACAGATAACAAGGTGCCAACAATCAGGGGAAACGGCGTCTCTCTTCTTCCAGGACGTCCCTCCTCCCCCATGATGCCTTTTCATCGGTGATTTCAGGAAGTCCATTACTATTGCAGAAGGGTATCATGCTCCTGCTCCGCAATCAATACTCTTCCATTAAGGTGATGAACGGTCCGTTTCCCCAACCGTCTGCAGTCAAGACAAATTCTCAGGACCCACTGATCCGAATCAGTCAGTGTCAGCGTGACAGCACAACAGCCCGGCGGTGTGAAGGGTAAGGAGAACGGGGTGGGGGGACGTCTGAACAACTCCCCCCAGCTCACGTTTGGGCGCCTGCGGCGTGACGGATGTTGTCCTTTACCGCAGCAGAGAAATTATACGTTAGTCGGTCGTTTCTCTCACCTGGACTGGGCCGGTATTTTTATTTTGTCGAGTGTCCGGGGTCGTTTAAGACCCGTTTTCAGTGTGAGTTATGCTTTTCAGCTTAGCAGTGAAGATGGTGAAGATATGCGCAGAGGAAAGATGTCATGTCTTGGATGGCAAAACAAAAAACAAGCAAACCAAACAAAGACACATAAGTGCAAAGTTATCCAGAAATAATATCCAGCTGAGTAAAGCTCCCCCTCCACCTCCAAACCTTTTTCAAATTAAACAAAATTGGTGCTGGTTTGTGCTGCAATTCTTTTTTTGTTGTTGTTGTTTTGTTTGTGGCACTCAGAATAAATCTCTCCAGAGGTCATGAAAGGTCAACCGATCCCTGTCCCCCCAAATCAAACAAAACTAGTCTCAAACTTTTGTGCAGCAAAAATTTTTCTTGCCACATTATTGTGCCTCTATCTTCAAAATGATAGCGGCACAAATTAATGATTTTTGGGGTTGCGGTACAAACGCTTGACACCCATTTCGTTGGGTGGGTGGCGGTCGGGGCAGGTTCATTGATATCTCTAAAACAATGGCAACACAAATGAAAATCTTTCCTGCTGCACAAACGCAGCACAGATGATTGACACCGATTTCGTTTTGATTTGAAGAAAGGTGGTGGTGCTGGTGGGGGTTGTGGGGCAGGTTGCCCCCACCAAGTTAAAACCCCTCAGCTGCCTTAAGGACATCGGTTTCCTCACGGACTCATTGACTTACATGGAAGTGCTTCAAGGGCGACAGGTAAGGGTTGAAGTGATGGAAGTTAGAAACCTCAAAGAAGTGATTTGTGTTGAGTGGAAAAGAATTTCGGTCGTCAGTACGAGTCGTGTATATATATATATATATATATATATATATATATATATATATATATATATATATATCCTCTTCTCCTCTGACAAGACAAATACCCCCACCCACCCTCACTCCTCCGCTTCTGCCAAACCCTGCAAGTACAATTATAGAGGAACATCGAGTTTGACGAGCCAAACATATTCAGACCCCCAAATACAACACAACAGACAAGCCGTGTACATAAAATCCCACAAAATGTCTGCCAGAGCAGTCGTTATCTGGAGGCTTGGAACATAAAAGAAATCCATAAAAAGAAAGGCGAGAGCAAACCGAGCAAGGAAACGGTGGGTGGAGAGGCAGTATTTCAGGGGGCAAAAAAACATGAACTGTACACACTGAGATAAGTGAGATTCAGGGGGAAAATGTTCCCAAATTATTAGGATTAACACACAACTAAAATGAAGTAATTTACTGTTGTGGTGAACAAACAAACCCAAAAACTCTGCAAAGAGCTGGGAAAAACATCAACAGGAGAGAAAAGAGTTTCAGAGTGGTTTTCGCTCGCATACCGCCGTCCCAGTGCTGCTGCTCTGGTTTCGAAAAGTCCATTTATGTTGTTAAAAACGTTAAAAAAAAAAAAAGAAACTACTTTGTTTATGGAATCAAAATTCTTTACACCAAGGTTTAAGAATCGTTATAAAACACGCTCGGTGCGGCTTTATAAGGAAATTGTTTGGGATTCTGTGATAAACTGCCATAAATGACACTAAATGGTCTTTGTGCATGCCATAAATGATTCAACGTAGATGCTCTCTTCAGGAAAATGAAACCATGTGTTCTGCTAAAATAAATAAATAAATAAAAAATCCTTTTAATTCACACAATACATGCAAAGTCACCCTTCAGGAGGCATGAATTACGTCGCGTTCTACTCCTGACACAGGCCTGCTGTGAAAAGCCTCGGCAGAGACGGCAGCATGTAATTTAATAAAGTCCGCATTGCTCGCTCGCTCAAGGAACTGTTTCCCCCCAATTTAACAGCTGACGTGCTCCGCTATCTTTCGGGTAATCCGAAGAGGAACGTGGCGGTGGCAAAGCAATTACCGGGTGACTGACAGGCTCACGGTCGCACATTCAGCTCCGCCAACAAAGCAAATTCTGCATAATGCTCAAACAAAGTTCAAATCTCTCCGTGGCGCGGACGGAATGACAATGATTAAAAGGCGCTCGCCGCCGTGCCGTGTGGCCCTGCTGCACCGTCGGGCAAATCCGACGCTAGTTTTAAATTCAAATGGCCGAGCGAAATGCAACGAACAACCAGGCCTGATCCGTCGTTCCAAGGCAGAACTTGGGCAAAAACCTCTGATGTGTTGATTTCTGCTGATTTACTGCGTTATTTGCGTCTCTGTTGCTTCTGCTCAGTCTGGATGAATCAACTAAATGAAGGTGATTTTGGTCTCTTTGGGTTGAGGCCACAGATTGGAGATGGCGCAGTGCTGTTTTCACCCGATTATGCTTTAGATGTTTTAGCTTCGAGCCCGAAACACATTCTCGGGGTAAATAAAATATGCTCAGCGTCTCATGAATAGCACATTCGGCAGATGTTTCAGGTTCGCCGGGTTGCTTAAAGTTTAAAACACACAGGTAGAGTGTGTCGCTGAAGCCCAGCGCCGGCGGCCTACCGACTGGAGATGATTTATTAATTTTTTTGTTTTACTGCTGTAACAAAAATGTAAAAAAAAAATTGTTTTCTGAGATGTGCAAACAACAAGTGGTGAAAGCTGCGTAACTGAGCTAAAATAACAGTAAGAGTAACAATTTGAAAATTATTCAATAGACTGAAAATATATATATAGTTGAAAGGTTTTAGGTCAAACTTTGTTTTCTCCTGCTTCCTGTTGAGATTTCCTTCACAGCGCCATCTGCTGTTCTAAACAATAACTTTATTCAGTGTAGTGTGCCTTGAGCCAGGGCATGAAAAACGTAACAAGGACTTTCTTCAGGTCCAGACTTTCTCGAGAGAGCTGGGAAGCGACTTCGTTCTGGTTCTTTTGAAAACACTCACAGGCCTCCCAGTCCTCATGACTGAGTCTGTAGACCAGCTGCAGTCAGAGACGGAGATGCTCACCTCACATTGACCTGGCAGCAAACAAAATAAAACAGTAAAGTCACAAATGCTATTGGTTGTTGTTCTCGTTTTGGTCCATTCAGTTTGCTACTGTCACTAGATAAACATGAGAGATATAGTTAGAAATAGACCCTAACCCTCACCCTATTTCTGAATTGTTGATTGAAAAAAAATGAAAAAATATAGACAGAAAATGACTGTTGTAGTTCTTAGCATACTGCACACTACATTTTGTTCTTTCTTACAGCCTCCATTAGGATTGGAGGAACAAGATGACGTATATTAGACGATTCAGTTAAATTTCGTAAGAGTTTCTAATGACTTCTTGTTCTGGCAAAACACATTTTCCTCACTGAGGCGTTGGAAACGAAGGACTTAGCAGCTGACAGAGCAGCACATGTTGACGTAGAGGTGTTTTTCTGCTGCCTGTTATCAGTTTTGTGAACAGATTTGTGCCAAGTCATTTATTAATAGTAGTTATGAGGAAAAATCCACTTTTAAAGGCTAAAAGGTCCGCAAACTTCTTGGACTTCCTGCTGTAACTTTTGGGTTATGTTTGGGACTCGAAAAGCTCGGTACGGACTGGACAAGTTCTTCATCCGCCCAACCGGATTTCATAGGGAGGACGATGACGATACTATGGCTTTTTCTCTCTTTTGCAGAGGACTTTGTTGATAACCAGTGCCGACATTTATACTCGCCGCACTTTAGTAAAATAAATAAAAATAAAAGCTGAGCTTTTCTAGGGTGGTTGAAATCTGCATGACTTCTTATCTCTGCACGGTGAATTAAAGCCTTCCTTTGATATTGGTCCATAGTTTTATAGCGTGACATGCCTTTTTCTCATGCTGCAGAGTTAAAAAAAAAAGAAAGAAAAAAAAAAGCAATTTTTTTCTGTGTGTGTGGGCCGAAAAAACCCCCATGCATCTGTGTGTTTAAAGGCTGGACTCTCTGCAGCTTGAAAAAAAACAAACCCCCACAGTCGCTGCTGTTTTGTTTCAGGCTTTTTAAGTTTCACAGTCATTGTTGGGATTTGCTGTGGAAAATTACAGTAAATGTCTCCTGCACCGATTATGAAACTCTCTCCACCCAGAACTCGGCCGCGGCGCGTTCCCATCAGCAGCTCCTCACCTCATTTAACTCAAATAACACGCCGGCATATTTAACTTTGTTCGCCACTAACGGTTCCCAACCGCACAACTATCTTAACATCACATTTGCAAGATACTTCCTGTTAATGTTCACAGTGCAGCTCTGGTTATCTAAGCGTAAAGGGAAATAAAACAGAATCTCGTGATGCGGAGAGAAATATTGTAATGTAAGACTGACGGTTAATGACGGACAGCTCACTGGGCTCCTGGATTATTTCTGTCTTTTGGCGTTTGTCCAAACTTAAGCCAGCTCAATAACTGATTCACAAGTGGATTCCGGCTTAAACAGGGATTAATTATAGATTAATCCCCGCCCGTCAAGAATAATGTAAGCATTTTTGAAATTAAACTCCTGGCATCATAATCTAGAGGGTTTGTTTGGGTTTTTTTTCTGTATGTGCTATGATGTATTTCTGCTTAATTTCTTTCTGTTTAGTAGTTTTCCGTCGTCGTCTCACTGTCCTCTCGTTAGATTTTCTGGTAGTTTTGGGAAGGACCGAGCTCATAATTACTTTTCTTTCTTTTTCTATTTTAATTTTGTCAAACCAGGCAGAAATAAACAGTTTTAGAGTGCATTTCAGGTTATAAAAGTTTGCTTTCCCCCCCGCACAAAAGAATTTGTCATTAATATTAATACAAAAATTCTAAGAAGTGTCCTGGAGACACCGAGAGTATCCTGCGTCTGTCTTCCGTCCGCCGAGCGTTGAGAGAAAAGGCGGGAAAACGTTGTGGAAATAAAGCCGGGGTCGGACGACTCAGGAATTCAGAGCACACAGTTAACACCCGACTGGAAGGGCGAAAGGACAACTGACCACTGGGGACTGTTTACGTAGCAGCCATGCAAAAAGCACAGAACTAAATGCCAGTAGTTAGCGAACTCAAATGAGGTTTGCAGAGGAAACCTGGGAGACGCCAGATGAGCGACGGGTCGAACTCTCTCGGCGAAACGAGGAGGCGGCGCAGAAATCCGAGGTCTGTGGCGTAACGTGAAGGGAAAGGAAAAGAGACGGTGCTGCGAAAGTCTCACTCCGCCGCAGTAGAGGAATGTCGGGCCTCTTGGCTTTGCAGGATTGTTTAAATTCGGCCGTATCGAAGAGGTTTTCAGGCTGAAGAGCCCTTTTAAGGTCGAGTCACCAGAGCTCTTCTTCCTCTCGTTCAGCTTTTCCCTCCGGTGTTTGCCACATCTCCACTTCGTCCTTTTCCCTCACTCCAACCACCCTCATGTCGCCTTTCACCGAATCCATGAATGTCCGTAACGATTCATACGAGGCCACTACAAAAACCTTCACTTACTTTTTCAGGCGCTCAGACTTTGACCCGCCTCGTTGCGAACCTTTCCAGGACTACGAGAGCCTCCTGACCTCACCCGATTTCAGTAGGTGAGGTCAGGATTTGTTACTTTTTAAAATACTTTAGCCTACTTCCTGTTGCCAGACGTGTCCTGTTTAAGTGATTTTATTTTCTTTCGATTCTACAACTGAATAAGCCTGCCAAGTGAAATTAAACCAAATAAACGTCTCATGATTCACGATTGCGGCTGCGTAGTTTGAGGACAGACGGTTGGGTTTCCTGTAGAACTAAAGTTAAAACCTTGACCCAAGTGATCAACCTGCTGCTGTTTACCAGACAAGGAACCCGGTGTTCTCACATAAAAGTGACATTTGAATCAACTTTTCAAATAGACATTTTAATTAAAAGTGTTTTGCTGTAATAAATAAATACATAAAAGTTCTAATTCCTCTCGACGTCTGAACCCAAAGCACATTTCAGAGAACATGAGTTTACATATAATCGGACGTCGCACCATGGTTTTCATTATATCCGATCTGCTCTAGTACATGCGGTTTGTCGTCATGAAATGTCTTTTTTTTTTCTTTTTAGCATGCAACAGATCTTGATTTCAACAACACACCAAAAAATAAAAAAATATATATATATATGTTTATACACATATGTATATATGTGTGATTTCGCTCCATTTTCCCTGCTTTGAACAATAACACCACTCATAGCAACAGTAAAGCAGCTTTTCAAAGAGTCCAATTTGCACCGTGAGGATAAATCCGACTCCCTGGAGGCGGAAACTGACAAACATCACAGCGGATCTTAAGAAATGTTTTTCCTTTTAGGTGGCAAAGGGTTCACATTAGTATCTTCACGTCAACAAATGGAACACCGTGCTGCTCTTTTTTTTCTCCATCTAAGCCGAAAAGGTATTTATTAATAATAATAATAATAATAATAATAAAAGACATGAGATTGGATTTTATTTTAAAGCTGCGTTTACTTTACTCCATCCCACTGCATGCAGATGAGTTTCTCTGTACGGCCATGCTGCCCTCCGTTGACTCTCGGCGGTATTGTTCTGACTTGAACGACAAGCTTCTTTGATACAGTTCACGTTTTGTGTGTGTGTGTGTGTGTGAGAGAGAGAGAGAGAGGGTGATAACGTCTTCATTCGCCAGCTCAGATTGTTCTGCATTTAAAGAAAGTGTCATCCTATGCTGACCTCCAGGCTTGTTCTGCACATTGTAATTAGTCGCAGGCTGCCGTGGCAAACACCTGCAGCACTAACCCGCGCTCAGGAGCACAACTACAAATTTTGTGCTTACGTTTAGAAAAACAAACAAAAAAGAAAAAAAAGCTTCTCCGACCCCATTTAATGGGAAAACAATAAGATGGCTCTCCGCCAGGCTCCTGTATAGTTGCTGCCTGAGGCTAAGTCAGCACAGAATTACAAACAGGCCAGAGAGGTGATGCTGCTGCACTGCTGTCAGTGGGCGGAAACGTACATTACGCTTTTATACCCACAGTGCAGACACAAACGCAGCAGCGCTTCCTTCTTGTGCTGCAATCCACTGCCTTGTTTTGCGAGGATAAAAACTGGACAGTGCAGAAAGAAGTTGGCGAACTGATGGAGGAAATGCAGCAAGGCTTTGAATGAGGTTTCATGAAAGTAACACTCTCCTGAATGCTTTAAATTCAAACGATGGCTTGTGAGGCGGAGGGAAAGACACAATTCCGCTTGCAATTGTCTCTGGAAAGAGTTCGCCTCTGTAACAGAGCAGCGTGTGGCGTTACAGTGACACCTGGCTGCGAAGTGGCAGATTGCAGTCGACTCAATACCTCTCCCAAACTGCAATGAATTTCAATCAGTCAATCAATCAAGTTTTATTTGTATAGCACATTTCAGCAGCAAGGCATTTCAAAGTGCTTTACATAATAAAAACACAAAGTCATGTAACATAGAATAAACAATCAAAACATTAATTTGGACGGCGGTCAAATTTATCACTTGTTATCCATTTATCTAGATGTTTTTTTAAAAAAAACGAGCCTTGTTTTGAGGTAATCTTTAAAGTTTGTCAAATAAGTTGTTTTTTGTAACATCGACAAAGTTAAGAATGGCTGCATCGAATAAATGTTAACATTTATACAAAGAAAGTATGAAGCACTTTTGCCACATTGAAGGGTTTTCTTGCCAATTTGGGGTCATTTCACTGAATTTGAGTTCATACTTTGACTAGGTCACTCCAACTCTTACACATTTTTCCCTTTGAGTCATTCAGAGGTGGACTTGCTGGTGGGCTTTGTTTCATTTTCTTGCTCCAACTGCACTTAAGCTTAAGCAAGGTTTTTTTTCTGCTAAGGAGGAAAGTTCATGTTTCTATCGACTACGGCAAGTCGTCCAGGTCCAAAAACAGCAGAGCGGCCGCAGACCGTCACACTAACACCCTCATCTCTGACCACTGGTACGATTTTCTAGTTCTTAAAAGCCAGTTTTACAGCCACGATGCATAATGATGTACACCTTCAAAAAAGTCTGCTTTAATTTAAGCAGAAATGTTTGGACAGCTATAACACAAGCAAAAAGGCTTTGTAGCATTTGTGCATCCAGGTTTAGTCCAGGAATATTTATATATATATATATATATAGAGAGAGAGAGATTTAAATACTCTTGATTGGTTGACTGGTTTCATTTACATGCAAAGCGCTCTCAGGTACAGCAGGAGTCAAGAGGAGCTGCCCTTGGGAAAAGCCGTATTTATGGCCCGAAGTGAAATAGAAGTGAAGTGAGCTGTGGTTTAATTACGCCGATGCTCAGGAGCGTTCAGCCGGTGTACAAATTTCCGTTTCTGTTGCCATCAGCCAATACATTTCTTTGCTTGTATTGGAGTGGATCTCGACTTTTCAGCCTCCGACTACAAAAAAAAAAAAAAAAAGAAAGAAAGAAAAAAAGAAGAAGAATAGATGGAGCCTGAGGTTGAATTTGTTCGACACAAACAGTCTTTATGCCACCTTGGCTACAATTCGTTTATACTCACATTTTCTTGTGTTTCAAGAGGGATCTTTGAACGTTGTGTTTTACCCTGTATGACACTTATATTTTGAGCCAATATAGAAGGACACAGATTTCAATCCAGCCTGAATGTTTAATTTGGAGGAAAAACTTTCTGCCTTCCCATCCTGCTCCTTTATCAACAATTTAAGCCAGTTTAGTACTTGAAACAAAAAGCCAACACAAGGAGACACATTTTAACTTCACGTGTCCTTTTCATTGAAAACACACACACAGGAAGTGAT
Organism: Poeciliopsis retropinna; assembly: GCA_010277075.1. Lineage (NCBI taxonomy): Eukaryota > Metazoa > Chordata > Actinopteri > Cyprinodontiformes > Poeciliidae > Poeciliopsis > Poeciliopsis retropinna. Next base: position 12,103,369 of record VMRM01000022.1, read on the forward strand.
CTTTAAAATAGATTTTATTTACCATTTTGTAATTCAACAGTTTACGATATACAGGCGACAGGACTAAGACAGTTCAATGGATTTTGGCCCTAAAGGTTGAAGAACAAGAAAGAACACACATGGTTAGATAAATACACTGACAGATTCATATATATATATATATGTATATATATATACATATATATATATATATATATGATAGAAAGTACCAGAAGAGCTGTGTTCTCTTTTCAACTTCTCCATCCCACCAAATGCAACACTGCAGTTTCTCTCCTCCGTAACCTTGGATAACAAATTATTTTCTTTTCTTGTGCTTTTATTTTTTTAAGAAAAAAAAAAAAAAGGAAATTTCTATATTCTGTTCTTAAGAGAAAAAAAAAACCCACTAAAGTGCTGCAGTATGAATATGCTCGTATGAACAGTAGTAAGAAATTCAAGAGGTAAAGTTCTGCCGTTTACATGAAACCAGAGAGATGCAGAAGGTCACAGTTTAGAGTTCTTCTCATCACCACGTTTCTGTTTGTTTGTCTGCTCAAGGGAAAAAAAAAAAAAAATCTTAAGTTTGTTTATTTTTCATCAGCATTGGTATTTGTGGAGAGATGATGTGAGTGATTACTTATTAGTATCTGGAGACCTGGATCAATTCTGTTTTTCTTCAGTAGTTTAGGACATTTGGAGCACCAAACCCGCCACAATCAGAAAGAAACACAGAAATAATTCAGTCTTTCTGCAAAGTAAAAAATACAACAACAAAACAGAGCTTTAGATAATTATGTTGGCGTACGAAGAGGAATAAATAATTAGTAATCATCTCTACTGTTTTGTTTTTGATGACGCTTTTACTCACTTCCATTTTACTACTTTCGCATGTTCATTTCTGTACTGGTTTTACTCTTACTGATTTTATTTTCCCAAAGGTTTTCAATATTGTGCTTTACTTTGTCAGAAAGCTGACACTCTTAAGATTCAGATTTTTAAAATTCTTTACTCTTTTTCTCATTTTTAATTTTTTTTTTTACTTAGCTAAACAAAAAAACTTAAAAGAAAGACAATATTGAAAAAGCTGGGGGGAAAAAAATCAAAGAAAAGCAATACAAAACTAAATATGTCCTTATATAAGTACATAAAAATGAAAGAAAAATACACACAAAAAATTTTAGAAGGATAAAATAAATAAACTACTGCAGTTAAAAATTAAAATACAAATGTCAGTTTATTCCATATTGCGAGGTTAATCGTTAAAAGTCTTCTTTTTTTATTATTTGTTGGTGGTTTTGCAGTCAAACTACTTCAGTTTATTTCTGCATCTACTCTTGATCATGGCAAACGTGACTCTCCGTGTTGAACGCGTGACAGTTCACGTTTCCGGTCCGTTACGTCTCGGATCATTTGACCGCAAAGTCACCAAAGAGAAGACACTTCCCGACTACGACAGAAACGCGGAGGCGAGGTCTGAGTGCGGATCCAGCCTCGGCTGCAGGGTGATTTTGGTGTTTATGTGCTGCTCTTCGCACAATCACATCGACAGAAACACGCTAACACCAAGGTAAACACTGAGATATTGTTGGCACTGCACAGCGTTAAAACAGCTTAAAGATGTAATATTGTTAAGGGAAAAAAAATTATAGAAAAAAATCAACAAGAAAACAAAAGCATTGTGATGCATGCGTCTCCATTCTTTTGTAGTTCAAGTTTCAATCCAAAGCTTTTTCGTTTGGCAATGCTTTTTAATATCAGCTGGCTTTTTTTTTTTTTTTTTCTTTTTTACAAATTTTTTAAACTTCAATGGGAACAACTTCAAAAACAAAGTGTCATGAAAGATGGATAAACAATTCCTAAAATTGTTAGATAAACGAAGATAACAATAGTCTTCTCTCTCGACTTCTAGTACAAAATCTGTTCATTTCTCTTTTTTTTTCCCACTAACGGTTTTCACTGGGTTAGTAGAGTAGCACAGAGCTAACTAATTCTTGTGGATTACAGGGTACGGGGACATCGACGCTGACAGCAGCCTGCTCTACATGCAGGTTTCTGCAGCGAGAGCTAATCTATTACACATGTAAATACATAATACACCTGACATCGTCTACTTTACGCTACCAGAAACATGACAAGTGAAAGTCAGTCAAAGCCCGCTCCTCCCTCGGATCCACGGAAACACAAACCCGCCCGCACCGAAGCAAAAGCAAACACAAACACAAACACAGTCTGATTATGTCAGTTTCTTCTCTTTTTTTTTTTTACATTACTGTACAATAGCAGGAGGAGATGAGGGTCCAGCAGAGTTAGTAAGGGGGTCGGTATGTATGGTGGTCACACGGAGACGGGCCGACGAACGAACATGCCTGAGCCACATGTTTCCCACTAGACACAGAGCAAATTACCTTCTTCTTTCACCTTTCAGCGAGCAAAACTCGATTTTTTTTTTATTTATTAAAATTTAATGACGCTAATCAAGAGATTTAGAAAGAGGATGATACTTCCTGGTCAAAAAGCACCTGCTTTTGCTTTTCCTTGATATTAAAAAAAACAACAAAACAAAACAAAAAAACGTAGTAAAATACCCCTTATGGCTGGAATGATTGGAGTTAAAATATGCACAGTTATTCGATCTAGGAGGTTAGCCAGGACTCATTCTCTGAGCTTCTCTGTACAAAAACGAGTTAAAAGGCTGGATCACAATGTGTGCTTGTTTCAGGATGTCCACTGTGCTTCTTTGCATTTAACTTTATGTGCTCTTATTTCTCTTATTGTTGCTCTATGAACACGTCTCTAGTTTTTTCATCTTCTGTTTTGGCTTGTGGGTCTTGTGTTTCTCCCTCTATTTAAATATTGTCAGCATTCCTCCATCTTGTGGTCTGTTGGAGCAACTGCATTCCCAAATTAAAAACTATCTGTATGTGCAAATGTAGTCCAAAGAAGTGCTTTCGGATGTCTTCCTGCGACGCAAAACTTTCACAGAGAGGTTCACCATTTCCAGATATGTGCTAGACTCAGTCAAAGATCAAAATACATTTTTTTCTAGTAAGGAGATTGCATTAGCCTTGCTTAACTTTGCATAAAGATTAACAGTCGGCGCATCATTTATGTCCAAAACGCCTTTAAAAATTATCATTCTATATTTTTGTTACGCAAAACTGTTAGCTAGTGTAAGTGTTGCTGGGCTGTCGGTTCAGTTCGACGACGCAGTTTTCTTTTTAAGCAACAACAAAAATAAAAGAAGTTATGACTAGGAATGAGCCGTGATTACCTTTACCGCAAAAATGTCAGTTTCACAGTGTTAATTAAAAAAAATTTAAGTATACGTTCATAGCGTGGCCAAACCGCTTTCACTTAAAACAACAGATCAAATGTTCCTCTCTAAAGAAAAACATAAAATAACTTTGATTCTTAACGCATCGTTAACATTATTTATAACATTAATTCAGTTTGATTTGGATACACAGGTTTAAGCCATAACAGATGTAAAACATACCAACTAAGTTTAGCAGTAGTATTTATTTCATGAGAAGAACATTATACCTTTTCTTAGCATTTTGCTCTTTATATATGGTGGACCTCCACTTAAAACTGCCTGTTTGTTTTTTTAATTTATTTTAAAGACCAAAAATATCTTAAGCAGAATAATCTGTAAACGTGAATCTATAAAAACTAAACCACAAACAAGCAATTTGATAACTCATTGCTCATTTGATAGCTAGCCTGCAACTTTAAAAAGAGTGAAGGATGGTGTACTTTTAGTTTCCATCCTTCACCCAACTGTCTCATGTTTGGTCAGCCAGAAATATTTCCAGACAATTTGTTGGCCTAACAAGTAAGGGGGAAGTGTAGTCGCTTTTTTTTTTTTTTTTTGTCCCCCAGCTAGCTAAAAACTGCACCTTGTGTTACTTTTTTGCTTCATATAATCTACAGTCACTGGAAATTTCTTGGGCACCACAAACAACTTTTTTATTTTACTGCAGGAGCGGAGTGCTAAACAGTTTTTGAACATAATTTTTTTTTTAATCCCAGGTGTACTTTGAAACCGGCCCATGCATAGTTACAGCAAAGCAGCAAAACGGTTTGAAATCTTTTTACCTCAGAAGCAGAAATTTAGCTCTGAACTTGTGGTCTCACCTCAGTTGAGCTGCTTCAAATTGTTTTAGGGCAACTTCTATCGACAAAGCGAGCTAATCCTAACATTTCTCTCTCCATTTGACACGTTTAAGTACTGAAATGTCACATTCACATACAGGGATTGTACAGTATTAAGTGCGCTGTGAATTTATAGGGAATGTTAGAAGTGCAAATTATTTATCACCGCAATTTAACGTTTCATATGAACAGCAGCCAAATCAATCAAATCTGAGGTTGGCTGGGGATCTATGATATTTAATGTCATAAATCCCATTTGATTATTCGGTTATATTTTTCTCACAAGGAACTCAGGAATTCAGACTACAATACGGCTCGAAAATGTTACTGGGTAGTGTCAAAGTTTTTGCTACCCAATTTCTGTCCTATTCACTTCTTCAGCTAGATTAAGCTGACTGGCAGTGCAACGTTTGCAGCTAATTCCAACCAGGAAGTAGCCTATTTCTCCATAGGAATGTACAATATAACTCTCCACTTGAAGTTCAAACATGCTCTCAGTGCTCGCTGAAGCATAACAGTCATAAAAACACACGTGTCAACCTGAGGAAACGACATCACGGTTAATGTAATCTATAAAAAAATGTGGTCTCTGCTAACGAAACCAAAACCATTTCACCATACGGAGTCACAAACATGACATTGTAAAGTTTCTGATGTAGATGCGTGGATGGGGTATAATTATATGTCCCGTCAGGGTCGGTTCTGTCCTCATAAACGCCACGCGACGCGCCGCCGAACCGGACCTATCCCGCTTAAACACTCAACCCAACAACCTGCATCAGAAAGAAGTCTCTCCAGTCTAAGAAGAGGAAACCGGGTAAACATGGTTAATCACAAATCTATAGCTTTTACGCTTTGTACAAAATAAACATATACTGTCTTTATTATTATTATCATTATTTACTAAGTAACTTTACAATGAGAAGTAAAAAGACGACATCTACAGAGAGAACAATAACCGTCGCAGCTACATAGAAAACTACAGATTTCACTGCAGAGTTTTAGTCCGTTGTCGTCTGAAAACAAGCGGCATCTCTCTGCCTTTTGTTTCTCTAACAGCTTGGCTCAGAGCTCGAAAACAAAGTAATACACGTAAGGGTTCCACAGACGGCAAAGGACCAACACGTACTGCGTCTGTTTCTAAATCGTAAAATGTGCAACACCCATGTAACTCAGGTTGCATGCCAGACGGGGGCAGACGACTATGACCCAATAGAGACGCCGACTATAATACACAGGTTTTTCCTTCGGAGATTACATCCTAAGACGCACTTCGCTCAAAAACAATGCCTGGAAGACTTTAGAAGAGATGGCACTTCAGTTTATATGCGTGCATATGTGGGTGTTTTCAGACAACAGGTAAATTTCGGTGGTTTTATTCGCTGTAACAGTTTCCACGGGCAAGGAACCGCAGAGTTTACCTTCGCTTGGACCCTGAGAAATGGGGCAATAGGACCTCTTCTATCAAAAATGAAGCAAAAATGCTCGTGAGAATGAAAAGACAGCGTTACAGTACAATTCATTATTATTGTTATTATTTTTCAATCTAAGCAGCTTTAGTGAAAAACAAAGTAACTACTGGGGAAATTCCCGCAGAAGATCAGTCTCAAGTGCCATTCATATTCTTGGGTGCAGTTAAATATTTGTGCTCTGTGTGGTTCATTTGAAGAATAAGCAGCATAAGAAAACAAGAGGCTTAGTCCTAAACTGAAATCAACTAAGTCTGAGGTCACTGTGTGCTGTGGAAAATGCTCTATTTAGAGTCTATGTACGGAAGGCCAAACCTACCATACTCAGTGGAAACAGAAATCGATAAATGGCTCAATCGAGAAATTAATGGACCGAAAAAAATCCAACAAAAATGAAATTTTTATGCTAAAGAATTGTTTTTTACAGTGTAATAACATGGCTAAAAAAAGGTTATCACCCCTATTTTTTATTTGGAGAATTTTCACTTTATGCTTATTTTCTTTATTTCATTTATTCCTTGACATTTAGTTCTTTATTTGTATTTTTAAGTCATGCTTATTTCATGTTTTATATTATTGTTCATTTAATTTCAAAAGACTCAATTTTAATTGATTGCCTTTTCCAGCATGAAAAGACAAATAATAATAAAGAAATAAATGGTCATCTGCTAATGATAAATCTTTGAAGAATAAAATTGGTGGCCAGATATTTATGAAAAAATAATCATATTCAACATTTTAGAGATAAGAAATAAATGCATGTAACAAGTAAATGAATCGAAAAATGAAAAGTGTGTAAATGAATATGTATATGTATCAGAATTAAATAAAATGACATGAACTATTACAAATATTGAATATTCTGACAGTTAAAAACAAAATACAAAAATCCAATGTATGCGACTTCTTACGCCATCATATGTTGGAGTGCATTTGTTGCCATATTAGTTTATTTACGGGGCCTTTTATTTCTTTCTGTTTGAGTAACGCAGGTTCGATCCTTCACGTCTACTAGCGCGATACGGAGTGTCCGCCTCTTTTTCTGGCTGCAGAACGAAGCTTATTTCCATTTTTCCCGTGTCAGATGCCAGTACCGACACGGTTCGCTGCCCCCAACCCCGCCCCTCTACGCTACAGCACCACATCAGGTCTCCGGCTGTCCGACCGCCGCCACTACGAAGTCGTCCGTCCCGCACGGACCTGGCCGACTGAATACCGGAGAACGGCGCGCGTCTCTTTGCGACGGCGTGCGCAAAACGAGCGCATGCAGCTCCACGATCTACAATACCTCTAACTGCTGATGATGAGGATGACATTTACAAGTTTTACACCAAAAGAAAAAAAAAAAAAAAAAGGAAAGGAAAGGAAGAACAAACTCCATTATTAAATTACGCGGAACAAACCGAAAACTCACTCCCGGCACACATAAACGCATGCTTACACGCTCGTAGCATACACGCAGACCTTTTGGATGACGACCCAAATTTCTTGATCCTTTCTTTTTTTTTTTTTCTTCTTCTTCTTCTTTTGTCTAGAGATAACACGCAGACGGATAGAAGAGGTTAGGATAGATATAATAAGCCCTTACAATATGTAAAGGTCTCCAGCGAATGGGATCTCCCCCACAGAGGACTGTGGGAAAGTAGGGTGAGGATGGAGGAGAAGTGAGGAGAAGGGAGGAAGAGAAGGAGGAGACGGTGGCCCAGTAGCGCTGACAGAGAGAGGCGGCGTCTATGCACTGGGGTTGGGGTTGTTGTGTGTGTTGGTGGAGCCGTTGCTTCCCTGGATGGTGAGGCTGATCTCATCCTTCTTCTCCGTCTCCTTTGCTTTCTCCTCCTCCTTGTGCTCTTCTCTTAGCTCCTCCTTCTCCTTCTCCTTCTCCTTCTCTTTCTCCTTCAGGGGCTGGGCTTCGATGGTATCAGCGGGGGCCGCGGGGGCGTAGCGGCCTGTTCTGTGCTCGGCCAGGGCCGGGCCCCACTTTGGATGCGCCCGGCAGGCGTGCTTCAACCGCTGGGAGGAGAAAAGTGGAGAGAGAGGCACGTAAACATCTAACGTCAAGTTGAAACCGCAAAACTTTTACGCAACGTTTTTAGTCCGAGCAACAGACCAACACAAAATAGTCTGCAATCGAGACAGATTGTTTACAAATTAGAACCTCAAATGGAGCTTTGTCTGTGTCCAGTCTGTCAGCGTAAATAGGCGAGCATTAATCAGAGAAACAGTCATGAAGATCATGGTAACTCTAGGGGAGCTGTATATCTATGACATATTACTGTTTTCTTAGGTCTAAAAATCCAAAAACAACATGTCTTATTCCATTCACATCACTCTGTGGCTAGTTTGTGTTGCCTTATAGCACATAGAATTGCGATAAAATATGTAGAATTTTGAAGAGAGCAAAAGAATTTGCAGAGGTTTTGTTGTGCACATTTTATTCTTGCTTCTATAAAAGCAAACTAGATTAAAACTTCTGTTTTCCAACGACGTTACATCACTAGTCAGGAAAAGCCTCTGCTGGCCTCACTTTGGCTTCCTGTTGTCATCAACACACCAACCTGATGCAGTCGAAGATCACAGCATCTCCCCAAGGTAAAAAAAAGTTTTAATTTGGCCAATTCTGGATTGCAAACCCTATGTAGCTACAAGGCATCACACGGTACCAAAACTGTTGGAGTTTTTTTTTTCTTTTAAAATTTAAATTGTGTATTTCCGTTAACTTTTTGCAGATTATAACATTTTAGGTTTGACAACTTTCTGATTGAAGCTGCAGAATATAGCACTGAGATGACTTTTACAAAAGTTTTAACTTGGAAAAAAAAGCTGTTTTTTTTTTTTTTTGTTTGTTTTTTTAAATTTATGTTTGAGCACAGGTTTCACACTGTACCTCTCTGAAGGTGGCCCCTGGGGACCTGGAAATCTTGTACAGGCCATAAATGGGTATGCAAATCACCGAGGACAGGGCCATGGCGAAGCCGATAGCCAGGGACCAGCCGGGATACACGTAGTCATTGTAAGTGATGGGCTTGTACTGGATGACCGTGAAGATCAGGATGAACTGCAGACACACGGAAAGAAAAACACATTTAACAACGTGTCATAGCACCACCTCTACATTTCAAGGAGATTTAAAGAAATGTAACATAAACTGAATATGAAGTTTTTTTTTTTTTGTAAAAATAACCCCTTCATATACACACAATAACATATTTCGTCAATATGATTTTCTATTTGGATTTAGAAGTGCAAGAACTTTACTGTTCAACTAATTTTCAGCGTTAGTGGCTGAAACAAGCCTATTTATTTTGATCAGAGAGGTTTGTGTATTGTATTGATTGTATTGTACACACACTGATCAGTAGGCAAATCGACATGTGGCAAAAGGAAGCTGGAATCAAACCTACAACCTTCCGATCACAATACAACAAACCTACCCACAGAGCCACAGTGGCCTGAGTGTTGGGGAAAGTACATCCTTTTCTTCTTTACCGACTTAAGACAGGTAGCAGCCAACTTAAAGGGACTTTACTGCCACCTACTGGTGAAGGACATTGTGTCCGATTCCCCATTTCCCTTCAATGGAAACCATTCACATAAAGTTTAAATAACTTAATCTTGTTTGTTTTACAACTGTAATAACTTAGACTCTGTTAGTATATTATATGCTATATAATAGCATAGAAATGCTATATAATAGCATTTATGCTATATAATAGCATTTCTATGCTATTGTATAGCATAGAAATGCTATTATATAGCATTATTATATGCTATATAATAGCATTTCTATGCTATATGATAGCATAGCATATAGCTATATAGCTATAGCTATAGCATATAATGTATTAGTTAATTACATTCTAGAATTGATTATATTATGTAGATAATAATTAATTTAAAGGCATATGTATAAATATAAATAGATGCAGATCCATAAAACTTCACTCTGCCATGAATCATTTCTGTAACAAACTGTTTCACTTTGTTTTGGTTTTTTTTTTACCAACAACTGATGTCCTATGAGAAATCGTGACGCATTCAATACCTCGAGACTTATTTCACCTGCTGCGTCACACAAAAACACACAAGAACAAACAAAAGAAAGCATTTCATTCTCTCGCAGCATGCAGGAAGTTAAAAATCACAAACCCAACACCCGAGGTCAGAGGAAGCTTTAACGTGGCGTTTGTAGTCGGGGCATCTTATTGTGCGGTGAAACGCGAACGAGAACAAAAGTGCCCGAGATGTGACCAGTAATCCACAACAACACATTTCTCAGCTGACAGAGTGGGAATGAAAAGACTAATTTGGCTGTTTGGGAAATACTATTGACTGTAGCTCCATGCTTTGAGAGATTTGGACTGCAAAGAAAAGCAGCGAGCGAGGAGATTAGCCGGAATGTAGGTCAGGTCCCCAACAACTGGTCAACAAGTCAAGAAACGTTTCTCTCTCTTTCTCTCTCTCTTTTTTTTAAACATCCACTCTTCTGAACCACAGCATTCCTGGCTTTACATCACGGGATGTGCGTGTGTGTGTGTGTGTGTGTGTGTATGGGTGCGTGAACTTACAGAGATAATGACAGGTGAGATGAATCTCCAGCAGACTTTGAAGAAGAGAGGAGGAGGGAAGCCCAACATCATCTCAACATCCTTGAAGTAGTTCCTGTGACCTGGAAAGAAGAAGAAATGTTCATCCAGGAAGACAAGTCTTACAAAGACTCCCATCCTTCATCCTTTTTATTTATTTTTTTTACAAAACTTCTACCATGTATTTGTGTGTTTTTTTTATTTTATTTTATTTTATTAGGTTTTTCAGGGAACAAAATCTTGATAAAACCCCCTCTTTTTCCTTGTCTGTTGATACTCTGACTATAACTGATCTATATTCCTGAAAGCGTTTGAAACCCTCGGTGCCTAAAATAACAACGAATAACACCAACTCTCCTGACGCTTCTGCTTAGCTCAGCTGACAGGTTTAGTGGAATCACAGTCCTAATTAGAGAGGAAATGCCCCCGCTGGAAACCGGCGGATGAGTCATCTTTAAAAGCAACCGAACGGTGACTGCAGGTTAATTTACGCCAACAAGGGCTCTGATGAGGCAATTAATTGTTTCAGCGCTGCTACAACTCGTGAAATTCTGACATTTGGCGTTTTAATTAAAAGACAGTGCGTGTCATTTGGTTCGGTCTGATTATGGAGAAGAATACCAGAAATCTGGGATGTTTAAATAGGCCTGATCAGTTCATGAGTTGGAACTTTTGTGTGTGCTGAATTGGAGCTTTTGTTCCAGGAATCACACAATGGTTCATGGTCAAAATTACAATGCGGAGTCAGACTTTTGCTGTCTGTGCGTTTTAAGCAGAAAAGAGAATGTTTCACTAGCTTGTTTGTTGTGCAGTCCTCTCTTACAATTTCAGCACAGTGGTTCTGCTCTTATTAGCATATAGTGTCTTGCAAAAATATTTTTACACCTTGAACTTCCTCCCATTTGAACAACACAGTATGTGTTTTGCATGCAGGGCAAAATGTTCAGATTTGGACTTAGGGGACTAGAGCAGCTTCTTAAAAATGTTTGCCGTGTCCTCCTGCATGGCCTGTAGCAACAAAACACCAAGAAGAAAACAAAAAAACATAAGTTTTCTTTCATCTCTAGAGTTCTGCAGTTCCTCCAGAGTTATCATAAATTTCTTTAGAAACTTTGGTAACACTTTATTTGAAGGGGTTGTACATAATACTGACATAATTATGCCACTTCACGACTGTTGCTGTGAAGTGTCATTCAGTAAATAACCGACTTTTAATGCAAGTTTTAGTACAACGTTGCATTAAAAGTCTCATTACTCACAATGACACTATAAATGACACTACAAGACAACGGTCAGACATTCCTCAAGACTCCTTCATGTTCACAACAGAAGTTATGTTTATGAAGGTATCATGCACACCCCTTGAAATAAAGTGTTAGTGAAACTTCATAATTAATGCTTCCTTAACTTGCTTGAGGCGGACGGCTGTGTCTTGGTAGGTTTCCAGTTGTGCCGTACTTTCTCTATTTTTCAGTCCCCGTCAGCCACACTGTCTCTTTGCTAGTGTGTCAGTATGTCTTAATGAGCCGATTTGTCCAAAACTGGAAAATTTTTGTTACGTCAGTTTTCCAATTTGTGTAACTCTGGGACAGATTAACAGTGGATTTTCAGATTGCTCAGGAATTGTCAGATATATTGTGTATTGTGGTAAATCCCTAATAGAACAGTTAGGGGTCTAATATATAACTATATATAAATTAATATATAATTTTCTGCTGAAATAATTTAGAAGTCCCGAACTACAAAAACAAAAACACAAAATACACAGGATATTTTTATAGCATGACATTATATACACAATAAACTGCATCCTTTAAAACCGTCCATGCTTGAGCTTTTCTACGCCTTCTCGTCTGTTCTGAAACGTGAGACCTGAGTAGCAACAATCAGCCTAGCATAACTAAATAAAAAGAAAACTTGTCCGTTTCAGTCAGATTGTGGTTGGTTTGCATAACAATAAACAAAAAAAATATTGCTAGCAGTAACATGCTGGATATTATAGGTTTGATTGTCACCCTACTCACCGTAGATATACATGATGCAGATACACATGATGCAGGAGATGATGACCAGAGAGAAACTGGCAGCGTAGTTGTCCATCAGCAACAACCAATAGATTCCTGCCTGCAAACAAACAAAAAGCAAGACTTCGCTGAAACGGTTTCCACACAGGAGAAAACGTTTAAACACTGCGGCGGCGGCATGTCTCACCTGCGTGGTGAGCGGGACGCCCAGCAGGAAACCAGCGACGGCCACCGAGAGTGTGACCACGGTCTTGTTCCTGATAATCCAGTCTGTGCCGATCTCGTCCACGATGGCCGTCACCAGCGTCTCCAGCAGGCAGAACTGTTGCGAAATAAAAAAAAAAAAAAATACAAGAACAAGGTTTAGTTCAAACTGTGGATTAGAACTGGAAAAGCTCTTGCTCAAATTCATCCCCAACATACTGAGAGGAGATCAAAGTGATCCTTGACAGTTCATGGACCGTCCTTCCCGCCCCTGCTTAGCGGAAGAATATCATTCAAACTTTGACGTTTTGGTGGGGGAATAATGTTCGTGTTAAATATGTGAGTTTGACTGTGGAGATTTATAATATCAGTATTTTGACTACATTAAAAAAGAACCTGATTGTAAGCTTTAAATGTATAAAAAACACACTTAAGAAAACCAACTTTATTAAAAATGTATATTTATATATCCTGATTTGTGCTCAAAATATAACAATTATGAGTTTGATAATTGTAAAAAGTAATAATACATTTAGAAATCCAACTAAAGATTAACATAAATTAATATTATGAGAATCAGTGCGGTGAGAGGCAGTGACAGTCTGGGGGAATAGTTTTCACATAAGTCAAATAAATAATGTTTTAGGATTTTCCAGCTAAACCATCCGTGAAGAAGTTGGCCATGTTGGACACAACTAGTCGTAAAACTGGACAATAATCCAACTAGTTTGTATAAAACCGTAAACTATTACGCTTTGTAAAAAAAACAAAACATCATTTCTATTCTGTTAAAGTTCCAACATCCACTAATAAAAAATCTGAAATGAAATCTATATAAACAAAGATCTACATTTGGTGTTTACTCTTGTCTTCTATCTTTCCCATTTTGAAAGAGACTTTATCTCACCTTATATTTATTTTAGTCATCATAAAAAAAATAAGGTATTAATGGGTGAAAATAAAAACTGTAGTTAAGATTGTAAGAGGAAAGTTTCTGCAAATGCATGAAGCCAAAGTACATTTTTTAAAAAGAAAAATGGAGACGCAAACAAAAATACTAATCTGCTGGTTTACCAGTGTTGTCCTCAACTCCATCGTTACCTTTCAGTACCTTCTGTTTAAGTTTCATTCGTACTTTCATCTTTCAATAATAATAATAAAAAACCCTTCGCCTGTTCTCACCTGAGTTCCCAGCCCCAGGAGGATGAGCATGAAGAAGAACAGCAGCGACCACAGAGGTGAGATTGGCAGCAGGGTGAGGGCTTCAGGGTACGCCACGAAGGCCAGGCCGGGTCCGTGATCAGCCACTTCAGACACCGGAACATTCAGGTGGTGCGCCATGAAGCCCAGGATGGAGAAAATGACGAAGCCGGCGTACACACTGGTGGCACAGTTAGTTATGCTGATGATGATGCTGTCTCTGTGTATGGGAGAAGGAAGGAAAAGACGCAGAGACTTTTGGTAAACCGCAGGCGAACATGTTGTTCTGATGGCGATGACACTATTTTGCAGTTCAGTGTCCTTGTCAAACTCTAAGGGTGAATCAAGAAATTATCTTATTTGGTTGTAAAACAAATACAAAACAACTTACGAAGCTCCGAATTGTCCAATAATTTTTCCTTTTCCTTAAAATGGATAAAATCAAAAAAACTTCCACAATTTTTAATCTACAAACAAACACACTCACAGCTTTTGGTCTGATGAACTTTTTGAGTTTAATCAAAAACTGACAGATGGTAGATATGGCCTGATTTGTGCATATTCTTGGAAAAAGATTTGGAGTAGGGATGCATAATGTTGGAGTCGATATATCCGATATGCCGATGTACTAAAACTCATTTGGCTCATAACCAATACCGATATTTTTTCCCCTAAACCTGCTTACTGAAATTATAAGGTTTTTTCCACTGTGGAATTAAAATATTGCATTATCTTTGTCAATTTAACCTGCTACCAAACGCAAATGCTAAAAAGGAGTCTGAAAATAATGTAAGACTTTCAACTTATATTATGTTTAATGTCAAATTTATGCATGACATTTACTCTGTCCAGACAATGACAGCACTCAAGCAGTGCACATTTGGCATCATGCTGTGCTGCAGGCACCATTGCCATCCCTTTTATATTGGTGACTTCTTTTGACAGAATGGTTGATGTCCGATATAAAATTTTACAGCTAATATCGGCTGATACGGTGCCGATAATATGGTGCATCCCTAATTTGCAGTCAGCTGAGCTGGTGGGACCAATCATAACTTTTTAAGTCTAACAATTCTTTATTCCTAAATGCCAGAGTTGAGTTTACTCTGTGTAAAGATTGTACGTGCAGTGAGATGAAACGAGACAGGAGTCAGGATGGACGCCTGGTGACAGCTCACTGACTTCTTCTTCTTTTCATCCATTCTCTGTATTGCATTTACTCAAACCTTCCGGTACTTCAGGTCCAACAGGGGAATTGCACATTTTTTCACCCTTCTATTTTCTACTAAGGTTATTGAAGAGGATGTCGTACAGAACATAAATGCCTGTTTTATATATTTTTTATTTTCTTTTCCACCCTGCGACTTCTCTCTCCTTCACTTTGCACTTCTGCTCATGTGCTGACTGGTGGTGAGTGTCTCTCTGGGGCTTGAGCTGCAGAACAGAAGCTTGTTGGCACCTCGGTGCAGCTGCCTGGGCAGATAATGCTATCTCACGCTGCTAGAGGAGGAACAAATTATATCTTCAACCTTCCTCTTTGCCCTCTGGAGCCTCTTGGCACCATCACTGTCAACATGTGGGGACAACCTTTGGAAATAAATGACAAGTCCCTTCCTTTTATTGCCCATTTGAATCTTCTCCAAAGCTACTTGCTGTCTCTCCCCTGTTGACCAAGCACAGAGCAAACCGCCTCTAAGCACAGGCCAAAACAAGTACCTTGCTCTGTCAAATAGTTTTAAAGTTATTCTTACTTACTGTGGATCGAGCAGAGGTGGGTGGAGTACCTGAAACTCGTACTCAAGCAAAAGCAGCACTACTTTAACATATTTTTACTCAAGTAAAAGTAAAAAGTAACCATCCGAGAAATACTCAAGTAAGAGTATAAAAGTATTTGATAAAAAAGTTTACTCAAGTACTGAGTAACTGATCAAATTATCAATCTTTTAATGTTTAAAAATGAAATTATCAAACAAACCATAATTTAAATTTAAGTGAAAATGTTGGTAGTTTTAAAATAATTTCTATAAGTTATGAAAAATAACAAAATCAGGCACATTAAAAATGTTCTAGATCAGTTTCTTTGAATAATAATAATAATAAAAACTTATGAAACTTTAATAAAAGCTGCAGGTGTGTGTCTGTGTCTGGTGAATTTTTGGTTAAAACATGTTTGTTTTTCACTCAGTGGTTAGAGAAACCAAAAATTTTACTCAAATAAGAGTAGTGATTCTTCATAATAAAATCACTGAAGTAAAAAGGACAGGCCAGTAAAATATTCCTCAAAGTACAATTTTCCAAAAAAACGTGCTCAAGTAAATGTAATTGAGAATATGAAAAAAAGAATTTTTTTTTTAAGTACAGCACCGCTCCTTCAAATCACGTGTTTCGTCAGTCTTTACCTGAAACAGTTGTTGTGGAACTTGTTATACGAAGCCATCGTGATGAGACCGCCCCAGGCACAGCCCAGGGAGTAGAAGATCTGCGACGCAGCGTCTCCCCACACCTGCAGGGACAAAACCACAAAGAAACAGAGGCAATGCCAGGGAAAAAATAAACAAAACACTTCAATTTAAAATAAATATTTTCCAAGTTAGATCAGTACATACCTTTGCATCAAGAACCTTCTGCCACTGTGGAGTCAAGTAGTACTTAATGCCGTTTATAGCGCCGTCCAATGTGATCCCACGGATGAACAGAATAGTCAAAACGACATAAGGGAACGTGGCTGTGAAATACACCACCTGCACACGGACACAGTCGACACAGAAAGCTGCTGAAATCAGTTGAAATGCTTCACCTGCAAATACGAGAAACGCTGTGAATTTGTTCTTCCGACCTGACCTTTCCTGAAGACTTCACGCCCCTGATGAGGCAGAGGAAAACCACGAACCAGGAAACAGCCAGGCAGCCCAGGATGGGGAGGCGGACCTCCCCGAAGTTTCCTATGTCATCGGAGATGTTCAGTACATAGTGCCTGAAAGGAAAAGCCAAGGAATGATCAAATAGTCGACGCGTTTCATTTACTATTCCCCAAATCTGACGTCTTTATATTGTAGAATAGGAAAGGAAGCTACCGCAAATTACCTGTTCTCCATCCATGTCTTCTCACATTTTGTTACGCATCAATTAGTTTATGCACTTTATTTCTACCGACATTTTTTGTTTCTCAACAGAATACTGTAATTGTTTTATTGCCTGGTACTCGGTATGGCTGTCTACCCAGGCCCCTGAGTTGATGTTTATATGTAAACTAGAGCCAGTAGTCTAACGAGTTCATTTCAATGGATTAATTACATAGATTTTAACATGTTAAAATGTTTTCAACACAGTAATTTTTTCCTCCTTTTCTTTCGCTGGAACCTCTCCGTATTTGCATGTTTCTGGTGCTCCTGTAAGCCTGACGCACAACCGGCGTCCGCTAACAACAGCGATTGACGACAGTCTTCTTGGTCCGCTGGGGTTTCAGTTTTGCTTCGAAAAACTTTATGATGGGATGGTAGAGAAGAATTACTGTTGTGTGTAAGTTGTGGAAAAAGAAGTTTGGCTAAAATCGCATCACAATACAACATGTATTGCAGCAACACAGATGTCCCCAATGCTAACAGTACACATTTCTAAAGCAGTGCTTCTTTTACGTTATTGATAAAAATGTGATTAATTTTGATTAATTAATTAAGTACAAACCCTGCAGTTAACTCTATTAAAACTTTATTTCTTTACTCAACAACGGCCCTCTTGTCTTAATCCTATAAGAATCCGACATTAAAATCACATGGATGTAGATTACTTATAACGGCAATAAAATAGTTTGAGTGCTGGTGAGTCTGAATACAAATCCACAGCCTAACATTTCATACTTTAATTTCCAATTTCAATTTAAAATAATCAAATGCTGCCGCACCTTTCGTCACATCTTGTTCAATTATTTGACGGCCGTCCGCTTTTAATGCAAGCTTATGTTGCCAGGTGTAATTTCATTTCGACCGGCGTAAATAGAATAATCCGGTAGGGCTCAGTCAACTTTGTCTTTTACTGTAGTGATGCATACAGATAAAAACTGTTCAGTCGCATTTGCACAGACAAGAAAGAAAAACGCAATTTCTCTCTCTGCCTCAGAAAAAGACTTCGTAATCTTAGTTTGAATCCGCAGCAATTTGCTCTTACTTCCAGTACTCCTCGCTGGGGCTGGTCCTCTTCGTGCGGTTGACCACCTCCGTCACCCCGGCTACCAGGCTGGTGGTGGCGTTCACCAGGCTGCCGTTCAGCTGGGCGCCGCTGCCAACCACCCCGCTGCAGTCCGGCGTGTTCCAGGGGTTGTTGCAGTACGTCCAGGGCAGCAGGTTCGTCATGGACATGAAAAAGTAGTAGAATGCGATGCATATGACCACATTGTAGTAGATCCCGATGTAGGTGGACACCACCATCATGCCGTAACCAACACCTGAACGGGGAGAGGAGAAGAAGAACCAAAACTAAATAAATAAAGGCGTGAATTGTCCTGCAAACGTTTCGCTCGACATTTTCGCAAGAAAAAACAGGCACTGTCGGTTTATTACTGATGAGAAATGTTGTGTGCTCACAACTTTTCTTTCATCCTGTTTGCTGAGTTCATTCACAAAACCAAAAGTTGAACGGAAACACATTTGAACGCTTACCTTTGAACATGGGGCTGATCTTCCAGACACCCAGACACCCGAGGCTGGCAAACTGGCCGAAGGATAACTCGAGAAAGAAGAGAGGGATGCCGCAGAATACCAACATGATGAAGTATGGCAGCATGAAGGCACCTAGGGAGACACAGAGGCAAAAACAGAGTTCAAAGAACTTTGTGCTGATTATGGATCGTCTGCCTCCTACTTGCTTTGCAGGACAGAGCAATTCTGACTTCAGAGAAAAATCAATAATGATTTGTAAGGCCACCGACCAACAATTACCACAGGAATCAATTTCCAATTGAGCCCTGAGAGGACTAATTGTAATGCACTATAATCTTAAGATAATAAAAAAGTTACAGTTTCTATTGTACAACAAGGAATCACATTTTTCATCCATCTTTTAGGGTCATGCAACATAAGGTTCTAGATAACTCTAGATAAGAATTGGAAATTGACCTCCCCACATTAACATATATTTCTATAAATGACACCCTAAGTGTCAGATTCTACAAGACCATCGCTGCTTACAACACACAGATTGTGTGAAATATTTACCAAATACCCTAAACCAGGGAAGAAACAGGAAAAAGCCAACAAGAAAACAAAAAAAATCACAGAAAGTGTCAATTATTTGTTTGGTATTTTTCTAAATCATTACTTTAATCATGTCAGCTGTGAAAAACGTCCATGTCAAGTGCAAAATGATTTAGAAAATGACTGTAAACCAAAGCAAGATCTTCGTTCTGATTCTTACAACCCTTTACAATTTGTACAGAATATATTTGTCCACATATGTAATAATTGTGTACAATCAAATACATTTTTATCAAAGTAGTTTCTTGGACTAAAATTAATGGGGGAGGAATATTCCTCCATCTTTTGTACTAAACAACTTTGCATAAACATTCACCTAGCTTGCTGATTTAGAACTACCAACCCAAACAGAATTCCTCCACAGTTCTGCGGCACCTGCAGATTTAATGTTTGAATCTAGTCAAAAACTGGTGACTCTAGTCGGAAATATTTTTGTCTTTTGTAAATTTGCAATTGGTTATTTGTGGGAGGAACTCATATTTATATAGTGAAATGTGGAGTTATAGTGAAATTTTAGTGGATTTAGAGCTACATGTCCGAACGTGAATGCGTGGTCCACTTTATGAGTAATAAAATTAAATGTTGGTCTCAAGCACTATTCTCGGCATGTATCTCCTTCGAAACATTTCTGATATGTTTGTGACAACCAATTCAACAGGATCCAAATTCAAAAACAGAATCCAAACAGGAACAGGAACCAAAAAAACCCAACATTTTTTGAAAATTTTATCCTATTTCTGAATTTCTTCAATTTGATTAACCAGGTACATGTTAATTACAAGTTGGCTTGTTTTACTTTTGAAAAGAAATCAAACCTGCATCTTTGACTTAGCAGGAACACATAGCACTCCAAGTAAAGGAAAAATGAACAAGTAAGCAAAGATAAACCTCATCTGTGGTGAGAACATGTCATGTGTTCGCTGAGGGGTCAGTAAATGTCCAGCTGAGGCCGTCCAGCCGTGCTCAAGCAGAAATTAGACGGCCAACCGTGAGAAACATCTGCATGTGTGTTTTCGGGTGTAATTTGTCGTACCAGCTGATCCAGGGCAAAGTTAGAAACCTCGTCACTACGGCTAAAGAGTCAGCCATCTTCTGCATGCTACACAACATCTACCGACGGATGCAGAGTCAGGGCGTGTGGATGCAGCTCTCTACCAGGATCCCACTTGTGCGTCAGATACGTGAAGTACAACCGCTAAATAATCTAGGAGTGACAGTTTGTGGCTGTAACTGCGATTAAATTCACTTTATTCACCACTTCGTTGACTTCTGAACTGGTTCCGCTGGATTTTGTTTTCTGCTGTCAGAGTGAAGGGAGCTACTTACATATGTACACCACACTTTTCAGATTTTTTTTTTTTTTCTGTTAAAATAAAAGAATATCAAGCAGTGTTACGTCCACTTTTAAAAACACAAGTGTGTTGGTGTAGCAAGGGGATCCAAACAAAAAATCCAAAGTTTATTGGGTTTGTTTGGCCTGTTTTGTAAAAAAAAAATAAATAAATAAATAAAATAAATAAATAAAAAAAAATAATAAAAAAAGTGTATATATTTTTTACAAGGCAGTGCTTATGTAACAGCGTTGACACACTGGACATGTTTGAAGTGATGGGGTTAAATTGTAAAAGTTGAAAACACAGACTAAATGAAATGAAGCAAATTTAATTGAATGTCTTTCAATCTTTTATTATAGATATACTCCACAGTTTGGTTCTTCTCCTCTTCTCTGGGCAACATTCCTGACAGATTACTGTCCAATCGAAGCCACTGAAAAATTATTTAAAAAATAATTTTAAAAAAAGTATTTCTAAACTTTAAAGCAAAAAAAAAAAAAAAAAAAAAAAAAACAACAACAAAAAAGCTGGCTAACTAGCTAGCAATGGGCTTTTTTAGCAGCTAGTTAGTGGTGAAAAAAACCCAAAAACACAAACTAGCTAACAGAACAAAATGAAGATGTTTCTAATAATGTGTTATGTGTGTGAAACTGAATGTTGTTTTTATGACGCGGACCCCAAGAACTGGGTCCACGAAGGATGTAGGTAGCCCTTTTTACGAAGTTGGCTAAACTTTTGCCTGACAGAAAAGTCTCAAGAGCAAAAATAAACTACACATGATATACAAGATTAAATATTCCTAATAAGACCTCTTATTAATCAAAGGGCAAATATTATTTTTAAATGAATTTAAGACATTTTAAGGTCTTGATGCATTTAAGACGGGCACCCTCTGTAACGCCACGACAGTCCAAAGGCAGCTGGGATGCGTACCTCCTCCATTTCTGTAGCAGAGGTAGGGAAACCTCCAGACGTTGCCTAGGCCCACTGCATAGCCCACACTTGTGAGGACAAACTCGATCTGGTTGCCCCAGTTGCCCCTCCGGGAGTTTTCATCCTTCTTCACAGGCTCCCCTGGAACGGCTCCATTCTGCAGCAAAGAAAGAAAGAGAGAGGGAGAGGCACATGGGTGACTTCAGGTTGCAGTGAAAGTGAGTGGCTTTCCGAGATAGTGTTGCTACAGTGAGTCCAGCAGTTTCACATTCCACATTAAAAAAAACCCAAAACCTTATTGATCTTGTAAATTGGCCTCAGCCTCATTCTAACAGCTCCAAGACTCTGCTGGGCGCATCTGAAGGAGTTATCTTTTTTTCTTGATTGTTCAGCTGAATGTGAAGTTCGGTTATTCAAGTGTTATTATTATCAGTTATTATTATCTCCTCTGCCCCGAAGTGGAGCATAAGGTGGGCTCGCTGGAGCAGAAAGGATGGGAAGTGAAATCGGTGCCTTTAGAAAAGCCTCCCAGCATTCACTTTGTGCCGCCCTGATTTCCAACTTCTCCTCTGCTCTCCTCCCTCCATCGTTCCATCTGCTGGCATCAGATGGCCGCTCTCCCGTGACCCCTACACCCCAGACCCTCAGCTGTGTGTCTTGTCGACCCCGTTTGTGTCTGCGCGCTGCTCACATGACGGCACTTGTGCCGATGCTGCATGACAGATAAATACCGCTAACTCAGATCGCCGAGGTGGAGCTTGAGGTGTCGCGCACGGACTGGAAGTAATCCGACATTCGACTGACTGAGTTCTGCCGATTCAGTTGAACAAAAAAACGGCAAAAAAGGTGAGATCATCCAAACGATGGGCCGGAGTACATGAGCGAAAATGTTTGACTTTAGTACTTTAGATGGGGGAAGAGCTTAAAACATGTTTAAATATTTCTGCTTTCTCCTCCCATCATTTTTAAACACTAATTTCATCTTTTCAGTTTCACGGTGCTCTGGCTCGACGACGTGCCAAAGAAAAATGACGTGAGCGGAGAGCTGTTGTCAGGCTGCAGCTGTAATGCAGAGGTGTCGGTGTTGCCAAGGTATCATCACTGAGTAAAAATAACCCAGTATAATGCTGTTTACGCATATATTCATAAAATCGTTTGACTTTTAAAGAAGGAACTGTTGCGACAGTTGCTAAAGTATAACACTGATTGCTACAATAACAACTCGCAGGTATTAAAGGCAGGCACCAGAATGACTGGCGGTTTCTCTGGCTGTGTTGGAGAATAATTTACTTGCAGCTGTGCACTGCCAATCAGCTGGCAGAAATCAGTCCTGATTCTTACAACAGAGACAGTGTAAGACTTATCTCTAACTGAATAATTCAGTAAAACAGTAGCAGTAGTGTTAGAAGATTAACAAAACACTTTTTGCTTCTGCTTCTACATGTATGTTTATTCTGCACTTCTGCTCATCTCTTTGCCTTGTTAAAAACATTAAAAGTTAACGTAACTATAATTATTAGTCGCTCTATCAGTTAGGATATGTTGTCTTTCTTTGCTAAGTAACGCAGTTAGAGCTCATTGTTTCACATTTTCTGTGAAAACACAGAGATACCTTGAAACTGTGGTTTCATATAGTCAATGTTATTGTAGAATATGCTGCACATAACTCAGATTTTTGCTGATAAAGACCTTTTCCCAACAAACAAAGCTCCTAAAGAGACATCATGTTCATGAGCATGAAAACAAATACTTAGACAAAATAGCAACAACCATATAAACAGCTGCCATATTTTCTGGAAGGAAAAAAAACCCTCTTGTCTGTGAGTCCAGCTGTTTGGAGGGAAAACAAACGCAATTTCTCCGGCTTCCTTGACCTCTGTTTCCACAGGTCTTTGTACTGCAGGTGCGACAGACAGAAAAGATCAGCAAAACAAGCTCCGTCGCTCAGGGGAGCCTCCGAGTGAGCCGGCGGCTGCAGCGGTGCGTGGGTGGAGACTGCCAGCAGAGACGCTGCCGTCGCAGCGGGTGGTGCATTACAACATCTACGTCCCGGAGTTGACTTTGGAAGAGCAAGAAGCGGCAGAGCAGACGCGTGCAGCTGTGTGCGCGCTCCCCGCAAACATGTCGGCAGTACTTCTTGTGCCGACCGCGGGCAACCAGGTGTGGGTGTGCACGGACAAAACACACGCAGCTGCAAGAGCGGGAGACGAAACTCCAGGAATAGCACTGATCCTTGGATCTCTGGTGTTTGTGCTACAAAAGCTCAACTTGATGTGCCCAAGACAGGCTCACATATACAAACTCGCCTACACACAGTGTGCGTGTGGAATCTGAAACTAGTAGCACAGGGACAGGAGAGAAAGAAAATGTTGAGTATAGGTGGGCATTTTATGCAACATTGTGACATTTCAGCTTATGAATTCTGAAACAAACATATTTTACTTACACTTTCATGAAAGTCCTAAAAGTGCTTTAAAGAAGATTCTGAAATATTTCTTCTTAAATGTTTCATGTTATCAAACCAATACTTTTAACAGACAATGGAAAGTTGAGTAAAAACTTAACATTTTAAACAAGAACTTCCTTCAATCCAAACCAATCTGGCAATTGCCCCACCTGTAGAATTTCGAATTTACTGCGATTACCCTCATTACCTTTAAGGAGGTTCACAAACCAAATAAAAGTTTGATTTCTGGAAGGTGTATAGAATCAGACAACAACAGTCTGACAAGATGAAGTAGAATTAAATATCTAATAAATAAAATTTTTTGCAAAGAACAGTTGGCCAGAACTCTTCAAGAGTGGAAACCTACCAGTTGTATTATAGGACAAAGTTTGCATGTTGATCTGAAACATGCGACAGAAAAGGAAAAACAGCTAGAAGAACAGGGAAATAAGTTTTTCTTAATCTGTAATAATTGATGTAAGCTATTCATGCATCAATTTATCAGAAGTTTAATTAAATCAAACGTTCCAGTAGGAACCTTCGCGTTGGTGCGTTTCTGGTACTCCCGTAAATCTGACGTACAATCAGCAAACCGGCCAAAAATGGTCGACAGTTGTGCTGAACATTACATAAATTTAATCTGGTGACTGGAGTGTTGTTTCTCCAAACAGCCATGATGTCATACATGAAGCAGTTTTGCTTCATAACACATACCCAAGCTATATATTAGAAACACCAGAAACGCACATCTTCACTGGCACACTGTTTCGAAAACTGAGACACCGTTTGGTCAGAAGATGAATTGTGAAACTTGGAACCTGACTGTACAAATATACATGCCAGAACGTTCATCGTGTCGAGTTGAGTGATAGCTGTAGGAAGTCTTTACACTCCATTTGTCTGTTGTTGGTCTCTGGTCTGATCATATGTCTGCCTTTCTCCACCAATACATAGAGCTGTGTAATACAGTCTTTTTTTTTTTTTTTCTTTTTTTCTTTATCAGTTACTGCCTGTTTAAATGTGGAGGGCCTGCAATACTGCAACACAGCTAAATCAAGATGTCTAAATCTTTTTTTGCCTTTACAATCACATTCCTGCGCTCAGATGTCTAAAAAAAAGTGATGGTGAAGGACAGCTAGCTGCAACAAAGAGCTGCTGAAACACGAGACAGCTTTGCAACGTTCAAGACAACTACTTTTTTTCTCCTTATGACGAAATTGAACTTTTAGCTGTAAAAATGTGTTACAAGCCAACATTATCTCCAAAATGAGGTCAAAGCAAAGAGCAGGCATGCTAACGTTAGCATCGTGCTAAAACGAACGGCTTCACCTGAGCACAAGATGTGAGTTTAGTAAGACATTAAATGACTTCTTTTATAAGTTTAAGTTTGAAAATAGATGGCAAAGTGTTATGCCCAATATTATGCCCAAGTTAAGTTAGAGTAGCATATTCATTGAGTTGCAGAAATTCCACTTGGGACAAAGCAGCTGTTTCTTTAAAGACAAATGCGTACAGAACAACTGCATTATTTTTACTGAACTTTTGAGTTAGTCTGAAAGCATAGGTGGGTTAATCTGGTAAGCTGAAGTTAAGACGGACTTGACTGAAATATAGAACTGAGACTCTACTTTAGCAAAAGCCTCTTGATTAATTTGAACCTGGTGAGACATAATTCTGACTGGGACCTTTTATTTAAGACAATACTATAGTTGGGTCTGACACAACAAAAAAAAAAAGCAGAGGAGAAAAGAGAATATTCATAAGATTGTTTTTGAAGCAGCTGGCTTTAAGTTGTGCAGCTGACAAACTCTGAAGAGCCTTTAAATATGTCTGACTCATTCACAGGCGATAAAGAGCCAACGACTCTCATTTTTACTGAACTGCTATGAAATGAAAAGTGGCACATGTTGAACAGGGATCTCATTAAGACAGACCCAAAGTGGTGACTAACTCTGAGCTATGACCACTAGCTGGACCCTGAGGGCGACATCGGTATCTGACCACAGAGCATCTCTGCGTCCAGGTGTTGCTAGCCTGCAGCGTTAGCTCGCTGGACCTCCTTGTCAGACACGCAGACGCTCTTCTTCCCTCCGTCCATCCACTCCTCCGTCACATGGTTCTCCATCTGGGCTTTATGTAACCATCAGTCCCCTCTCTTCCGTCCTTCGTTTTAGTCCGTAGCTTTCACCAGATTTTTTTTTTTTTTTTTTTTTAAATAACCGCTCTGACCTTGCTCAAACCCATGTCACTTTTGGACATTTCTGCCGTTGTACAAGAGCAAAACAGATCAAACTTAAGAGCAGCTAACAAGACAAACTTCAGGAATAACCAGCAGAATTTTTTTTGAGAGATTTCTGCTTTGTTTGTTATTGTCTGGGGTCCCTTGCTAAGTAATAAAAACATCAGCATCAACTATGAAACATTCTTGTCATGCTTGAGCTACGAACATGAATGTTTAAATAAGGATACTTTTTTATCTGCCAGGTCGGCACAAAGTGGAGTATCGTCGTGAAGTGAAAGAATTTTCAAGGTACAGATGAAAAGAATTGTGCTTTTTGCAGGAGATCTTTACTTTGTAATTACAGCTGCGCATCTATTGTGATATTTCTATGATTTCTACTTTTAGAGTGTAATAATTTTAAAGTAATAATAAAAACCCCCCATCAAGTCTTATCATAGAGTTTCAATAGGATTTAATCTTAGACTTTAACTGGAATATTCTAACGAACAACTTTCTTGCCCCTACTCACAAATTGTATAAATATTAAAGGGGGCGTTAATACTTTTACAAAGTGCTGTAAGACCAGCACCTACTAGACAAATTCTGAAAGTGATGTTACAAACACGTACCGGCGTTCAAAGAAGCAATTCGTCCTCCTCATAAACTGATGATTGGCCTAACATTCGCTCAACTGGTTTCCGAGCGCTAAAATTAGACTCGAGTCCCCAAAGAAGCTAAACGGATTGTTGTCATTAAATATTCTGCA
Source organism: Poeciliopsis retropinna (assembly GCA_010277075.1). Classification (NCBI taxonomy): domain Eukaryota; kingdom Metazoa; phylum Chordata; class Actinopteri; order Cyprinodontiformes; family Poeciliidae; genus Poeciliopsis; species Poeciliopsis retropinna. The sequence continues at coordinate 12,129,932 of VMRM01000022.1, forward strand.
AGGGCATTCACACAGGTTTGAGATCAGCACTCCGTCAAAACGTCCTGTTACGAACCGTTCCCTCCGCTGAGCTGATCTCGTAAAGAATGCCGGCTCAGTGCCTCGGATGGAAATGCCAGCAAAGCTGCTGATCGGCTCTGTGCGGACTCAGACGCCGAGCGCAGGGTGTGACATAAGTTGGGATCACAGCGGTTTATCCAGAAGCACGCCATTTTCCAAATATCTGCAGTTGTAATGCAAATTCTTCCGTCCAGGTAGATTGGGTGCTTATTGCACTCTCTGAAAGATCCCTGTTTACCTTCGGATAGCTTGCTTTCAATAGCCGCTCCAGGACTGTTAATTCGGCCTCGTAAAGGTTCAACTGGTTGGTCACACAAGGATGCAGTGATTGAGTTAGTTAGATCTTTTTAGCTGCTTTTAGCAAAATTCAATCCACAGTTTGAAAACAAAAAGGGTTAAGAAATGTTTAAATCCCAGGTAATTTCTCATGTTTTTGTCTCTCAAACTGAATTCTCACTAGTCTCATGGCAGCATTCGCTATACACACAGCTAAAGCTCCTTTGGTTGCAGTAACAAAGTTAAGTGCTCGTTCATTTTCAGAGTTTCTTCCCTGATTGGCTGCAGAAGCGTTGAAGCTCATGATGGATGTGTATCGTAGCATTATCAGTGCTAGTCTCTTGAGTTTTCAGCTGTCCTAGATCTGCTTCTCAGGGTTTTTGGATATTTGATTTAGATCACGTACTACTGGCATTTAAATCTTCAGTCTGGCTTGGAGTAATCGTGAGCAGTCTGGAAAAAGGTCAATCACAAATTGAATTCAGTTCAGTTTATTTATGAAGCATTAAAATTCTGACAAAAGTCATCTCAAGGTATTTTACTCTCCGCCCAGTGCAGTAAGTGCCAGTACTCTCCTCATCTCATACAAATACAGGACAGAAACATGGGTAATAATTTTTACACAGATCTGTCTATCTAATAGATCATTGACTTTTTGTAGAAAAATGACAAAAAAAAAAACCCAAAACAAAATCAAAAGAACAGAGGCAGTTCTAAATCACATTTAAAGCATCATGGAGCCACTTGTGTTACCATTGAGCCTCGTGATGCTTTCACGGTACTCAGTTCTTGGATGTTTGGGTTTTGGGTTTGATTGTTTTTTTATGGGTAATTTGTGCTTCATAGTTTCAGCCTTATTATTTCGTTCCATTATGTCTGTTTTCACAGTTTTGATCCTATCAAGACTACAGCGTTTTTGCCTCAGTTCAGGTCTTGCCACATTTCTGTGCAGTCTCCTGTATCGATTATTGCTCGAGAGGTCTTGCCATATAAAATTAATCTTTTTGTATTTTCTTTCTTAGCTTTTTATTCTTGCATTTTGTTCTTTGTGCATTTCTTTCGATCAGGTTTAACCTTTCTTCTTCGTTTCCTCTCCTATTATTAGTCTCCCTCCTGTTTCTGATTGCGGGGTCAGCTTTAATTAGATGCGCTCCTGTTAACAGTTCAGAGATCACTATTGCAGCTGTAATGTATCTAAGTTTCTAAAATACCTTTTACGTTGTTTTGTACAGTTTATACAAATTTCCCAAACAAGCAAAAAATGCACTACATTTACCATATTTCAAGATTTAAATCAAACAAACTAAAGAAAAAACGTCTCAAAGGAGTTGACAAGAACCCTGGGGGGCAGTTTTACAGAGACCAGAACACACTTTGGACACTTTAGTTCCCAGTCAGCTGAAGCCAACTCTAAAGTGGAAGAAGATACTTGATTCTAGCAGGACCAGCAAGATTCCTTTTGCGTAGTAACAAACAGCGACAAAAAAAAAAAAAAAAAAAAAAATCACATGCACTGTTGGTTCAGACAATATTAAAACACAGAGCTCTTATTTTCGCTTCCTTTTCCTATTAAACTGATTCTTCTAATACTTCCGCCTTCAGTCCGACCCATTAGTCCCGTCTTCTTCTACAATTGCAACGAGGAAGCAGTCAGTAACGCGCAGAGCTCTGCACAGGCCTGATAATCTCTGCAACAGAAAAGCGATTTGCTATTGCACCCTGTGCGTGTCAATTGCTGTCTGAAAGAATTTTATTTAGATTAGAATTTTATTCGCTCCACAGTTCCCACTGTGGAGCGATGACATTTTATCGACTGCTCACAGCCTTTTTTTCTCTCTCTCTCTCAGAGGAAGCTACGGTTGTTGCAGTGAAGGTTCATACTGCTGGTTTAGACAAACGAATGTAGGTTTGTGTTGTTTGTAGAGTCCGAATTTTCCGTCCCGTTTTACTTCTCCAAATTTTAGATCATCTGCTTGCACCAGTTTCGTCCAAATCTAATTTTTAAAACCAGTTAGTGGAGAAGCAGCTTTAGTCGTCTTCACTCGGTAACAGCATTCACACTAAAAAGTGGACGTGCTTAAACATTGTGCGCTAGCGTCACTGTTCAGAAACATATTTGAATTTCAAGGTTAGAAATACAGTTTTACGGCACATCTATACGTAAATTTTTTTACCTATAAAATTCCCCGTTAAAAGAGAAATAATCTGCCAATGGAACATGTATTTTCAGTCAATATCAAGGAATTATTTACCTGAAACAAGCTTCTATATTTTGCTAATAAGTTACTTTTGAGCGAATTGTGTCCTAATTCAAGCTTACTAAGATATTTGCACAAGAAGTGAGACAAAAATACTTGGTAAAATTGTGTGTTTAAGCAGTGAAAACAATTTGTATTTTCTTTTGGAAGTCTATACATTCACTGGAGGTACAACAAATGTTCAGCAAATAAAAATGCACAATCACTGAAAAGTCAAATTGTAGTTCTGTTCAGGAACGTAATCAGCTTTTATCCAGGTGAATAAAAAAAGCAGCTGCAGCTGTTAGACTTCAATAATACCCAAACCCTTTGTTTCAAAAACCATCAGATTTTTCTAACCAACATGTGAGAAAATTGTCTTGTGGAACTGTTTTTGTTTTTATTGCTTGTTGCCGCAGATATTTTTGCCTTCGCCCCCTGACTACACAGCTGTGGCCTGTGAACTCAGGACATTCTCTCAGCACAGACTTGCAGGGCACAGTGTGTTATTCACCCTCAAGCTCATTTCATTGTTTGGGGAAATTTAAACCAGGGACAAATTTTACGTAATGACGGGACAGACCGACAGGAAATTTGGTTGTAACTATGACCCATCCTTAGGACTATGAGACTTTTTTTATTTAAGACGTTATTGAAAACAAACATCCGTCGGGCTTAACTCACTGGTACAAATCCTAAATACGTAGATTAAATAAGAAAATTCTGTCAAAAAATCTGCTTCAGCTTTTGGACATAGTTCAGGATGGGTTAACCGCTTGTATTTTCAAATTGCTTATAAAGGCTTCACCAAAGTTTCATGAGCCTTTTTGAAGGCACCTCTAATTCTTTCCACACTCAAATTTCTGGACATTTCTGTCATGGATGGATGAACTTACAACCGGAAGGATTCATAAAACTTTTAAAAAAGTTTTATCTTAAAACGTAACAGTGTTAATTGTTAATTTTCTGGTTAGAAAATATTTTTTTCTCAAATTATGTAGGAGCCCTGCTTTTGGAATGTTAGAAACCTAAACTTGCATAAGAATACATCTCATTTCTAATGTATAATGTGAGTTAAGAATCCTCCATAATCTATCTATAACAAGTATCTGGGGTTGTGTAGCATGTGTGCTACCTGTTTCTGTGAAAGAGGTGCTGGCTGGTTCACAGCTGTCATTTGTCAAGACTCAGCTTACACCATCTTTAACTCTGAGACAAAATTACACAAGAGTTGTGAGCACTAAGAAGTCAGGAGCTGCTCAGGCAAACTGTCAGCTTGAAAGGGAGAGGGCGATGCGGAAAGGATGTGAAGAAACTGCGTTGTCCGCATCGACATCTGCTTGACACTGAAAGCAGAAAGGTCACACAAAGAAAATTAACATTGGGTGTGCCTTCAGAAGAATAGCTTGCACTGAAAACCTAAAATGACTTGCGGTTTCCATTGTTATGTTGCTTTTATTTGATTTTCTGTTTGGATGATTTGTAGCGTTTGCATACCTCATGCAATGACAGTGAAGATTGTATATTGTCTGGAGGCTTGGAGAGATGCAGGAATCAGACTTTTTGTGCCTGACTTTTGATATGTGGCGTATGTGCAGCTTTGACCACCTGTTCCTAGCTGAATGGTCTAAGCTAAATCGTCAGTCAAATATATATTTCTTTGCTTTCTCTTGCCATACAACAATCTGAAAGCAACGATATCGGTAGCGGATTTGCACTTATGCTAGCAGAAAGCATGGTTAGCGTTATGGAAAATGCAGATTTGTACTTTATTTCAAGAAACTAAAAATGCTTTCAACATTCACCCTTCATAGTGTCTGCTCTCTCTCACAACATGAGAAATAACTCAGCTTTAAAAAAGTCTCATAAATCTCCATGCTTCCAAGAATGTTGTCGTTAGTTGACATGCAGTAAGTGGGCTTAGGCGAGGTGCATTTGATAACGGGGAGAAAATCTGATTTTTCAGTTTCAACACCTTCTCCACAGGAATTTGCTTTGCAGGTCTGATAATTCCTAGCAGCAAACATGGCCAGTGAGAAATCCAGAATCGTATGTCCATTTCAGCACTGACTAAAACATCCGTCAATCCATCCATCCATTGCGTTCTGCTTATCCAAGATAAGGTCAACTTAGTGAAGCGTGCCGTTGCTCGTCCTTCCCATAAAGTTGTGCTTAAACCTCAACAGCACAGATGTAAATGTTGCAGACATTAAATGTGAAGCTCTCCCTGTTCCTGTCTTGTGTGAATCTCTCTTCCTGCTCTTTGGTAAAGCCCAGCCAGTCCAAAAGAGCTGAAAAGATTCCTGTGAAACAGGCAAAACAACATGTTGCCATTTAGTCCAGGATTCCCAGCCAATGGTCACCCTTCCACTTATTCCAAATGGCACACGTAATCTTCCCTGCTGCACCTATGCAGAGTTTAGTAAACACGTCTGTCTGTGCCGACTGAACCCTCTTGGCTATTGTGGCACAAAAAGCCCACCGGATCCCCCCTGAAACCAGGCAGCTCAAAGCGTCTTTTATCGGTGGGCTGTGAGGTGTGAGTAATGGGCCTAAAGACAGTGTAGACCGTAGCTTCTCAACCTACTACCACTGGGGCCACATACCAAAGGATCCCATTGGGCAGGGATTTAATAAATCCCCCTCCATGGCTGATGAATTGAGTCCAATAGCTTGGGTGTCAGGAGCAAGATGAGAGGGATTCGGGTGCTTGTTAGATAAAAGGTGGGAAAAATGAATGGTTGCTCAGCCAAGGAACACTTACACGATGCATCTCTTCACGCACTAAGTAAATCATTTCCAGCTCATGTTCATAAAAAGCATCTTACAATGTTGTCATATTGAAATCTAGCCTAACGTCTAAGTACAGGTATCCGTTCATTTCACTTTTCCAAGGCATCAGGCTTAATCTATGTATCGAAACAAGGAGAAATGTCAGTGTGGAGCTGTGAACGACAGCACCAGTATAAACTATACCTCCTCTCCAAATGCCTGTGCGATCGAACACCAATCTGTTTCATAGCTGAATCGACTTTTAATTCATACAGTTAAAAGTTTTGACTGGAAATGACTGGAATGATTTTCAGTTGGAAACTCGACAATCCAAATTTTTTTCTGATCAGTTCATCAACTATGCACCATCACAATAACAACAATCTGCAGTGTGAACTGCAAGTTACTGAGAGAATAAGAGCGTTTCGGAATCAGATTAAATCCGTAGCAGCAAGACAAGGCTTTAGTAAAAATGCGGGGATTGGATATAAGCTGCAAAACTATATTAAGTTATGAACAAACTGACAAAAATATTGAAATATATAAATCCAGGTAATTTTCTGCTTAATGGAATACGAAGACTAAACCAGCTGTTAGGAAACTCTTTAACAAGAAATCAAAACCTTATTTTGAATCTAAAGCTTAGTTTAATACACCAGAGCTGTCAATATCAGAACTGCATAATATATTAGCAGTATTCGCCAGGTAATATGTTGATTTAATGTTTTCGTAAATGTCAACAGCAGCAGCAAATTGAGTTAAAAAAGTAATCTGCAGTAGAATGAGGCACTCTCCTATCGCATTAAGATTTGCTTTTTACATGCAGGCAATGGTTTAAATTCAGTATTCTGTAATAAGGAACAAACTAATGCTAAGAACAAATTCACATTAGCATGAATAAAACCAGATTTCAAAATCAGCTTGCCAAATGCTCACAGCCTGAGACAAGATGTAGTCTATATGTGAAGCAGTTCAATTAAAAAAACATAATTCATAGAGATTAAACATCACAATTGGTCTCCCCAGATTAAAAGAGAGATATGAATGGTAAAGCTTTCATCTTGCAGTGAAAGAAAAAACTATTACTAATGACCAATGCATGGATCCGTTTCTTAAGATCTTGAAGCATTTTTGTACCATGAGAATCTTTGTCTATCTACCTATATATAACCAATAGTCATTTCTTACCACTGAAAAGTTTTTTGTTTTTTGTTATTAACCAATTGCACCAGAGAAACATTTTTATCCCCTGAATTTTTAGTAACTACGACTGCGTGCAGACACCTAATCTTTTTTCTCCGTTCCTCTTTTTCTACAAGTGTGGGACGACGGCGGCCTGTCAGAGCGTTGTGAAGCTTCAGAAATAGACTGTTCTCGGATTAAACAATGGCATCGCATGAGCCTCGGCAGAAGAGATTGGGAGACCTGCAGCGGCTGACTGAAACGGAGACAGACACATAGGTTCAGAGAAGATGTCACAGAAAGAGAGTTGGCGACGGAGGGGCCAAAAGTCAGGGGGGGTAGGGTTAGGGTTAGGCCTGATTTTGTGCGGACCAGCAGGCGGGTTTAGCGGGAGCTGCTGCATCCATCCTCACTCACTCTCTCTCTGTCTCTCTCTCTATTTCGCATTCTCTCGATTTTGCTTAACAAGTTCATTTGTGCGTAGGCCTTCATCGGGGCATGGCAAGTCAAGTGATGCGCGAGACTGGCCCGCGGAACTGTTGGCCCTCGCAAGCTGTTCACCTGCACCTCTCCACTCGCAAACACACACAGACCCACAGACATAAGCAGCGTGTTTATGTCAGTGCAAGTGCGCTAGATACCACATCCAGAACTGCCAAAAGCCTCAGCAAATGCTGTGTGAGTTGTCTTCCAGCTGTAGCATTTCCACAACACCGGCTGTAGAGTCAGAATTGAAGGAGGCTCACAGACTTGTTGACTTAGAGGGCGCAAACGTATCGCACAATGAGGACTGACTGCTTTAGAACTCGTCATGGAGGCTTCCTAAAGCATGGTGATTTCCTGCATTTTTTCCTGCGCTTTTAGAGCTGGAATCTTTGTCGCAAAAATCACGGAAAAGGTATTTTTTTTCTTAAGAACAACCAGTCTCTTTTCGGTTGCAACAAATGGCTTTTACTACGTGGCTCTGAGTCAGACACAAATCCAAACGAAGATGGAGCGCTGCAGGACTATAAGAAAATGACCATGAGCTAGATAACATGTGCAACCTTTTCAGCTATGGAAGAAAAAAAAACAAACAGATTTATATAATTCATTCCCCCCCTAAATATACCTGGTTGTTATTAAATCACAGATTATTTCTCCAATGCAAATCTTTTAAATTGCATTGGAGAAACAAAAAAAATGTTACCAAGTATTTTTGGCCTCGTTTCTAGTGCAAATATTTCAGTATATTTGAAATAAGACAAAACAAACGTAAAAGTAACTTTTTAGCTGTGCATTTAAAGTGATAAGTTGATGTGATATTGTGGACATATCAGGGAGGACACAGGTGTTTGAGTCAAAATGTGTATTTTTCATTTGCCTCCAAAAATATGAAAACACAATTAACAAAGCCAACATTTAATCAGGCGACCCAACTCCAGAAACAAGACTCAAAAATCAGAACCAACCAAACCTCAAACAAACAAAAGACAAACTGAGCTGCTGAAATGGCACACAGGGGAACTTAACTGCTGGTTTAGCTAAAGCATATGGACACACAAGGTGTAAAGACAAAATGACTGCCAAATAACAACTAATACATAACGTGGTAAACCCCAATGAGGATGACAACAGGAATCTCAACCTGTAGACACACTCTTTAACAACCAGGAAGAAGAAGCCAAACAATTCAAACTCAAAGAAAAAGCTTTTAATATGACATGGAACCGAAATCCAGTCAATCTATGTGGTGGGAGAAGCAGACATGTAGGAGAAGGTGCTTAGGTAAGATGTAATCAAAATGTCACTTTTTGTTCCAAACATGGAAGAAAACTTAAAATGTGCATCACCCCATACCACTATCCCCACTGTGAGGTATGGCGGTGGCTGCATTATGCTGATTTTGTTTAAGTTAGAAAACCAGCCACGTTTTTCTTTCCACTGCAGAATTGCATGCTACTTTGTGTTGGCCTATCTAATGTTTGAAGTTAGAAAAAAGTAAAAAAAAAAAAAAAAAAAAATTCACATTGTATAAATGTTGCTAGTTGGACTGTGTAGGGTTAGGAACATGTATTTTAGCAAATCTAGAAGAAAAAATAAAACAGCAAACATAACCATAACTTTTAGACCCAAGATCAAACGATTATTCCAAAAAAAAAAAAAGAACGAAAGAAAGAAAAAAGGGAATCCAGGCAAAAATAATTTCAGTTGTTTTTACCAACTCAACTTATTGGAGTTTCTACAGGAAAGCAGCGAAACAGAGTTAATCAAAGTGATCGTTCCCTACAGCTGGCATCCTGGCTAATTAATTTACAGCATTGTACCATCCCGCTTGTTAGCTCTCCTCCCAGCACTCTCCACTGGAGCCAGTGTTAACAAACATCCTCTCTATGGAGCCGCCGCTAATCCCTCATACTGCAAAGCAAGTGTGCTGCTTCACCGAGAACACACACATACACACACACACCACACATGCAGACTCAACAAGCATTATCAGTCCTAACCCGCTCTGTATTTTCTTGCTAACACGGTGAACATGCTGCCTCGCCGAGCCTCGTCATCAGCTCCTTTTCTCCCCTGGTGTTTGCCTGCTGTAAATCCATGACAAAGCTGATGAATAAGCCTCATCAGCCTTTTCTCCTCACCCAGTTTCAGAGTTCTGCCTAAACTTCTTCGGCTCCGTTTCAAAAACTTGCAGCGCAACGAAATGTAAATGCGACGCATCCGGATTAGGGCAGCTGAGGAGGAGAGTCGGTCGTGACGTCGACGTAATTGGGATCGATTTAAGCTTAGCTCTGTGGAGACCCGCAAGGTTCATTAAACGCAAACAGCCACCACATTAAATGCTAATGCGAGTTTGTTCTTAACTTTGGTTTATTCCTTATTGCAGAATGCTGAGTTTAAAGTTTGGTCTGCATGAAAAAATCAATACGATAGTAAAATACCTTTCCTCCATTGCAAAGGGCATCATAGAAAGTGCCATTATTTTTTAATTTTACAACAATTTAAGATTCATTTATCACATTTTTTTCCCTCCATCAAGTTTTAAATAGCATACATTTTACATAAACATTCACCCACTGTTGAAGTGTCTCTCCAAATTAAAGATGGAATATTTTTAATTTGGAGATATAAACATATAAACTTTTATATGTTTCTTGTTAGATGTTTCCTAAAACTGTGTTGCGACAGAATAATGAGGCATTTTTGAAAGTATCAAGCCCCTCTCCCTCCTGAAGGCATGTGCAGAGGAGGGGGGAGCCAGGGGGGTTTGAGCCCCTGCCCCTTTTATCCTTGATGCCCCTAGTGCCCTTTTTGAAATTTGTCTTTTTTAAAAATATATATATATTTTTTTTTCTATTAAAAAAAAAAAAAAAAATTATCTGTATGTCAGAAGGCCTGTTTGTGCCCCTCAGCAATAATATTTAGCCAAATATAATAATTTATCAAAATAAACTAGTCTGGCTGCCCTCAGTCTAATAATGACTCTCAGTTTCTGCCTCCATGTTGTTCAGACACCAGGTCCATGGTGAGGAGGGGGGCTGATCTGTGCCTCTAACGATCAAATATTTATACCAATGTATGAATATTTTGTTCATTTTTAAACCTGTTCAAATTTTAAACCTGATAGAATGATAAAAATGCTACTTAAATGAATGGTTTTAATATACTATTATCAATCTAACCTTAATATTAACTATTAAAATCCCTGTTTTAATCCCCAAAGTCCTGAAATAAACACTTCCAACGTCCATCAGGATTAATCATTTGCCTCAAATGATTAAGTGACGCAGTTGCAAAGGGTTAAAGTTAGTAGTGCAGAACAGATCTGACTGTTTCCATAGCAACGATCAGAAGCAACACATTCCCCCAGAACTAGTGAGCTCATTGTAGCTATGACCTCGTCTATGACACAGATCTATGTCATAGACCAAAGAACATCTGAGGTTGTAAATGCTTCCATCTCAAAACATCAGGTAGTCGACAAGCAGCTCTTTGACCATTAGCTCTGTTTTACAAGGATTTTTTATTATGGAAGAGGTTTTAGTCACCATGTTTTTTCACTTTGACTTTTGGAGCCGGATATTTGATTACCACAGGAGTGAGGAAAGTTTTCAACAAACTACTTCCAGGTATCAAGTTTGAAATAAGTAGCTCCCAGGACAAAATCATGGAATACGATATTTTCAATGCTTAACTTTTCAACCCTTCCCTGGCTGGAGTGAGTTTTCAGAAGACAAAACTCTTGAAGAGACGACTGCAGTAGGGAAAGATTTCTCCAGTCTTTCTAAAGAACAAACTTCCTCACCTGGGGCAGTTTGCTGTGATTTATCAGGCCCTTGTGTGAGTTTTCACACAGTTCAGTCTGAAAACTCAACTTCTGCTTTGATTAAAAAAGGGGATTAGAAGACAACACCCATGTAGCGACTGCCCTCCTAGGGAACGACTTCTCTAATCTCAAAGAACAAACTTCCCCGATTGGGGAAGTTTTCCCCGATTGGGGAAGTTTTCGGTAAAACTAGACAGTTAAGTGTGAAAACTCAACTTCTGCTCTGAAAAAACGGTACTAGAAGGCTGGACCCATAAAAAGAAATCTGTCCATTTCGCCAATCTTCCCGAAGCTTACAAAGTCCAAAGACCAATCTCACCTGGCTGCAACATTTGCTCTAAGAAAAGAGCAAGCGTCTATCCAGACGTCACTCTGAAGATTCCTGTTATACTGCATTTTGACTGACAGCATGTTACATCTGTCACGTTCCTCCTGATTTTTAGTATGGCAGAGATTTTAGTCAGCGAAAGTAGCATTAGGAGACAGTACCCCTGAAGAGACCACTGTCCAAGGTAATGATTTTCCAATCTTCCCAAAGAACAAACATGGACACAGGGATATGGATATGGATGGATATGTTAATGAACAGTAAAAAAAAAAAAACCTGCGTAAAGTGTAAGGGAGTTTTAATTACAACTGTCCATCCATTTAATCCATCCATTTTCTTCCGGGGGGGAAATCAAGGTGGTGATCAAGGTCGTAGCAACTTAAGAAAGGAGGTCCAGACTTCCCTCTCCCCAGCCACTTGTTCCATGTCGTCTGGGGGAATCCCAAGGCCAGCCAAGAGACATAGTCCCTCCAACGTGTCCTGGGTCTTCCCCGGGGCCTCCTCCAGGTGGGATGTGCCCAGAACACCTCACCAGGGAGGTGTCCAGGAGGCATCCTGACCAGATGCCCGAGCCACCTCAACTGGCTCCTCTCAACGTGAAGGAGCAGTGGCTCTACTCTGAATCCCTCCCAGATGACCGAGCTTCTCACCCTATTTCTAAGGGAGAGTCCAGACACCTCATGAGAGTGGTCTCCTGTGAGACCAGCTCTCTGGTGGAGAAGGAGCCGGAGCTGGTGTGTGAGGTTGAGAGGTTTCCGCTAGAAATAGTCGGTGTTATCTCAATGCATGGCTCCAGTTCTGGAACCAGTCTCCTTGAGAGGGGCTGGACATACTTCCACTCTGGAGTTGCCCACAGTGAGAGGCATCAGGACATAGTGGGCATACTTGTTGCCCCCCATCTCGGTGCCTGTATGGTGGGGTTTACCCCGGTGAACGAGCCTTCCTCCGCCTGCAGGTGGGGTAACGAGTCCTGACTGTTGTTTGTGCTTACGGGGCGAACAGCAGTTCAGATTACCCCCCCTTCTTGGAGTCCTTAGAAGGGTTCCTGGAGAGTGCCCCTCCTTGTTCTGCTGGGGGATGTCAACACTCACATGGGCAATGACAGTAAGACCTGGAGGGGCGTGGTTGGAAGAAACGGTCCCCCGATCTGAACAAGAGTGGTGTTCTGTTGTTGGACTTCAGTGCTCGTCATGGATTGTCCATAACGAACACCATGTTCAGACACCAGGACACCCTAGGCCGCAGTTTGATGATCAACTGTCATTGTTTCATCAGATCTGCGGCTGTATGTCTCAGACACTCGGGTGAAGAGAGGTGCGGAGCTGTCCACTGACCACTACCTGGTGGTGAGTTGGCTCTGGTGGTGGGGGAGGATGACGGTCAGACCTGGCAGGCCCAAACGTGTTGTGAGGTTCTGCTGGGAACATCTGACAGAGTCTCCTGTGAGCTGGAGCTTAACTCCCATCTCCGGCAGAACTTTGAACACGTTCCGGGGGTCGTAGGGGACATTTAGCCTGAGTGGACCATGTTCTGTACCTCCATTGTCGAGGCTGCTTATCAGAGCTGTGGCCGCAAGGTTGTTGGTGCCTGTCGCGGAGGCAACCCTTCAACCCGTTGGTGGTTGATTTGTAGGGCGATTATGTCATAGTGTGGCGACAAGGCCTATCCGAATTCGAAAACTCCTTCAAATGCGTCTTTCTTTTCCCCAAATTTGAAGGATGGGTACGGTGTATCCTTCACAGCCCACCATATTCCATAATTCATTGCGGGTCCCAACCAGGCGTTCAGGCAGAGCATCAACGGCGGTGAAGAGCCACAAATTATTTTGCTATTTTACATTTTAAATGACACAAAATGTGATTTGGTACAATGGTTTTAGGCGAAAATGTAAGATGTAAGTGTGTCAGTCTCAAATATCTGCTCGGTTCATCAATACGTCACCTAATTGCAATGTTGCTCTGACACTTTCGGACATGTCTGCTCCCACTGTGTGTCCTTTTTAAACTTTGGAGGGAGCCCCTCCAAAGGTCTCTACACGGCCCTGCCCTCCTGTACCTCTAATAGATTTGCAAATGAGCAAATGAGGTAGCAGCTCATTTGCTTGCTAACAACTGATGATGTCATCCAGGACTTGTCTCTGCTGCCCGGAAATTGAGCCGTCAGCTTGTCAAGAAATGAAATCGAGATACAGCAACAGACTTCGGTCAGAGGCCTCTTCAGATTTACTTTAAGACTGACAACTACCAGAAATCCTTCCTGCCTGCAGTATCAACAATGACTCTCTGAAGATGCTTGGATGACAAGAGTTACGGTAACATTTCATTTACCTCTGCTAAATGAAGTTTTTTTTTTTTAAACGAACTGAATTTAATATCAGAATGTGGCTGAAAATGTCTAATTGTGTATATAAATAACCGGTTTCAAAAGTAGCTGCATTTTATTTATTTTTTTTAACCTACGCACTATTAGTGTAAGTAAATCATCATTTTGCTGTGTTAATGCTTCCTTTCAGCATCGCTTCAGTTTCAGCAAATTAACATTTGCTTCCACTGTGCTTAAAGCTTTGATTTTATGTTTCAACAAAAAGGGGGGAAAAAACAACATACAATGGGCTTCTAATATAGATAACTTGAAACAAATATAAAACCTAGGACTAGTACAGGACTTAAAAGGAATCACACAGATGCAGGACAAAACTATAAATATCTGTTATAAACCAGAGTGGGTGCAATTAGCGACACCGACATTCCCCACCAATTTCCCACAGGGTAATCTCGTAATGTTGGGCATCATGAGCCTGAAGTGGCTTGATGCCATTCTCACAGAGCGAGACAGAAGTGAACTCTCCACAACGGCCTCGTTAGTTCTGGTTTGTAATAAAGAGTTCCAGGAATCAGCATAAAAGGGTGGGCACAACAGCGTGGTACGGTCAAAGGTCTCGGGCTCCTTCGGCAGTAAAGTTACCTGGTTACAAAATGCCTTCGCTTGAGGCAAAGGCTTTTTCAGGAGGTAAACGTGGAGGAAATATATTATTACCCTTGACCTCTTTGCTCCTGCCTGTGTGTTTTATTCTACACAAACTTGTTAATTATTATAAGGTAGTTTAGGCTGGCTAGTATAAAAGCTATACAGCGGCGCTGCTGATGTGTACAAAAAGCCTCAATACAAATCGTTGCTAATTGTTGCTATGGAGACTTGGCAACCGCAGGATCCCAGTCTTTGCTGCCGTTCTCTTAACAGTAAACTTCCCATCGTTCTCAATGCGCATGATGGGAAAATTGCCTTCTCTGTCCCATCTCCAGTTGCTTTAAACGTTTTAATTATTGCTCTGTCTTCATATTATTATAAGGGAAAGTTCAGATCAGTAGCTATTTCTGCTTAATCCATGTTGAAATGTGCCGACAAGAAATTGGCTTCTGTGTATTTATGACCGAGAGAAGCCATAAGTAAAAACCTAGATACTCTAGTACAAAAATAGTAAATTCTAACAAAAACAAAAAAGACATTTGTCCATTTCCTGGATGTCAAAAATTGTTGTACCACTGATTTCTTTCAAACAATAATTTCTTTGTGTAAGAAAATGCTATTGCAGGGATTCTGTGGCGAAGCACAGCCCATGTACTGAGGTCTTAGTCCTCATGCCAGTGGTTGCAGGTTCGATTCCTGACTTGGCAACATTTTCCACATGTTTTTCCCCTCTCTCATAGCCCTATTTCCTGTCGAACTACTTTCAAATAAAAACCATGAGAGTCAAGAAAACCTTGAAAAAAAAAATTCTACTGTCATAATAAAATATTTATTTAACTTTAATGAACCATTGTTTATTGGACAAAAAAAACTACTTTAAATTGAACATTTTTATTACAATTCTACAGTACAATAAAGTCCATCCACTTTAAAGTCCATCACAATCCAAAGCTTATGGGGTAAAAAAAAAACTCCATTCATCCTTCCTGCAGATTATTACAGAGCACCCAAGGGAACATGGGGAAACAAATTTCTTTGGCGTTACCTCACATAAGGTTTTGTGTTCTCTCGCAATAATGTTCATTCGACATAATTAAATACTGAAAGTCTTTCTTATGGTGGCCACTGGACTTTGTAAAAGTCCAAAAGCAAAACAGGCAAAGCACGGGCTTTCCATCTCCCTGCTAACATGTAAAACAAACTTTTCGGAAGAAGGAAAGAAAGAAAAAAATACATCCAAACTATTTGGACTATTCCTGAGTAATGCTCACGGGGAAATAGTCATATCTGACAGTTTGATGTGTCTTTTTGTGAAGGTAGTCTGAAGTTTCATCTCTATGATTCTTATTGCGAGGGGATGCAAAATACAAAAAAAAAAAAAAATCATTATGTCCCCTAAGGGTTCTCCGTAGATTATGACTCAAACTAAAACTGAAATCAAAGTTTTAGTGCTCCCTCCACAGAGTCTTATTCGTTTGCCTTATGTTGTTTAGTGCGAGTGAACGCCTCAGCAGGGCAGCTGTGAGCCCAGAAACCAAACTAAAGCGAAGTACGGAGGCAGAGCTGAGGTCGGAGCCACCGCAGGGACACCTACACGAACACGCATCCACACACACACACAGCCGCGTTTTATTCAGTCTATTTCCGTCTCCCTTTTCCACATGTGTTGGTTATCCCTGCTCGCCAACCCTTGGCTCAGAGTAAATGCAAGCTACTTTGCTGCGCTCCATAAACCACCAACACCTGCCCCCAGATGAGCTGAGTGTTTCTGCGTGTGTGTCTGTGTGCTGGCCCCTGCTGCTGGCTTCCCAGGACAGATGTGATGTGCTGAGCTGAGAATGAGCGGCAAACTAGCGTAAACGTCGCGTGTGTGTGCGTGCGCGTGCATATGCGTGTGATGTTGGTGGATGCTTCGCATTTGATTAGTCATGTCACTTTTGTGCCCGTGTTTAAACGTTCCTGCCAGATTATCAGTCTCTGCTCCATTCAGCCCGTTTAGGCTGGAATGAAACATAGAAGAAGCTATAGCGTACCGCGCTAAAACTGTGACAGCCTGCGGCACTGAAAGGCTAAATACATCCAGGTTACACTGGTATGGATAAGGATTAACCAAAAAAGACGGGCGCTGGAGTGCAGTAATGGCCTACATTAATGCGTCTGTTTGAGAATCAATTTAAAACAACAACCAGTTTCATTGCTGAAACTATTTTCCTTTGAGGTGTGATGCATCAAACATTTGCGTCAGTCAGAAATTCAAACACAACGGAGTGTAAAAAAGTTCATGTGTAGCTTGATGGCGACTTTTGAAAAATGACACCGCTTCAAATTAATGACAGGGTAATTATAGCTTGTCTGATTTTATTTATTTTTTTATTCCCACCTCTCCATTCCTTTTTTTTTTCCACTATAAAGCACGTCAAAGCCAATCACCGGCGTTCGCTCAGCAATTACCGGCGCCATCCGAGCTTCTTATTACTCCAATTACCAGTCAAGCATTTATTGAAAATCATACACATGACCTCAGACTATTGTCCCGACGTGCTGAGGTCCAGCTACTGCTGCGAGCTGCGAGCTGACAAAAGAGACGCTGGAACATGCTTTTGATTATAGCCTGGTCAACAGACTCTTACTGAGACAGAATCCTAATGACTTTAGACGTGTTGGACAAGTGTTGTAGAGAAAACTGAGCGAATTATATACTTTTAATTAAAAAAAAAAAAAAAAATAAAATAAATCTACTTTTTGAGATTGCTGCCAAGTTTAAAAACTAAAAAAGTGTCTGACTCATTTGAGATTTAACAAGTCTTAAATATGTCATTATCTTCTCTGGTCCGTTTTAAAAGCAATGGTAACTCACTGCTTCTTGCACTATAGTGGTGTCCGTTAGCTCCTCCTGCTCCTCCCAAAAGAGGCTTAAAATGATGTGATCATGGAATTAAAATTGAAACATATTTTGATATTTAATCCACTAGCAGCTTCGCAACATGAAAAAGTAAATGGCTAAGCAGTTCTGACTGACGACGTGGATTTAAATGGTTCTCTACTGTCCGTCGACATTAGCGATGTAGATTACGTATGTTGAAAAGTGTGAAAGATGAGTTCAGAATTGGCATGGAAACCAGTTCTCATCAATCGCTGTCGTCACGGTAAAACTATTTTAAAACTTGTCTACGAGTATTTTTATTTTCTCAGTTTTACTTCATATCATCATTATATTATGGGGAATCAGCACTTAATGGATGCTTCTTCAGTATTTTTGTGTGACTCAATGAGCTAGCAAAATATCAAATAAAATGCATAAATATACAGTCAATCCTATGTTGTGCATATCCCTTGTGGATTTGTATTTAAATTCCTATTTTACAGATGCAGTAGGCAATTTTTGTAAAAAAAATAAAAAAATAAAATTGAGCTTCTGTCTTCTCCTTGTGGTCCTTCTGCCATCTGCAGGAATACACACCTCCTGTTGAAAGACATCCAATCAGAGCCAAGCAGAGCATCTTGGCTCTGCCAATCAAGCTCATGTACACACTGCTCAAGATTCTCGGTTTGCTGCCGCTGTGCTAAAACCAGAAAAACAACCGTCATTGGCGGCAAGGCTTACTACCAAGCACAGTCATTCATTTGATTGTTGTAAAACCAATAAGACTTTTATGAAAAGAGACGGATAAAATTTTTGTTTTCTTAATTTCAATACTTTCATCATCTCAGAGATTAAAACCGACTAATTCCAGTTTACCAAAAAAAAAAAAAAAACAATCAGTACCAATCAAGTATTACATATTAAGCTGGAATCACTGGGATATGAAGTAAAACTATGAATATTCGACCCACGTTTGTTTAAATATGTTACCGCAACACTCATTGCTTTGGATAAGATGGAGCAACGTGTGTGATAACGAGAGCAAAAGAGTATTTAACTTAGACGCACCAAGCTGCCGACTGGGCCGAGGAGTTTATCTTCGTTTTCTTTACCATCAGGGTTCAGTTAAATGCTACCAAACGATCTCCGACAAAAACCAAGGAAGCACTCCGGCACTTTGTTTGGATTTTAATTGCCTGAATGTGTGCAGACAAGCAATCAGCTTCATCAGCTCCATCTGCTCTTGACTCGACCTAATCAACTCAGGCGGCACAAACCTGCAGAAAACGTGATTACACTCATCTGTCCAGTGGAATGTAATAAGAAAAGAGGCGATGTCTAAACGATAATTATGTGACAATGTGAGATGTTCTTTTTTTTTTTCTTTTTCACCATTAAGGCTCAGCGGAGCACCAATTAAGTACAACGTGCTGTAAAAAGTGTTTCTTTTTACAAACCCACTGCTGACTGACTGCTCTTTTTTTACACTGTCCCTTTTTAATGGTTTGATGTTCTTTTAAATCAGCAACCTCGGAGCCCGGCGTGGCACTGTGACAGGCAAAGGCAGATGACAGGAAATGAG
This sequence comes from Poeciliopsis retropinna, assembly GCA_010277075.1. Taxonomy (NCBI): domain Eukaryota; kingdom Metazoa; phylum Chordata; class Actinopteri; order Cyprinodontiformes; family Poeciliidae; genus Poeciliopsis; species Poeciliopsis retropinna. The sequence goes on from VMRM01000022.1 coordinate 12,148,511, forward strand.
GCGAGATCACAGTGATCTTTGGATCTAGTGGAGACTTTTACCGAAAAATATTTCCCAATTCAACGCTTTTTCCATCCATCCCAACCTGCACCACCGAAGGTTACTATGTGACCTATGAAGGTAACAAATGAAAAGCAATTTTCCTTTTCTTCCTTCTCTGCAGTTGTCAACCGTTGATGCTAAATCATGGTTCGGTACCGACACATATATATATGTAAGACTCAAACACGACAGATTTACTCCATGTCACACCAGCTAAGACAAATGTTGTAAGCTCCCTCAGGTTGGAGGAAATGCCCAGTATTCAGAGTTGCCGTTTGGTTTTCCTCAGTAATACATAATTTGACAATTTTCTCTTCATGCCAACTCAATTCCTCTGCAAAACAGATGCTTTCAAGTCCAGCCGTGTTGCATACATGCAACAAATTCACCCAAAGCAGAGAAGAACATCCCACACAACCAATTTAGCAAAGCATGTTTTGACTCTGCTTTAAAAAAAAAAAAATTGCCATCTGTTAATTCTTGACATAAACATCAAGATGTCATAAGGAAAAACCGAACAAGTGTAGCTGGTTGATACTCTATGGAACAAGTGCACACAAAAAATTGTAACAATTGCGATGAGTTTAGGATCTGGATACACAAATCAATTGATAAACACATTTTTTTAATTTTTTTTATTTTTTATGTTTTGACAGTGAGGGAAATGAAGCTGAAGAGACACAACAAGAAAAACTGTATGACGGCCAAAACCAGACAATTTCATCAGCCTTGGTCGGTGAGCATCAGAAATCAAACTAAGTTTTTCATAACAGTTTAAAATGTGTCGGTCGAGTGAAGCATTCTGGACTTATGAAATAGTTTCATTTGAAGTGCAGTGTCCAAAGACTAAACCTTCTAAAGGAAAAATAATTATTTATAATATCACTACACGCAAACAGACATTTAAGAAAATACTTAAAGCTAGGATATTATATAAAAACGACTTTTTAAAGTGGAGACTTGAATAGAGCGTGATATTTTGACAGAGAAAAGCCAATTTCAAGGCGTCAAATTGGGAAGTCGAAATTCTTTTAGGTTATGTTTGACATATGTACAACATTACAACAACTAAAGGTGAGATTGTTGACATTCTGCTGGAATCATGTACCCGAAAAATACGTGATATTTTCCCCACTTCAACAGGAGATGCGTTGAGATGTCCGTGAAGCGAGCGAGAGCAAGACGATCAGCAGATAATATAGAGCCTGAGCAGAACACAGCAAACATGTTCTGCTTTACGCTTCTGAGCTTTCAACATGTCTCTGCTAGAAAACCCACAAGTAAGGATCTAGGTTCTCTGGGAAATGCTGTTCGCTGTGCTAACCACACTAACAGCTACATCCAGTCTAAAATGTCAACTTGAAATGACGTTGAAAGCTCATATTACAACTCTTCTCTCGTCATCGGTGTTGCAACATCACATCCGCTCCTGCAAAAATTGACTATTAGTAGGATAAAAGATGGAAAAATACCAGTTTCCTTAAAGAGGAGTCTAAATGAAATCAGTATGGGAAAAGCTTTGCAAATACCCCGGATTGGAGATCAGCCACAAAATTTTGAAAGTTACATGTTCTGGAGAAGATTGAATGTTTATTGAGCATTTCATATGTGGAGAACGAGATCATTTGTTTCAGTTAAAACGTGAAACACAGATGGAGGGAAATAACTGTTCTAAAACTTCCAAAGACTGAAATGATTAAAAAATAAAACTGATGTAAAGAGTTGAGGAAGGCAGGAATAAACGTCATCTTTAAAGGCATGAATAACTGCCCACTCAGCTATTAGTTGGTGCCGAAAACCTTTTTTTAGTTTATTTTTATGGTAAACTAAGAAAAAGAAGAGTCAGTAATTATGAACATAAATGTGGATCCATATGGACAGGCAGCACTACCTGTCAGTCTCAAAGACTTACAGTCCTGCCATTCAACACTTGTGGAGAAATCTGGCGCCCGCCTGTTAGCGAATCTAAACTGTCCAGATTTGCTGGATTAGCACACACAGGCACACACGCACGCACACGCCAATGTGTACCAATGTGCACACACACTATGGAGATCTGAATAAAAATCATTCCTCCACCCACAACTTATCCCTTCAATTTGCAGACAGGCAGCTATTTGTACTATAGTATTTGTTTGCTAGCACAGAAAAAGACTCAAAGCATTTGTGTAAATGCTTGAAGGTAAGAATCTGCGTGTGTGTGAGTGCCTCCAGAACTACAGCAAGCTGACTCAGCCTTGAGAGTATCAGGCGGAAACAGGAGACAAGGACTTGGCTAACAATGTATGCCGGCAGCGAGGTCGGATGCTCAACACACACTAACACAGCGGCATGCGCACACCTACAAACGCACCCCCCACCCCTTTTTTCTTCTTTTTTGTCTTTACCTGCCATAATGGAAGTAACCGTACGTCTTATCTTACAGAGATCACAGGATTTAATTGTTTCAGTCAAGTTGACTGTTAATAAAAAAAAAAGCGGAGCGAGGGGATGATGTGCCAAAGCGTGCAATTAAAGCACCCTGTGGAAGTGGCGGCGGGGGTGCTGATGCAGGGATGGGGAGGGAGCATAAATATCTGCCTTTTCTGCTCTCTTTCAAACCCACTCTGTCTTTTTTTTTCTTTTCCCAAACACACGGCAGACCGGCCCACTTCCTTACCAACCCCGTCTTTCACAGCACTGCCCGGACTTCCCACTGCAATTACTTATAAAACTTTTCAGGGCCGCCACACGTGGTCGGGTTTTTAAAGAGCTGCGTTCCCCTCCTCACGTGGTGTGGGGGGTATTGAGTCGTCACCGACCCCCTGAATGATCACCGAAAAATAAGGCGACGTAGACAATAGCTCGTCTTGATGAATTCAATTCTTTCAGGACCCTGTACCGTTGTCCAGGCAGCTCCGAGCAAAAACAATCATTGCTTTGAAAGTCCAAGAAACGCACTCACTCACAGTTGCTCTTGGAGACTCACCCTCGCAACTTCCGATTTAGGATCTAAAGATGATATACATCTCACCGGATCTTGGGACTTTTTTTTTTTTTTTTGTCGGAACTTCTTCAAAGACCCTAAAGGGGGACCGTTTCCCGGTCCTCGAGCCGGCGTGAGGGTTGCAGCTGTAACGTCGGGGGAATATCTGCACGCTCGCGTCCCAAAAGACAAAGATACAATCACGAAGACAGCTTCAACTGACCTGGTCTGCGGTGGAAGCCGTGACGGTGTTCGACTCGGACATGATTTGATGCTGTGACCCGATGGTGCTTCTCTGCAGGCCACTGTATGCTCCTTCATTCACACCTTGTCTTTCAGTTCCGCAGCAAAAAAAAAAAGTGGGGGCGGGGGGCGAGAAAACAGTATACCCTCCCTTTTGCCCTGGCTTGATTAATGCCTGAATTACTTTCACCTCATTTCATCTGATGGAGCTCTGCTTCCTCTCTGCCTCTCCTCCTCATTCGGCATGGTAGCCCACTCTCTCTCTCTCTCCCCCTCCCTTCCTTCTGTGCTTCCAGTTCTGCCTCAAACCTCAATCGCAAACTCTCTCCCCTCCCTCCATCTCTCGCTCCCTCTGCACCTTACTCTTTACTCAACCCTCTCTTACTTTTTTCCCCCCACTCTAACTCATTACATTTCCTCTTATCTGTCACATTTCTCCATTTCAGGAGTATATGCCTGCCCTCCTGTTTAGCAGTACACCTCCCACTTTACCAGCCCCTGGCATCCCCCCGTCCCCTCCAACTCCCTCCGTCTCCCAAAAAAAGACACAGGAAAGATCCAGAGTCTTTTTTTGCTCTACCTCCACAATGAATGGCTCGTTGTCACTCCAGCACCTAGACAGAATACAGAGCAAGTAAGTGGGAGAGAGGAGGACCCATGGTGGCGGTCATGGCGGGGGGGTGTTCAACTTCAAGTTTAGCTGTCCGGAGTAAAGTGGGGGGGAAGCCTGGCGAGGGGAGAGGGAGGACCCTCGGCCAAGTTTCCTCATGCTTTTTCTCAACAGATTAACGCAAGCAAACAAAAAAAAAAAGTTAGGAGCTTGCAAGCCTTCCACCGGACTCTACTGCCCCCCACCACCCAACCCCTCTTTCTTTTTTTTTTCCTGTCTCCCTTATTTCTTCCATTTGTTTTCAGGGGCAGCTGCATGCAACTCCGCAGACCACCAACAACTTCCCCTTTCAGCGGTACTTGACTCTTCCAAATCCTCGTCCGTCTTTACACCCTGACGTTGCCAATGCCCTCCACTCGCCCACCGTTTCACACCAAGAGGCCGGCCCACGCCAGAAAGCCCACCTCTTTCGCCTCATCAGCAATGCGTGCACAGAGTCGACCACCCTTTGAAATCTAAGCGCTTCCCCTCCTGGGCCGCCGTTTGGATGCCAACATTTTTGTGTCTGTTTGCCACCGCATGGCTAATGGCCGCCCACAACAACAACAACGACAAAAAAAATAAAAAAAACGAACAGAAAAAGGAGCAAAACTGCATCGTCAATTGAGGGGTTATTGAGAGATTGACCAAAAAGAAGAGAGAAAAGAATCAGTATGAGATGCTGTCACTCAATAAGTCGCGTAGCAATAATTGTGCGAGTGAATGTGGCAGTGAATGACGTCCAGAGTTGACAAGCGACTGGCGCCTGGCCTAATGGGTGTTTGATAGGCGTGGACAATGGCTGCTGCCGCTTGAGTGGAGGCCCTCCCGTTATGTTTAGCACGAGACAAGCAACACGGACCGGATGCTTTTCATTTGTCTATCAATTAAAAGCGACAGAATCTCACAGGGGACGCAATAAAAGATTCATTAGCATTTAGCCACCCCATTCAGGGCGCTGAGGGGAAGCACTGAAGGGCAAAGAAAGGAAACGCTCTTGACAGACGACTGCGTATGTTGACACGTTTGTAAAGCATAAAATGTTTGATAGGTGGAAATCGTGTTTTTGCCATGACTTGTCTTTCATCCCTGCAGGTTATTTATTCATTTTATCGTTGCTTGATATCTCGATGCATTTGATGATATAACTAGTTAAATGCGACAATGAAGTAAAGAAGTATTTAAAAAGAAACATTTGTATAAGTCTTCATAGCAGACCATCATTTCCTCTACAAGGAAAGATGCATTTAAACAGTTTTTTGTTAAGGTTCAATTGGCAAGATTAGGTCAAATGGTTGAAATGTTTTCAAAGTGCTTGAACTACAGCACACACAGCCATGCAGTATAAACCACTTCATTTACTGTGGCGTTACATATTGGAGGAGTCACGGAAAATTCACCTTGTACTCATCTAATGAGAATCTATTACTAAAATAATTTAGACTAAAGCTGGTTTCTAGCAAAGGGGCTGTGAGGGTGTTTAGTTAGCCAATGTCCAATTACGTTGGGTCATTTAACTCTAATTAAAGATGCTCAGATGCTGTTGCTAACAAGTGATTTTTGTCTTTCCACTTCTCTTCTTGTTACAGTTGTAGTTTCTGGGACACGGACGATAATGTGCAGAATAAGGTTTTTATTTTCTTGCTGTTTAAAGATGGAAAATAAAATAGTGCTGACACAAGCACTCCACGCTGGATTTTTTATTTCAAATTACTAGCAGTCAAAGAAAGCAAAAGGACGTTATGTTGTCTAATTTTGACCTCCTCCCCCCCAAAAAACTAATTTTAGCACACATCGTTTGTTTTGATAAAGCAACCAGAATTTACAAACTATTTTTCTTAATAATGCTGAAGAAAAAAGTTATTGAACATGTACCCTGTTTGATAATTGATATTATACATATCTGAAACACCATAATCTGTTTGCACCCTCTTAATTCGTTAAAGTCCATGTTTTCTTTGACAAAAGTGATGACTAAACTCCACAAATAATAACTATAAGTTTTACCAAAAGACAGCAATTGATCTGATTAGTAAAGTGGTCATGACTGTTTGGCTTACGCAAAAGTAAATCCGGTCAAACCTCCACTTCCTAAAAAAAACACCATCAATGGATGTTGCGCAATTTCATAAGAACCTATTGGCTTACTAAAAAGACTGTTTATTTTCTGGGACTGTTCTTGATTATATAGTAACAAATATATCTGACCACTCTTTGCATCAGTGACAGGGACTAACTGATTGCACTACATAAAATACAAAGAAGTGACAAAATGTACATCAACCATCATCCTTTTTCTTTTTTTTTTTCCTCAAGTTACTGTCGAGATTTGAATAACTTGTAAGTCAATGACTTATATTGCATATTTCATATCAGATTAACATTTCAGTGCCAGAGGAAAGGGTAAGGCAAACATGAACCACTTGGACAGGCAGGGAGAAAAACGTCTCTCTTCCAGTTTTTTTTTTTTTTTTCTGTCTCTTTTATCTCCACTTTCGTGGTTTTTCGCTAACTTTCAAAGTATTCCTATCTGGATTAACAAACAGTTTCAAATATCACTGCATAATTGACACAGATACACAGTATCTCTCTCAAGCCATTCTGTATTTTTGCTGAAAAGGAGCTTTGTGATTTTAAAGGGCAAAAAGTATAAACAACGCAGAGTGATAAATTGTAAATATTCAAATTGTGACTTGTGTTTCTTGCTATAACCGGAGGTTGCTGCTTGTGTGTGTACAACTGTCAGTCTAAGCATTTTTTTATCTCACTGCTCAGTGGGAAGGAAAAACTCTACGTCTATAATTCACCACTTAACATGAATGTTTATTTATGGCTTTCCAGCTGAAGCAGGTTATCTATCGCAGTGTTGGATATTTGGCATGCTAGAGTATCAGTTAGCACAGAAAACTGGAACCAAAATTGAACCAAAGTTAAATTTGCCTTGAAAACAGAAAACAAACATGCTAACGTTTTTATAGGAATGCACAATATTATCAGCTGATATTAGAGACATCGGCCATTCCGTCAAAATAATCCACAGATGTAAAAGCAGTTATTTTTATGTGACAAACCAGTCATGTCATGAATAAATTTGACACTACACATAATGAAAGTTGAAAGTGTTACATCATTTTCAGCCTTCTTTTTTTTTTTTACCTTTTTAGCATTTGCCTCTGGTAGCAGGCTAAACTGGCAAAGACAACGCAGTATTTTAATTCCACAGTAATTAAGAGAATTGTAGGCAAAAAATATTGGTACTGGTATCGGCTATCGACCGAATGAGTTTTAGTGTATCAGCATATCGGATATTGCCCAAAATCCAATATCATCCATCCCTAAACATTTAGCCTCACAGTTTAACAAGTTCTTCTACAATAACAATATGACCGGATTTTAGCTGTATTTGTGCACCATCTAAAAAAACTCTAAGGATCTGAACTTCCTCCTGGAGTTTACTAAATCAAGAAATGAAAGGTTACATGTGGAATATGGCTATAGAAAACCTATGACTCTGCCAAAGGAGTTAGAAACTCCGTCGGCCGAGAGACTCTGCATACGACACCTGTTGACTTGATTCTTCACCGGTCAACAGTGCCTATGACAAATCCACTTGTGAAGAAACTTCATATCAAGGTTGGAGTAGAATTGGTCAAAAGGCATGTGGGAAACAGCATGGTCAGGCAGAAGAAAGCTATGTGGTGTAAGCAGACCAAACCGGAGCTTTTTGACCGCTACAGATGACGATACGTTCAGCGGACAACAAACACTGCACGTCACTGCAAACACACATAGATCTTTATAAAGCTGTTGTTCGTCAGCTGTGGTAAAATTGGATGGTAACTTTTTTTTGGTTTTATCTGAACACAAATAACGAAAAACAAATCGGAGTGTAGCTTCATCTGTTTCAATTAGCCAACTTCGAAGAGAGCCAATGGATGTATCTGCACTCATTACATCCAATGCAATTTATATATCTGTCTCTTACGGCGACTTGGTTAATTTCTCTTCACCTCTCATTAGCTCAGCATGCCTGCGACGGGACGCCTGACTGTGGGAGAGAGGCTTCGAAGTGAAGGAAGCACGGGCAGAGTGCACACCACTCTTCCTGAGCGTTTCGTGAGAGGAAGCACTGAAATCACAGAGCCTCGTGTCGGCGAAACTTCATCGGACTTCTGGACAAGATGAGCACCAATCTTGTCTGTTTTCCTCTCATTTATCGGACAGGAAAACAGACGTTTTGTGGCGTTCAACGATCTCACAAACAGGAGTGTGAAGAAAGACGCATTGAAGATGAATGGAAAGCGGGACAATGAAGACTCAGACACAGAGTGATGTTTGTCCGTGGGTCAAGCAGACTTGAACTGAACACGACCTGGCCTCTCCAGGGGGAGAAACAAATGACAGAAGCAAAAAAAGAGAGAGAGAGAACAGAGAGACATTTCCAACGCTTGGTTAAACCTGAAGTTCTCCATGTTAGTTTCTCCACCAACCCCTTCGACCCCCAACCCCCATCCCTCACTGTTTTGGCTGCGAGGGCCCCAGCTGTTCAGTCTGTATAAATAGCGTGAGGCTTCGGCTCGGACCCCCGGGGAGAGCGGGGCTCATCGGAGAGAAGGCATGGGAACAAATCGGGCTGGAAAAGCACACGGCACACACGTTTTTTTATTTTTATTATTTATTTATTTTTATTTTTATTTTTTTTTACAAACATATGGGACCATTTTCTGGGGATGAAAAAGTGGGGAACACGTGAGCAAAGTTGGCCTCACGTGGCAAAAGTCACAGTCGCACTGAAAGTGCGACAAAAGTTAAAGGAGGAAGAGGAAGAAGAAAACAAAAGTGGAGAAAAAAATAGAAAACGTGCCCTAAGCAGACAAAGCACTGTCCAAGGTGCTGCTGCTACTGCTGCTTTGTGTTCAGAAGCTAATCCCCTCTTTATTATATGTAGAGATATTAAAGTCAGTGAGTGAAAATCTGCTCACAGCGAAGAAGAAAATCTCTAAAATTACAAAGCTGGTGAGATAAAGGAAACATTTTCAAGCTTTTATTGAAAAAGAAAAAAAAAAAACAGACATGAACTGATTATGTTATTATATCATCTGGTGTAGTTGACTATAACTGAAAATCTGAACACCTTCCTCAACTCTGATGAGGAAGGTGATGCAGCATCGAAAAATCTGCTCCATTTTGTTTCAGCGCGATCAACACGGCCCCTTTTTTATAAAAATTGAAACAAGCCTATTTCTGTTTAAACGTACATGTTTTATAGTTTAGTAGACTCGGATCAGTGACCAGCAGTTCAGGAACGACACAATTTCTTCCCGCAATGCGCAGTATTTGATTTTGCAAGTGGACTTTGCTTGTACAGCACTTTATCAAGTCCAGAGGACTTCAAAGCATTCAGTGAGCAGCAGGTAGAACTATTGAGACGAACATAGTGGGAGTTTAAGGCGGCAAACCGCTGGTTACTGGACAAACTTCTAACTCCTGAGCCATATAAAAACACCTCTGTAGAGAAACATCTGTCCTGTGATCTGGAGGGGTTTGCTTATTTTAGTAACATTTCACTTATTGTTTTTTTCTCCAACTGCACTTCACTTGAATCCGTCACGTTTGAACAGAATCAACAGAATCTTCCATCGTTCAGCAAAGGCCAAAAGAAGCTTTTTGGCCTTTGCTTACACAACCTGCAAAGGAAATGCAGAGAAAAATCAGCTGGTCAATAAAATTAGGTGGTTTTAACTTCGACTTAACCGAACCTGACATCTGATGTTTGTAAACAAGAAAGAAAACTGTTGAATTTCTAGCCGGTCTAGAAAGTAGAGAAACGTATTTAGTTACCGGCAGATCTTCGAAGTAGCCCAACTAACTTCCCAAAATTGCTGGATAAAAAACTGCCCACGTTCTATCCGATTGGCCCATTTCTATAAATGAGTTGAAGATGGCTTTAGATGAAGAAATGTGATAAATAACATGCAGGACACGCAGACAGGCGGGACAAACTGTTCAAAGAAGAGCAAACGACCGCCCTCGTCCGAAGGAGCTCACAGCTGCCATTCAACGACCGCATGGCCAGAGAGCAGGTTCAGTTCGAGTGCAACAAATCACCTAAAATTACCTCTGAAAAGGCTTTTGAAAAGAGTTCAACTGGAAACCTCTGAAAACAATATCTCCCCCTCACCCCCAGCAAAAAAAAAAGGAAGTTTCTTGTGTCCGGACGCCGTCCATAATTTCTCTGACTTCTGAGGACGAGAGAGGAATTAAGGGGGAGAAGTCCCCTCTGTTTAACTTGCTAGTCTTATTTCTTTGTTGGGTCTGAACGGCGAGGGACGGCCCATTAAAACTCTCATAAAAGTGGAAATGAAAGAAACATCAGAAAATAGAATTTTCAGCCTGAGTGGGCCTTCTTAATGAAACCTGGAGGTCCCAAACACAATAAAGGCCCCCATTTCCCTCTTGCGAAGCATGTGTGCGTATATGCGTGTGTGTGAGCATACATTGGAAGTCAGTGGGTGGTGAGAGCTACCTTTTCAACATGGCCCAGCAGAGGACGTGTTTGGCACTTGTGGCGCTTGTGTCTCAATTGTACGCTCGCCACAGTTGCGGCGGTTCGACTGACTGTGTGCAGTTGAACGAAACCTTTTTTTGTTTTTTGTTTTTTTTTCCATCTTCTTTAGCAAGCTGGCCAGTCGGGAGGTGGAGTGAAATAAGAGACCAAGTCATCCTCCTCCACCTGCCCTCTGAGCTCCGTCTCTCTCTATCTCTAGCTATCGGTTCACATCTGTTTGCCGGCGCTTTCTGCCGCAGAGGCAGTCAACATGGCTGTTGACTGCCTCTGAGCACTGTTGTTAGCTAAACGGACTGACTGGCAACTCGATATGTTTCTTACATAACTGCGGAAAAGAAAAAAAGAAAAAGAGAGAGATGAAATGTCTGATTTTCACCTGTAGGTCGGCGTGGAGCACGCGGTGCAGAGCACGCCGAGGAGGAAAACATCTGTCAGCACATGCAGCGTGACTGCTAACAAAGTCGGGCGTCGGGAAAACAATTTCTGACTCAACACAAGCCACTGAATAATTATTCTCTGACACTGGGGTGATATTTAAAACTTGTAATTAAAAAGACACAAAGTTTGTTTAGTAGAGTTTGAGTTCGCATTAGATTCTAATGTGTGTCCTGCGTGTGTGTGTGTGTGTGTTTGGGTCCTGACCCCATGGAGGTGAAGGTTGTAGGATCCACTATTTCTTTCTGCTTAGTTTCCAGTTCACAGCTTACAGCACACATAAGTCCCACAACCCCTGGGAAATGGAGCGCACACACACACGTACACGCACACGCACACACACACAGACACACATCATCAAAAATAATTTGAGCACATCAACAATATGACCTTGCAGTTCCAGTGGTAAATGTTCATCAAAATGTAAAGTTTATTGATCTGTAAAAATGTGTTCTTGCGTTATTATTCCTTGAAAATGATCTCAAAACAACAATATTATCAACAATCACAATAACCTCTGGGACAATTTATCATCCAGCAAAATGTGTTATTGTGACAGGTCTATCCATAAATAAAAGATCTTTGGACTTTGTATTATACTTTGTGATAATGTAGTGTTTTGTGCTGGTTTATCACCTAAAATCACTAAATAATACATTGACGTTTGTAGTTATGATGTGACAAAATATGCAAATCTTGATGTAAAAATTTACTTGATGTAAAATTGGACATTTCTGTACTGCACAAACATCTAATGACTCAAAAGTGTTCTCTTTTTCAGGACATTATTAGTTCCTCTCTCTTCCTGTCCCGTTTTTTGCCATGACAAAAAACCCAGGATTTCATATATTCCTTTCTCTATAGTTTTGTCATTGACATTTCGCCATCTAAGACAGTTCATTGAGGCACTCGAACAAAAACAATAAAACATTTTTTGTTGCTATTGCTTTGCAAAATAACAGAGACTAATTTTCAAGGAACGCTGAGAGATGACTCAACAGTACATGAGGAGCTTGTGATCCTAAAAGCTCTCTGACGCGAGTTCAGCCAGGCAGCGCGCTGACAGCTACCAGTCAGCTTAAAGGAAAAGACAAACCCCACTTGCACAGAGGCGAATGAAAAAGCCACACTTGAGGAAATGCACCATTGCACATGTGGGTGTGGTGGCGGAAACGCAGTGCATCTGTAAAAGCAGAAGTCAAACCGCAATCAGAACAAGAGACTTCCTGCACTTTTAATGGTACGAAACGTGCAGGAACAATCGCCGTTACAAGGCGACGAAAGAGGTTGAAACGTGAGCTTCAATCCAACTTCAATCCCCGTTTCCTAGTGTGCTTTGATCGTCGTCCAGACCTGGGTGACCTCCTCCGCCCGTTTGGCCTCGGAGGCTGATGGAGCTGCAGCAACGGTCCACACCGCCTGACGTGTGAATGCAACAAATCAGCAACGCCGCAGTCCCAACTCCTCCTTCTCCTCCTCCTACCCTCACATCCCGCGACATACATCTCGAAGCGCGGACACTTTAAAGACTGCGAGTGCAAAAAGAAGTCACCAAGGAGTGAAAACAAAGAGACAGTTCTCCGTTCATCCGGTGAAAAGCCTAATGCCAGGGCACCATCTGCTCATCCGCTCGGTGGAAGTCGCCACTTCCAGGGCAGTCAAAGACAAACGGGGAGATTGAGGGACATGGGGTTCTTTTTGAGAGCCGTGAGCAGTGGCAGGAGATTTAAGTTTGGACAGAAAGAGAGAGAGAGAGAGTCCTGGCAGAAGGCTCCGGGCCGAGCCAAATGGTAGCAGGAAGCTACCGCCTAGTGTGTGCAGAGATTTACGGTGACCGCTCCATCCACCAACCATCTGGGCTAGTATAGATAAATCTAACTTGACGAAAAGAGCAGGAACTTTTTTAGAAAAAGGCAATGTTCCCCTCTTCAAACGGCAGTTTGGGTGAGTAGTTTACATTTAAAAGGTTACACAAATAAATCACAATTACAAATTGTCCTTATGGATGTTAGACAATGCGAGAGGAGGAGACGGCCGACAAAAGAACTTAGGAGAGGGTGGAGTTAGAGTGGACACACTCAGAGGAAGAGGAAACAAAGAGGCAATGGGAGCAACACACACACACTTCCTTTCTTTGATTGGTTGCTGATGACTTGAAGTCGCAGCTGACACCAGTGGGCAAACATCACTGTGCAATCCTTTCTGGGGAACAGCGGCCTCGGCCATCGGCAGCGAGAAATTAAAGAAAGCTTTGTATTTGGCCCTCCAAGTCAGACAGTCCAAGAAATAAAGAAAGAAAAGATCATATTGCCTTCTCTCTAAAGCCGCGGTTAAAACTCAAAGCTGAGAGTTTGCCGTCAGCTGATATCTAAGAGTGCTTGAAAAATGGTAAGTGGGTGTCAAGCAGACTGACAAAGCCTGACTTTCAACATACTCGCTTAGAACTTTTGGTTTTCGAGTTGAGAATCTGTACTTTAATTTGTGCAGAGAAGTCAAGTGTTGTGTAGAGAAGTGACTACGATCGAGTGTGGATGGCATCCCATTGTGGTTTTACCTTTTAAACTGGGTGACAGTAGAAAACACCAGAATTTCTGATTAATTTGGCATCACAAAACTATACAAAAGCATACAAATATACATGCATTTAATGTATATACTCTTATTTGCTTAGGATCTTGTAGTAATCTACTACACTGCAAAAATCCAAAGATTTTGTCAAAAAAAGTGTTTTTTGACAAGTTTCTTGTGAACATATCTTAGAAAACCTTAAATAAGACAAAACTCACTTTCAAATAACTTTTCAGCAAGACATAGCAATTTTTTTTAAAGTAAATAAACCCTTAATATTGATGAAAAAGTACTAATTCAATTTGCATATTATTTCACTTATTACATGGGGAAAATGTCTTGTTATAAGTGGAAAAAAACTGCCAATGGAACTTGAACTTTTTCATTAGTCATCAGTGATTATTGGTTTCAAACAAGCTCTTATTTCTTGCTGATAAACTACTTGGAAGTTCATTTTGCCATATTTAAAGTTTTATGAGATATTTTTACCAGACGCTCGACAAAAACAATACTTGGTAAGGTTTAGATTTCTTGGAGGTGTGCTTATCACTACCGCAATGTGGCAACAACTTGCACATCTTACCACAATTTCTCTTGAAACACAAAGACAAATTTGTTTTTAAATACTGTCAAAGATACAACAGTACATCTCCTGTACTATAAGACTTTGGTACAGATGCACTAAGACATTTGCTGATAACTGGCAACCAACCAACAACTGAATGAACCCGTCTCAGTTTTGCCATGTTGCTCTGACAGTAACCTTCTTTTGTGTTGCCGAGTGAAGAAGACTCGCATTTCTCTATTTTCTGTCTCGATGCGACACTTAAAGCTGAACTGTACTGAACCACAGCGGTGTGAGGAGATGTTTAAAAGAACGTTATATTTTCTATGAATTATTGACATCACGAGCCAAAGAGCAAGAAGAAGCAAGACATTCAGCAGACAGCAGAAAGCCTTTGGTCTTCTGGAGCTTCCGACCTCTCCTGGTCATAAAACAAACAGGATTTGGAAATGTAGGCAGTTTTTTTTAGAACTTTAACACTTAAAGTAAGGAGTCTACAATTTCAAGGCAGTTAGCATGCTAAGCATGCTGCTCTCCATGAACAGTTTGCTTTTACAAAATATATCAAAACTTTAACAGCAACTATTCTCTCCCTCCTGCTGCCCAGGAAAAGGAATGAATAAATGCTGGTGGTAGAAAGGTTTAAAAAGTTATTTTGCATACCGTATTTATGTCTTCTTTTGTTATATTTCTCAAAGAGAAATCAACTTGGTTTGTTATCGGATGGTCAAAGTCAAGGCTGTCTGATTGGTGGATCATTTTTGCAAAGTTAATAAACTTTACAGCTGACAAAACAAGTCAAACCGAAAGCAAAATCTTCCAAACTAAATTATGATTATTCCACACTCCATAAGCCGTGGAATCTGGAGCGTCCATGTGAGAATTTTCTAAAATTGGCAATCGTAGCGAATAATTGCTTCATCTCACTACTCCTAAAAGTGACGCATGTATGAAAACCTCTTCATTTCTGCGTTGTGTATGAATGCCAGCGCTTCTCCAGCTGTGGCTCCTAAGTCAAAGCACTGACTGACTTTTCTGAGACTAAAATGGAAACATGACAGCAACAACACATACAAAAAAGTTGTAAAAAAAAAAGTCTAATCTTTCGCCCCCAACAGAGAGCAGGATGGGAGAGAGCGGGCAAGACCGATAGGTTGGAGCGGACGAACATCTCAAAAGGACGCAACAGAGTCGGTTGGAAAAGTGCCATCCGGGGAGAAAGGCAACGGTTCAAACAAGAGAGAATGTCAGACAGGAGAGCTGGAAGTCTGGGTTTGTGTTTATCGCCGTCTTAAGACGGACTGGAGGACTTGGACCGAAAGGAGAGGTGGAGGGAGAAGTGACCTGACTGTCAATGACGCCACATTACTGACGCTCTGCTTCAGAGCAGGCCCAATACCGACACATTTACCTCTTGGCTCAATGTGTTATCAGCCTCTCGCCATCTCTCGCTCTCTCTCTCAAAAAAAGAGAAATATCAGATATGATAACAAGAACAGCAACCTAAGAAAAATGTTCTTCTTTGAAGTGAAACAAGCTTTTCTGACTTTGAAACACCTCAGGATGAGCAGGAACAAGAAAGTCCTCTGGTGGGGGAAAAAAAAACAAAAGCAGCAGAATGATTTCAGAAAGTCTCCAGAGGTCTAATGAGTGTATGAAAAGTTTTAAATATGTGTCAAAAGTACCCAAATTTCACAACTAAACAGTTAGGTCTGAAAAAAGGGAAGCGGAGAGCAACTCAGCTTCTGGTCCAGCAGTCGCATCTCGGCAGTGTGACGCCGCCGAGACGCGGCCCCGCATCCCTGTGCCTTTTGTGCTTCCAAAGTTGTGAGTGTCGCCACGCGAGAGGAGGACTCACCAGGATCCCAGAGAGCGGCTTCTCTTCCATCCTTCGGGACCTCGTCGGCAAAGATCCTCTGCCTCTCTGCTGCTTTCTCACTCACTGCCTGGAATGGACTCGTCCGCCTTCTGGCTACCAGAGCTCTCGGCGTCTTCTGAGGGGCCCCCGGGTTGTTGCCTTCACCCCGTCGCGTCGGGCTCTCTCTCCGTCTCAGTTTCCCCCCACCGCTTCTGTGCCGCTCGCAAGTGTTGCTTGGAGTGGCGTTGCCGCTTTGTGTCAATTCTGCCTTAATCCAGAAACTTTTCTAAGCTGTGAAAAGAACACGTGACAGGCAGAGAGGGGTAGGAGGAGGGAGGAGAGGGGTGGGAGACGTGGGGTTGGGGAGGTGGAGGGGAGAAGGAGACACTTTTTAGTAACGTTTCCTCCCCTTTTGTGAATATTCAGATCCATCTTTATCCAGGATCTGTAAAACAAATATAACGTGGCACCAATGTTTTGTTTTTTGTTTGTTTGTTTTTTCTCTTTTTTTTGTGTCTTAAAATGTCTTAAAAAATCTTTTTAACTAAAAATATATAAATCAATAACAGCGGATGCAAAGAATTTCGAAAGCATGTAGTGAGATATTTGCATACTGTAGCAAAGCAGCTGGCACCACAATGTGGCCTTTTGTGTTCAGAGATTAACTGTTAGGGAAACGTTCAGACGGCTGTAAGACGGCCAAAGTGGGAAAACGGCTCCGAGCCTGGATTTGAGGGCAGGTGGTGGAAAATATTTATGTTCCAACAAAACATTTTTTACAGTCTCAGCCTGTCCGAAATTTCTTTTTATGAGGTTTTAGCAAAAAATAAAAAATAAAAAAAAATAATTAAGCGATTATTGGTTAAACTAAAGCAGAAAAAAGACATCGTCACGTCTGTTGTTTTTTGGGTTTTTTTAATTGGAAAAGATCTTCTCTTAGTTGTTTATTTATTTATTTATTGCAACTAAAGATTAAATATTGTAATTGAAATTCTTTTGGTTTTTGTTTTCTCAAGTGGAACACCAGACATCAAAAAGTCTTTATAAACTTATTTTCCTCCCTTCAGTTTTTGCTTCTGTCGAACAAAACTAAAGTTAGCATTAGGATTTCATCGTCAGTAAATGAAATGCGGACTGCCTTTAATCAAGAGCAAGCTCTAAAGTTCTCAAAACTGGACGGGATTATTTAAAACTAAATACAAATTCTACCAAACGCAATCTAAAACTCTGAAGCCTTTATTCCATTTCAGAAAACAAACCAAAAAAAATTTGAAATCCAATAAAAGTTTGGGTTTTTAAAAAAAAAAAAGAACAGCACAGAAGGCTATAAAAAGACTTTTTCTTTAGTTACATATAATTACATAAGAACAACCAGAGGTGAGCTTCAAAAAAGGTGAAATGGCCCTTTACTCAAGCTCCAAATACGCCAGCTTCAGTGTCCCATCTGTCAATTCTTTTCAGTTAGAGCAGGGAACTAAAAGCTTGTGAAAAAGGCATTTCATGTGAATGAAACTGTTTCCTTAAAACATGATCCGATCTACATAAGTTTTTTGAATCTGCATTATTAATTTGACATAATCTCCAGCCCATCAAGGCTCTCTTCCCTCACCAGGTTTTCTGAACAATTGTGCCTCATTTCTGAAACAATAAAAAAAATAAATTTAAAAAATATATAATAATAATAATAATACAAAAAAACCTCCACCACATGCAAACACTACGCCTGCTTCAAATGCAGGAGCCGATGGAAACTCCAAAACGCCCAGGGACACGCATCACAAACAACACACCGCACATCGATAAAAGATGGACGAAAGAAACAAAACTAGATTATAAACTTGAGCCCTACCATCCACAAAGAGATGCTGGAAGAGAAAGACAACATCAGCAGAGGGCAGGCGGCTCGGGCTCTCAGGAATGATCAGGGGCCAGGACTGAATGCTGTGATTACAGTACACAGCTCTGGCTTCATCCCACGGAGGAATTCCACTAATGTATGTACGTGAAGACCCGGGGAAAGCCGATTGGGCAATTCTGGAAGGAGTGGCAGCAGGAAGTAACATCAAGACACCTCAGTGAACCCGTGAGGGAAGTTGCAGAAGACAGACAGTGAAGATTATGTAATGTTAACACCAACATAAACACACAATTTCATACTGACCCAGGCAGAGTTGGGTAGTAACTAGTACTCAATTACATTTACTTCAGAAACTTCTTTTTTTTTAAATGTACTTTTTGAGGAGTATTTTTGCTATGTTGTACCGTTCACTTTTACTTCATCATGAAGTATCGCTACTTTTACTTAAAAGTAAAACTTCTGGATTCTCTGCCCACTGAATGAAAAACAAACATTTAAACAACAAATTTAAATGCACAGCTCCCAGTCAAAAACAACCAATCAGAGTCAGGAAGAAGATCTTAGCGCTGAGAATCATACACGTGTACATGCTACTAAATCTGCTAATGGAGGAGAAACAATCCATAGTTTAAAGAAAACTGTTTATCCAGCGTCATCTGTGCCCATGCTAACTAGCGTTAGTATTCCTTGCAGACTCTGATTCTCCAGGAAGAAGCTGTAGCACTGCAGAGATAAAGGAAGGGTGTGAGCAGCGCGTATACAAGCATGATTGAGAGCACTAAGCCCCTCCTCTTGGCTCTGATTGGTTGTTTCTACTTAGTGCTGGCAGAAAGCAGAGGAGCTAATTTTTTTGAAATTATCTGATTCATTGCACACTGTCACAACCTGGCAAAAAAATTAAAACAAATATTTTTTTATACAAAAAGTTTCACTTAAAAATTCCCAGCTACAGTGTCCCTGTTTTCTGTGTCTCCTACTAAATCCACATCATAAATGAAATGATAAAGTATAAGAATGATTCTAAGGCTTAGACAGTCCTGTCTCTTTAATAGGAAGCAATTCTCACCATAGAAGTGACAGAATCTTTCACCTGCGGCGGAAAATGTCTAAACCAGCTACAGAGAAATCCTTCAAGACTGAAAAGGACTGGACCTTCAAAATAATGTCAAATTTCACCAAAAGACAGTTAAAAAATAAATAAATAAAATAAATAAAATAGCTGTAAATTTGGATCCACTGAAAATAATCCAAACAATTTGTGGCCTTGTCTTATGTTAATTTAAGTCACTTGCCTGTCTGAATTGTGCCGGGTGTAATGTTTGTTGCAGAGGGTATTATGGTGGACACCTCTTAGTTTCATCAAAAAGAAAAGTCAATGCTTCAGGTCACTTTTGAGCTATTATTCAAAAGTGACCTGCATCACCTGCATCACCTGCATCTTCACACGCCTTCACAGTCCTCCCAGTGATATTAAAAGAAAGAGAAGACCCACACAGACGTTTTCACACTAAAACTCCCCAGAAAAAGTAAGCCGATGAGCTCTGATGCTTGTTTGTGTCTCTCCTTGAAAGTGGGGGCCATTTGTTGATGGTGTCTTCTTGTTTTGACTGGACCTCTGCTTTAATGTGCAAACCACGGCTCGTAATGACATGAACGAGCAAGTCCGGTGTTGGAAAGTTAACTGCACAAACTTCTGACTTTGACCCTATGGTGGGACGAACCACCATAGGGTGGTTGCCCTTTTCTTGTCCAGCACCAATGTCTGACCTCAAAAACATGCTTAGAATGCTCGAAAACTCCGGTAAACACCTCCCCAAAACATTACAGAAAGGCTTTCCAAAAAGAGTTCAGTATAACAGTGGGCTGACATAATAAGCCACATGGATTAAGAGATGTCACGCCACTTCATATGTATGAAGGCAGACAAGCGAATATTTGAATATACTCTGTACTTTTGGTATACACATATCTAAAACATTCCTGGAAGGATTAACGCATCCATTTTTGTCTGAGTTTAAACCATGCAGTGTGCTGACTTAAGCAGAATTTGCCTTAAAAAAAAAGTGTCTGTACAAGAAATGAAAAGTCACAGTTGACTTTAAAACGTTCTTCTTTCCACATACATCATCATTTCCCTTGAAACGTTATGGGAAAAAAATATAAACGGTGACAAAACCAGAAATCAACACTGTAGCAAAGGGAGGGAAAGCCATATTTTTCATTCCTCTGCTGGAAATAGTTATGTACTTTCTTAAACTCCTGCATAAGATGACAAAAAAAACAAAACAAAAAACCAGAAATGCATCAATGTAGTTGTAGAAAAGATAAAGCTGAACAAGTGTTAGTTTATGTAAATAAGGAGAAGTATACAGCAGAACGATTGACAGCGTTGTTGCTATTTTTAATTTCTGCTGCTCGACAATCAAGGCTAACAATAACTAAGAGACATGCGAGCTAAGCTAAATATAGTACTTGTCTCACAGAGAGATCCAACGTTGCTCTCAATGTATTGACAGTCATACATTCAGTTCTTGGAATCTGCATATGAACTGTGTCAGTCAGTGTGAGAGCCTCTGGTTCCCGGCCCTGACACAATGTACAACAAAGCAGCCTCCAGAAAACAAAGCGGCCACCTTTTATTGCTAGCCATGTTTACAATGCGTCATATTGTTGGCCTCACAAAGCAGCTGTGTCTACTATCAATGAGGTCAATATGAGGCAGCAAGATTGGGACTCCACAAGTTCTGTTTGGTTGCGATAGACAGCCTTACTTGTATACATATGTGACGCCAAGTACAACTAACGCAGCACTCAAAGCAGCCCTAACTAAGCTCGAGCCTTTGTTCAGGACCATGTGAAACAGAGGCGGCAAAGCTGGATCACTTTGGGAGAGCTGGGCAAAAGAAAACAAAACAACAACCACAGACTAATTCCGTCAACAGCCCAACGGAAATGAGAATATTACGGGATTGTAGTGTAAAGATAAAAATGACTTTACAGTAAAATTTTAATGATTTTCGTACCTCCGAGAAACCACCAGAAAAATGTAGAAGCTGTTTGTGTGTATCAGTAGGACTGCCAACGTGGAGGCTTATCTTCAGCCGTCCGTTGCAAAAATCTACCTATTGTAAAACTACAAAAAGGACAGCCTTTTCGAAAACTAAATGAGGTCAGTAAGCATTCCAGCTGACAGCACAAAACGATACACAGCACTGGGTTCAAGAGAACGGTGTTTAATAGAAAATTTAACAATATTTCTAGGGAAATCTAAAATCCTCTGTTTTGTTTTTGGGACTTGGTAGAACCTGAAAAGTTGAGAGTGGCAGAAAAAAATAAATAGATAAAATTTAAAAAAAAAATAAATTATATATATATATATATATCCGTAATAATGGCTTTGATTTTTGGAGTGGCATGTTTAAACACCATACATATTCAATACAAAACTGAAATGCATTGTAGCTTAGCAATGTCAAAATGCTCCAAGGAAGATGCTAACTTCAGCTGCATTGGCTTAAGGGGATTAGCCAGACAGAGTATTGTGTTTTTAGACAGAGTATCTCCCCAGTTTTTGCAAATCCTTTCTATCTCTTCTGTCACTCTCACGACATTTCAGTTTCTACCAAGTCAGAAATAGTACTTGCACAATCATCATTTTACGATTGAGCTCGTTTCTTCAGTGCCTGCGCCACCAAATGATTCCTTTCATATATCCAAACAATCTCCACATGCGAACAAAACAGCTGGATAGAGCGAATGAGAGAGACGTCGTTTAGACGACAGGAGGTGTGGTGTTTCAAATCACAAGCAGTCATGTAGCACAATCTACCTGATCTATACAGCTCTTACAAAAACACAAGCATATGTTGACCAAAAACAACCCTTCCCCCTGAAACAGTAACCAGACCAGAATAACAGAACTGTCACAATCAAAGTCAAATTAAATCAAAGACAGAGTGCCACTCAAAGCATCTTTCGCTCTGTGCTTAGTGCCAGCATCATCCAATCTTGTTTATCAAAGCTTTACTTTATATATCTATATATATAGATAGATATGGAGAAGTTTAGGTGTGTCTTATGCAGTCTCTCGGTTTATGGCGATCCACACCCAGAAATGCAAGAGAACAGGACGTTCTCTTGCATTTTCCATTATGAAGAGTAGCTAAGGGGGAAGGGTCTCTGTGACATATGATATTTACACCCAAGGAAGGGGTGAGATTTCAATAAGTTGTGGATTTCTACTATGAGGAACTTCACAAAGTACAAAATAGTGGCAAATTGTTCAGTAACGATCAACATGTAGGACCTGTTTGCCACTGGTAATTTTGTAAAGACATTTCCATAATATACTTTTTCCCAAAACGTACAGAAAAATTGGATTGTTAAATTTTTTAGTATACAATCATGCTGTAACAAAGTATTGATTCATTTGAAGAAACCTTTTTTACAGTGGTATAATTGAAGATTATGTTAATCAGTACTCTAAATATTTATCTTCTTTTCACCATTTGACCAGTATTTTATCTAAGATTAGTTCAATTTAGTTCCAATATTTTATTTTATTCTCTATCATTTTAAAGCTCTTTTTAACATATGTCTGACCCGGCATCCAAACTGTCGTTTCAGTATTGAAAGAAGTGGTATTCAATATTAGGAAGTACTCTACAACTTTTAAGCTCAGACATGAGACACGGTAACAACCAACAGAAACGCAACCGAAGGTATGAGGAAATGACAAATTGTTGCATGAGTTCCTAAGCTTGCAACTTTTGCTTTCACTCTTAGCACTTACCAGAAAACAAAAGGAACTAAAACCGTTTTGCATTGAGAATTGAGTCACCGGAGGAAGAATGATAGACAAATTTGGGCTGGAAACCAATTCCTGCAGCAATCAGAGACTACGGAACAAGTGGTAGTTTCAGTGGTCAGAGAAGGAATCTGTGAATGCCTGACAGCCAAATACTCATTTCATTAAAAATATATGTATCATTGTACGACCGCTAACTCTTGCTAAAATGACACCAATAGAAATCAACCTTACCAGCAATTCAGGAAATGAACTATTTCCTCAATTGCTCAATGAAGACATCGTGCAAAAATACCAACCAGTTTCTTGACTGCAAAGGTGTGCAGACATGTAAAATAAAAGAAGGAAAAGAAGAAGAAGAAAAAATACTGATCAGAAAAAAACCATAACGTTACGGATAGTAATAGACAGTAATATTAAAGAAGTTGCAGGAATAATGGTTAATACTGGTTGGGTGTATTCTATGTGTCTGGACAAAAGAGTAGGGAAGGAAATGTTTGTAAAGGAAACACTAAATCTGGCTAAAACTTACCAAAACCTGGCTGAAAAATGAATGTGGTCAGATCTAATGAAACCAAACATAGAAAAAGAATTTGATCCCGAATCATCAAGGACTATGGAAACTTCACACTGAACCTAAAGGACTTTGGACAGTTCAATACCAAGTCTCTTTTCTCCTTAGCCCAAGTAAGGAGCTTATGGAACTGCCTCTAGTTCATGATATAACACATACATAACCACAACTCAGCTGTCATCTACCCTTTGTGAATCTCCCTGAACTCTTAAACAAGCTTTCCAATACTGTGGTTATTTCTGTTGCTTGGCCATCTTTTTTCTATCACACTCTTTCCATTAATTTGATATGATACCGCACTCAGTGAACAGCCACCAGTTTCTTGATTGTGTAGGTCAGGGTTTTCAGAACTGGAGGGCAAGAGTTTGACATAAAAATCATTGTTTTCTTTGTCCTATCAATCTAATTTTAAGATTAATTCAATTTTGGGTTTTGATGAACTGTAAGCCCTAAACATACACTTTTTACTTTTTTACCAAGCTTGAACTATATCTCCTATGTGTAATAAATCTGTGCAATATATGAGGATCTGTTTACTAACTGAAGTACCTTTCAGTAATACTCTAAATTATCTAGATGCAAGAAAAATATTTGTCAACAACAAAAGAAAACATGCAAAGGCTAAACACTACAGTAAATGACGAACTGGTGAAGTAAAAGTGAAAGATGACAAGAAATTGAATCCAGATGCATCAGCAAATTTAGAAACAGAAACAAGCAATGCGACCAAAACTTAAAACAAGAACAAGGAAATTCCAAACACAAGATTAAAAAGTAAGAACTAAAGAAAACCCATAGATTATAAATGCACATGACAACATGAGACAGAGCTAGAGGCATTATCCACTGAACCTACCAATTAGAAATATATATTATCTGTTTTTAAAGTAAATGTAGATGTTTATTACATCTTTATAGACAAGATCACAGACATTATAGATGATTGCAATTGCAAATATAGACAAACTCATTTCTTTAAATGTCACATATTGCTAAAAGAAAAAAATACAACAACTATTTCCCACATTTGTCTCAACTTAAAGTCCCACTCTACTTTCCATAAGATCAACACATATGTCAAATACGAACAGGGATTTCAGGATTTTATTTGAATTAATGGATATATTAATAAAAAGAAGTGGGGGATTTTTATTAATCATATTAATGAGTTTAACTCTAACCCCAACCCATACATATAATTTACTCTACATTTCTTCAAAACAAAACTAAAAAAATAACTTAAAGCTCTTACTGTGCCTTATTTCACTTCACATTTGCATCTGTGACTGGTATCAGATGATCAGGTATACCTTTTGGCTGTAAAAAAAAAAAATTCTGCATCTTGTCTGACAAGCAGCTTTGCTAAGACTACAAAACATCCTTGAACCATTGCAGTTCAGAGCGCAAACCAAATGGCAAAGTTAAGCTGTACGTTCTTCCCCTCTAGTGGTGGCTGGAGATAAAACGCGGCCCAATCTTGTCTGTGACTTCACTCTCATCTCTTTCTTTGTTTATTGGGGCCTGCCCATCGCAATGCATAGGGAGGCATTGCATGGCAGGCACCTATTGTTCTTCACCTAGCAGAATGTCTCTTTATTATTATCGTCTTTATTTATTCTTCTTCCATGACCGTTAATGTGGCTCGTACCACTGCGTGCCCACCCACAAATGTGGTATCAAAACGTGCAGCTCGATCCCGGCATTAGAGCTATTACTTTTAGTGGGATTTGGAGTTACAATGTGCATTAACATTAGCACAATATTAGCATTTCACTGCCTCCCACTAGTGCACCACCATAGGCGGTGCAATAAGATTAGCCTGCATTATCTTTTTCTCTCAGGTTAGCAAGGCAGAGCATTAGCCTTTTACCTTAAATAAGGTATTAGCTATTTCTCTTACTTATTACCCCTGTTTAGTATACTGAATGGAGTAAGTCAATTACAGACAACATGCTAGTGATGCCCCACATGCTACTGGCAGTATTCATGCTAACATTAGCATTTTGGCTAATTTTAGCTTATACACTAATTTTAATATACTGAATGGTGCAAGTCCATGTTAGTCAACATGCTTGTGACTTCCATGGGCTACTTTGTAATTTTTTAGCTAAGTTTAGCATTGATGCTAATTTTTAGCATCAGAATGATGGGTCCAAGCCAACGGGCACACTTTGGCAGGCCCCGGTTAAATTTCTTCAGGAATTTTCTAGTTTATTTATTTTTCTTCCATCACTGTTAATGTGGCAGGTACATTAACAGTGTACCCATCACTGCTACGTGCCCCCCCACAAAAGTGGTATCAATACTGAGAAGGGAGCTATTATTTTTAGTGGGATTCAGAGCTACAATGGCGACGTAAAAAGCGAAAAGCGAGCAAAATTTCCAACTGCCGAAACAGAGAGTATAACTGCCACCAACTGCCGCTCCATTAGAGCTACAAATGAAGTGGATTTTTGACCCCAAATAAATTTTGAAATCACCGTCACACCCACAAATAACGCCCTATCGGTATCAAACTCGGTCATGACATTGATACGCATGCCTGCTCCGGTAAAATGTTTTAGAAATTTCGCTAGGGCTTACGGTTTTCTGTCAAGGTGCTTCAGAGCAAAAAAATTGGTGTTTCCATTAAGCAAATTTAAGTCAGTATTTCCAATTTGCAGTTTTATGGCTAGAGTGAAATATGGTATTAGTCTTTGAGTTAATTTAAATAAATACACAACCAGTTAAATATAAGAACATTGCAGTATTTCCTGATAAACTGTAGGCAGGATGCAGAGGAATTGGTGACTTATTTGACACCAATTCACCGGCTCAGTTGCACAGCGATGCCAAATGAATCATCAAAGTTTTCTGATTGTTTTTTAGCACATTAATTCATATTTCCAAAAACTGACCCCCCAAAGCTCTCCCTCTGCCACCAGCATCCTCCAAGGCTCCTGGTGCCAGCAACCCCCGAAATGTCTCTCTCTGCCGCCAGCATCCCCCAAGGTTCCTGGAGCCAGCAACCCACAAAATGTTTCCCTCTGCTGCCGCTATCCTCCAAGGCTCCTGTTGCCAGCGACCCCCAAAGATCCATGGTGGCACCCAATATCTCATTGTTCCTGGGTTATACATATTTACAAAAGCATGCCCAATTCTTTGGAGGATTGTTGGCCTCTCTTCTCGGTTTTCTTTTTTGCCATCTTCTTGGCTTTGGTCTGGGGTCTCCTCTCTTGGCGGGACAGTCTCTGATTTCGCTCCCACTCTGGCATTAATCTTTTGAAGTTAATCCCTTAAAGCAAATATTGATTGTTGGAGCTCATGATTTTCTGCTTTAAGCGATTCCACTTCTTAACACTTCTCTGCTAATAATACCTCAACGTTGTCTCTTGTGTCCGTTCTAGGACCACATACGATCTCACCATTGCATCATAATCACTATCTAATCTCTGAATTGTTGTTTTTGCTTCCTCCAAATCACAATTGAGTGTCCTGATCAGGTTTTATAATGCTCAGTTTCTGTTATGAGCAGCTCGTTTTCCATTTGCCAGCTCCTGGCATTGTTATTTTGGCTTCTAGTGAAGCGCTCAATTTTTGCTCTCAAATTTTAAAATTTCTTCAGGAAGTTTCTAGTCATAAACTAAGATCTTTCATACATAACCAAGCAGTATTGTCACTTTCAATGAAAACCACTTAAATCTGAAGATGTGACGACAACATCCTCCTGGGCAAAGACCGTCACAACACGGCCGCGTGTTGACACCTCTGACACACAAATTGTCTTTTTTAATTATCTTCTGCTTTGCTGTCCACACGACTCTCTTCCTCCTCCCTCCTAACGCTTTAAATGCCGCAGCATTTGGGAATGCCAGGCGTCCAGACATGTCTGGACAAACGCTTGGCAAAAAACAACACTGAAATGTCGGAGAGCCGTGCTGTGAAAACTGTCCTGATCCAGGTCATGGGAAAAAGTACGCCGGGTGACATCCACCAGTCCTAACCACTTTCAGAGGAATTAAGAATTAATTCCGCTTGTTAAATTGACAACCGTCTGAGGCAGCGAGAATTCCTTCTGGCTTGATGTATTGACGGAAGAAAATTTGGCCTTTAGTAGAGAGCTGGAAATTTTTAAGCCAATAAATTTCCAACCCTGCAACTTTTGCGGCACCTGACTACATTAAAAAATGGTTCATATATATTAACACATGTGGAGATTTATAATTTAATTAGAACAAAATTTTTACCTATTGAGTTCTTAAAATAAAAACTGCAAGGAAATAAGTTTTGTTTGTGTCCCCAACAAGACTTTTTCCCCACATTCGAGCTTTGGTAATTAAAAAAAAAATTAAAAATACATCATCAACATTGAGAAAAACACTTGCTCAATTGCTTTCCACACATACCAAATCCACCAGTAACATGGTAGATGAAACTGAGCATCAGAAAGGAAACGACAGGGAGACATAAGTGACTTTGAATAATCACTTTCACACTTTCAAACACTTTGAAACCAGTGAACTTTCACTGGTTGTTGGTGCCAGAGCAGTTGGCCAATGTATTTCAGAACATTTTTGATCTACTGGATTTTCTCAATGTTTTACCACGTCTAGGTAAAACAAATAAAAACAGCCAGAAAAAGAGTAACATATTTTTCGGACGACAAGCCACTATAAGCCACACATTGAACCATGCTGGTAGTAGCCCGGTGCGGCTTTTCTGTGGATTTTTCTTCATCCATCAGGGGGCTCTTTAGGAGGAAGTGAACCACTGGAAGTCAAAATTAGAAATCAAAGAAGAAAGTGTTCATTTTCATTTAGAACAAGCACATGCTAGCAACAGGTACGAGGGAGAAATTTCTTCAAACTCATACCCCCTCATCATGGAAACAACACAAAGAAGTTCATATGATGCCGCTTTTAAGTTGAAGGCTATCCATATGGTAGTACAGATCAATAGCCGCTGCACGTAAGCCCATGGTATGGAGACGCAGGGCTGCATCCTTTATAGCAGATTTATTAAGGACGACGCAGCCCTCTGCTGCGTCCTTGTGGAAAACCAACCGAGTGGCAGAGATACCAGGGGTTTACAGCCCAGTGCGACTAATATATGTACGTTTCCAGTTTTTTTTTTTTAACTTTGTGGGTGCAGCTTATAGTAAGGTGGGCTCTATAGTCTGGAAAATACGATAAAAATCCAATGGGAAGCAGTTGTGTGGACAACAACACTTTGTTTGACGATCTGAGGAGAACGGGCGAACAAGCGCACCATGAAACCATATAGCTGAAATAGCTACTTATCACAACTCAGTTATGCTGAATGAACAACGCGGCAAACATTGAACACTCAGCCGAGAACAGAAAACTGAGACTGCGGTTTGCCTACGTTCACCAAGAATGACAACAATAGACGGGCAAAATGTCGTCTGGTCCGTCAATTCTCGACTTCAGACGGCAAGGTTAGAATTTTCGACGGCACTCAATCACTGGGTCAGGCTGATGATGGGTTTCTGATGTTGGTGTAGTGTTTAACCACCACAACTTCTCAAAATATTGTTGCTGGCAGTACCTGTGGCTTTAATCTCAAACAGACTCATTGTTGAAGGTTAAGGATCGTCTAATGGTAAAAAAAACAAACAAACAAACAAAAAACACTTGGTTCTAGCAATGTGCACCTAGTATAGCAGTGGTAAGTGCATAATTTTAACATTAATATGGAATTGCTATTAATGTTAGGGAATTGCTATAGCGCTAATTCCCTACTTATTCCATATACTGTTAGTCTGATTGGTAGTTAATCATAGAAGAAAGCGGTGCCACTTATGCCAGAACTCAAATGTTTCAGTAAAGTGTTTGACAGGACAGGAAGTGTGGAAAGAAAAATCTTCCATCAAGCCCCTCCCTTCATCAGTAATCCCCCTCCTCAGAGCTCCCTCACTTTCTGCATAGTGAACACAGTGATCATGAATGGGGTCTCACTATAACAGTGCCACGTGTTTCCTCCTTAAAACAGGAGCCCTGCAAAAATAATGACAACACAGACGTCATCCGAGCACGATGCTGGTCTGATTTTAACACGTACCCACAAAGCTACAAATACACCAGAGCTGAAGTCCAACCTACCCCCCCTTTTATCTCCTCCTGATCAGAGACGTTATTGTGTGCGGAAGAGCGGCACCCCCTTCACTTCTGCTCAAACACGCGGCACCGGCGTTTTTTTCCCCCGCCGGTAACAAAAAAAAAAATAACAAAAAAACGGAAGATGGAAATTGCATCACCTTGGTCTTCGGTTCCTACCCGGTCAACGTCAAACCTCCTTAGAGAAGAAAAGAAAAAAAAAAACTCTTCCTCCTATAGACCCCTCCCATTTCTTTCTCTAATCCAAACCGGCCGTGGCGGGGGGAGGAGGGGGAGGGGGTCAGCAACATGTGAGGGCTCGAACCAGGGTTTTTGACGCGTCTGCGTCACTTCACCTGAAAGTTTCTGATAACGAGGACAAACGATGTCAAGTTGCCGGTAGTCTCCTCCCTCCCACCCCCCTCATGAATGCTAACAAAAAACTCCTCCATATGTTTTTTGCAAGACGGGATGTCAAAGAAAACTAACTAAATAAATGAGTAAAAATAAACAACGGGGTTATTGCGCCGGCGTTTCTGCAGCCGCGCCGCGCCGCGCCGCGTTGACTATGGCAAGACCCCGACCGTCATCAGACAGCATAAAGAGTGGAGCCGCACGTGCTCAAAATGCATGCGCTGCTCGTTCTTTTGTCACGAGAGCGTGCCGCAACGACTCCTCTCCAGTCACCCTGGTGATTCATTTTTTTTGTTTTGTTTTTTTCTCCATCCTTATTACAATAATAATAATAATGATGATGATGATGATAATAATAGTAGCATCCGCTTTAACCACGATGCGAATTCAGATCTCAGCTGAGCCAGACAGGTGTGGTAGCTCAGTGCGGTGGGGAGATGTGGAAGCTTCGGGGACTTCCAGATGAGGAAGGAAATAAAAAAATATATTATAAAAGAAACAAAGGAAGAAAAGTGGAGAAAACAATAGTGGGTGTGTGTGTAATGATGACAATAATAATGATGATAAAAAACTGTACTGGAATGGACGGAGACAGTTCGGAGGTTCTGGCATGCAGACGGGGACTTTACCTTTTTGTCAGGACCGATCAGGTCGGAGGAGGAGGAGGAGGAGGACGTGCGTCGGCATAACAACTGTTGGAGAGGCTGCGGGTGAGAGGGGGGCAGGAGGGCGTTTTTTCCACTGCAAAACCATGAAAATAATAACAAAGGAGTCCTAAATATGGAACTACATTTTTTGTATGAGAATAAATACAAGAAAAAATAAATAAATGAATAAATAAATAATTATATATATATATATATATATATATATATATATATATATATATATATATATATATATATATTATATATATATATATAATTATTTATTTATTTATATATATATATATATATTATATAATATATATGTAATATATACATGTATATACATATATACATGTATATATAATATATACATGTATATATATACATGTATATATACATATATACATGTATATATATACATGTATATACATATATACATATATATATATATATGTTAATAAATTGCTGCCTACAGAGCAATTAAAAAAAGAATGGAACAAAAAAACAGGGCAATATTTGATCATTTAACATATAAGTGAGCCATTTTGTTAGCATGTTTTCTAACATCCTTAAATCTTGATAGGAAGCCTTATCCAAACTGGCCACCCACATTAATAAAATGGTGAGATAATACTGACCACAAAACACTGTATTTATAAAAGATTTCAACGTTTTTCCTACACAATCCTAACAAACCTTTGTAATGTTGAAAAAAATAAACGGTTTCCTCTTCAAAATATTTATTAATTTATTTATTCATCCATATGTATGATTTGTTCTTTTAAATTGCAATTCGTATTATTTTTCGGTCTCAGGAGATTATTGAGGGATGAAGAGACTGATGTCTGGTTCTTTAGGTTCTGACGGGTCTGCGGCTCCTCTCCTGACCCATTCTGTCCGGTATCAAACAACCAACTGTGCGCCACTGAATACCGCCGACACATTCTTTTAACGCCCCTATTAAACGCCACTGTAATTGTTTAGCCTGGAATGTGCGTTTTCCCACTACCGTCTGTATTTTTGCCAGATTTTGCTTCTACGGACGGTGTAGTATCGGGCGGACATTTTAAACAGACGTGAGTTGACAGCAACTCACTGCGGCTGCGCAGTGTCCGTCTCTAAGCAACCGTGACAAAAGTGTCAGTTAGTGGGGGGGTCCTATTTAGGTCCCGCAACGACTATTTAGCTGGCCTTAATATTTCCCATGTTTTTTTTGGTCATTATTATTGCACTTATTCTTGAGGCGTGTGTGGTAGGTGTGTCTATCAGATATTTATAGCAATAATGAAGAAGTCGCGTCCCGTATTGGTTCAATACGGGGGGGAGACAACAACCACCTGTCATTTTACGCTAGCTTAAGCTCACCTGAATATTTACAACTCTCTCGTTGAAACACTGACATTACTTACCTTATGTCTTTTCAACTACTTTGAAAAGCTTATCTTAGTCTCTTTATCCCTCTCCCTCTTCCATTTTCCGTTTTGTGCCCCGGAGTTATTTTCTGCCGCCCCATCTTTAGCTCCATGTTGTCGAGTGCACTTCTACAATTCAAATTTAAAAGAGAAAAAAACCCGCCTCAGTGCGTTCTTCTAGGGACGCTGGCCAAGCTAGCTGTATGGGAGGGGGATGAGCTAGCGGCTGAGAGAGCTGCCTAATCAGTGCTGTTCCTCTGTTATTGATCTCTTTAAAACTGGAGGTATTACAACATTCCAAATCTATTTACATTTCTCTAGGTACAGTATACACTATACATCATTATTGATTATTCTAACACTTATTGTTTTTCATACTTAATTGCATTCTTCTTAAAACTCATAGAGGTGAGAAGGAGTTTACGAAAACAAAGTGTCACAAAGGTGGGATTAACAGATGTCAAAAGAATTTCTTTTTAAGGAGGGGCATAGAGGGAGGCATCCAGTCACCAGAACTTAAAAACAATTAATTATTAAGGGATAAATCACTTTATCAGTTAAATCTTATTGAATAAATTTTAAATCAGTTTTACAATAAAAATATTTAACAAATCATATATTTACTGGACAACTTGTTAAACCAGTGGAAAACACTCCTTTCACATTTGCTCTTGGTGCCAGCGACCCCCGAAGATCCTGTTCACAAATTAAAAGATCCAGGGTGGCAGCCAGTATCTTAAAGTTCCCGATTGATACATGTTGATATAAACATGCCCGATTCTCTGAAACATTGTTGGTGTTGGGGTATCTTCCAGGTTCTCTTCCAGGTTCTCTTCCAGGGTCTTTTCCAGGCTTTCCTTCAGGATCTCTTTGTGGGACATCCTTTAATTTTTCCTTGGATTTAATCCTGTCAAGCTTTACCTTCAAAGCAACAATTTCTTGATTGAGCTCATTGTTCTCTGCTTCAAGCCAGTCTCTCTCTCTGGACTTTTCTTTCAATGAATCTTCTGCATTTCTTCTTATTGAGATATTTGTCCGTTCCAGGAGCACATTTAACCTTGACAAGGCATCATAATCACTTTTCAACGTCTGAATCGTAGATCTCGCTTCCTGCAATTCAAAATTAAAACCCTTCATCTGTTTCTAGTAATTCTCTTTTGCATTTACCAGCATTTTATTTTCTGCTTGCCAGATTCTTACATTATTGTTCCTGCTTCCTTGAGGTGTTCAGTTTCCATCCTGAGGTTTTTCTCTGTCTTTTGAAGCTCCTTGTTTTCTTCCTCCAGTTTCCCGCAGCTCTTCTGTAAAACGTTCATTTTCGCTAACAAGAAATTCTTCTCTGCCATATTTGCTGTGTGGGTCAAACCAAAAACTGCAAATGAATCTCTTTGTGGAATCTGGGAATACAGAGACAGTCACCAGTGATGTCACAGACAGGATGAATGACATCACTGCTTCACATCAAAGCCACAAGAAGTCTGTTGCGTGTGTCTTCCCATAACAGCATAAATTGTGCTTCTATGTTGTTGTGGATAAAGTCACACAGATTCTGCCAAAAAGCATTAACAAAGGAACAGTGCCAAAACAAGTAGACAACAGTTTAAGGATATGAATCACAAAACGTATAATTTACATCAAATTCTTTCTTGAATATAGAATTAATATACACCTTAGTAGGACTGATTTTATTAAATATTTTATTTGAGACTTCTTTAGTCTCACTGAACCCCTTTTCCACTGGTTGGATGAGTTGTTCTAACGATCTGCGCTACCCATGACTCTGTCCTACCTCGTTGTAATGCGCATGCGCACATCGATGCTACGTCAAATCTGCTGACTCAGCAGATTTCAATACATTGTACCTGTGGAAGTTTCGTTTCGTCTGTTTTATTTAGTTAAAGATTAAGGTAAGTTGTTTTTTATTTTATACCTGGATTTATGTCCCTATATTTTAAAATATTTTAGTTTAATAACACTCTTTTATTAAATAACCCAACCCACTCAGAACTCAAACTGAAATACGCCTCCAGGTGGCGATAAACACAGGAAAAGATAAATGGCTCCTACATTAAATATTTTTAAAAAGGTAGGACATTCTCATGTAAAGCATTAGTGCACACATCTACAGCGTTTAATTTTAGGTAGAATAATCAGATGAAAGAAGTGATCTTCTGGTTTCATTATATCAATTGTTCCAATGCTAAGCTAAGCATAACTCATAAGCTTCCACTTCAGTCACGTCACTCAAATAATGTTATCCAATATATTTAACACTAATGCAACCCGCCATAGTTTTCTGTTTGTAAACATGAGGGTAGCAATTTTGGACGCGTGGCACTGACAGATAGACATAGCTATCAACCTGTGGTAGGAAAATCTGACGACAAGTAGATCACTTCTTTCATCGGAATATCCTACCCATTTAAAATGGTATTTTATACCTTTTACTGAAAAGTTTTTTTTTTCAGCACCACCTTGAGTCTAAGTATACATCCAAATGATAATAAAATAAGAAAAAACTTGTTAATTAGCGTAAAAATATTGTTATGCAATGAGTCCAAAACTAGGAATGCTTCTTTCAAAAAGATTTAAATGTAAAAAATAAAAAAGAGAGGGAAAAAAAAAAATCAGGACATAGCATGTTGCAACAAAGTATTAGCTTGTCAGTGTGCACACTTTTACAACAATATTGCAGCATTTTTTTTTTTAATCTTTCACCTTAAATTGTTTTTTTTTTATTTTTCATTGCCGTTGCATTGGATAAATAACACATTAGAAGAACAGTTTAATTCAGCCGAAAGCAACGACAAAAACAGCCAATTCACTTTTCCCCCACTGTTACAAGTGAATAAATGATCAAAAATATATATTGTAAATAATAATAATAACAATAAATTAATTTTTATGATTTCCATCCTAAAAATGAAAACACATAGGTGTATTTTCTGTTGTATCAATATCATCAATGCGTGCATGCCTACTGCACATATTGAGAGATTCCACAGTAGTCGTAGTGAAACGTGGCCCATCTCGAGGATGCGGAAACTGAAATCAACCTCAGGCTGCAATCTTCCGTAATGACAACTTAAAAGTCACCTTCTCTGTCTGTTACTGGAAGAAGTCTTCCCATGTCCTCTGTTTGACCCACTCAGAGGACGTTTTCAGGGAGCAGCTTGTCTGAGAGAAATCCCCATCGAAATTCCTGCTTCCTGTTCAAATATTTAAATGTGTGAGCCAAGAATATTTACGTCTAGTTCTGCTGCAGCGGAGCTGTATGGCGTACGATGACCGGTCGCATTAAAGCACTTGCACTGGTACCAACTGGTTTCTGCCCAGACTCGCAACATGAGGCGTACAACCTCTGACCTAGTGACTGTTGACAAAACCCAGAAGCCCACGGGTTAGATAAACAAAGCTACAAGCACCCAAATGGCTTCGCCTCCTTGACAACACACACACACACACACACACACACTAGAGAACATCTGCAGAATACTAATGCGTTATCACCACTCAGGTAAACCATGAAGAGAGTCTTTATGCGAAGCTCAAGTTATGGAAACGGTCCTGTTTCAAAATTCAGTTTGATTAAAAAAAGTTATAAAAATTATGATTTTTAAGGGTTTTTTGATTTATTTTTATTTTTTATTATTTCTTAGGATTTTCTTAGGATTCCTCTAAAAGCGATCGTAGTCCTACTGTAAATATTCAGCTGGTGAATTAATGCAAAGAGCGAGTTGGAAAAACGGAGCTACGTCTTTGCGAGCACTTGTTGTGCTAACATGGCTTCAGTGGTGTGACATTTTGTTGACGCTTAATATTCAGGTGAACACTCAGGTAGCTGAGTCAGCGGTGAAACTGGGAGTTAAGAACAAAAACAACTCGTGTTCTCTGATATCCAATTGTTAAAGACCCCATTAAGTCACAGAAATGCTGTCAAAATTTATCCTGGAATTAATTCAAAGCTCCGACGTGTCACATCGACTTACGCGCGCGCGCGCAGGCTTTATAGCTCTGTTCTCTCTCTTTCACTCTCCTTCTCTCTCTCTCATTCCGTGGTGCGACTGGTTGGTTGATTGTATCTCATTAAGAAAGCCAGCTCCCTCAGACAGACGCTGGATTGTTCTCTTACCAGCTCATCCCTCGGTGTCTTCATGTTAAGCTTTCATAATTCCCGTACTGACTGTTTGATTATGAATGGAACTTGTGTACAGCATTGGCTTTATTTATTTGAATATTATTTTGTGGTTGTTCAGTACAAAATGTTGTATATGTGCAAAATATTTGGATAAATAATGGCTTAGTCTGATCATGGTCCTTAGCCTTGTTAATTACTCGTGTTGCTCTTTTTTGAAGTTTGATTAGTGACTGTTGGGTTGTTTTGTAATTAATTTACCAAACCTAGGGAAATTAGCAGATCCCTGACCTAGCAGATGGAAAATGTGATCCTATCTAGGGCTTTGCAAATCATCAAAAGGCTTAGCACCAAAATACAATACAGATTGCTAAAATATTCGTTTACTAAAATAAACTAACATTTTAGTAATCGCGTAATCTATCAATTATTCTTACGATTAATCGAGTAATCAGATGGAAAAAAAACATAGGTAAATCTAACATAACAGCAGGATTATAATTGCACAACTATGGCGGTCCAATTTTTCAAATTTGAGTTTTCCTAACAATAACTTTTCTGTAGTTTAGAAAATTAACCTGTAACAATAAAAGCTCACTCTTCTAAGTTAACCTGAAGAAAAGTTATACAAAATTCTGAAATTGTATTCAATTTAATAATAAAGAGGCAAGCTCACAAATACGCGTATAAAAAAATGTCTATACTCCAGCTTTTGCTCTATGTATTCATCTTAAGTCTAATAGATGAACTCTCACCTTGCCCGGACATTTATAACTTTGTGATCAGCAATAATAGCGACAAGATTTGGCACCTTCGTTCCTCACACACAGAAACATCTACCGGGTGTGTAATGCCACCTACTAGTGGCGACCGGGATGATATGAAATTTATTTTCCGGTTCATTTTTAAAGCTACGCATCTAAAGCACAGCCGCTCGCAGTGTTTAGTCTGTCTGCTCACCTGTATAAATGGCGTGTTTGTCCCCGCCATTCGATCTGAACCAGTAGCTCCTGGAGGAGAAAGGCTGCCGTAGTCTAAGCATCGCTCCCGTCATTTTAAGTAATGCTCATTGGTTCCCCCAAAAACTACAAAAACCCGGACATTATCATGAATCAATAAAATCTTCCCAGGCCGAACTTGGAAACTGGACCTTATGCTGCTAACACTTAGCTTTCGTCACCAACTCAGGCGGGAGTGAGAGCGCTGCTCAACACAAGTAACGACCCGGCCAGAACACGGTGCATTAAATAATAAAACGTAAATTAACGAAGCTTCGAAGCAGATACATTTTCCTCGAGGAATTTTAATAATGGAGGTACTCAAGGAATCGTTTCAGCCCTAATCCAATCTCAATATGGCAGCTAAAAGTGCAGTAGGCTACTATATTTTTTTGTTAATTGTTAAAGTAAAATTGTGAAGGTTAAAAAGAAATCACCACTGAGTATTAACAAAATACATTTATTTAGTATAATTTTGTTTGTTCCCCTCTTGGTCCCTGTCTAGAACCGCCCCTGGGCTGCAGGTCTGTGTCTGGTTCATTTTGGGTTAACATGTTTTTTCTTAATTGATAGGAAGTCAGGTTACCCAAACTGGAAAACCACATTAATAAAATAATAGTGAAATAATACATTTAAATGATCACTGACCAATGTATTTACAAAATCTATAAACATTCCTGGAAAAAAACACACAGAAAGTCCTAACAAACTTTTTTAATGTTGGAAATATGTATGTACTGTTAATCTACTGGCATGATTTGTTCTGGCCATATTATTTTGGTTAATGCTATGACATGTTAAATAAAGTATCATCCAAACTCAACGTTATAAACAAATAACCAAACCATTATAGTCTACTAAAAGCTCAATAAAAAAAAAAACTGGTCAATCATAAAATGTTCTGTACCATATCAGCGGTCAGGAGATGATTGAGGGATGAAGTGACTGATGTCTGGTTCTTTTCTGCAGTTCCTCTCCTGATTCATTCTGTCTATCATACAGCAGCACACTGCGCCACGACGGACAATTTTGTCAATTATCCATCCTCACTGACATTATTTAGCCTGGAATGTGCGTCTTCCTCCTCTCGTCTGGGTTTTAGCCAGTTTTTGCTTCTAAAGACGGTGGAGTATCGGGCGGTCATTTAAAAACACGCGGGTTGATAGCAGCTCGCTGCGCGGCGTAGTGTCCGTCTCCAGGCAACCCCGACGGTTGCCTAGGGACCGTTGCCTACGGTTACCTAGTCGGTCCGTAGCGTTCTGGGGGCCCTGTTTAGCTCCCGCCACGACAATTTAACTGACCTTGATATTTCCTGTTTTATTTGGGTCATTTAGTGTAACGTGTGTGACAGGCGTGTTTACCGGACATTTAACGGGTTTTTTTTAACGGAGGGCTACATGGCTAAACTGGGCCAGACTATCCTTTTGTTGCTATATTTAACATTTTGAGAAAGCGAGCAACGAAAGATCCTGTCATTGGGTGAGAAATGGAATTTATTTATTTTTGATATGTTAATTGTGTAGGGTTGAGTGGCTACTTTTGTTGGAAAGACTTGTTACTTGTCCTCCACCTGATGGACGGCTATTTCTAGCTTTAAGTTGGAGATATGGAGACAATCGCGTCTGGTTCCGTTCAGGTCTGTCTTGGGTGGGCTACGTTATCGGGTGGGCTGTTTCTTGCACACTTGCGTGTTCTGAACGCCTTATAATTATCTTAAGTCATACAACAGCTAGTTACTAAAATGTCTATGCACAGCATGTGTTCACTGAAGGCTGATGTTTGTTTTCTGCAGGAAACCCATATTAAGGAATCGGCTGCTAAAGTTCTTAGTCCCTCGCGGGGCTCCCATGTATACCAGACAGATTTCAGCACAAAAACTAGAGGGGTTGCAATTTTGATTGTCTTGTTAATTAAGTTGTCAAGGACGTTTGCAACAGAAGCTGCAGTGGCGGGAAATAAATCAAGAGGGGCATCTAGTGGACAAGCTAAGTATTGAGAAGAGTCCTCACTCTTCCACTCCAAGGATGCTGCCGGTCGATGTTTTGTTGTTGTTGTTGTTTTTCAGAGAGAAATGCAGCTGATCTCGACACTTGACCTTGTTGCAGCTGCTGGAGTGAAAGGAGATTTCACTGCAGAAGAAGAGCCTGTTGAAATAAAAACAATTAAGATTAATTGCTAATAATCAAGAGGCGGCGCTCCAAAAACAAGAGATAGACCAGATTGTGGGACCACAAACATGTGAAAGTGAAATGCGATCTTTGTTCACCTACCTCACTTGAATAGCATTTAAATATTAAAAATGTGACGTTTTAACGAGACCTTTGCTAACCAAACAAAAAAAATTAGTAACACAAAATATGAAATAAAATACCAGAGAATTACAAATATTAATTTTCTTATTAGATGTTGCTTGTTATTCCAAATAAAATAAAAAAATAAAATAAAAAATTCTGATTTATATTCATAATAGGTAAATACTATGTTTGGACATATTCAATAAATAAGAATGTTGTTCAAAAATTAATGTAGTTCAGTTAATGTACTGAGTAAAACATGTTTTATACTTTAAATATGCACATACTCATGTACTCAAGCCTTTATATCTGTCAAAGGTGATTTTTTTTTCTGATTATAGTTAATGAAAACATGAAATTTAGCATTGGATAATTATATGTGACCAATTCAAAAGTAATGATGATAAAGAAATGTGGGTAATAAAGAGAAATATGCATTATCACCAAACTGATCTGGAAAAAAAAAAAAAGAAAATATGCAATAGAAAAACGTGAAAATAAAGGATTATGTCATGAAGTATTTTATTATCTAAATAAAATATTGACATACTGGTCAATATGTATCTTCTTTTTTTTTTTTTTTTTTACAACTATGTAGAGTCTGTATTGAGTCTATTGTTACTTTTCAGTGAGTAGAATTCATAAGTCGGCCCATCTTTTCACCACCGACCTGAACAACGCGGCCACAAGACCACTAGGGAGCAGTATTGCACAAGCAACTATGCGAATTTTAAAGGGCATCCTGGACAACTCACCAGCTGCAGTTCTTCTAGGTAAGGCACATGACATATTTTCCAGTTACTCTCAGCACGTGTTAAAGCAGTACACCGACAAGAGCTGGACGTTTTACACTTGATGTCTTTTGTCCCAAATTAAGACAGAAGAAAAAAGCGACCAGTTGTTACTTGATGTTAAAATCTGCAGGTTGGTGGAGCGCCCGCATGAATGTGCAGCGGAGGCATCTTCGACAAAGCTACTCGATTACCGATTACTGTAATTCTGTACTACAAAATCTCCAACTTTCTAGTTGGTAAAATTAATTAATAATAATAATAATATCCTGAAATGACAAATCCAACCAATTCCATCTTCAAAATCCACTGTGACTGCTGTGTTCTTAGGACATAGTGAAAGCTGCTGCAGCAATTTATCAGCCCTTCTCTCAGTGTGTATCACTTTAAATATTATTACTAGTGAACATGTTTCATTACTTTCGGTACCTATAAAATAAAACCCATTGTTATTACTTTGTACCAGTACACAGGTTTTCCTGGTTACTGAGTGCAACATCACACCATGTCAAGTTCTCCGTTAGAACATGGTAGAGTCGGGTTTGGTGTTCTTCCTAAAGTCAAGTTCTGACTTCAGAGTAAAATAGAAAGCAGCATTTCAGGGTCATGTACACGAGCACACACGAGTCAGTTTTGCCATGTAATTATGTGGTGTATATGAAAGATTTTGCACAGGTTGTTAAACTATTCATGTACATGTAACACAGGAGTACACTCGTGCCTTTGATGTAATACTTATTTGTAGTAGGGATTCATAACAGCTAAAGCTGTTGCTTTCCTTGATATTTTTTTGGACTTTGCTGTGCTGGGCTTTGGTTTCTCCTAGTGGGGTTCTGGAAACATCCTGCATTCTCCTGAGCAGTATCTATTAGAGATCAATGTGCTGAAGGTTGTTTTGGTTCTTTGTTCTGGGCTACAGCTAATTTGCTTCTTGTTAGCATGAAAATGGTTGACTTAGCCACTTCATGCGAGAGCCACAGAAAGCAGCCAACGTACCACCAGTGGTCCTTGTTCCACAGCTTGAGAACCACAGTACAAGTACAATGACACTTAACAATAAAAGTTGAGATATATTTTAGAGCAGTTTGACCATTTTACACTCACAGTTCAAAGCAATAGTGTGGTTAATGTAAGGTTCTCAAACCTTGGCTTGATTCAATAACATGACAGTTAATTATAATTAATCATAATGGAGAGATTTCAAAAGGAGCAGATAAAGAAAAAAATCTTAAATAAAGATATAACGTATCAAAGATATAACGTATCAATACGCGTGTGACAGTTTCAAATGAGCAAAAATGAGAGCGTTTTTATTGTAAAAGTACTTTTTTTTTTTATTCCGAGCCCTTGAGCACATAGAAAAACATTTGCATTCCGTCAGCAGTACATATAAAAGCTTACATTTTAGTTTCAAGTAAAAGCAGTTTAACCAGTGGTTACAGTGGATACTTCATTCTTAGACGCAGTCACGCAACATTCGTTCATTCGCTCATTCATTCCTGACCGTTGTCCCGCAAAATGAGCCATGTGTGGGTGAGCTGCAGGAAGCCGTGTCTGTTAGCACTGTCGAAAAATAGCATAGTACCTGAATTTGCTCATTTTGCTTGGATGAGCAAAAAAATAAAAATAAGACTGAAAGTGAAACGCAGGCTGATCCCACAATGCAAAGCAAGGCTACGACATCTGCTGTGTTCAGGAAAAATATGGCAACTTTGACCTGATTTTACCTTATTCTCAGAAACAGACTATGTAAAAAATGATAGAAATAAAATATATATACATATATATGCAGTTATATATGTATATATATACTTCTATACAATCCTGGGTCCGGCCCACAGTGAGCGAATAAAGCAGTCTGGCTAAGGCACTCACCAACGTATCAATAACTTACAACAAAGGCAGATGGAAGAAATTAGTTAAATACTAAACTACTATAACTTAGCCAGTGTTTGTCATATTTTATTTTGTTTTTTTTACAAAAATATACAAAAACCACCAGAGGCACTTGATATGGTAGAAATGAGGCACTTGTAGAAAGTTAAAAAAAACCCACAAAAAATATAAAATCTCCACCATTTCCCACTTTGCATCTTCTTATAAAGCACATAATGACCACAGGTCGGCACGCTCCTGTATGCGAATGCTTCATTTCGTGACTACACAGCAGTTCAGTTCAAAGTTGTCCACCTGCTGTCTCTGGAGATGCTGGCAGTGATACCCCGGAGGGGAGACGGGATGATGGAGGGGGTCCATAAAGAGAGTCTGCAAGCTGACAGTGACCTACATGTGCCTTTTCATGTGGAGAGCCAGGTGGTCCGAGCGAGAGAACGCTCGCTCGCACAGGTGACACTGAAACGGCCTGTGCCCGGTGTGCTTCCGGAAGTGCCGAGTCAGCTCGTCGGATCGGGCGAACTTCCAGCCGCAGCCTTCCCAGTTGCAGTGGTAAGGCTTCTCACCTGGCGAACAGAAACGCCAAAGGGAAGTTAGGATTTGCGGCACAGCACCACTTGTGGTAAACGTTAGACGTTCGGGCGCCGCGTGCCGCACAAACGACAACACAACAACAACAACAACACCGATGAGACGAAGATCAGCTCACCTGTGTGCGTCCTCATGTGCGCCTTGAGATGGGAGCTCTTGGTGTACGTCTTCCCGCAGCCGGGGAACTCGCAGTTGTGCGTGGCGGCGCGTTTCCTGGTCCAAGACTTGCGGCCTCGCTTCTGCTTCACGCAGCCGGCCTCGTCGTGCGCGTAAAAGTCCAGCAGAGGCGACGAGGGCGGAGTGAGCATCATCCCCTGCAGCGAGGCGGCGGGATGGTGCTGCTGGGGATGCATGCTGTACTGTCCCTGGAATTGTGGCGCGCCTCGGTGTGCGTAATGCGGGTGGTACGGCGCGTTCATGTACTGGCCTGGCAGCTGGTTCTGATCGTGATGATGAAGATGGTGGTGGTGGGGCCTCATTTGCGGCTGCAGTGTGCTGTCTGTGCGTCCCTGAAGGTGGAGCTGGTGCGCGCCGAAGCCTTGCGCCGCACCGGGAGGCTGGTGGTGCGTAAAAGCCGCGGCGGTGCGCATCTGGTGTTTCTCATACGCTCCTTCCGCAAAGGCTCCGGCAGCAGCCATCATGCACGACTGCACCCCGGGCTCGGTTTTTATTTTGTATCCAAGCGGGGACGGAGGTGACGCCGCGTGGGGGAGCGGAGGGCCGCTCAAAGCCCGCAGCTCGGTGTACTCGCAGCTGTCCCTCGCCTTCCTCGCGCTCTCCGGAGCGCCTTCCTCTGGGTAACTCATATCGGGCGTAAGAAGTTCCGCCATCAGGCTGCGGACAGGGCTCGACTCCGCGAAGCCGCCCGGGTAGCCCTGAGCCAGGTGAGATGGCGGGTGGTCGGTGCAGTCTGGCAGGGAACCGCCGCCGCAGCTTTCCGGCGACTCCGGCAAAGAGTACCCGCACTGCTGCTGCTGCTGTGTGGGAGACGCGCTCCCTCTGTCGCTGTTCCCGGCAGCAGAGTCGGCGCAGACGGTGTTCGACAGGATGAACTCGAGGTCCAGAAACCTCCCGAGCTCGTCGTCGTCTTTGTGGGCCGCAGACGGAGAGTGAACGATGCTCAAGTCGACCTCGATGCGCGCGCTGCCCGTGCCACCTGTCGCGCCGCTCCTCACCCACTCATCCATGTTGCACAGCTGCAAATAAACGCAATGAAAGGAATAAATAAACGAAGCTCGCGTCAGGAAAAAACAACAAGAAAGTGCTACGCTGGTGATCAACCAAGTACGTTTAAAAAATAAAAACATATATTCTACTTACGTTATCCATCGCTTTGAAATTTGGAAACGACGTCAAGGCGGGCATCAGTGCCTCAGCCACAGCCATGCTGAAAGTCTCTCTCTCTCTCTCTATATATATATATATATATTTAACAATATAAATATATATGCGACTTTAAGACGTTGACGTATCCGTGCACTCACAGCGCACGTTCTGGTTCGCACAAGCAACTCTGGCGCGCTCCAGGATTCAGGATGTGAGTATCAACATCGCAGGCGGACTTTTTATACCTCAGAGCGGGAGGCGTGGCCTCGGCAGCAAGCACATGTAACTTATTCATGGCCTTCTACCATCCTTCTACCATCGAGTTAAAAAAAAAAAAAGGTGGAATTTTTTGAGCAGGTGAGATCAAAGTGCCGAAAGAATTTAAAGAGAAACAACCTGTAGTTTGTATGAGCACGTGTTTAAATAAGAGCTTTAGGACTGAAACAGAATTAAGTCAAATTTATGTGGCCAAAAAAAAAAAAAAAAGTCCCCGAAGGCATTGGAACATGCATATTAGTTTCATTCACATGAAACATGACATTTTCCTAGAGGCAGGAGCAAGAGGGCGACTCCAAACCCGAAACGCAAACATTAAATCCAGGTCACTTACATTGTGAACAAGCGTACAGCCCAATAAACCGTTTTATTCATTTACTTTAAAACTTTATAAATCTTTTTACATGCGGCATGATTTTTTATTT
Organism: Poeciliopsis retropinna; assembly: GCA_010277075.1. NCBI lineage: Eukaryota > Metazoa > Chordata > Actinopteri > Cyprinodontiformes > Poeciliidae > Poeciliopsis > Poeciliopsis retropinna. Next base: position 12,192,940 of record VMRM01000022.1, read on the forward strand.
CTTTATTTATTTTTCGTTTATTTTTATTTTTTATTTTTTGGTCCAGGTAAGCAGAAACGAAGTGAGTCAACTCCACACTCTACGAAGCGGTTTAAAAACCACTCCACTAGTTTCTTTTCGGCCACTTCAAATTGAAATGCGTCGTCTATTTATCCTCAAACCATCTTTTTGTCAAACACAAACGCGTGAAGCGGAGGGGCCCCATCAAGACAACCTATTAATCCGGGAGTAAACAAAAGCCTGGCGGACAGGTTTCCGTAATGACCCCCAACCCCCAATATACCCCAAGCCCCCAACACATGCAAGCATCCACCCTATTCCTTTGGTAATGCACAGGTGGATAAGTGTGAAAAATAGGAAACACAGAGAGAGAAGAGATAAACACGAAAACAAACAAAAAATAGCAATTTTAAATATATATATATATATATATATATATATATATATATATATATATATATATATATATCACAGTTTTGTGATTGCTGTGGTCAAATAAAACCCTTATCATTTCAAAATGTTTCTTACAAGATTAAAGTAGTAGCTAAGGTGATAGCGTTATCTCATTCAATAAATGTAATCTTTGTTTTACACCCTAACATTAGACATGAAACTTCTACCCCAAGTTCAGTGTCTTATAAGTTGGCTCCAAGTTTTCAAAGCATATTCCACAAAGTGCAACAGAGCCAGTCGACCAGCGCTCTGGCCGTGCTCCTGAGGGGCCTGTGTGTGAGCAGCAGCAGTCCTGCGGCTCTCTGCTTTTATACGCCGTTATTTCTGGACCCGCCGTGCTTACGCAAAACGAAATTCCGGTTCAGCCTACGAGCCAAGTGGAAATGGATTCCGCTTCCTGAGGAAAAACTCCACACTCGCTTCCTGTACTTTCACTCCGCGGTCACCTTCGGACGGGTGCAAGGATGCAGATGCAGCCACTCTTGGCCTTTTGCCCAAAAAAACGCCAACTGTGTCCACACGGCGGCAAGGCAAACTTTGTGTAGGTTTAGTGTGGACCTATGCTTCAAAAAAAAAAAAAAAAAAAAGGAAAGAAGGGAAATTACATTCCTGGTCCCACTCTCTTATAGGCCAGTCAGAGAAAAATAAACAGTTACCATTTAGTCTTTAAAATCTGATGATAATGGAGACAACAATCATCCGTCTTGTCTCATCAAAGACCTTATCAAACAAAGCTTGTGTTAAAAGAAAAAACAAACAAAAAAACCCCAACTTGGCAAGTATAGTGACAGACAGATAAAGAGTCCCCCAAGGCTCAGGTTTCTCTTTTGTGATTCTCTTTCTGGAAAAGAGAGGAAGTCTTCCAGCTGACATTTTCCAAACACAATTACCTGAGATTACAGCTGTGAACCGACAAACATACAAAAACAACCCTCTGTCTCAGCCCAGACAGAGAGAGATGTTAGCATGTAAACACTCACCACTTTATTGTTTTTTTTTAATTTGCATTTAAAGTTTTGTTCACTTTTTTCTAAAACTACCTTATATCTCATCTTAAATGTTTTTGTCACAATGAAAAAAAAAGTTTGTAACTACAATACTGCTGAAAGCAGTAAAATAGAAAGCTGCAGTTTGTTATAGTTCAACTTTCATAGCTAAAAACAAACATACCGTTAGCTTAACTGTTACGCTATTTCTAGCTAAAATTTTACAAGGTGCTAATTTCATTTAAAAATGCTAAAAGGTTGCAATTGCGTTGCTTTTGCTAAAACTTGCTATTTTAGCTAAAAATGAAGCTAAAATTTGCTAAAAAATGATCTCTTGTAGCTTTTGCGATGCTTTTCTATTAAATAAAGCGTGACTCACTCATTCATTTTGAGAAAAGTTTCTGCTTTGTAACTAAGATCTATGTTCAATAATTTAAAAAAAAGGCAAACTTTGTTGCTTAAGCTAAAAGCCTGAAAGTTTCTGCTTTCATTCGAAATTGTAATAGCTGCTACTGTTAGCTGATTAGGCTAAATCGGCAACTGCTAGCTTAAAAGCTAATCGTTTCAGTTGGGAATGTGAGAAGTTGATGCTTTCAGACAAGAGGACTAAAAGTTGCTACTTTTAGCAAAAACACAAAAGCTAAAAATGTCACAGTTCCCTCGGATGTTTTTCCGTCACAGCAAATGAAAGCTTAATAGTTTACTAAAAGGATGTTTTGGATGAATGTTAACACAGTGAATGTTTACTAGCTTACGTTTAGCTAGTTCTACCCAACTAGCTAAACGTCAATGGAGAATGTTGGAGCAGACATTTACTGAATAAATTATGGTGTAAATGCTTACTTTTTTTCTATTTAAATTTGTTCTTTTTATTCAGACACATATGACACATGCTTCCATAAATACCCGTTGTTTCTCTTTGTTTTTCATTACGTGTCTGCGTGGGGAAGTGTGGGGGTGTGTGTGTATATGTGTAAGTATAAGCCTACATTCCTGTCAAAACATCAGAACAGCCAGGCAGGAACAATTTGTTTAGCAGAATACGGGGACACACACAGGCAAACACAAACACCAACAGCAATTATTCTCCATCACCCGCGAAGAGAGGGGAAACCCAGTTGTTATCTTGGATAAATATGCCGCTGAGCATGGCATGAAAAAGCAACAAAATGATTAGAGCGGGGAGAAAAAGAGAGTGCGACGACAGCAAGGAGACAGACTCGCTACCTTCCAGAAAGATATCAAGACACGGAGGGAGGGGAGACAGGAAATAGGCACAAACTGAGGAGAATCATGGGAAAGGGGAGTAATAAAAGCAACGACGAGCGGTGCTCTAATCTTTTATTCCGCCTTCCTGGGGCCAAAGTTGAACGTCTGCTGGGTTAAACGGTCACTGTTCAAGCAAGGAGAGCTCTGGAAACAACAGGCAGGACAAAAATGTTCTGCCTTGATGTTGCACTTAACCAACTGGGACCTAAGAAAGATTTATTTAAGATTCCAGCAGTGCAATAGTTAAGTAAGATCAAACGCTTACAAAGCAATTAGCAATTAACTTTTAGCATAATAAGATCAAAGGTACATGACATTTTGTTTGATCAGGATCAGATGTAATTAGGAGCTTCAATAAGGCAGATAACGTCCTGAGTTTACTTGAGATACTTAAAGCTCCAAAAGCAACACTGTCAACGATTCATTGCCCTGAGGTTAATCACTTGTCTCACCTTTCAAGATAATGTAACTAAGTTCCATAAATGACTACACACTTAAACTAAATGTTGTTGAGTCACGTCTTGGATTTCATTTTAGTATTCGGTCGTCTTTGGTGGGTGTCAATCAGGAAGCCAGATCTTGACTGAAGAACATTTAAGGCCTTTGTTTCACAAATGCTGTCAAACTTTATCATAATGTGAGGACAATTCTTGCCCTCATCCTCATTGTCTTCTAGCTAGGCTATTCTGAAACATATCATTTCTTAAAAATCTAATTTCTTGGGAAGGCAAGACTTCTTTTTTCTAAAACTTTCTTAATCTAAACACAATGAGCATACAGAAGATTGTCGTTACATCTGGCACACAGTCTGTAATTTCAGAAAATTTCTCCAACTCTGTCGATGTTGCCGTCTGTCTTGTGGCCGCCTGCCCGTCCAGTTCGTATCTCGCCTTTTTTAATAACATCGGCAGACCAGACAGATTTAGCAATATCATTATCGTAACATATTTTCTTGATAATGTCCATCAATTCGTGTTTCTGTTGCACTGTGGAATGCAAATATGCATTCTTCTCCTGACTGATTCCTTTGGCCAATCAGATCTTTTGTAAAATGTCTGCAACTATTGTTTTAGCTAATGGTCAAGGAAGTGAACTCAATTTCACGATGATCAGATTCGCCATCGCCGATGTGAGGTGTGTACTGAAACTTCATGAAAATTTTGCTTCAACAAAACATTAGTTCAAAGGTGTGCACACTTATGCAACCAGGTGACTGTATCTTTTATATTTTTCTTGTGTTAATTAATAGGTGTGTTTGTTTCTGCCAACATGCTCGGCATCCGTCGCATCGTTTTTGGAGCGAGTTTTGTAACGATTTGTCATCATCCGCTTTTCATTCCACGTCACCGACACTTTGCATTTGAACTCCCACTTTTTTCAGCCCCCTGTAGCTTTAATGCAAGTGGAACCGGTATCACAGATTTTGCAGCAGTTCCAGGCTCGAATAACAAAACGACCAACCTAAAGGCCAACAATTGTTACTCATTTTATTTAAATGCACTTGGAAGAACCGGTCTTTCTTCTCTCCGTCTCAGTTTCAGCTTCACCGCTCTGTGCCGTCCAGCGTCTCTCGCTCGCTGACTGTTGTGTATTCACTCACCACCTGAAGGGCCTTTTACCTGTTCCACCTGTTGTGTGTGTGTGCGTGCGCGTGTTTGCAAGGACAGAGTACTTTCACCTGTCATAAAGCAACTTGTTCTGACACAATAAAGAAGGCAGAGCTGTGAGACTTACAATGAAACGCAACATGATTGGAAATCCTTGCTCATGTAACAATGAGAAAACGCACGCACACACATACACACACAACTATTTAACTGTAATATATTATCAACCTGACAGGACTTAAGATATTTTGCAAAGAGAGAATGGGGAATAAGTTTATCCCTACTGTGCAAACTAGCATAAACATACCCCCCCAAAAAATCTGAAGATGTAATTAAATCACAAGTTCAAAGTTGCTTAGAGTTGCTTTTGAAACATAATCAATGAAAAATTAAGGGACTTGACTAAATGTAATGTTTAAATTGTTGACAGTCTGCTCTATGCTCTCTTTGTATTTCTGTGCTTTTATGATGCAAAACACTTTGAAGTGCCTTGTTGCTGAAGTGTGCTATGCAAATAAAATTTGACAAAAAAAAAAGAAACTAGAGTTAGGGTGAGTGAATGGATGTCATACAATTCCTTTCAAAACAATATCCAAACAAAACATACGTATAGGCTCGTTTCACATTTGCCAAACGCATCTTGACGATCCCAAAGGCCTTTGTGAAAACCATCTGTGGATGGACAAAGTGAGCGTAGCGTTTCATCTGACACCAAAACTGCGACAGCGCTTCAGAAAAAGAACGTCATAATGTCGCTCAGACGTAGCGGTGGTAGCTTGATAGTTTGAGGTTGCGTTGTTTCATCAAGACCTGAATGACTCGCGCTAACTGATTTACCCATCTCTACTAGGAAATCTTGACTATAACATTGTTACACAAAAAAAATACAGTGGACTTTGTTTATCCTGCAGAAAACACACAAAAAAAGGAAGGTTTTGTACTCGCTCAGTCAAAGTCTCGACCAAAGTCTGATTCATAATGGCCATTGATGCTTAAGCACCATCCACTGTAGGTGATTTAAAGCAGTTCTCAAAGAGGAGTGGGCCAAAATGTCTTTACATCCACGAGACACCCACCTGCATGTAATCATCAGCGCTTAGAGGCAGTTGTTGCAGCATTTATAAAGTTTACGAGGCAATTACATTTTTCAAATATTGGCATTGTTCAATAGACATCAAAAGTTGATATCATTTATGACGTAGATGCAATTTGCATTTACCGTATTTTTCGGTTTATAAGCAGGTACTTTTTCCCGCACTTTGAACCATGCGGCTAATAGCCCGGTGCGGCTTTTCTGTGGATTTTTCTTCAACCACCAGGGGGCTCTGTAGCAGGAAGTAAATTATTGGAAGTCAAAACTAGAAATCAAAGAAGAAAGTGTTACATTTTATGTAGAACAAGCACATGCTAGCAGCAGGCACGACAGAGGAACGTTTTCAAACTCATAGGATGCATTTAAGTTGAGGGCTATCGATCTGGTAGTACAGGAGGGAAATAGAGCCGCGGCACGTCAGCTCGGCGTGAACAAAACCATGAACAAAAACAAGACCCTAACCCTTGGAGGACTGCGCCTTAATATATCCAGCAGATTCATTAGGACGCAGCCCTCTCCTACCCTCTGCTGGGTCCTTATGGAAAACCGAGAGCAGCGGAGATACCAGCGGCTTATAGCGCGGTGCGGCTTATATACGTACGTTTCCAGTTTTTTTAAATAAAATTTGTAGGTGCGGCTTATAGTATGGTCCGCTCTACAGTTCAGAAAATTCGGTACTCAGATTATCTTTGTCTAATCTGAATCATGAGGTTTGACTCCCAAAAAAAAGGCTAAAACAGAAAAACTCGACGAATACTTTTTCTCTGCAGTGATCTGAGGGCAAATTTTGATTTTGCTCTCTTTTGCCCTAAGTGAGAGCATCTTAAAAGGGCTGCTCTATTTTGTGGCCATGCTGTGCTACCTTCCTGATATTCTATGCGTGACAAAGGGGAAAAATCACGTCCATTGTTGTGGTTTTGTAAAAAAAAAAAAAAAAAAGAAAGAAAAGAAACACATGATGCTCGACATTTTGTCACTCAACGTACAATGGTTCTCGTTCAATTGCCCGTGTTTAGAGTTTCAATCTTGGCATATCAGCGTTGTTGACATCAGACCAGAACAAAAGGCATGTCGACGTCCCCGCTGGACCAAATATCCCAGTACATGTTGTGCGGGGGACAGGGTGACGCTGGGCGCATGCGTCACATCGGAGCTCAAAAGCTCCTGATTTCACTGACACCGATTCATCCAGCCCACTCAAGTTGAACAAAGTCATAAGTGCAGCAATCAGCAGAAAATCAAATACTTGTGATGGACGTCAAATGACGTAGGGCTCTCTCAAATACCTCATTTCTTTGCTTTCCTGTCATGGGCCATAGAGAAACTAAAGACATCCAGTGCAGAGCGTGGGTGAGTGGGAGGCCAAAGGGTGATGTATTGTGCATAACACCATGTATTCAGTGTCAGTGTACTGCACTCATGTTTCCAGATGGGGCCACCCATGCTGGCCATAAATCTGTGAAGGAAGAGTTTTTTACCTTTTCAAAACTTTGGTAGGTTTGTACTTCTTACTACTTGCTGAAGTTTGAGGTAAGGTAAAGTCATTTAATTTATGTAGAACAGTTTCAGCAACAAGTTAGTTCAAAGTGCTTTACCTGAATTAAAAGGAAAAACAAACAAAACAACAAAACCAAAAGAAAGACAAAAAGGTAAAAGTATAAAACTACATATATTGGTTCCCCGTGTAAAAATAAGAATAAGTCGTGCATAAGTTATAAACTATTAGGGGTTTTTCTGGACTCTTGTTCTGATGAAACTAGATGTTGGTTCTCCATGTTTGGGAAGATTTGTGAGGTATAAAACTAAATGTTGGTTTCAGTTATTTTGGGTTAACTGGAACCAACATATTGTACAAATAGCTTCATATTTGTGCAATCTGAAGCTAAATGCTGGTTCTCCATGTTTGATTCTTGTTCTTGGTTGTTAAGTAAATGGTACTTTGTAAGTTTGTTCTTGATTTGTAAGCTGACAGGAGTTTCTCAAGGTCTTGCTCTGATATTATAACTATAAAGCTAAATGCTGATCTACAGTAATGAATACTCCACAATTTCTAAAAGTAACAAACTAAGCAGACAAACAGGGAAAAGAAGCAAGACATCACAAAAAAATTAAGAAAATAGATAAGTTTTTTTATTTTTTTATTTGATATTATTGGTTGTAAGAAGTTGTCCAGCTAAGAGTAGAATATCTATCTGGTTCCCAGATGCCAAAATGTGTTTGTTTTTGTATTTCTTTATCTTGGTTCTTTTAGCAAAAGCAGATTTTCAGCATGTTGAATGGATCAGCCAGGTTTAAAAATGCATTTAACTTTGCAAGAACATCCAAAATCTGCACTCAAAACGACACGCACTATGTCAGAATGCTGAAACAGCATGAAATAACTTGAATGAATATTATTAATTTTCCCTTGAAAATAAATAATATTCTTTTTTCCTGCCCAAGTTAATAAAGAAGATAATAAAACATCCTTCGCACAGCATGGCACCTCTGATAACAGTGTTCAAAAAGCAATAAAATATAGATTTTTTTGTTTTTCTCCAACGGTTTAATGTCTCATTTAATCCAACAATCAACCAACCACTGATATGATACTTTAGGCATCGTACGATATGATGATATATTAAGTCAGTGCCACGCATCAGGCTCAAAATCTCCTTCTTTCCCTGACAATTCATGCAGCCCATTCAAACTGAACAAAGCCACAAGGGCAGCAATCAACAGAAAATCAAATATTTATGATAAATGTAAAATGATGCAATGGTTTTGCATTTTATGTACAAAAAAAGATCCGATCATTTACATACAGTTATTAGTGGCCGTTTGTGGTACGAAGGCTGTGATATAGATGCTCGTTTCTTTTAGCAACTGGAAACTAGAGTGGAGTGATGAATAAGTGGAACAGCACATCATCACAGCCTTCAAGCACAGTAGAGGATTTGTGGTGCTGTGGGCCTGCTCTCCTCCCAAAGGACGTGTGAACCGAAGCGTTACAATCAAAATCCAATTGCTTTTGTCAGATCAAAAACAGGAACAAATCAACTTAGAAATAGTTACCAGGCACAAGGGGCAACCTTCTCTTCAATGGCACGAGCCATCCATATCATCCTGTATTCAAAGTGATTGAGCTTATTTTTATTTTTTGTTTTTCTTCAAATCTGATCGTTTCATATGAAGTAATGAGCCATCCCGAATTAAAAGATTTGGTTATCCTCACACACGATAAGTCGACCGTTTAGGATGTGATTTGCCCACTGGTACGTAAAAGGTTGCTGTAAAGTTTGAGGTGGACTTTTAGGAAAAAATGCTTATTATTCGTCTCCCAAATCAGGCACATATTTAGGGTCGCGGCTTAGGCTGAAGAACCGCAAGAGTTTATCAGCGCTTTGCACATCCGCCCATAAAACTAAGAAACATCCAGTTAGAGATGGGAAAAATGTGTTGTTGACGTTATAGACACTGCCAATAGCTGTGCCGTCACACATGACTTGCTTTTTGTTTGGTATTCCAAGGAATCGCATCATACGAAGCTGCGGGAATTGATGAGCCCACAGAGGGGAGTGTCACATTTTTTTTAGAGTTTACTCACAACTCTGGAGAAGCCCGTTGAACTTACTCAACTTTTAGTTCTCTGCAGCATGCCTGTTAGATTTCAAATGTATACTTTTGAACTCTTTGAATGTAAATATCTGTGTGTCTGAAGGGGATCTTTCCTCTAAAAAAACCCCAAAAAAACAACACGCTTGCAGCCACAACGTTCTGCTCTCAAACCTCTTAAAAATCAGAGAGAAATTTCCTAAAGTGAGTCATGCGCAAGACAGAATCATTGCACAGAAAACAGACCATCTCTGTTTTGAAGAACATGCAGATAGATAAAGTTGTTTAAAACGTTAATGTTTAAAAAAAAAAAAAAAAAAAAAGACCAAAACCTGTCCATCACTAATGGGGGTCTGATCTGGTTTCTTTCAGATCAGACAGCTAAATCTTGTGGAAACCAGAAGATGGACATGAGAGCAAATAATTACCTTTCCCAGGTAGCTGCACCAATTGTCGGGGGGTGGAGGATGAATGAGGAGTATTTTATGTGAGTGTTTGCGTGCGTGCATGTGTGTGTGTGTGTGTGTGTGGGTCCCCCAATGTGGAGTGTCCTTTTGACCTTGCAGTTACTGCAGACAACACACAGAGAGATGGTTTTGTGTCCCCAGACAAGAGGCCTGCTTTCACCTGAACGGGCTCGGCCAATTACACTCTTCAATCCCCCCGTCCAGCGGAGACAAAGGGGAGCCGAGTGGGATGAGTGACTGGGACCGGGCGGGGAGTCTCTGCCTTAGTGGAGGAAGGGGCGAGGAGTGAATCCGACAGAACACGGAGGGAACTTTTTTCTACTTGCGTGCGAAAGGTTTTCCGATTTTAAACTGCAAACTGATTCGAAAAGGCTTTCTGTAGATGTTACATGATAGTAGAGGAACTGCACACACGTTATATGGGGCTATCCGAAGCCGCGTCTGCAATGTTTGGCACTGGGACGCCACATCGGTCCTGAGCAGATGTAAGCAGAGTACTGCAAAATTGCACTCAAGTAAAAGTAAAAGGTAGAACTTACTGAAGAGTAAATATAAGTATGTGGTAAAACGTCTATTCAAGTGCTGAGTAACTGATCACAAAAAAATAATAAAGAAAGGTTTTTTGGGAAGGTGTCAATGTTTTTCCCACTTTGTCAGGACTATTTTGCAACACTCAATCCAAAAATGACATCCATTTTTCTCAATAAGGTCAAGTTTTTATTCTATTTTGATTTATAGAAATCCGATCTTCTGACTAAATTGGTTACGTTTGTAACGCTATCAGTTCATTTCCATTAATATTTCTCGATTTTAGGAGAAAAAAATACTGTTTTCTGATGGAGAGTATTAATTAATTGCTACAAACTCGGATTTCTGTAAGCTGAACAATAAACACTGGTGAGGCTAAGTACATGTAAACTGAACATTACGTCTTCATTTGTGCAAAATTCTCTGTCTCTTTTCTGTCCCGATGGAGTCTCTCCTCCTGCTCGTCACTCATTGATCCCAGATTCTCAATAAACGGATCCATACGTGAGAACAAGTCATGCATTTTGACGCACGTGTTGCAGAAAGTTGACGCGATTGAGCAAAAACCAATGTAAGTTTTGGATCCAGCACATCAAAATGACCCTAGAACAGTTGAAAAGCCCCACACAATTTTTTGGGCTGTTGACCAGTGTTATCAATCATTTAAAGTTTCAAGATGACATCATCAGACGAACCGAAATATAAAGTGTAAAAAAAATGACAGTAATTTATATAAGTAACAAAGAACAAAATCTGGCAAGAGAAAATGTTTCCAAATCAGTTTCTTTCAATGTAAAACTTATTAAATTTGACCAGAAATGGCAGATGTGTGTCTTTGCCTGTTTATTTTTCCATTCAGTAGGTAGAAAATCCAGAAATTTCACTCCAATAAGAGCAGTGACACTGCATAATACAATTACCCGAGTAAAAGTAAAAAGTACAGTGTGGTAAAAATACTCCTAAAAGTACTTTTTTTTGTCCTTTTCCCAAAACGTCACTGAAGTAAATGTAATTGAGTAATTATAGCCAGTTACTACAACACTCTGGGTCCTGTGACCTGCAGGGTGGAGCGGCGCCGTGGATCGGGCTTGTTCTGACGCGTCGCGCTCACGCTTAGTCAGCTGGGTTAACGTTCAGTACTCCCTGTGCTGCTCGAGCTGTTCGTCTGCAGATTCTCTGGTGCGGTAGGTCACTTTGTTCTTGAGGGAACAAGAACAAAGAACGAATGCTGCAGTCGCCAAAGGCACGTATGTTCAATCTGCAGCAGCGTCGAATGCAGAAGGCATCGAGCGCCAGGACCCTCGGCGATTCATGCAGAATGCTGCATCAGAAACAACAAAGTGTTATTTACCTCACCAGACCTTTGCTTTTAATGATGTCATTTGGCATCGACAGAATAAAGTCCAATCCTATGCTTCTCTGTGCCTTTGGCGCAGGGACGGGTTTAGGCATCACAGCAGAGCTGTAACACCGGTTAAACGTTTTGGCGTTGTTGTCGGGATCTGGCTTCGCATCTCAATTTGCGATTCAAAACTCTGGCAGAGAGTTGAGATTCCTCGTCTCCAGAAAGTAGTTAGAAAGAGCGAGGGTTTGTCATAAAAGCGTTAGCAGCTCCATCGTCGCACACAACTATGTAATCTGGTGTAGCTACACTAGAAAAGGTAATAAAATCAGATGAAGCAGCAGTTACACACGTGTAGCGTTGCATGTAGCACGGCAACAAATTTTGCTGGATGATAAATACTGCTGGATAATACAACTACTGTTGTTTTGAGACCATGTTTTGAGAATGATGATGCAAGGAACACATTCCTGCAGATCCATGAACTTTAAATTCTGATGGACATTCACCACTGGAACTGGAAGACATTTTAAATATCCAAAAATAAATAAAACAGAAAGAAGAAACGAAATGGACAATGAAGCGTCTGTAAACTGAACTGTCTTTCAAAATAAGGGCTAGTTGAGACCAGGCTTTATTCTTTCATCACCCAGCTTTTGGTAATAAAAAGAGAAAAACAATAAATTACGCAAGTGAAAATTATAGTTTCTTTTGATTTATTATGCGACTCATTGATTTACTGTGACAGGCCTATTTGCATGTGTTCAACAAGTAAGAAACGCGTCACGTCTTTGTTAAAATTTTATGTAAAGATTTGTCACGTTCAGTTCAATTCTGGTCATTTCTTCTTCTTCTTTCTTCTTCAGAAGTTCAATATAAAAGTGGGTTGCGATTCAACACTCGGCCAAATTCCTTAGCAACGATCTTTTGTGGCTTCATCGCAAAAAAAAAAAAATGCAATTGATTGCTTTAACTCGCTAATTATTTTTGGCAAACTAACCTCCTGGCATTGCAGCAACCGTCACACAGCTTCGGGTTACAAGCTTCGCACCAATTACCATTTTCTTTTTACGAAAATCCGACCCTTTTTACCAGTTTCCCCCTCCCCTCCCCCCGTTTACCCCCATCCTCTCTCCCTCCTAATTTCCTTTGACAAAAGGCATTTCATAATGTATTCCCGTGGGTCTGTGTTGTGCTGTTAGTGTGCATTGTGGTGTACAGTACATCAAACCTGCCAGGCCTTTGAAATAGCTGTCACGAAGATAAGGTTGCTGTTATTGAAGCCATTATGAGATTAAAGCCCTGAATAGCTGCAGGGCCTCCTTCAAAGAGAGAGAGAGAGAGAAGAGGAAAAAAAAACGATAGAGAGAGAGAGAGAGAGCATACTTTGAACAGGCAAGGATCCAGCATGTGCAATCTGATAGATTCTCTGCCATTTATGTTCTGTGTTTGTTTGATCCATTTTTAATTTTTTTTTTTTGAATTGTTACGCAAACATATCAGCCTTTTATTCCCCCATTTAACTCATGGCTTAAAGTGGGAGACTGATAAAGACCTGAGGTTCAATCCATTGTTGTGAAAATGAAAATGACGTGAATATGTGTAACAAGGCCTTACATGCCGTTAATGTGCGCCGGCTTCACGTTCCAGCGCCACACGCTGTTGGCGGGCCTTCTGCAGCGCTGCTTCAAACGACCATCCATAAGGCCGATGAACTGATTTGCATGTCATTGAGTGAAATAAGCATCTGAAAAACCAACAGCACCCCTAGGATTTAAGATTCCCGAACCCACATGGCATGTGGAAAACAATAAGTTACAGAAACTCTTGACTCTTACTTGTAATGAGTTTGAAGCAGAGACTAGACAAAATTAGAAATGATTCCTACATGGCTCAAACGAGCAACAAGACAATTAGTAATAGGCTCACTAAGAGGTAAACACTGTCGGCACGTTTGACCAGAAAGAAGACAGGAGCTTGTTAATGATCCAAAGGCGGTTCGAACTGCGGTAACCATGAACAACACTGGCGACACGCATCGCTACGATGGATGGAGCTAATGCTGTTGTAGGACACACGGGCACGGACCTGCCTGAAGCCGGCCTGTAAACATCTGAATTCTTCAGGATGGTTCGCTGATGACTTTATAGCGCCGAAAGAACCAATGAACCGGTCCGTGTACCATAAACTGCTCTTCCCGTAGCCAGAAGATGAATCATAGAGGAGACTCCGGCGTGACAATTATACACACATACCTCAAAACGTAACCCTGAGGCAACCAAGGAGAGCCTTAGGAGTAAGATTAATTTGACAAAGTTACCTCAGTCCAAGGGGAATCCATGGAGAGAGTTGAAGTCTTGAGGTAACAAGTGGCAGTGAAAAATCTTGGAAAGTTCAGAGATTTTTTTTTTGTGTATAGCCAAGTTATTATTAAAATGTGTTCTTGCTGACCATGAAGAGTCCTACTGCTGTGGATGCCAAGGAGTTCAAATACGCACTTCATCCAACGACAACAAAAAACAATGTTCAAACTTCTAGACAAACTTTCTAGAAAAAGGAAAGTAAAATAAACAGAAATTTGCACTGTGAGTGAACTAAAGCTGACGTCAAAAACTGACTCTTGTCACTTTGCAAGTAAAGTAACGGGAGATTTGGAGTGAAATAGGTCTGGCAGCACGGTGACAACAAGAGGAAGTAGAAAGAGTGTGTGTTCAGGTCGAGTAAGGGCAATTGTGTCAGAATTGTTAGTACGATGTTTAAATATAGAGAAATGTGGTCACAATCTGGGTGGATGCACAGCAAAGAACTGAAAAGTGTCAAATTTGACAGAAATGTACATTTTTACGCCTCATCCACGGTTGTCAAGCAGAGAGCAGCATGACTTGTTCGAGCTTAGCATGACTTGCTCGTCTGCAGGGTTTCGAAACCCTGCAGACCAGTCAAACGTCTTTGACACTATTCGAGAACCAAGAAAAGTAAGAGTAGTTATTTTTGATAAAGCACATCATGGGTTATATAGACAACATCTCTCCTCTTTTGGAAATGTCCTTCTTGCATAGTCTCACTGATTATTTTTGGTAGCGTGATCGTTTTCAAATTACTTTAGTCATTGGGCGTGTCCTACACGACACCAGGAGGATTTAATTATTTTAATATCTTGTTTAATGTTTTTCTATTTCATGTCTGGAGGAGCTAGTTGGCAGAAAACCTGAGTGTCAAAGAACAGGTTGTGCCGCGGAACCAGGATGTGTCTGCACAGCGTTTTTACCTGTCGATAAACTTAGCATGCCCCTTGTGTTTTTGCCTCTGTTGTTTCAAACGTACTTCAGGTTATACAGGAAAAGTTACAAAAAGAAAAAAAAATCCACATTATATGAGTGAGATAATTAAAAAAAAACAACAAAAAACCAGCACCAGTGCCAATGATCCCATTGTCTGGGTTATGAGGAGTAAACTCTGCATTTTAAGCCAAGATCAAGAACATACAAAATCAATGTAAACTTAATTTCACACGAGATAAAATAGCTGAGAGTAGCTGGTTAACACTTCAAACGCCTGTAATCTTAACCCGTTCTGTTGGGATACGACAAGTCGAAGGCGGATCCGTCGCCACGAGAAAGCCGTGCAGCCGCTCAGCGAACAAGACCTTCTCTTTGCAGGCTTCTCTTTGCGTATTTAACCCTCTTAATGTGTTTGTTTTTCTCAAGAAAGCTGGCATTTATAGTCTCAATTAATCATTTAAGTACGCTCAATGGCGCAGCTTTCTGGCAAGCGACACACTGACAGACTAATTCCCCAAATGTCTCAGGGAAACCCGAAGGTGGTCTCTGGATGTTTTGCACAGGGCTTAGCTCCAGTGCATTCATCTTTGGGCTTTTCAAGTCAGGCTGACAAGTTTTTCCTCCACCTCCCCCCTCCAATTTGTGACGATTTGTCATCGTGTGTGCCTCGCCGCCTGGCCCCCGCTGTCCTGTCACAGTTTGGAGAGCTAATGGGGTCCACTCCAGATAACCGCTGCTTGTCTGCCTCAAACCTTTTGGTCAACAAGCCGGATTGCACAAAAACAAACCAAATTGTGCATATTTTGAAAATGCACTAACTCACTGCAGGTAAATGACCACTGAAAAAAAAAGAAGAAGAAATATAAGTATGCATGACTTTTACCTTAGTTTTCTGTTTTTCTCTCAGGTAGTAGATGTGTGAATTGTGACGGAAACTAAACTGTTTGTATCCTGGGAGTTAGATTGTTCTCGTCACGAATCTTTAAAGACATAACGAAACAGGGAAATGATTGTGGAACAAGAAAAGTCGCATCATCATACATCAGGAGGGACTGAGTAAAGAGGAAAATAAAATCAGTGGCATAAATCACATATTTCTTTACATTTCTTTGTATTTTGATCCCAGCATGTGCGTCTCACTGACATTTCGAGTGACAACCGAGGAGGATGTGACAAGTGAATCTGCCATCTCAGTCAACCACGTATGTCTCGGCTGTTTTGATGCTATGAAAATATATTTACACACATGTCCAAAGTAGACCAGCATATTATAAAATGTGGCAAAAGTAATACGACTAAAACAATTTTTAATGAAGAATCGTCAAGTGGTCGTGGAAGCATAACTCTTCCAACCAGGATTTGTGCGGATTTGAACTTGTTGCTCAGATCTAAGCCAGATAAATATATTCGAAAGGTAATGAGGAAGAGAAATATCAAAAGGATCTGGCCATAACCAGAGGTGAGAATAATCAAGCAAAGGATGGAAGAGAAACAGGAGCATTAGGGTAAATAATTATTTTAAAAAATAAAGGTGATTTCAAGGACAATCAACTGGTGGGTCTAAATATTTTCATGTGTAGCAGCTGAAGCACTTAAAGGAAAAATATATACATTCATACTTTTAAATAAAGTCACACACCACGGACTGACAAACCATCTTAGCAATTTGTCTTATTTTGAATTTCATACAATCATTTACTTTCCACTTAAATTTGTGGCAAGATTTTTGCCCAAGTTCCTATATTTTGTATTAATTTATTTTTTATTTTATATAAACAACAACAACAACAAAAACCCCATCATCTTTAAATTTCCTAGCTTGTTTCTTGTAGGAACCTCCAACTGACCATGCTTCCCCTCCGACTCCCTTGTGTGTCAAGAAATCAATTGTCAGACTCGCCGCGGCTGCAGAGGTGAGAAAAGCGTCGGCCTGTCCAGAGAAAGAGTTTCCTCCATTTTGCTCGGGAGCCCCAGTGATTGATCTGGTGCCTCTTATCTCCCCATCCACACAGAAGAAGTCGGAGGACCGGACAGTCCCTCGCAGCTCTTTATCTGACTCCGGCCTGCGGTATTTCCGTTAGAGGGAAGCGTTATCTCGGGGTGAACCTCTGCACTGTCCGGCCTGTCCACCACAGATTAGTGGAAACGACATGCGGAGGAACGTCTCTCCCAGAAACGCGGCCGCTGATGTTTTCATTATTTTGCCAAGGAAGTTCTCTCCGCTTAATTATTATTAAACTTTGCCCTGCTTTGCATAAATTCTCTTTCCCCCCCCCCAGTCGGTTCCCCTTTCCTCAGCTCTACTTTGTAATGACAAAACAGAAGATAGAAATTATTTATTGCTGGGGTTTTTTTTTTTGTATCTATGATGGGTTTTAACCCGTGAGGCTATTGAAGAGTGCGTGTACCTGCCACCATGATGGAAGCTGATGATGTAACAAAGTACTGGCTGCAACACGCCTAACTGTTTTGGCAACGCGCATACTTCGAGAAGCGCCAGGAATGCAGAGGGCGCCGTGTTACTGACTCCGGCTCCGACTGGAACAATAACCCTCTCCGCAGATGACAGCGCAGGTCCTTTAATGCCTCCCGTGTCTTTGTTGGGAATGGGTCTTGGCACGGCACCGCCAAGCGTTTTCTGCTTTACTTGGCGCCAAATCAGCCGCGTCGCATTCTGTAACAACACGCTCCACACTAGACTTCGTAAAAATCGTCTCGTCTCCCACGCAAATATCGAACTCGCCGTCGGCGTGCTATGGCGAAACGTTAGGCTTCGATGGTTTGCTGCACAGCAACTTGTGGTTTAGCTCCTGGGACGGTTATTGACTGTGCTCAAGTCGTTGGGTTAAAATGTTCTAGTGTATTATACAATTATCTAGTCATGGTAAATAAATCATTTAGGGTTGTTGTTTTTTTTCCCTCCGCACGACACAATATATCTCCTGATGGTTCACAGAAGTGTGTAAATGTCACGTTTGTGATAGATCACCTGAAAACTTTTTTCCACTTTTAATATCTCACACACACACGTAGCACCAATTTAACACAAACACATACACAAAAAATAAAAAATTAATTGCAGCTGTTTATTGTCGCTGGCGCCTGACTGGGAGGGGAATAAAAAATCTTGTAGCGTAACTCCATTTCACAAATACCATATTTTAAGGTCCTTTTCAATCTAATTTAGGCTCGTTGGTTACACAATTGCCATCAAATATAGTGAGTATAAACAACCACGAATATCGTTTGACTGTCTTTGTAGAATTTGTTTGGGGATTTTCATGTTTTGTTTTTTTGTGGTTGATGAAGTTATTGATTTTGATTTCAGGTTTTTGTTTTGTTTTTTACCACAAAAGCCTGGCATTTTGTCCCAAAGTGTGTGAACGGTTTCCATATCCAGTGTGTTCCTCCATGACGTAGCAAGTTAAAATTTTGGAAGTTTTACTCCAACATGATCCCTAATGACTTGTGGTCTTTGCAGTTAAATTGTAGGTTATCTGTTGCATTTCTCTGAAACACACAAACAACAAGAGCAATTGCTGCCATCCTTATTCCAGTGCTTCTTGCTTCATTAAGAGACCACACATTTTGTTAGAAACGAGGTTGCTAGTAACGGTCATGTTTTGTTTTTTTCCCCCCCCCCTTTCTTTATGTTGTTGTCTTAACATTCTATTGGTTTGGCGCCGGCGGTTTGAAGATACCATCACCCAGTGTAGCCCACATGAAGAGGAAAAACCACCAGCCAATTATGCCATTACCACTGATGAAGCGCTGGGTTGCATGTTAAGTTTTCTACACACCCACATACTTCCAGGGACGATGGCAAGAACACACAAACGCACAGAGCAAATTAAATTGATATGGCGTTTGTCATGAAATATGGGAAAACAAGTGATCCCGATAACCAAAAGTGACAGGATGTAAAATTATATTGCAATTAAATAACATAAAACAACAATCCTGGGTGAAATACTACATCTCTGCTGTTACGGAGGTGGTCCAAATTCTATGTGCACGTGTGAGAAAAATTACATATTTATGTCAATAATGCCAGGACAAAAAAAATAAAAAATAAAATCAGCTTCTTAAATAACAGTGCTGTTTACAACCTGCTTCTGATATTAAATGTTTACCATCATCTGAAAGTTGATGATAACCATGAAGGATGATAAGCCCAAAAAACAAAAAAAAAAAACACATGCCTCAATGCTTTTTTAACAATAATAATAATAATAATAATAAAAGGTCTGGGGTTAAAAACAAAGGATGTGTGGGATCATCAATACAGCAGTGTCGTTGATTGACAGATATAATTTCACATTTATAACTCAAAAAAATGAGACTCATAAATCAGACATGTCCTCATTGCACAGCAGAGTTACGGCAAAATGCTCCATGTCCAAATTTGGGCCAAAGACAAAAACAGGCCTGACACTTAAAGAAGAGATGCAAATATTTGTCCCAGAACAGCGTGCGCCAGGATATAAAAGTATGTACCAGTAAAAACTGGGCGCTACAAATTTAGATTCTGAAACATTTTTTAACTTTAGCTTATGCGTTTTATCTTCTGCCGAACCGGTTCAAGCAAAAACAAGCCTATTGGGTCGTGCGGGCTGGGATCTGGGTATCATTAGAACTATTTGTTTTATGGCGCAAACAGAATCCAAACAACTGGCAAAAAATAAATAAATAAATAAAAAGCGTAGCTATTGTGCAATTTGATGCAATATTCTACTTTTAGGCTTTAAAATGTGAATTTCAGTCCCGACACAAAGGAAATACCACATTGCCTGTTTGGACTTTAAATAGTTTATGAAAAAAAATAAGTAAATAAATACAATTTCCTGGTTTGCATAAGAATTTCTTTGCGACCACTACTGAACACAAACTGCTACAATGTGCCAATCGACAAGATTTCTGATTTTTGTGTGTGTGTGTGTTTTTTGTTTAATGGACTCTTATATTACAGGAAAAACTGGATCTCGGTACACACCGAATTGCACATTATATAAAAGAAGTGAATTTGTCGAACAAATAACATCCTGCATTGATATAATGGCCATCGGATTAAAAATAGAAGCAGCAGAATTAGTCATCGGGCAACAATGCTTGTCGGTTATCGTGCGCTTTCATGCTTCCTTCGTTGTTAAGATCACACGAAGCTAAAGCCTCTTTTAACCTCGAAAATCCTTTTGTCCAACTTGATTGACCGTGACTGCGTTCGTTGGTATGCCTGGTTTCGAAGCCGGGATCTGCCCAGAATGTTTCCCTGCCTTCTTTTTACTCATGCATGCAGGGATCGGCCAACTAAAAAAAACACACCAGATGATTTAGAGACAATGGTGGAATAAACAAATAAAGCCTTGAGGAATTAAGACAAATGTCATGGAGCACATTCCTGCGCCGGTTTTATGTAATGGTAGCAAAAAATAGTGCCGTTTTTTTCTTTTCTTTTTTGTGCACTTGCGTCGAAGGCTGTGACAAATTCAGTAAATATACGTTTGTACTATTATGTCCATTTGCATAATCAGTGTTGCATAAACGTCGATAAGTGAGCTTGATATAGGGAACGTTGAGTCAACCCACGTTGGTGGAAAACGTGACCTGCAACAATCATCAGGGACGTTACGACACATCACAAGACGGGGCGGCGCGCATCGCTAAACTTCTGAGGAGGGAAATATATTTTAGCAACGGATCTGGAAAAATTAAGAATCGTTATGTTTTATTTTTCAGAAATGTTTTCAAGTTCACATGTTGAAGTGCAAACGAGAAGTTGATTTCTATTGCTTTCGGTTCGTTTTATGCTGGTGACTGGTGGCCATGTTGGATTTTGAGGCCATTTCCTACTTTCTAAGTCTTACTTGATTAAACTTAAGACTTCATTCTTCCAAAGTATTTAGAAACTGGAGCAGAAGTTGAATATACCGAGTCACTCTATGCGTAAATAACCAAAAACAGTAACTGAATATATTATAATTAAGTGTTAGAAAGACAGATATCTTAATAGAATACTGATGAAATTTATAGCATTTCCACTGAATGTCAAAGAGAACAAGTCAGAGATTGGTAGAAAAGGAATATTGTATTTATACGTCTGTCAGTAACAAAGGCACAAAGTTTAGGTGAATCTGTATCCCGTTCATTAAAAAAATGTTTTGCAAACTTAAAAACAATAACTACAAAAACATTTTGTGACATTTCCAATTGGATTTTGCTCACTTTTTCTTCTGTTTTATGCAAAACTGCTCAGTCGGCAACATAAACAATCAAATATGAGCGTGTTGAACTAAAAGAAAAAAACAAAAAAACAGTCTGAGGCTTATGGGTGTGAGGTGTGCTTCAGCCTGGCGTATCCTTGTCATCCTTCTGCAGAGGAACAACAACTACCTTCATGTGGCTGGGGACCTTTATCAGCTCTTCCTTCATCTCCTGTTATTCTTATTAACATCTGTTGAAAGTTGGTCACTTGTTATAATGTACTTTGGACGAGATCCAGATTAAATGCCTGTGTGAGGCATTTGTAGGCAAATTTGAGTACTTTGTGTTTGTAGACACGACTAAAATAACAGGAACTGGATTACCTGGTAAGGTTGGCTTGCGTTCGTGTGAGGGATGCAAACTCCGAATATACTTTTGTAATAGAGCCAGCTTTTATAGAGTCTTTAGAGCTTTACTTAAATAAACAAGCAAAGCAAAACAGACGGCAGAAGCAGTAGTTGTGATCATTTCTCACAGCTTAAAACACATACTGCACATTTCTTTTTTTTTTTGGTTGCATTTTACGTGCTTTTACAAGTAGAATGAGTGAAATAATTCATTTCGACTTTTCAGGTACAACAATGCAATGTGTGCACAGCATTTGAATCGAGGTTTTATTGCAAGACATGGCAAGAAAGAATAGAAGAATAGAAGGGCACACGGTGCGTGACAGTGGCACCCGTTTCATCGCCGTCGTCAACATGACGGCTGTTTGGACCCGCCTGAAGGTCATTCTGTGGAAGAGTATCCCGTTTTTCAAGTTGTTGCTTCCCGATATTCCCGACGGTTCATCAGATTAGGGTTTCAGATATTTCAAACAATATTTTGACGTGCGTCAACATGCGCCTTAAGTAATATCTTCCTAATCTGAATGCTTTCATAAACCTGGCATGTTTTAAGGATCTTAGGAGAGCCATCTGTGGGATGAATGGTTGCTTTCAGCTCAAGTTGAAGTCGTGGTTTCGGCTCTCCTCATTGTCTCGATAGAGAATTCTGTGCGTGTTTGTGAAAAGACAAACACCCCCCCTCCAAAACAACAAAAACTCATCGGATTTCTGACAGTTGGTGTCACACGTTTCGTGAGAGGGGGTACTTCAGTTTTATCACTCCTTGTTGAGCAAAGCAGCAAGCCGTTTTTAAGAGGAAATTTATCCCACAGCAATTGGAGATGACATCAGTCGCAGTTGGCATGCAGGATTTTGACGCATGAGATCAATGAGTCACTGAGCACCAGGTTGCCCGAGGTCTGCGTTGGTCCGTATGTGCTCTTTATTATTTATTTACTCGTGCGACGGCTTTGTCATGAAATCCTGGGACTGGAGCAAACGTGCAACATGTGCGCCGTTTCGACGAGTGCTGCTTGTGCGCTTTAGCTTGTGGAAAACCCTTTCAGTGTCTGGGGATGATCCTGGCCTCTGTGGCCACAACCACACACAGAAAGATTTCAGCCTGCTTCAAGCTGAAGAAATTCAGCACCGACAACAACAACAGCCTCTGAAATGATAACTTGTACCTTTTGCAGGAAGTTTTTCCTCGATTATAGGTACTGACCCCACTTTGTTTTGTCAGCGCATGGCCTCTCGGTGACTTGCTGTCTTTTATCTGGGCTACACCCTCTCAGACCCTCTCACCTGTCACTCCGCGACAGTAAGATACAGCTCTCTTCGTATGGAGTAACCTCTCCAACCTCTTTTCTCTTAACACTTTGTATTCTCTATCAATGCAAGCAAAGCCCTTATGAGTAACCCGCCACTTCCTCCCTTCCACTAACATCTCGTCTTCATGTTTCTCTCTCATCACTCTCGCTCCGTCATGCACTTCTCTCTCTCTTTCTCTCTCTGCCTGGCATTGTCATCGCCAAAGAAACGACCCTAGGGCGTTTCGCTCGTCAGAAGTTCACGAACGCTACTTATTGACACGGCAGGCGTATTCCGTAGCCTTGACAACACGAGGGTCAAGTCCCAGTTGAAAGATGGTGCGCAGAGTTTTATCCCTGGCCAACTTGTAAAATGTGTGGACCTCCTTTCATTCAAGACGAACCGGGTGGATCCGAGTTATTTTTGTTTGCACAAAAAAAAAAAAAAAAAAAACTGCCTAAAGAAATGAGAAAAAGTTACAGTTTTGTGGGAAGATATGAAAGCGCTATTGACTCAGCAGATGCGTTCTTGTCAGGTTTTCATTTTTTTCATTCATTTTTGAAGGTGAGGATACCGCTGCTTTGATTTGGTTGCTTCAACATAGATACATTGTACACAATTTGGAATTATAATTTATGATTTAAAGGAATTTGTGAGTTTACTTTGTAAAAGTACAAAGAACAACCTTCATTGTCGGGTTGTTGTGTCGTCGCCTTTACATTTTGATACCACAGGTTTAACATTTACTGTGTTTGAGTTTGTTTTGTTTTTATTTTTTTTCACAAACACACCTTAATTAATAGCAATAAAATAGAATTTGGGAATAAGTTTAATAAGGTGCTGCTGGCAGTTTTCTTAACCATAAGGGGGGCCCAAAGCAAATTGTGTTTAAGGCCCCATGAAAGTTTGCGTCAACCGACACGGTTGCACAACAGACACAGTTGCACAACAGACACATCCCTTATAAAGCCTGAGGTATTAATAAATCTCCATGTTTTCTAGGCTGTTGAGAAATACTCTGCATTTCATTTTTGTTTAAATAACTAACTAAACAAAACCATGCTGCTGTTACAAATGATGTTAAATTCACACATTTCTCTGGTAAAGATGAGAATTATTTGCTTTTGAATTCCAGAAATGCAGTCCAGATCTTCACACGTCTGTTTGTTTGTGGGAGTTAAAGAAAAGGTTGGCGTGCCGTGGCGGCGCAGGGGGTCGGCACGTCCCAGACCTGGAGGCCTCAGCCCTCGTCACGGACGTCGCGGGTTCGACTCCCAGTCCCGGCAACCCTTGCCGCATGTCTTTGCCCTCCTTTCTGTCGGACTACTGTCAAAAAATACAAGCCACTAGCACTGCTAAAAACTCTTCAGGAAAAAAAAAGGTTAGTCAACTATGTGAATCTTGACATGCGTCATTCATTACTGTGGTTGCTCATGTTTTCGGGAATTGATGTCTCATCAAACTTACCTGTCTGAAAAAACTATTTGATCTACATGCTGCAAATAAACCAGAACATGTATTAACCAAAAACACATGTTCTGTTTCAGTTGGGCAAACAGATAGTTGGTAAATCAATACACAGTCTTTACCTCAACCTGGTGATGTGGTAGCTTGTAGGAATTCATAAACAGCTTCCAGAAAACAAGTAAGTTGTGTATTATTCTGTAACATTAGTATATTTCCATCTCCATTATACATGAAAATTGCTATTGCAGTGGTGCGAGCCACTGCAATAGATTTGCTGTGCTATAATCAAAGCATGGCACAAAATTAAAAAAATTATTCAGAAGTGACCTGGTTGATTTATGTTAACTCACTCTTCTTGTCTTTTAGATTTTAGAAATCAAAACTGATTCACTTTGCTCTTGTCAAAAGAATCGCCTGCTGGCTCATATCGTTCCCAACGTACCTTAAAGTCTTACGTGTGTGGAGAAAGTTTCTTGCAGCTCTAAATAAGTCAGGATGATTGAGAAATCACTCGATAATAACCGTCAACTCACAAAAACACAACGAGTGTATCTGAGTCACTGCGGCGTTTGGCTGGCTGAGGACCCGGATGTGTGGTAAGCAGGTACGCAAACAAATTTTAACGTTCTCCCATGAGAGTTGTTTCTAAGGGATTGTTAGATGTCAGGTGAAAACCTTCACTTCCCAGTGAGGAGTAGATGAATCCCAAAGCTTCTGGATTTCACGCGAGATTTTTCAAGTGGAGATCTGCGCGTTGCTGCCGTTTCCAACAGACGGACACAGACAGACGGGGTCGGGTTATGGGAGCTGCAGTCTCTCTAATTGCCCCTCTTGTCCTTCATTGGGCAATTTTCCAAACAAAAACACACGCTTCGTTCTCATGTGCAGCTGTGGTCCGGATGAAGAAAAATAAATAAAAAAATTACAGCCAGATGTCCGGCTGTAATGTTTTTTTCGATTGCAACCGAGTGCTCAACTCAGCTGCGAATAAAGTAAAGGGCTGATCGACACGAGGGCACGCTTGATGCTCGTGAAAAACAAGGTGACACATAAATAGGTTCATGACAAGGGCAGAAAAACAGCGTGTTGAAAAGAGTAAATATGAGGGAAAAACATGACGCAGTGAAAGGAATCATAACAAATTACCAACGGATTCTTCCTTATTGCTCTGTCGCCCGTTACACGTGCAGGATGTGTGGGCCGAAGAGAAAGCTACGTTTGATAAATGCGGCGTTTCTATAAATGAAGGTCACATAGTGAGTTGATTGTGCTATAAAATGACATTATGTGCCTGGAAAATCCGTAACGCCACCCCGTTAATAGCGATGTGGTGTCTTACAAACTTTCTTCCATGAAAGAAAGTTTGTAAAGTGTCAGACGAATAATTGTCCAGTTGACAGATTTGTAGCATTGGAGTTGTGAAGCTCAGCAGCTTTTCCAGAGTTGTGTCAGTTAATGATAACATCCATTTCACGGTAGGTCTGTACGCGTGCCATACACTTTGCATTTTTTATTTTGTTAGATTCAACAGTATGAGGTTAATTGTGCAAAACTTTTGTTATTAGTTTAGAACCTGTAGCCCCGATTTAATCATGCTGTTCTACTATGTGTAGAATATTTGATTACCTCCTGATATTTTTGGCTGCACCCGCTTAGGTGGATGTGTGTCACTGCATTCCAGTATCGACTCTTCCTTGGAAAGTCATTTCTACTCGGTGACTCAACTCAGCGATAAGGAGTTCTTGCATCATCTCGGCCTGCCTGAAAGTTTCGCCCAAAAGCTAAAATCTGCAAGCGAAAGCACAGCTTTCTCATCGCTTTTCCCGACGACGTTCGGCCGTTTGGACCCGCCGTTGGGTTCAAAACGCTGCCATGCAAATGTTCGGCAGATGGTTTCCCTGATCAATTGGCACTAGTATAAATGTAAACATGCGGGATGAGTGTGTGGTGTGACACAACTTCTTTTAAGTAGGTCGGCGATTCGTTAATTGCATTAGGTTGTTTTAAGTATCAAGAAACATCTCTGCCAAGGGAAATGCTTTGCATGCACAGTGCTTGTCCTCCCCCAGATACTACAGTCCTCTCTTTATGTGCACTCCAGTTGTCGTGACGGCGTGTGTCGTAAATAGGTTTGTGCGTCATTCAGTTCACTGCCAATTCCTGTTATCTTTTCAAGTTGTGGAAAATTTTTGCATAAATGCTTTGTGCTGCAGGGGCAACGTGATTGAACAATGGTGAGGAACAACAGAGAAAAGTAGTAGCTCATAAATCATGAGCCGATCAGAGAACATTAGAAAGAAAACCTTCGACATATAGCGCTTGGAACAGTCTTAAGATTCGCATCGTCCTCATGTCACGTTGACTCATGTTGAAAACATCTTGTACTGGAGTGGGACGCAGACGTGGATATTTCCAGCTTTAGAATAGATTGCGTTAATCAATAAAACCAATCAATAGAATTGAAAATAAAAAATAAAAATCGCTTCTGAATATAAAGCTAAAAACTGGAGAAGCAGCACTGCTTCCCCAAATGGTGGCATAAAAACAAAAGCAGTGAAATTTTAACCAAGACAATATGTCGGGTATGGGCTCACGCTTCTAATTAAAGTAAATCGGTCGGGTTGGATCGGGCACAGTGTCTGTGGGCTGAGAACGGGCCTGGCTGGATCTAAACTCTAGCGCAGATTTCTCCTCCAGATGCGGACCAGGAGGACGCTGTGAAGCTTCACGACCTCAGCAGGTGAAGTTATTTCATTTCATTGACCAAACGTACTTAGTCGTGCAACAGTTCGTGATTTTTGTCGCTGCTGAGAAAACGTTAGATGAGTTCCTGTGCTTTATGGGTCATTGTTATCTTTTCAAAATTCACGGGTCCAGAGATGTCATAGGAAAATAAGTCAGACTTAGAAAAACGGATCAATAGACGTCAAAAGTTCCCTTTTCAGGTGAAAGTAGATATTCCAAGGAGCCGGTGTGTTGAGGAAGAGATCAAAAGTTGCATGACATATGACGTTTCCACAGATAAATGTCATATGCTCACTAGCCTTTTTCTTTTTTTTTCTCCTTCTTATTCCCATTTTCCGGCAGAACTTCTCCCCTAGTCACACTGCCAAAACAATCCCTGCTTTAATGACCATGTTATCACTTCTCATTAGAAAGACGAGAGACACCAGACAAGCTCAGGACCTCTGTTAAAGCAAGCGAGGTTCCTTTAAAGCCTCAGCAGAGCCGCGGACTTAATATCCTCCGTCCCACGCCGCACCGATGCAGTAATTCATGCAAAAGCAGCTCTGACCAAAACTGTATTCACTGTACAACGCATGGACACATGTTTCAGCTTTGAAATAATAATTTTTTTTATAACTATAAAAAAAATGACTATATATTACTATATATATATATATATATATATATATATATATATATATATACATATTGACCTGTATAGATTGCTGTTGTTCTGCTTTTTTAAAACTGAACTTCATAATCAGGCCAATTCTGATCCATAACTTGAGTCAAAGCAACTTCAAAAAAGAAACACTTTGATATTTCTGTAATGACCGTTTCCATGAACCGTGACGTGCTCTGATAAGGTTCAGTTAATGTTATCTGTTGAAAATCATTGCTGATGTTCACTTTGGGTTTATTAGCACCGTCGGCCTGTGCACCGATAAAGCACAAGCATGCGAGTCAACTTTAATTGGCAAAGTAAATGTTAGTGTTTCTGCCACTCCGCAGCTCCGCTCGCCTCGTTGTGTTGTCGCCACTGATAAGACTTCAGAGAGAGTTTCTGTTAATTGTGCCGCTAAATTCCAGTCGGAGGGGAAGCGCCGCCACAATTGTGGCTCAGATGCTGTAAAAAGAATCACAAGGAGACGATGTGCAGCCAAAAACAACTCTTGGCTCCACAGACGCCACGGAAACAAGAAGCCGGGCTTCGCTCTGAGTTTACGCGAACGCAACGGCAGTTTCTTTCGGGGCTTAAATACAGAAACGAGAACAAGAAAAAAGGCTATGCATGTATCGGGTGTTTGGAACATGCACGGTATTTGTTGTGAGTTAGGTTTTAATTTATGAAAAACACAACTTATCAAAAGTTGCTTTTCCTCTGAAAATTTATATTTCTTGATGTTCATCAACATAAATTGCACTGCAATGTGCTTACACACAAGAAAAAAGAAAAAGCAACAAACTGGATCTGTGAACTAAATAAATAGTTGTGGAGTGTGATGGATGTCTGCAGCTTTTCCTCCAAATATTTCAATACTGGAATAACCATCGATTCGAGCTCACAACACACAATCTTTGGAGCTTTTAGTCCGCTTTCAAGACACAAAGGGTTAATTAGGCTTTGTTTAGGCCGTTCCACTCGGTTCTTCTGTCATCATTGTTCTGCGGGGCTGCCAAGCTTCTCAGCAGGTGTTAAAGCACCTGTATGGTCCCTCTCCTGCAGGCCCCACCCCACCATAACATCTCATTCATTATTTGTGAGGAGCCTGTGCTTCTCGAGTTACTGATGGGTGCTTAGGACGTTACTGTGCTGTTAAAGCATTTAGTAAAATGTAAACTATTCTAGTTTATTTAGACTCAAACCTGACAAAGGGACGGGGAGCTACGTTGGGCTTCCCCCTCTGCACTGTGGATAGGAAGAGTGTAGCTTGTGTGTTAAATACTTTGTTTTCCTTCTATTAATCTTATTATTATTATTATTATTATTTCGGGCTGCGCAGTCGGCAGCACTGTTGCCTTGCAGTGAGAAGATCCTGGGTTTGATTCCTGGCCCGAGGTCTTTCTGCATGTTCTCCCTGTGCATGTGTGGGTTCTCTCCGGGTACTCCGTCTTTCTCCCACAGTCCAAAAAGTAACCCTAACCCCTACCGACCGAGAAAATGGATGGATCTTATTTTTCAAAACAGTTCTTTACAGCTATAAAACATTCATCGAAGCTCTGGCTGTATGTCTGGCACGTTGCAGCTGGACCCCTGTTCCAGTCTTGTGAAGCTAGTCTGGGGTTTGTTGCGCAATCGCCCGGCATTCTGCGCCATTCTTCCTCACATCCGCTCTAAGCGGCAGCCCGAACCTGCTGGTGGCAATGGAAACTTGTCTTTATGTGGACGCGCACAATTAGTTCTGAGCCACACGCAGTGTTTTTGCACACGAATGAAGAAAAATGTCGATCGTATCCGGGTTTTAACGAGTCTGCCTCTCATCAATAATTTATTTTAACAGTTATATCAGTTTAATTGTTTTTTTTAGGCTTAAGAAAATAGAAGAATGTTTGACAGAAGCAGGGATTTTTGATTTGCTGTTTTAATTTATGACCAGCAGCTTCACTGAGGAAGGCAGTCATCCTGCTGCTTAACAATATCCTGCCTCTTTCCTCAGGTCCTTCCTGTTTATAGAGGCCCTGCAGCTCCTTTCGCTATCAGATGTTTGAAGTTGAATATATTGTAGAATCTCCATGACAACAGCGGCGTAATAGTTGGTATGCAATAGTGCCCTCCTTCCCAAGCCAAACAAGTCAAAGTGCGTTTCGTATCTCAACAAAGCTTTCCTTCTCAAGCTCAACATTTCAATTTTGTTTTTACTTTTTGACATGTTGTAAAAGATAATAATCCAAATAAATCCACTTAGGTGTCTGCAAACAGATGCTCTGCGAGTGCTTTTGGGTAGATAAACAATTGAAGCAAAAATATTTAGACGGGCTTTCAAAAGATCCAAAAGCTTTTCCCCACTTGCACACGCATTTTCAGAAGTGACAAAAAATGTTCTGAGGACGTCCCGTAGTAAGACACATACACACAGTATGACGCTTCCACTGCCGTACTTCACAGTTGTGAATTTATTTGAAGAAAATCGTCATTTCGTAATCAAAACCAGTCCTGGCTCCAAACAGACTTCTTAACAGAAGATAAAGTCAATGCTACAAAAAAATGTTGAGTTGTTCTTTCTCTCTCTTTGCTCCCTTTGTGTTATGATATTATGACAATACTGTCAACTGCAAGAGCTTAATAACTTCAAAACTGACTGAGAGCCTGATGGGTAAACTACGTGCTTCCATGTGACATCGACATTCTGCTGCACAAATTTAATTAAAATATGAATGACTAATGCAAAAAAAAAAAAAAAAAAAAAAAATGATTTCAGCACAAAAAATAAAATCAACTTTGCTGTACAACACTTCCACTTCATTTAATTCAAATGTTGTGACTTTGCTTATTAGAAGCCTACAATCACCGTCTTTGCTTTCACAAAATTGTGGAAAGGTTCGACAAGCCTGACTGATGGACCCATCTCACTGAAAAGGTTGCCAAAATTTCTCTCCAGAATTCTCTCCACCGTTGATTAGCAAGCACAACAGATTTTGATAATTTTTAACTGACCTAAAACCAGAAAGTATCAGCGCACGTCAGACTACGACAATCTTATTTCCAGACGTAAATACCTAAATGTCTTGTGTCAACGCTGTGATATATGGATGAGAGCCAATCACGTAAAACAGGTTCGACAGTGGCATAAAAGATTTCCTAAAATAAGCTCCATTGGCCTGCGTGAAAACACTCAGCTCCCCCCGTCATCCATTGTTCACCTGCTGCCTTACTGGTCTCCAGTCGTAAGGCCGGCTTCACACTGTGGAATGCCTGCTGCCATTTAAGCTCCATTACTACCTGCTGCTGCCCTATTCTCCTTGCCCTCTATTGCCTGGGGTTCGTATTGGATAAAAGCCGTAAAGCCCTGCGTTTCACGGGGCAGGGCTGGGTGTAATTGGAGGGAGGCAGGCCCCTCATTCCCAGCACTGCGGGGGGCTACAATCACAGGCTTGCCCTAGCCTTTGGGCCACCCCACCAGGCGCTAAAGAGGGCCCGAACGGGGCACCGCAGGGGTTGATATCAAACACCATCAGAGTTCCGGGATAACGGCAAATAACACTGCAGGAGAGCAAAGCCGCACAGCGGTGCAACATAGTCACACACACAGTCGGGATGTCTGTCAGAACTTGTTTATTGCACTGGAGTGTTGGGGTCAATAGACAGAAAGAAGTCGCATCATTTGCAGTTTTCTGTAAAAAAAACAAGAGCATTTTGAAGCGATTGCAGCAAGTCTTTTGGGGCGTGTTTCTACTGACTTTGCGTTTCGGAAAGCCTTTTTGTTTTCTGAAGTCAGTCGGATTGGATGTGGAGCATCTGATTAAAATGTGTTTTTAATTCATGTCACAAATTTGAGCTTTGAATACGCTGAGAATTAGTTCAAATCTAAATTATTCTACTATAACCCAACTTTTTATGTTTAGAGTTTTAGCCTTGCTGGATGGGACCTAATAAACATTTTTTACAACTCTATTAAGCACTGTGTCAGTACCAATATTGATCTTTTTCGGAACATGCCGCCTTTTTTGTCCGAAAGGCGGCCTCGTAAAATACGCCCTGCAGATGGAATCATCCAAAATTTTTACTCTTCATGTCTATTTTCATTTCTTCATTTCAAGACTGCAAGAAAAAACCCAGAGAATGTTTTGGAAACAAAAAATGTATTTTAATGTTTTCGCCCTCGTATTCATTTCACCCCCTTTCTTCTGATGTTATGGATGGAAACTCATTTGCCGAAGAAAATTATTACCAGCATAATGAAAAATGAACCATACATGTTGCGGGTCAAAGTGATCCATTATAAAAATATTTTAAAAATGTAGTTGAACACATCAACTGTCATTTGTTTTGGTTTGTTTCTATGTATCCATTACTTGGGTTTTTACCAGCACCCGGTGATGTGGTCAATACTTATTTTACCCGCTGTTGATACCGTACGGATCGATTTGACCCGGCAGACGAACTGAAGGCTAAAAATGGTCAAGTGTTCAATAATGTTGGTTCTTTGTAATTGTGTTCACCTTCAACAAAGCCACACACACATTCACACCCTAACCCCTTTTCTCTTTGCCTCACTCGTAAACTGCGAGAATGCAGGTGTGTGTCTTTTGACGGGAACCTTTTCTGTTCCCATGGGGAAACTCCACCCACAATGGACACTCAGGAGGGGAAAACATATAAATGTTCTCCACAAGGAAATCCTAAAAACATTCCATAGCAGTTGTCCTCGAAGCTACAGAAAACCACCGACAGAAATGAAAAAAAAAAAGACAGCCCTGAAATCGCTGGGACTGATCATAACTGTGAAACAGAGCAGGAGGTGAAGACCGCACTGAGGTCTCGATTCTTCTTATTGTGAATGAAATGATGAAAACACTAATCACGTTCCTCCAGGCAAGGCATTCCTGTAAAAACGAAACTCGCGTCCAATTCGATACGGAAAATCCCTCTTGAAATCCCTCTTGGACTCCTGGTTCTGGCTGGCATCTGTGAGGATGAATCAACAGGGAACCGATTTCTGGGCTCAGTTATTTCTGGTTCGGCATCAGCAATTGAGGAAAATTTACTGTCAGTGCTCACCCTCATGAGTCACTTGTTTTGGTGTCAAATTAGCAGGTCAGCTCGACCCAGAACAAAATATCTGAAGCTCCGATATAAATGTCACGACTTAAAAAAAAAAAACATATATATATATATATATATATATAT
Organism: Poeciliopsis retropinna; assembly: GCA_010277075.1. Taxonomy (NCBI): domain Eukaryota; kingdom Metazoa; phylum Chordata; class Actinopteri; order Cyprinodontiformes; family Poeciliidae; genus Poeciliopsis; species Poeciliopsis retropinna. Next base: position 12,225,500 of record VMRM01000022.1, read on the forward strand.
ATATATATATATATATATATATATACACATATTGTACACATAATTTTATATAAATCCCTTTCATTAATCACCATTTATTTTTTTTCTGTAGGCTTTTTTAGTGGACTGTAAAAATAAAAAAAACAAAGCGCAGTAATTAATAGTTAATATAAATATGTTTTTTGTGAAATGTTTTTGGCTTGTGAAACTGTACTGCATGAGTAAACACTCCCTGGGTCAATGTGACCCGGGAACATTGCTACTGCACATCAGAAAGTGAACATAACAGGAGGGATAAAGAGTTTACTCCACCCAGACTCATTATGTCACGACAGCGTAATCGCTTCCTCCTAAAAAAAAAAGAAAAAAGAAAATGAAATATAAAAATGAAAAGGGCTGTCGTTTATTCGACAGAACACTTGGTTTCTCACCCAAAAATAAACCTGCAGGAAGACGACTTAAAGATGGCACCCGGGCCTAAGATGTCAATCATGCGTTGGTGTGGAAAGCAGAAACAGCTGATTAGTCATCCATCCGGTTTACGGATCCGGTTTGCCAAAAGTATGTCCCTTGCAACAAGTCATAGCAATTCACACTTGCATTCAAGCTTGCCATGACTCTTGAAAACATAGCGATGTATGAATATGGAAGAAATGGTTTGCATGGCTCATTTTGGAACGTGTTCAGTTATAGGTGCGTTGCACGTCTAACAAAGAAAAAAAAACCTTGGTCCAAGCATCGCTTTGAAGTGTCGATCCGTGTCAACCACATGTTGAGCAGACCATTGTTCATGTGTTTTTTTGCACAACATCAATCCGTTTTGCCTCTACACAGATTAGTAGATAACCTGGATTAGTGAGCAATTAATTTTTGGGTTAAAAAGTACCATCCACCCACTTTTAGATAAATGGATAACAAGTTATAAATTTGACGGCCGTCTAAATTAATGTTTTGATTGTTTATTCTATATTACATGACTTTGTGTTTTTATGTTTGTTATGATGTAAAGCACTTTGAAATGCCTTGCTGCTGAAATGTGCTATACAAATAAAATTTGATTGATTGATTGATTTTAACAACCATATTTAATCCCTGCATGTGGAGCCTCCTGGTGCCCCTAGAGTTTATTTTTGGTTCTCTGGAGGAAGTTCAGTGGAGTCTGATTAGATCACTGTGTACTTGAAAATGGTCAACTGTGAAGAACAACGAGGCTCCTTATGGGCAAAAATGTCTAAGCCAGTTTCCAAAGTCCATCCCATCACTTAGAAAACAACATTTGTATGGAGTGCATGATATATCTGTTTCTCCATTTGTGCTACTGTGCCCTTTGCAATCCAATGGTTGTCACGGTGACAAAACATGCATGAAGTCCTCTCTGGACCTCATAGCGAAATTGGATGAATCTTGCTATCGTCTTTTTGGTAAGGTGCAAAGGCTTGAAACAAGTCGACTTCACTGAGTTCTGAACAGGGAGATCTGAGAACTGGAGGAGCAGGAGGAAGGTAACGTTAGTGTCTTTCCTTTAAATCAGGCGACCCAAAAAGAAAAGCAGGGGAGGTGAGAGGAAATGTCTTTGGGAAGGAAAGCAACAATCAATGCACCAGCGTCAATGTAATTACACCGCCATCCGTTTAACAGCACAGATGTTTTAGTTGAGACAGTTCAACTTCAAGATTATTTCTGCGTGATCTCTTGAGTGTGAAAATGCCACTGTCGTTGTGTTATTTCTATTCAGAAACCCCAAAAACTCTTAATGGTGACACCAAATCTACAATCATTTTACAGAAGCTTGAACCCGATCAAACAAAGACAATCCAACTTCAAAGCCACAAAGAATGATGGATTGTTTTTTTTTGTTTTTTTACCCTTCTGAGAAAATGGAAAATTTTCTACCAATCTACCACTTTGGTAAACCTAGACATCAGTCATCAGTCCGGGCCTACTTAGTTTTTCTCTCAGGTTTCAAAGCTCTATTGCTGATTGTATTGGGTGGTGACAAAATATAATACAATAAATCAAATTAAGCCAAAAATATTTTTGAACAGTTTCTGCCACAGCGATAAGCAATATGAACCGAAGAATATCTATCAGTCACGTCAGGATAAGTCTTCAGCTTAGCTTCTACTCATTCTTCCAGACTTGGTTTTCATTGTCCCAACTCCTGCTTTTGTTTCATCCAGTAATGTGACTCATTTATTTAGATTTATTTAAGTCTTTGTCACGAAAGACAAGACATCTGATGAGTTGACACATTTTCTGTCAAGGTTGAACAAAAATCAACATTGACTCCAGACACAAATGTGTCCACCATTTAGCCTACTGAGTCACCACTGACATAAACAACCATTTATTTCACTACAGCGTGAAACAGGACTCAGTGATACAAAGACAGTCATCAGTTGTGATCTTGATCTCTTGTCAAGAAGAATGACTCAGTGTTCACAAGGACGATGAGAATATTTAGCAGAAGACCTTTTGTTGTTTTATTTCTGTCGTTAATTCTCAGATGATTTTTATCAAGTGTAAATTTTACCTATTTTAAATCCAATAGTCAGACTACAGGTACTTATCAAAATCACTTTGTGTTACTATTTTCTCTTGTAATTTAATTTAATTTCTTCTGTGTGTCTTGGGGAGTGACCGCCGTTTCTATGCGACAGTATCAACAGCGACAGAAACATAAACAATGGAGGGAAGAGGGAAGGAAACTGGAACTGTTTTGAATTTCTTTCACCAAGTCTGATTATTATAAGCAACTTTTGGCTTGTTTTTTTTTCTTCCCTAAAGTCACTTGCAGATTTAATGAGTCGTGGGCTGCGGTTTTTGGGCTTGGAAATAAGCAGACATAAACCCCAGAATTTGTCTGACATCCAGTTAGTTTTAGTCAGACTCTCCCTGTCCATCATTTCCCGGATGATCCGTCTTGCTGTGTCTTTGTTAATGTCAATTCACTATATTTGCTGTGAATGACGATGAGCTTCGCGTTGCGCCCCAGAAAACACCGAGACTAATTTAAACAGTGCTACAACCGTGAAAACAACCACGAATGAATGAATAAAGTTGTGCAACTAAACGTCATTAATTATTAATATTAAGATAAATGTCACAAATCTGTGCAGCCATCTGAGTTGTGGAGCCGCAACTTAGTTACTTTCCAAATAAGTAATCAATAATCTAACTAATTTACTTTTTCAAGGAGTAATCGGTAATACTTTGATTAGACTAATTTATCTTCAGTGTAATTCCAGTACCAAAAAATTAAAAACAGCCTGTGTGCTACACTCAGGAGAGAGATTCATTTGATGCATCAAAGAGTGATGTCATCACTGCTGATGTCATTACCAGTGGAACTGAACATTCTACTGGTTCATTCACATCAAAAACGTTTTGAGCGTCAGGCGAGTCTGGTTTACATTCAAAGTCTATGTGGAGTGTTGGATGCGCTAGATGTGTCAAACCCCCCGAGCGGTTCAAATCGCATCGCAACAGCCCTCGACGCGCCTCCACATAGACTTTGAATGCAAACCAGACGCGCCTGACGCTCAAAATGCATTTAGTGTGAACACACCATTATATGTTCAGTGTCACATCAGGTCAGCGCTTCTCAGTTCCAGTCCTCAGGCCCGCCCTGCTCTGCATGTCTTAGATGCATCTCTATTTCAGAACAGCTGATCCAAATGATTGCATGACCTCTTCTGCAGTCATAAAGATCTTACTCTGCTTCTGCAGAAGCCTGTTAATCACCCACAGATTCAATCCAGGTGTGTGGCAGAAGAGGAACACCTAAAACATGCAGGGCAGGGGATCCGCCTGTGGAGGAGAATTGAGCAACAGTGCATCCATCCATCATCTAACAAACTTATCCTTGCACACACACATTCACATCTTAGGACAATTTAGAGAGACCAATTAATTAATGCCGAGTTTTAGGAAAACCTGGGTTTGGGTCGGTGTAAAGGCCAAGCCGGGCACAGCTTACCCTTCCTGCCAGTGCCAACATGAAGGCCCTCCATGCAACCAGTGGAGGTTGGTCGCATGGACGTCTGTCTTTCCTCGGACCTCCATGTTTGTGTGGAGGTCTGGCTTTGGGTGGACTTCTCTCTTTGTAACCTGGGTGTGGGTCGGTGCAAAGGCTGAGCAAGGCTATGGATGGAGACCCCTGGTTGATTCAAGGTCTTGGACTCCTCTGTTTGTAGGGAGCCTTGTGCTTGCAGGGTGGCCTCTGGTTGGGTGAAGACACGAGGACGGTTGTTTTCCATAGCAAGTTTTAACTTCATCTTCAGGTCTGCAACCTGACCCTGCAGAGATCTCACTGTTTCCTCCTGTTCTATGAATCTGGAAGCTTGCTCAGAGTGTCTTTTGAGCTGCTCCTCATATTTAAGTCTCACTCTACATTCTTCAACCATTACTTCTATCAGACCTTTGTTGGAGGCGTATTTTTCAGCCTCCCTCTTGAAGTAATCCAGCTGTTGAAGAAGGCTCTTGTCGGCTGTAACTTTGCAGGAGCAAGAAACCTTTGAGCCACCTGTTGTCTCTAGCACATTTCTGTCATGATCACATTTGACTTGCAGGTGACGTTCTTTTTGTAACATTTTCTGCAGTCTTTGAATCTCCTCCTGCTGTGATTTGACTTTAGCCTGATATGAAATCCTTCTGTCTCGTTCCTCATGGAGATCAAAGATCTTACTCTGCAGTTCTTTTTTAAGACCGTCCACCTGCTTGGTGAGATCGATGACGTGTTGGCTCGTCTTGTCCACGACTTCCACTGAGGGGCTGATCTTGAAGCCAGCAGACCGAGTTGTTTCCTGCTTGACTTCTCAAGATGTTGGACTCTCAAAGTCGCCGGAAGGACTTGATTCCCTTCCCTCTGGATCTCATTTGATTCATCTTCCGGCTCAATGGGGCTGTCGCTGTCATCCTCAAAAGGGAAAAGTCGTCGCATCCAAGTCGTCGTAGTCGACTTGGATGCGAAAGCTTAGCTGGAAGCTTAGCTGGAAAAGCTTCATGTTCACATGCAATCTATTGTTGCTTCATGTTGGCATTCTTGCTTCTCTGAAAGGCGTGCAGTATCTGGAATCGATATCCCGCTTGTTTCAATGACTTTTGAACGTGCTCTGAAGAGTGATCTGTTGCGATAGAACTGAGGAACAGGTCTGACAAAACGCTGTCTGTGAGCTACATTCAAGAAAGAGATTCCTTTGTGGCATCATAGAGTTATGACATCACTGCTGATGCCATTGATACCGTTGGAAAAACATTCTTTTCCTATGGGAGTTGATAAGCAACCAGTCCTAAAGTTCTGCCATCTGCTGGCCTCGCTTGGAAGTGCGCTTCTAAATAAAATTACTGTGACACTATTCATCATTATCTGTTGAAAAAAGGCTGAAAAATTCTGATGCTTTTCTCAGAATTCTAAAATTAAATTCTAAAATATATTTTGTTTTTATCCACAGTAACCCTAATATTCTTTTGCACCAGCAAAGACAATCAGGTTTTTTATATATTGATCATCTAGTGGTGGCAAAAGCAACAACAACACACACAAAAAAAGCTAGTTTGCTCTGGACTTAAGATGGAAACTTCAACAGATAGAGCAATCTGCAGACATACAGCAATCACCTGTGTGTATGTGCTGCTTACATCATCTCCTTTGCTCTCTGCTGGGCTACAGCTAGTACCCCACACCGGAGTCTGTCATGAATGCTCAGGCTAGCTAGGGTGGCAACTGATGACACGACGAACAGTTTTCCTGTAACCTTAAGTTGCTTCTACGCCATTAAGATATTGAGCAGCATGTACATGAGCGTGACTGACAACACAAAGACCATCCTCCTGGTTCTGATTGGTTTTTTCTGACCAGGAGCTGTGTTTTTCTGCAAGTGGCAGTATAACCACAAGGAGGAGGCAGAGAGGCTTGATTTTAATTATTTGGTTCACCATCATGAGATGTTGTCAGTTTTAACAAAAATGTCTTTAAAAACAACATTGCTTCTAAAAGTTACATACTGCAGTTTTAAGAAACAAAAATGAAATTATGTAGAATCATAATTCCAGATTAATTTGGGTATTAAGTTTTCAGAATGTTCTTTTTGCTTTATGAAAAGGAGCAAAGTAGAACGCAAAGGATCTTTATACACTTTTGCCAACAAGATTTTTTCTTTTTCAATTCGTATTTAATGGGAAGCTCAGGGTGTGGTGTGTATACGATGTGTGTGGGAGGATGGATGTGGCACAAATGAGTAACAATATTTGTTTTTTTTTAAATAAATTGCAAAATGACTTGGGACAGTTTTGCGAGCTGCAGCTAGTGTGCAGTCCAGCAATTCAAGCCCATACCACTTCAGTAACCAGGTGCTTTCATTGCGTTATGTTGTGTGTCTCATTATCTTACATGCAAAGTTGAAGGGAGTTAATAACCTAAAAAGGGAACTTGGAACCCGAACAAGGTCAGGCGATCGAAGCGAACGAAGCTAACGCTGCAAAGACAGGAGCTGTTCCTAACACGAGGGTAAAAGTGGTCTGTTGAGTCGTTCAGCTTTCCCAAGTAACATACCTGACCCACATGACCTGAAGGACTTGCAGCAGCAAAACGGAAGCCTAAACTTGTCAATTCACACTCATTGGGAAAAGGCTCAACTTGTCTTTTTTTTTTTTTTTTAAACACACCCAAACAGGTTATGATTCAGGATGTGCTGGCCAACATATGGAGTAATCTCTCATGTGGGGATCCTGCAGGTGTTAATAGAAGAGCTAAAATAACAGAGTGTGAGAAACAATGAGAAGCAGGCGTTGTGTCAATAAGGGAGGGAAATGCTTTCTTTTCGTGTATTTAGCAAAGTTTGTCCAATTGTGAGGATCCTAGAAGACTGTGCCTGGGCATGCGATTGGGCATCTTCATTTAGCTACATTTTATATTGAATCATGCTCTTGTTTTGGAATGCGTGTGCCTGCAATAAAGATGGATTTCTATTCATCATCAGATTGTGCAGTGTATGTATTTTAGCTGTTGTTTTCTTTCCATTTCTCCCATATTTTCAAATATTTAAAAAAAAAGAAGGAAACATTTAAGAGTAGCAAAACGAACAACCTCAGTCAGTTTGTGCACACCTGATTTTTACTATTAATGTGCCCACAGAGCTGGATGCTGTCTAAAGAAAGAGTAGAACAGCCCTTCAGAGCCTGCAGCTGTGGAGACAAAGCACAGGACAAAGACGGAACCGAGACACCCTGTGGACAATGACAGAGACAAGGGTCAAAGACCTGCAAACTGCCCAGACTGACAGAAACCACCCGGCAACCAAAGGCCACTGCATCACAAAATCCTGACAAAGTAAAAGAAACACAACTTTTTGTTGAACAGCATAACCATCATCACCCCAAAACATCTAACTATCCTGCATCAGTGTTGCAGCGTAGAGTTTGCATGTTCCCCATGTGTCCACTGTGGTTCTGGCAGAGTTCAGAGCCACTCATCCCAGCTCTATTGGAGACCTAAATTTGCCCTTAGATATAGGTGTGTTCCTAAGTGGTTGATGTCTTTTCTGCCCTTGTATTACCTTGAGATGGATCTGTCCAGGGTGCTTCCTGCATTTCAAATGACCGCTTGAGATATGCGCCAGAACCCCCAAGCCCTGCACAGGTAAGCAGGAATAGAGAGACAGGCGGACGGATGGATGGGCTATGTGAATGCGCAATCAAACTCTGATCTGGACCAAAAAAGCAAACTCTAAAAACCTAAGGCTTGGTTTGGCTGAGATCTCTAGTACAGTTTGAATGCATATATGGGATGCAATCAGACTGGAGAGCAATCGAACCGAATCTACCGCCCCATCAGGTGAGAAAACAGCCCCGAGTGGCTGAATTAGTTTGTAGAAACCTCTGCGATGAGTGTGGGGTGTCAATGTCCGGATCGACAAAGCCACAGAGCACAAACCACTTTGAGTTCAGCTGGGAAACGAAAACTGGGAGTTGCCAAATCTGTGTCAGAAACATCAAGCAGAAGGAGCATGAGAAGCTCAAGGGATGAACCCTTGAAACGGATGGGTGTTTATTTTACTGGAAGTTGCAACATGACAGTCCAAAGCTCAGCTGAGGCGTTCAGCAGGTCATGTTAGGATAGCGCCGGCAACCTGATGAGAACGATGTGTCAGGAGACGCATAAGGTAGCACCGCTCACTGACGCTGCCCAGTCACACATCCTGGTACACTGAGGAACGACTTGTCTCCACTTGTCTCCAAAATCTTTTCAGGCTGCTCTGACCTTTTGAGAATTCCCACACAGAGATTAGTTAAGGGCCAGTGAGAAACTGGTTAAACATCCTCGCTCATGCCTCGCTGAAAACATGCACACACCTTTCACTATCTAAAATTGAATGCCTCGAAGCTGCCAGCAGTGACCTTTCTTTTATATTCTTCCATTTCCTGCTCTGCAACAGTTTTATGCTCACCCTCTGTCCCCGTCACTTTTTCCTTCCTGGTACTTCTTGTACCTGATGTTCCTCAGCACACTGACGCATGCAGTTCACAGCCAGCTGTGAAAACACATAAATCCAGTGAAAGGGGATGAGGAAAACAGATTTTTTAGAATTTGTTAATGTGCCTGCAGATAATGAAGATGGGGGAAAAAAAAAACCCAAAACAAAACAAGGATGAATGCATTACCTGTTGAAGGTATTTTTAGATCTTCTTGACAAGGAGCAGTATGATGCTTTTTCCATGCACAAAGTGCCATTTTGTAACACAATCAAGTAACCATGTTACCCTCAGTTGTTGTGGAAATCCTGTATATATCAAACTTGGCAATTTAACGCCTCCGTCTCTTTAAGGAGCTCCTGCTCTTCCCGACGTTCCGCCTTCGGCACATCGTCGCAACAAAGCTTATCCGTTAAGATTTAACGTTTCCACCTGTGTTGCACCTAGAAGCAGTTTGTATAACAAGCTCAGCAGACGCTTTGTGAAAAGCTGCATGGAAAAGACGGCTCTCTGTGAGTTTTGCACCCCTGAATGGCTGCTGATTAAAGAATTTCTCAAACATACACGACAGAATCAAAGCAACCCTCCATATACGTTTTTGAAGAGGGAGTAACTTTATAATATGATATAAAGCTCAAAAATTTGATTTTATATAATTCCCACTCTTATAGAAAATCAGGGTTGATTAACAACAATTGATCAATGTATCACCAGCTTTAGGTGAACTGCAATTGTCTGAATCGTGTGTTAAGGCAGGGAAATACATAGATCATGTGACCTTCCACCTGAGCTTTGTGGCTTCGAAAGCTTCTTTGAATGGTTTCTTACTTTATCGTATTATGATTTGCTCCATCCAGCTTCCTCCTGCTTTGACCAGCAGAAGTAAAATTGGCATTTTGTGATGGGAGTTTGCTCTGCTGAGGATGGGCCTCCAATCCCACCCACAGGCAAAAAAGCTTTCCGCATGTGACAGCTTGGTCAGTGTGAAATCCAGGCAGCGCCATGGAGATCGCACGAATATGCTCCACGAAATCAGAACAGCCGCTTTCTGGCTGAGAGGAAGATGTTAAAATAGTTTATTATGGAACAACTTGCTCTGGCAGCCTTCAAATGAACTCTCGCTAGTTTAGACAGTTCTTACACATGAGCCGACAGAAACTCAAAAGTTGAGCGCATTAGGAAATGAAACGTCCTTGGAAGTCTGGAAGTTTGTCGGTGATGCGACGGAAACGACCTGGAAGCAGGGAGCAGATGAGCACACACCCCACAGCCTGAGCTATAATTACTCGGCCATCTTATTTCAAATTGTTACAGTCAGCTATAATTCTTGTTCCCCCAATCTTTTAGATCTTATGTGAATCAGTCACTGTCAATGTAATAATGTGGCAAACACATAAGATTAAGGCAATTTTTTTACTTTTTTTTTTTTACGGATATTTAAAAAGAATGAAAACTTGCATCGTCCTCACCCGGGAACCCAGGTGGGGCTTTTTTTTTCTTCTTTTTTTTGGCAAAAATTCAGCTGTGTGGGTGAGTTGTACCTCTCTCCAGGAGTCGGCAGACTGGCCGGACTGACCAACACACCCACCTCCCGCTGTGCCAATTTGAATTCCAACCTCTGGCGTTCCCATTGGCATTCACGCGCTCCAACACACACGCCCACAATCAGGCAGCCATATACATGCGTGCGTTCTCAGCCCACCCCAACTGTTTGATCATGTGCGAGGATGACAGTAATGACGGTGGTTAGTTCAAGCGAGTCGACTTTGCTGTAGCCTAGCTAACAACTCTGAGGTATTTAGCTGGAGGGGACTGGGTTTGGCATGCCGACTCTGGGAATAGTGAGCCTTGAGACAGGCGGCGTAATGCTTTACGAACATCTGTCGCGCTTTAATGAAAAATGTATTTGCATTGTTGATTTGTTTAGAGAATGAGCGGGCCTCAACACGCAGGTTCCTAGCTGCTGATTGTAAAATTATTTTGTTGTCATGTGAACTTTGGTGGAAAAATGTTGGGGAAACAGAATTCCTGACAGCATGCCAGGGACAGCAATTACAGCATTTTTATTTGGAAACTTCCAGCATTATAGCCACAGGGCAAATTGACTTGTATTGTTTAATTGGTATGTAGTTCAATGCGCTCCAGAGGAAAGGCGAGGAGTGGGATGCAACGCCGCATGCCACTGCCGTGGTCAACGCGGCTTGTAGCACTGCAAAAGATGAACTAATTCATAACACCAGTGAAAGACTTTAGAGATGTGATTAATAGGTAAATGCAGAAAACAATGATAACTCCTGAACCTTAATTTGTTCACACTGAACTGTTTCAGTGTTAATTAAATCATCACCAGTTTGAACTGGAGTATTTCTTTGGAATTATGTCAAACTATTCTTAAGCATGAGCCACATGACTCTATTAACCAGCGTCAATCCTCTTGATTATTATTTTTTTTCTTTTTTACTGTTTTTATGGTCTGATTATTATTATTATTATTTTTTTTAAATGATCCTTGATCTGTGTAAACCTCCCGATGCGTGCTGCGGATTGTTTGCCCGCTGCAAATGAGATCTGGATCTCAGTCGAGTTGTAACCCGGCTAATTAAAAGGTAATGAAAGCAGACGATGGGCCTCATGTATAAAGCACAAAAATGTGTGGTGAAATGTTTTACGCACAAATTGACCCGCATGAGAATGAACGCGGCGTGAAAGCTTGCGGAAATATTCGCCACGCAAACTGTTTCTGTGCTCGATAAACTACCAGGTGTCAAAACTCACCTGAATACACTGAAGTCTGACTGGATTCAGTGTATTTCAGGCCAAGAAGCATCAAACCCGATGGGTTTTTTTTCATGATTTTAATGTTTTACTGTTTAAACGTAAACGATGAAAGTGAACCGCATTTGTCCTCAGACAATAAGCTAACACACGCACAAAATAAAGAAAATGAAAATAAAATGGTGTGAAAACCTCACTAGATTGTGAATAATACATTTCACATAAATGTGACAAAAACCTTAAAAATAATCAAACCTGACCTGTTTGGAGTTAGTCTGCTGATCAAACCCGGTTTTCTTTATCAGTGAGAATGAAAATACCCCGTAGATGCATTTCATGCTCTTTGGCTCATAGACCAATGCATTTGCACAAGCTCTGTTTTTTTTTTTTTTTTGTTTGATTTAAAAAAAAAAAAATTTATTTCTATTTTAATTTTTTGTGAGGTGACCTTATGTGCCCTGACAGCACCTTTTAAATAAAATATATAATAATAATAATTATTATAAATACTTATACTGCTACAAGTAAGGACCGCTGCCATGTTTATTGCTTCACAGACGTCCGGGTATTTATACCAATTTACATATTTATTTATGGGTGGCCGCAGGGTATAAATTAAAGGTGTGCAGGTACAACCGAGTTGTTTTATGTGCCGCACTTTTCTAAATCTGTCCGCACGCCAAGTTTTAGTGTGAAAACTGCACACTCTGTTATACATGAGGGCCCATGTATAAATGGATGTTCTGGAGTGGCCTAGTCAAAGGTCTGGTCTCTAATAGAGAATTTGTGGCAGGACTTGAAAAAGAATTGCAGTGATTGCGTCCAAATCTAAGTAATCACTCGAAGGGGCGTGGATATTTACGCAAGCTGCGTTGACCATAAAATTTCACAAATTGGAATTACGAAAATAAATTAGCTTAAAGCTGCAGTGTGTAACTTTTGTAAGAAATATTTTTGAAATATGTGATGAAAATGTCAAAGCAGTATAGAATGAGACAAATAATGTGGAAGAAATAAATAAATAATTGAGTTCCTGTGCCTTCTCTTTGTGGTCTTACTGCTGTCTGCAAAAATACCCGGCCCAGTCAGAAACAACCAATCAGAACCAGGAGGCGGGCCCTAGTGCTGTCAATCACGCTTGTCCTGTTCTGCCCGTCATGGATGCTCAGACGGGCATCCATGACGGGCAGTTCGCATGGCCACTGACCACAGAGATGAGGCGTTTTCCTGTCATGGTGAGTTGTTTCTCTGCCATTAGCAAACTCAGCTGGCCGTACACAAGTTTGATTGACAACACTAAGACCATCCCACTGGTTCTGATTGGTTAGTTCTGACCGGGAGCGGTGTGAAGCCTTTATTTGGAAGCACTTGCATCCTTGAACAATGCGCAGCTGGCTTCACCAGAGATGAATTATCAAAAGTTCAGTTTGTCATGTGTCGGTGTTCTCCTGTCAAACTGCTGATGACAGTTTTCTCAAAATCAAAGTGTGCAGGTTTGACTTTCTCTTGTATTCCTACCTGGGGTTTCCCCACATGCAAAGGCAGTGGTGACGCAGTTCGTCTCCTGTATTTGTTCTCGGGTTCCTCGACAGGCGACTGGAAACACGGCAGCGGCTGACGGAACGTTGCTGTCATGCCGTCTGCTCGCCGCTGCAGAGCAAACATCCTTTATTGCACGTCTCTCTGTTTGTGGAGAATCATTTTCACCTGACTTTGATAAGCGTGAGGCTCTGCCACGAATTAGCTGACTGCGTTGTTTACATTTTTACTGAGACTGACGTCGTCAGGAACGTTCATGACTTCTTATGAGGAGGCAAAAACAACTAACGAGCCCTGAGGTTTGACATCAATTGGATTTGGAGCTAAAGATTTACTGAAACCGCTCCAAACGCCTCGCGTCGGATCTTCGTCGGCTTCCTCGCAGCTTACACCTTTTCTGGCAACCGGTGCCCGAATTGGAGACACAAACCAAATTGCAGACCGAAAAACCTTATCGAGCTAAAGATATAATATGCCGTTCTGGCCTGGATAAATATTTCCCACACTCGGTCTGTCTCCGCTGCTCACCTCAACCATGGAGGTGGGACGTTTAGGGGAAAAACCCCTCGAATCCCCACTTTCTGTGTGGCCCAGTGCATGAGACTCTGCGGTGCGCTTCACGGGTCAAAAGCAATGTACTCGCCAAAAATAAACTCATATTCACCAGCTCTCAAAGGCAAAGAGCATAAAATAGTTCATTAAAAACGCTCTTAATTTAAGCCACAGTTAAGTTATTCCATGGCTGCACTTTGTGAACGTAGATGATTTGGGATCAGGCACAGCCAGGCAAGACCACTAACTAGTCCCCGTTGGCCCTTTTAAGAGCTTATAGCTAACTGATGGAGACAAGCCAAAGTGGGGGAAGGAGACTGGATCCCCCACTGGAAAAGCCTCCTGTCTGCAGGGTTGGTGTCAGTGTGTGTGTGTGTGTGTGTGTGTGTTTTCCTCAAAAGAGGAAATGCTGCTTCTCTGGAGACCCTTGTTAGCATCAAGACGGAAACAGAGCTGGGTATTTTTGGGGTTTTTTTTTTGGTTTTTTTTTGCAATCCCAACTTCCCACCGGAGCGGAAACGGCACATATACTGGTCTGCAAAATCCGAGACGTGGATGGATCTAATAACCAGAGAGAGGAATTGTGCAGTTTGTGGTCGGGGCGGACAGTTAAAAGAAGCAAATCCCAGGAACTCAACAATGAACTTGTCTTTACTCCTTAAGACTTTATGACCCGCTGGAGAAGCGGTTACAAATAGTATGGTTTTGTCATTGACAGTCGTCTCTTGAACAGTATTTTTGCACTTTAATCACATGACACGAGGTTTTCAGATTTTGCGAGCATGTATTTGGATTCTGCTCCACCGGGGTCAATCATTTGCAGAACCACTTTTCCAAGGCAATTACAGCTGCGGGTCTTTGGGGGACACGTCTCCAGCAGCTTTATCAATTCTGAGTTATAGAATCGCTCACACTTTTCAAGTCATGCCACAGATTTTCACATGGTCCTTTGAATTTATATAAAGGGTTTCGAGTCAAAGTGCTTTAGACTTGAGGCCAGTAGGCCACATTAATTACACACTAATACACAGAATTGTCAGCGTCTTTGGGTTAAGTGCTTTGCCCTGGACACACAGACCTGCAACAAGATAATGCTGGAATTGAACCCAGAACCCACAGTTGTCCCTTAGTGGTACTTTGTGCTATATTAACGCATAAGATCGGCCGAGTCTAATGCATGAGAAGGCATTAGTCATTGTCCTGGAAAGTGAATTTTCACTCAATTTTCAAATCATTTGCCTCCTGGAGGTTCTCAGTTGAGCTCCATCTGTCTTTCCATCAACTACGGAACAACAGCTTCCCTGTCCCTGCTGACAAAAATCATGCCCCTAGCCAGATGGATGATTTTCAACGTTACCGTCACTTATCCGGGTATTCACTGCTTCTCTGATAAACTTTGTACTTGCCTGTCTTGTCGGTTTACATTGACAGCCATGGTTTGCAGTTGTGGCCTGGTTTTGCCATTCTTTGATAATTTACCGAGCGATGCTCTCTAAGGTGGACTGGATTGTATTTAAAAGTATTAGAGTAAAGGTCAGAGGTTGCCACGCTTTTTAGATTTAAGGGTGCACCGATTTCCTTAACGTTGGGAGATCAGTGATTGGCCGACACTCACACGTGAAGTCGATGTTATCCACAGATCTGATCTGCCTCAGTGAAGGCCTAAAAATCAACCGCTGTCCTCTTTTTCATGTCTGCATGTTTTCTGTTCACAATATTCACTCCACTGTTGCCAACCCAGCGACAGTCTTTCTATATTTAGCAACATTTCATACTAAAAAATTGTTATCGGACAAAATCGGTGTTCGCCGATCGGCTGGAAAACTGAAATTGGTGCACCCCTAAACTTTTATCTGTGAAACGGTTTAAAAACCTCGTGTCGTCTTCGTTGTGCCACTTTGTGTTGGTCTATCGCATAAAATCCCATGAAATACGACAAATTTTGTGATTGTGAAATGAAAAGAAAATAATCAGAAGAAAGTTTGAGAGGTATGAATACTTTTCCAGGCTACTGGATGTACTTTAACTTTGCTAAAGTTGAACATAATAATTAGCATGCATATATACTGCATGCATTCTTTATATTGAATTCTCTTCACACAATCACAAAATTCAAGCCATATTTTTTTAAATTTTTTTTATTTGAATGTAAGAAGCTCATCAGCCAGACGTCTTCTATAACAAGAAGATGTCGGGTTACAGCGATGAAAGGAGGTAGTTTTTATTGTCTTCGCTGATTAAATCAGACCAACTTTTGGCTTTGCAAAATAAAAATAATTGTTTCATATCAGCATTGTATTCTCACGTTGAAAAGATTAGAGGAAAGCTACTTTTTAATTCACAAACATATAAACACAGTGGCCTGAATCTCACATATTTTTCGGTAAACTTTATAGCATTGGAATTCTTTTAGTTCCAATGTTATAAAGCGCAAAAACAAAACAAAAAACAACAACAAAAACATGATTATGAGCGCGATGCGTTCAATTTCATGAATAAATGTAACAAAATACTGAAGCTTGTTTATGAGACTGTGTATTCCTTTCTGGGCCCCCTTTGTTGCTCTTTTATCGTTAATTATTGCTACACACAAAATACATTTTTTACTAGATGTTGGATGAATTTCAATATTGTTACCTGGAGAGGAAAAACCCCCTGAGAGTATAGGACTAAGGACTGCGTGCCCAGAGTGATTACACACCACTTGTGCATCTGCCGAATATGGCAAAGCAAATAAGGGATCTGTGCAAAGAGTCCTGTTTGCACGCGGCTATAAAAACCATAAGCTTTCTGTGCAGAGTCTCTTCCGGTGTGAGCAGGGATGCCCTTTCGTGTCCGTGCTGTCATTTTATTTTTCAGTCCGATCGCCGATTATCGATCTTTAAAAAGCCCGACCTGCCGATTCCGATTCTGGCCAATGCCAATTCTTTTTCTGTCTGAAGTGTTGCTAAATACAGCAATGAAAGTCGCCGAGTTGGCAACAGTGGGGGGATTGTTGTTAACTGTAAACATGCAGACGTGACCTGGAGGGTCATGTCTGCCAGTCAAACCCCTCTCCCGGGAGAGCAGAAGAGGACAGTGGCTGATTTGGTGAGGAAGGTCAGATCGGTGGATAAGATCTTCTTCGCATGTAAGTGTCAGACGATCACAGATCTACCAAAATTAAGGAAATCGGCGCCGACAGATCGGCTGGCCAATAAATCAGCACACTTCTGGCGGGAACCGAAGCAGATTTCGTTTAGGACGATTGTATATTAAAGCATATCAGCACTCAGTGCTTCATTTCGTTGCAACTTCACATGGTGCCAATTCCTGATTTAGTTTATGTGCATCTGCAACACGTTTCCATGAGAAGAGAACGACTCAGACGAAGAGACAAAGCGAGACAAGATAGGCTCCTTGTGCAGTTACACTTTTACAAGAACAGGGGAAGGGAAAAAAAAAAGCCAGCTCATGCTGGCATGAAGCGTGGCACGTCTTGTTTTCTTTCCCTCCCCCCTCGAGAATGCAACCATAAACTGGCTCTGTAATGCAAAGAGGAAGTGTTGAGTCTTGCTGCTGACAAACTTCAAAAGCCTCAGATGGAACGATGATTTTGCTCATGGAGATTTTCCCTTCAGATGCTTCTGCAGCAGAAGGTACGGGGGGAAGCCACATATCTCCAATTCTGTCTGTTGGGGTTTTTTCCCCCCCTTTTTGATCACTTGACCAGATTCCCTCTGCGTTTGAAATTCTCCTTTATTCACGCTTTAATTTTGCGGTGTCTTTGTTTTTTTTGTTGTTTTTTTAAGCCATCTGCATGGGAATATACACACAGCGTGCATTCTTGTGTTTGTGCAGCTCCCCACATCAAACACCGTGAATGCCGATAATGCCAACAACAGTTAATTTGTTTGTTTTAAACTTTGATATGCATTTTCACAGTTATGCGTTGGTTTTTACAGAACGTTTCACGTGTCAAGCTCATTCGTCTGCTGCGAAACGCTCTTTTTTTTTTTTTTTGGTTCTCTCTCTGTGTTTTTAGATTTCGTTATCATGCGGGAATTATTCCTCTGATTTATCAGATCAGAACAAGAGTCTATTCAAGCAAAATGCAATTTTCTCAAAAAAAAAAACAAAAAACTTTAAAAATGTTTTTAAAAACCTTTCTACGATCTTATTTGGTGAATCTGCGTGTGTGTGGGTGGACGTGTGTGTGTGTGTGTCTGCTGTCAGATGAGCTAAGGCCACTCATCACGTCTCCTCTTCTTATCAGCCAATTATGTTTATGAGTTGTCTGTATGGACATAATGACACCGTGGAAGTCTGTACACACACGCACACACACACACACACAACACAGACTTAACTGAAACATGAACAGACACACTTGAAGGGATTGTGATAGGTTATCAGAGGCCATGCCATACACAAACAAAAAGGCAGACAAGTATCCGGGCAAGAAGGAAAATGAGATCAGATGCCAATACAAATACGTTAATAGCCTATCTGTACAAGCTGGTGGCAATTTGTGCCTGTGACAATTACTGATTGTACATAAATAATAAAGACAAAATGAGGCTCCGAGTGTGAGGAGGGTTAAGAAATCTCTACTGTATGTGTCTCGGTATTTGTTTCGGTCTTCAGGAAGAGTTTCAAAGGTGATTTTAGAGTGCTGCAGTCCTCAATTCACTTTAAACGTGTTTTTGCTTTTTCACAAATGGAGAAAGTGCCTGTACTTCCAAAGCACACCGAAAAGCAATAGGCTCCAAATTAAAATCTTCATCCAGAGATGAAGTGTTAAAGTTTGTTTAGTCAGAACAAGAATGACCCACATTAACAAAGGGATGACTTAATGAGAAGGAAATTAAGAGGTTCTGTGGGGTCACTTAAAGAGAGAGTGTGGATGTAGGATGTACTTTGCCTACCAGAAAGAGAAGGAAAGAATATATTATGACATGCTTCATGCACTTTAAACTAGGGATGCACGATATTGGATTGTTGGTCGATATCTGATGGCCGATAGCCGATCCCAAAATCTATATTTTTTTTCCCAATACCTACTTACTGAAACTATGTGGCTTTCTCTATTGTGGATTAAAATGCTGCATTATCTTTGTCAGTTTAGCCCGCTACCAAAGGCAAATGCTAAAAAGGAGGCTGAAAATGATGTGGCACTTTCAACTTGCATTACGTTTAATGTCAAATTTATTCATGACGTTTGCTCTCACTACAACACATTTGAGGTTGTGCTGCAGGCATCATTGTCACTGGTTTGTTACATAAAAGCAAAAGCTTTTATATCGGTGAGTTATTTTTGACAGAATCGCCGATGTCGCGATATTAAATTTTACGGCTAACATCGGCCGATACCGATACCATGCTGATAAAATTGTGCATCCCTGCTTTAAACTGCATGCAGTGTGCAAGCTCAGAGAAATCCTCACACAGTGTTTGTGTAACGGCTGTGTTACTACTGCTATTGCGAAAAACAAAAGTATCTATTGCGCTATCAAGGTGCTGAAATGCACAAGATTTACAATTCAAGCTGTTCAGTCAATAGTGAAATATCATGTCCCTCGGGTGGTTCATGTCAACAACACGTGATTGCAACATATAAAACACAAGCCAAAGGTGACTATGATTTTGAATATGTTGTTATGACAGGAACTGGAAATGGCACGCCTATGATTTACTGTCCTTGCACAAACAAACACGCATATGGATTTCCGGCGTATCGTTGCTCTTAATTGGATCCATTTTAAATACTTGTTCTGGTTTACTTTCATCTGTGCACAGCAGACGAGTCTGGAAGAAAAAGTGAAAGCGTTACAAGAATTTATGAGAAGTAAGTAATGACTATGACATTGGAAGCATGTAAAAGTTAAGAAAAAGGGCAAAGATTAATCATGCAACGCCCCACGCAGAGGGAATATATATTCTGCACTCTACAGAAATTTGCTACATGCTTAGAGGCATTACAGCAACAATGTCATAAAAAAATGTGCCATAAAAACATGAAAGCACACATCCTGAAACTTGAGCTGCATCCAAGGTTTGGTTGCTCTCAGACTGATAAGATTGGTCCAATAAAGGGGAAAGAAATGGCCATAAACTGGAACTCTTTTAACGGCTTTGTTGCTGTTTCTCAACAGTTCGGGTTGCGCAACAATGTGGATATTGATCCGAGGTTAGAAGCGTTCATTTACAGTGGTGTGAAAAAGTATTTGTCCCCCTAAAGCCAGAGGTGGGTAGTAATTTGAGTCACTTTTTGGAGAAAAAAATAAATAAATTTTGAGCATTTTTACTATGCTGCACTTTTTACTTTTAGCTTAGTAACATTATAATGACGGATCGCCACACTTACCTGAGTAAGATGTCTGGATTCTATACCTGCTGTGAGTAACTTCACTGAATAAAGAACAAAACATGTTTTCACCAGAAACTCACCAGACACACACCTGCAGTTTGTGTTAAAGTTTCACAAGTTTTATTTTCAAAGAAACTGTGAAAAATTATTTTGCCTGATTTTGCTGCTTTTTTTGTTTAATTTATGCGTTACTGTCATGTTGGTCCTCAATATACTAAAATTTCCACTTAACTTCTTATTCTGATCTCTCTTATGTCATTTTTAAATATTAAATTATTGATAATTTGATTAGTTATTCAGCACTTCAGTTGACATTTTACCATTTTTTTCTTTTTTTTACTCTTACTCTTATTCTCTTCTGCCTGGAGATTTCTTCTATTTCTGCTACGCTTAAAAGTTTCAGATCATCAAAATATTGTTAGTGACCATTTATAGTTATTTAAATAATCATTCAATATGTGAATATATATAAAAAGCCAAACCTATGTAAAAATTTAAGAACGCTAGTTTTTTGATCCTAAGCGATTCTTTCGAATGTTTAGTTTAAGTTTAAGGCGATGTTGCGGTGCGTGTCTGTAAGTTGTCACTTCATAAGTGAAATAGTGACACGACCTTTTGACTGTCTCATGATATCCACTCCACACAGCTAGATTAACAATAGTTCCTGCACAAATGTAACATTATAGCTCGCGTGGAAACGTATTTATTTCAAAACTGTTGCGCAATATTAGCACTGCATGCACACAGAACACCTGCTGGTCAGACGACTTGTCCGATTTGACGCAGTGAGCCCCATCTTCTCCGGAGAACTGCTCTGCCAGTCCAAATATCAGAGCGGCGTTAAATATTAGCACAACAATTGACCCTACCTATTGGGTTTCTGTCCAAACTTTAAAAGCATATTTACTTTGAACACCGATCTTGTTTTGTGTTTGAAAGCGACTGTACAAGCCAATAGAAGTTGTTTCCGTGGTCAAATGTGCAAGTTTGTTTTTTTTTTCCTTTTACTTCAATTTGGGTGAAAAAAACCCCAGAAGTTAAAGAGTTAAAGAGTCATCGGCAAAAGACAAAACCTACACAGAGGAAAACAATCCAATCACATCTACAATCAATTTATTGATAGTCATAGCATGTTTTGCTGTACGTTTTGCGTCATTTAAATGTGTCGCATTCTCCAGACAGAGGCCTTCACGGCCAACATTTGAGACCAGAAGAGTTTGTTTTTTTTTTTCTGAAGCAGACTATCCAACTTTCAACACAAATAAAAATCTGCACCAAATGGTTCAAAAGATGAAAATAACTATATGAAACGTACTTTAAAAAAACAAACAAACAAACAAAAAAAAGTATGAAATTGTACTAACCAGCCACTTTTGTATGTATGCCCTGCAATTGTACAGGTTTCCATGATGTGAAATTCTTGCTCCACCACAATCCATAGGTGTTTGGTTGGATTCAGAGGTGGTGACTGAATCCAACCAAAAGCAAATTTTCTCCAATTGGTTTTTTCTCCAAGCGTTTTCTTGTCATTGTCATAGGAAGAAAACTCTTTGAGATGATGCACACTTTGTGACATGATGCATTAAAATGCTGGAAGAAGCCATCAGACGACGGCTGGGTGCACCGCTGCCATCTGAATGTTGCACCTTAGTTTGTCTGGATTTTTCGCTGGCTGCTTTTAAATGTGCCAAATGAAGGAAACCCTTTGAGCAACCGGTTCACCCTCTTGCTTATGGTGGCACTGCACCAAGAACCACAGAAGGGAACGCCACAAAAACCTCTGGGCAACCCAAAATTGGGTGGAGTCAGGTTATAGTGGCTGTAGAATTTCTCCTTTGTCTTTGGCAAATGTGCCAAACAAACACTCTTCAACAATGGGCTCAGCAGGAGCCATTTATCCCGACAGTGATGTATTTTCACATGTATCTTGGTTGTATTTACCCACGATGCTCTGTTCTTTCGTCCTTCCTGCTTTTGAACCCGTCTCTGGTCTGCTTGGCCTTCACAGTCGAAGCGCCTCAGACTTTACGTCAACCGGAGCCCGGACCCGGTTTGAACGCTGGTGAGAGTTTGCTTCTTTTGGTCTGCCTTAGAGTTTGATTGTCAGTTCACATCTCCCCCAAAAAAGCAGACTTTCTAGCCAAACAAACTCCAGGTGAATTAAGTCAGACTAACCAGGGCTGGTGAGCACCCTTAGAGGCCGCCACGTGATTTGCTAAGTCACTATTTGTATTAGCAAATGAAACAGCTGTATTCAACGCAGTTACTGGAAAGCGTTCATCTGAGAACCGTTATTTGTTGTCGGGAAATGAATGGCAATTCTGGTTAATAGAAAATAATTTGAAGCCACTGTCACAGTTTCTCTTGCCACGCATGTGTTATGGAACGAGAACACAGCATTTTGTGCCATGATGTCACTATCTCCAGCTGAGCCGACACGAGGAAACAGAAATGTCTGCCGATCGCTGAAGAAAATGAATTCTGATTAGACATTTTCATTGGTTAATCGTGTTTACTTTAGAAGCGTTGGGTAACCAGAGAGCTCCTCAGTATGTGGTCCAAGATCAGGGACCAAACAAATGGAGACACAGTCAAGTTTCAAAGTCCCTCAACTCTGGAACCAACATCTTCAAAATGAAATGTGCCGTAATTGTCACATTTTGTTTTCATGCTAGATTTATCTTTGGATCTATCAGGGTTTTATTTATATTAATACCTTTGATCTTACCATAAGGCTGATGTCACACAGATTATTCTGCATTAGTTGTATACAAATGATCCAAACTTTTGTAAAGTGTATCTAACTCTAACCCTAACCCAAATGTTTTGGGGTTTTTCCCCCTTAAAAAAGGCATCTACTGCCATTTACTCAAAATCTAGGAAACATCTAATCTGAGATAGTCTTCGTAAAACTTAGTTATCTCTCTCTATTTTTTTTAAGTAAGCTTACACATGTAGAGGAACCTTCTCATGTATCCCTGCCCCTGTCAGTTTACTGTATCAGCAGGTTTGATCATCACATATCATTCACTTCTGAAAGAGGATACACGCAAGGCGGCACGCAAGCACACACACCGCTACCTATGGCTTTTGTTACAAGGTCGACCCGTCGGACATCATTGTGTGAAGGAACAGGCGCTGTGGAGGACTTCACAGTGTGTGTGGGTGGCGTACATTGTGGAAGAACAAGCGTGTGATCAAAGCCAACGGGTCTGTCTTCGCCGGAGGTCACGGGAGGTGACAGACATTCACAGAAGGAATCTTCAGGCAATGAAGATTCTTTCTTCATCGCCCGGTGAATTGAATGAATTGTCAATGGGATTCTTCATTCCAACAATCACTTCAGCTGAGGAGAAAAGGAAAGGTCACCAACACTGAGCATAAATAGAAAAAAACTTACATGGACTTGTGACTTTTGATGAAATATACCAGTGCTGAGTTACATATTTAGCTAGAACTTCTTAGATTTGTTGTTGTTGTTGTTGTTTAGGTATTATGTTTAAAATTTGCTGTCTTTCTGGGGATTATTGACATCTTAGACAAAATAACAAGTGAATACTTTGTTACACAGGGACCCTGAGTCAAGGTATACTGACTGTACTGACATCTTGGGTAGATGGCAACTCATAAGGATATGGGTCGTATACACACTAGGAATCCCTGAGAGTCTTGAAAGCTTTCCATCAAACACCTGCAGAGGACCTTCACACCTTGAAGTACCAGGATGCCACCTAACAATTATATATTTTTTTATTTGTCAAGTGCGTTTAAACAATACAGCAGATTACCTCCTAGCAAAGCTGGGTATCAGAATGTCCCGAAAATATCCATACATTGAAGTTTTGTATGATTGCGCTGATGAATACGTGGCTTTTGACCCATTTCTGTTTATAGAGTCGACTTTAAAACATTATTCTGCCTTCAGAAATGCAATGATAATACATCTGTCAGGAATGCACAGGCGCAGGAACGCAGGGATCTTGACGATGCCGTCATGTGAAAATACTGGAAAACCTTCCATGTGAAACCCCCGAAACCAAAAAGGATTTTGTTTTTCAGAAGGTTTATGGGCGACACCATCGACTCGCAGTGCGGTGTGTGTTACGAGATTCTGCTCTGCTCTGCCACTCCGATCGGGTCACTGCAGTAGGAGGCTCCTGCACGGCAGAGCAGCCCTGGAGGTCCTTTGTCCTCACTGCAATAGACATTTTTAACACCTTCTGATCTCCACCTGATGTCACCTTGCATTTGTGCAAAATGTAACTTCGGCTGTATGTAGCGTTAATATTTCCAGACCAAGTCTGTTGGGGAGAAAACATGGTGGAGGTCCTCTTCAGAGCACGAGGTGAAACATGATACGCTTCATTTTAAGTCTGAATGTACAGAAATGATACGACAGACCTTAATGTTGTTTCAAACTTGTTCGGTTAGTTTTCCACGAAAAAGACTCTCCCAAAGGTTTTGTGGTCAAATTTAGAAACGTCATAGTCTTCCACAGGTGCAAAAATGTGTTCACCTTTAACCTTAACCTGCCTGTGTGACTGAAAATTCAAATCAATTTGAATTTTTCCAAAAACCTTTCATTTACTCGATGCCTTTCAGGTTTCTGCCTTTAAACTGTAAAAGTCTTTCTTCATTTCTTATTCCAATACTAACATATTTTCTATTGTTCTACGCTTGCGCCTATGTATTAAGTGGTTTTATCTTCTAACCAGGTTGCTGTGTATTGCCCTGGTCCCTCTTGAAAATGAGATCTAGATCTCAAGAAAATATATATTTTTTAAAAAACAACCTGTAAGTGAACTGATGAGTTTAAGGGCTTGAATAGAGCGAAGGAGCTAGCAGCTGTCAGAAACACCAGGATATGAGGCCCGGTTCCCACAGAGAGTTTAACATCAACAAGTTGAGACAGAGAGAGACTCTCTAAATTAAGACTGAAATTTCCTGATTAAAATCATTTCAAGCATCCATGTCAGAGCAGATTACTAACCAGTATGTCATTTCCCTGACACACACACACACACACACACAAACAAACTTCCAGATGTTCATTGCACTATGTTGATTTTGCTGAAGCATTTAATACCAGCACCTGCTCAGAACTCAACCCCAGTGAGCTGAATGAATTGTTTTAAGGGAACGATAACATCCAGCTCAAAAGACGAGACGTTACACAGAATGGGTTTCAAAAGGCAAGATGAGGGTCTTAAAATTACTTTGGTAAACTTTATTTTCACAGAGTAATGATTTTTCAAGACGCAAAACTCTAAAACTTCCTGTCCAGATTTGGCTGCACTATATATTGAGATTTTAATTCGACTTAATACCAAAAAAACATTGAAAATGCTTTTTTTTTTTTTTTTGCATTTAATAAACATTTCGTAGATATTAACTTGCCTTCATACCACAGGATTTTGTTACATCCAGCTTGAAATTACACTCTGACCAATGTGGAGTTATCCAGTCCAGCTGTGATCAATTTAAGTTTTTATTTAATTATCTTTGAACAACAGAAGACCAAATACAACGCAGGCTCAATATAAAATGTGAAATAAGTCCTAAATTTAGTGCCGATAAGAAACTGATAGTAAGACTGATACTTTTTTATTAGTTGTCTTTGTCAACATAAAAACTGCTTCCTTTTTTTAACTTCAAAATAAGAGTTTATAAACCGGTTAGAATGTCTTGTATGCTCCTGCAGCTTAACCACAAAGGGCGTACATACAAAAGTGAAGCTGAACTGTTCAGTTCTGCTGAAGTTTAAAGGGAGAAGACAATGAAGGCCAGCTTACTGCTGGAGTCAAAGAGAAGACTATTACTTCTCAGCCAACTTAAAACATTCAAGGCCTCTAATCACCGCAGAAACACGGAAATCTCTTCAAAACCAAATCCATTATCCGGCGCGACAAAAGCTATTGTTTCCGACAATGCGCAAGTCATCTCTACGTAGGGAGAGTATCCCTGTGAAAGCCCTGGCTGGTGGTATCAAATACGCAGTTAACACTGCAACGTCAAACCCTCCGTCATTGGATCCAGCGGATGAACCACTAAATCACACCACAATAGCAGCGGGGCCGTCTCATTCACACAGGCCACATGAAAAGGAAGGGAAGCCTGACTTCCCTGGCTCAGGCCGAGCCAGACAAAGGGCTCTCGAGGCCGGACCGCCTCAGGACGAAATCATATGACACTGGCGCACAGGAAATCACCCAAATTGTCCTTTGTCTGGGACATCAAAATCCCTCTCCCCTCAGCGCGGGCGATGCAAGACGGCTCAGGAGCGATGGATGGGAGAGTGGGACAAAGTAAGAAGAGAGAAGTTTTCGATGATCTCTGGTGGAAGTAAACCACCAGGAGCCTCCTTTTGTTTTTCTCCATTCTGGTTTCTGGTTTAGTTATACTTGCGTTTTGGTTGTAGACTATTGTCATTGCAAGAAAACACATTGTTTTCTCTGTTGCCTCTGTTTATCTTTCTTTTGTCTCAAAACATTCTTCTCTGTTGGAGGAAGCCATTCCTCCCACAGCACCATGTAGCCGCCATCTTGTTGCATTGCGATGTGGTGGTTTATGGGTGATACAGCGTGTCGGTTTTCCACGCCATGAGGTTTTCTCACCCTGTTTGCTATTTGTGTTCATTTCATTCCTTGTGGCAACACTCAAATTGTAGATCTCTGTTAGCAATGGCTTTCTTCTCTGCCCTCTTCGCTAAAAACCAGATGTGTTTTGTCCTGATAAAGTTCGAGCCGGGTATAGCACTTTTTCCCAGGACACTTTTTTCATCAACTTTTTTGCCTTTTGCTTCATCTACAAAAAAAAAAAGAAGGAGTTTTGTGATGGTTGTGCAAGCATTTAAATGACGGCAAGAATGCAGAAGACAGTCAGTGAGCATGATCCAAAGTGATGTGTAACATTCAAACCTGACCCGCAGCGTCACGACCCCCCTGGCCACTCCTCAGGTGTTCAGGGATGTATTTGAACAGGTGAGTACAGTCAAAGAGAGACGAGCACGAAGGCAGGCAGCTGTGCTGCCAGGTACGGCCTGGGGCAACGCTGGCTCTCATCTATTCAATCTCGCAACTCAGGCAGACAGACGGCTCCCCTCCGGTCTTCCGCTTTATCCCTTCCGTCCCTGTGTTCGCCTCTTAGGTCTCTGACAACAACAACGCAAATCCACAATAAATTCCATTCCTTTGGACGATGTTTCTGTTTCGCTTGCCGAATTTTTGTGGTCGTCTCTGCGACCAGGACCGGTGTTGGCCCTTGTGTGCTCTGAGCAGAGATGCTTTGTGGCGTTCCCGGAACCCTATTTAAGAAAAAATAAAAAAAATCTTTTATGAAAAGCTATCTGGAATGTGTTATTTGTCTTTAAGATACCAGAATTTGTACGTGATATTATGTTTTTGTCTGTCTACGGTTTTTAAATATTAAGTAAGATGATCTGATAGCACATGGGTAGCCTCTTTATGAAATACTTTTTTACTCTTACTTAACATGTTATTCTGTCTTCCGTGAAACGCACACATTTTTAAAACTAAACTTTTAAAATCAGTGGGAATTTGCAAATCGGATAACTGTACAAAAATAAAGCCAAAGTGTATTTTGCAAACATGCCGCATCTGCAAACATGGGTGCTTACCAGAATCACACCAATTCATTCTGCTTCACGCAGCAGCAGAGCGACTGGTCTGCACAGACGTGTTGCGAAACCGGCTGCCGCAGCGGGAGCACAATCTGATTGAAACAAAACTATAAAACCAACAGTCACATTTAATTATCTTGACATCTTGCAACTGATTCTCAGTCCTGGACTTTAATTGGACCAGCTGCTTTGATGATGAGAGAGCTCGGTTGGACAAAATTACTCACCTGACCAAAAGGTAAGCGCTCAAGTTCAAATGCAAAGGTTTTTCAACCTTTTTTTGATTTGCAAACATCAAAATCTTCACTAACAGTTGCCTGAAATGACAAATATCTCTAACGTAAGGAAGAGCACGTCCTGAAAGTCTTCATGATAACACAATACCTGCCGGAATGAGTCTGCCTCTGCTTTTTAACGCAAATAAATCTGCAAGTCATCTGCAGAGGAGCGAAACAAAAGGCTAAAAACGTCTCCACGGTGCGACGAACGGACTGCAAACTACCTGGACCTCAGATTGAGCCTGAGTGCACACGTTTTTATTCACATAATGATGCCAGACAAGTAGGTCCAAAACCGCAAAGGAACAGATCCATTAAGACCGGCCCATTTTTGGACCTCCTCAAAGATCTTATTAAGACCAGCAGCACCAAATCACGACACAAAGCTTGGGATATTTATGATCCAACGTCGATTAAAAGTTCCACAGCTTCATCCTTGATCTTTCTGCTGTGTTGCTGTGCCATCGCGATGCTTTTAATTCAGCAATGTTTTCGAACGAACCTCTAACGGGATCCACTGGGTTTAACACAGAGAGTAAATCACATACATGTGTGCTTTATTTACTGCATTGGTGGCCTCCAAAGCCACTGGATTTTAATGAGGGGTATTAAAGTAGAAAGGGGGCATGCCAATGTTTTCCAATAGCTCACTGCGGCGAACCATCACAGCCTCGGTCGAAGCGCAACAAATGAGCAGAACACTTTATTTTTTGAAGATAACCGAGTTTGTGTGATTGTAGGTAGCCGACCCGTTTAGCGGTCCTGAACCACGGCGAAAACAAGAGCTCGTCTGAAAACACCTTTTTCACTGAACTGTGTCACTTTCACGCAATTCCTACTCCAAAGACAAAAAATAAATAAATAAATTGGAAAAATCTCACATTGCAGTTTCTCTTTGATCTCTCTCAGACACGAAGAGACACGCGGGGCTCATGTCTTTGTGAAAACGCCTGGAGCGAGACATTAAATATCACTAAGAACGACGACCACAATCTCCAGCCTGAGAACGAGGTGGTGTGGTTATTCAGGGCCCAGGATGTGGGTCGGTTAAAGTCCGTCTTGCATTTGGCGAGTCGACGGGTACGGTGTCTGTCGGGCTCGGCGAACAGGCGAATGTGTACACTAGCCAGAAACAGCAGGACTTCAAACTGTGTCTGCATTAATCCCAAACCAGCCGAGCATTGTCCCACTGTTTGCTTGAGCGTGAGCGCTGGGTTTACCCACTTACTCGCAAAGATCTTGACAATAATAACAGCCACACCGGACACTTCCCCTTTAACAAACTGAAATCTTAGATACAGGATTAGGACATGGATCAGCTTCTGTTGGTTACAAGTGTTACAAACTGTTTCTCGAAGGATTTGGAGGGGGGGGGAGACCAACAAAGACAAGGCTGCATTCACGACTAAACTCCACCAGATATCCTGAAAGACCATTTACCATATTCTTATTTTTTCAGCGGAGTCGGTGTCAGCTGAACGATCCGACTGTTGAAGACACCAATCCAGTTTTCAGGCACGGAATCGAAATGTGCCTGAAATGAAAAACATACATAGGAAAAACACACTGGGGAAACTGAAATGTATCTTAAACTCAAAACCATGTACTGACAAAGTAGGACTGAAAAAAAAAAAAAATCAAGAAGAAAAATCATAAATTGTGACTAAATACCTTCTTTTGTTGTTTAATTTGACAACCTACATTCAAGCCGGATTATTTCCAGATTTGCAGAAACAAGAAGTTCAACTTCAACAGAACCTGTTTGACAACATGAAGTGGGTTTAAAAATTCCATAAAGCAGCATGCCACCATGCTCTAAAGAAATAAAATTTTGTGTGTGAGTGTGTGTTTACACACTTCCTTTTTACATGTAAATCATTCCCTTATGGTTTATACCATGTATCTCCGCAGACCCCTGGTTTGTCCAGGTTCTGAGCATTTTTCTTTTTTAAGAATGAGACACGAATCGACGCTCTCTCCATTCGTATCAATACAGAGCGTAGTTCAACCACAGCATCCATGAATGTCTGACAACCTATTAAAATACTAACACTGCTACAATATGAATGAAGTAAACATAACGCTACTATCAAACCAATAGCCAAGGAATGTGTAAATTCAGCTTTGTATTTTTACACATTATTAAGTCCCTCTTAGCAAAGCGAATTCACAAAATCAGTTTTGTGAATCCGCCTTTTTTTTTTCCCTCCTGGGGGAATTTTTCTGCCGTAATCCAAGAGCCCATATTTTCAGTCTGAAAGCAGGATTTCATGTCTTTTGTTCTCAAAACTTTTAATGCCAAGGCTTTTGCACTGGTACATTACTTTAAAAAAAAAAGACAAATATGAAAACACATCAGAAGGCATTAAATAATATCTTTCCAAAACATTTCAGTGTAAGAGCAGTATAATAGTATTACTTGCTTTGTTGAAAAGTTGATGCACACAAACAATGTCTTTGCCGAAGCATTTTACAGAAAAAAATATTTTAACGTTTAAAGCAAATGTCTTTGTTTTTCCAGACCGAGTTTATTTGTGGGAAAAGTTATGTTCATGTGTCAAATTACAGCCATTTGGAGAAACTGGACAGTTTAACTGGGATTTAAGTCACAGCCTTGTTCAGCGGTTTCACAGCGAATGTGGTGACGTAATACACAAGAACACCCAAAAAGAACATAAAGACATCGACTCAGCACAGAGAGATTATATATTTATGGTATTTTTACTCCTAGATACTCAAAGTACAGAAAAAAAAAAAAAAAGCATTTCAGGACTAAAAAAGTAGATTTTGCAGTGAGGCGAGCCAACGAGGCGAAATTAATACTTTTTGCAAGGCTGACGTTCTATTAAATTGATCGAAAACGAAAATCATGTCAGTCAAACACAGAGGTGGACAATTGTTTTGGGAAGCTTTGCTGCTCCGGGGCCTGGACATCGGTTCGACCACAGCCGATGAAACCGTCCGCTCTGTTCTCTGAGTTAGCACAAAAGAGCAGAAACAGTTTATTTAGACGAAGCACGATTGACAATTTAGTCTATAAATGGCTAAAACTTGTATGGAGAACAAACAGCCGTACGGTGAACTTCCAATGGACTCTATCCGATCGTGTTACTTTTGGTTAAACTAGAAGTTTTTGGATAAACTAGAAGATTTGGTCAATCATTTCAGCCTGACCGAATACTCCTCTGCCAGCTCCCCTTCTGCGTGCTGAGGCGCACGTGTCGTCTATCACCTTCTGTTGATCTTCTCCTTTATCCCTTTGCTGATTACAGAAAGCACCATGCAAACAAACCCTATCATTACCTTACAGTCAGGCTTTGGGAAGATTAGACGTGCCTCCGAACAAGCCGGCTGTTACCTAATATGTTCCGCTGGTGTTCTTCAGGCCAAACAGGACAACGGTAGGAACAGCAATGGGATATCCCAGCGAGGCTTTAGCCACATTTACAACCGTCAGACAAGACCAACATATTTGGCCTTTTTTTTAATGGTTCGACTAGAGTATTAAAGATCTAGTCTGCTGTTGAGTCTCACATGGCTTGACCAACACGAGAGAATGTGTTCGTTGCTGCAGCCCCGCCTAATGTGTCAACAGTTTGTCTTTTCTTCGCACCGGGCAGGTAGGATTAACTTGGACTCAAGTCAGGATCAACCGTGAGCGTGGGTAATGCCGGGGTTGTGTCTTTCCATGCGGGAGCAGGATGTGAGCGTTGCTCCGAACTGGCAGGGTGAAATGGGCGTTACCCTACCCTAACCCAGGCAACAGGTGCTAAGTGCACGTCCTTTTACACCTGTGGACGACATGTTTGTTTCGGGCGGTTTTGGGTTGCTTTGTTGATTGAGCGTTTAAGCTGAGAAGTTTTACACTTCATCGCGTTTGTGTAATCTATGTATTTAAGGCATGCTGTTGCTGTTTGGCTGCGTTGTCGTGTGAAGAGTCTTTTTTTATTTATTTATTTTTCTGAGCTGATTTCAGGACGAAATGGGGTCTGAAAACTGACACACACTCATGTTCCACCCCTGCTAGCACCATTATCTCAGGTTGTCATCTCTCCCTTTCAAGAAATGGGGATCCTCTGGCAAACCTCCTCCCCCCCCCACCACCACCACCTCTTTGCTTGACATACATACACCAACACACACACACACACACACAGTGGGTCAGTGTTCTCCCCTCGGGGGGTTGACCGAGATGAAAGAAGGTGCGGTGAGGGGTTTACTAAAGGAAGAGATGAAACAGATGACATGACCTCACTCCCCGTCTTGTCTTTTGCTCTGCTTGTTTCCTATATAAAACGCTGGCATTTCCTTTCAGCGCCAGAGAGAACTTTATGCTTCAGCACGAAATATAACACCTTGTAAATGATTTCACACTCCCTTCTTTTTCATGTTGGTATTCTACAATCATCAACTGTATTTATTTATTTATTTTCTTTACTAAATTCAATGGAACAGACCAAAAGAAAGTGTGGGGAAGGAGATGGTTGAAATGGTTTTGGAAATATTTCAAAGGTTAAAATTAAAGTCCAACTAAATAGTAATAATGATCAACCTGTGTGTCGTTTAATCTCAGTAAATCCAGGTTTCTTTTTTTGTTTCTTTTTCTTTGTGGGTTTATTAGAAAACAAACATCATAATGAAGACCAAGTAACGTAGGAAATCCTGTACAGGCAGGAACAAACAGAACAGAACGAGCAGTGTGAACTTTTAGGGGCTTCTTCGAAGGAGTGAGTGAATTACTGTTTGTAAGGAAACACCGCCACCCCGTGGCGCCGCGGTGTTACTGCGAGGTCGACACTTGGGAAGCGCCAAGCAGATTCTCCTGAATACAGGGGTCTAACTAATTATGAGATATAATAATTATGATATATTATTTCCAAGTCTGACTTGGAAATAAACATTTTAAAATTCTGAGAAGAATTCCTAAATTTTTACGTATTCAAAAACTTCAAGATAAAGAAGAAAACTCCTTCTCTTACCAGCTCCCCTCTTCTGCTAAAACATTATGCAACAACAACAAACATAACCAGGTTATGTTTGTTGTTGTTGCATAATGTGTTATCAAAAATGATAACACATTATGTTTTGTGGTGGGTTGATTCTACGTTAAGGTGTTTGTTTACTACCAACTTTTGTATCTAGGCAACTAACTAGCAAGCAGCTTTACATCTAATTGGTCGCACTGAGCTTAATTTCTGGGTGATATCAAAGGGTAAAATGTAACCATGAATTTTCAGTTTTATTCATAAAATATGTTGAAAACCACTTATCATTTTCCTTCATTTTCACAATTATGCACCACTGGTGTTTGTTCATTAGGTATACACACAATCATATATTGAAGTACATGTTATACATGATTGTATCATGAAAAAATGTGTTCAAGGGGAATGAACTGAACACATCAAAAGAAGTTGGTGAAACTATTAAAGGAAAAATCCTTTTCACTTTTACTTCACCCTGATTTTAATCAATTTTGTGCGTGAAGTTGCAATCCTGGGGGATTTTATTTCAGATTTCATTTGCAAAAAATAAATAAATAATAAAAAAAAAATCTAGGTGGCGCTGTTCGACGACGTTAGTGATCCTAATGGCTGCTAACCAGCCTTCGGGGGTTTCTTCTGCAATCTGGTTCAGTTTCCTGCTTCTTCTTGCAGGCGCCGCCGGGATAGATCGCCTGGTACCTCTGGCACCCAGCCTGCGGCAAACAGTCCTGTTGAACTGGCCAATGGTATGTGTGTACTAGTCATTAAATCAATATGTACTTTGTGTCAAAATGTGTGCACATGTGTGCGTGTTTACGGGTCTGGTCACGTGCACTGTGTGCATATCAGTATAATTATATATATAGGATGAATCTTCAGGAGTTGCTGGGTGCAAGAGTGGTCGTGGAAGGTACTATCAAGTGTCATATTGATTCGTCTGTGTGGGCTTGTGTTTATAAAATGCCAATAATGACCACACCGCGCTGTGTGCATCCTCATTAGGACTCACACTGTGTGACCTCCAAAAGACATGGCTTTGATATCAGAGCTGCGCCGATGGAACAAAAGAAAGAAGATAAATAAAAGTTATTGGTTTTACTTTCGTGCATCAGATGATACGAGCAAGGACAAAATACACTTCTAAACGTACCAAATCTCTTTCAGATGTTTATATCCCATTCACACTTCAACGTTTTTGCGTCTACTTTATTACACAACACTTTAAAGCTGTAGGTTATGTAAAGCACAGTCTCGTGACAAACCTCCCATTGGGAGGTTTCTATTTAGAAACTTGTTGCATAAATTACCTGCAGTCAGTGAAGTATAGCCACAGTTTTAAGCAGCTGCTATGTTTGGTTGTTTTTGAATACGAATGTCAATCAGTTCCACATTGTGCCCAGTACATATGCTAAAGTGCTCAACTTACTTAATTTTTGTGCACATGTGTGCATTTTGCCACTTTACAGCCAGAAATCTCACAATTTTTTGGGGGATCTTATGTTGTAGGCCAACATAGAGCCATTCGCAACTGGGAAGAGTAAGGTAAAAGAAAAGCAGTTCCTTAAAATCGCTGGCAGAAAGTCTCTACTCGGATATCCTTAACTAAAAGTGAGCATAACCAATTGCCTTAAAAGTCACTTAATTAGTAAATAGGGTCCACCTGTGTGCAATGCAGTCCAGGAATATTTCCAGCTGCTCTGCAAAGGCCTCAGTTGTTTGCTTGAGAACAAGCGGCAATCATGAACACCAAGGAACAGAAAGGACAAGTCATGGAGAACGTTGTGGAGAAGTACAAAGGTATAGACGGTATAAGACGCTTCTTACCATAAGCCTCTCGGTCCAGCAGGTAAGATCCACTTGTGTGCTGCCGTCCACCCAAAGTGACAGCCTGGCCTTGAGGTCGTGCTCAGAGGAGCATCTCTGGAGGAGATAGAGCTCGGGTTGACGAGTCGATGTTATATGGACAACCATTAGTCAGGAACTCCATAAATTTGGCTATTACGGAAAAGTGGCAGGAAGAAAGCCATAAAACGTGTACCGTTTGGCACAAACCCCCCCTAACAAAACAGCGTAGTAAATAAACACTGAAAGATCCTCTCTTCAGGAGGAACTCATTTTCATCTTATTAGCCAGCTAACGTTGCAACTTCACCCTGAAGACACGCACATCATCGCCACGGTAAAAGATGTTGGTGGCAACATCTTTTACCGTGGCATCTGCAGGGGCAGGGAAGTTGGCAGATGCTGAATCAGATTTTTATTCATAGGAAAAATTAATAAATCGCATCCTTTTCCCCCCCCTGTCGCTTAATTTTGCACCATTTGGTCAGTGATACCATGGTTAGCTTAAAAAAACACCATAAAAAAATGTAACAGAGTCGACAAACAACAACTTCACACAGTGGGAATACTTTTGGAAGGCACTGCAATATGTCCATGCAGCATCTCCGTTACCTTCAACATCAATCGTAGACTTAAACAAACCTGTGAGCTTATGAACGCTGATGTTTTCCCACTGAATGGAAACGCTAAATAACACACAATCCCAAGCATAAGTGTCCAGATTATTAATTGGTTGCACACTTGACTGCTACTTGTACAACCAAACCAGTGCATCGCTTTTGCCCAAAATATTCTGCAACACATTACTCCTCATCTGATTACCTCTCCTCCAAGACTTTATTAACATCTGACAGCACTTACAGGAGCCCTTAAAGGGTTGGGTCTTCACGCTGGGTCTAATAGGGCCCTACCCTGGGCAGCTTTTCTTTGAAGCTTGGATGCAGATCTGAGCAGCAGTCCGTTGTACTGAGAGAGGATATACTGCAGTAATTCCCCCTCTAATTAAAGCAGCTCCTCCATCATGAGCTCTGATGTTTGGTGCTGCAGGTTTCTCTAAAACGGTTTAACCAAAAGTAGAGCAAGCATAAAAGTCGGAAAACGCAGCGTTTTCCTGGACGGATCCGATGATCTGGCGTCAGACATCCAACGGCAAGCGCAAGATTATTTATGGGAGAAACTCGGTAGATGTCAGGTAAAGACCTCTAGATGGCAACGCTGCCCTGCATATGTTTTTCTTCCCGAGTCAAAAAGCAATTAAGCTGTTCCTGACTACTATCAATTTGCTTAAAGATTGCTTTTGTGGCTATGGTTACTTGTTACTATAAGTGTTACCTATTACTACCGTTCTGCACCACATGATCTGTTCACTTGCATTGCAATTGCAAAACGAGGCATGAAAGGCACAATTAGACTTAACCTTATGCTGACATTAGTCTCAGTTACATCTCCCTCTCTGCTCCACCGTTTTCTGTGTCATGTTTCCGTTGCCGTCACGATCCTCTGATGGATACCTTGTGGTTTTGGGGGGCGATGTTGCCAGCATGTTGTCATTCCTTTCCGTCTTGGTTTCGGTGAGAGTTTGCCTTTCAAGCGAGGCTCCTATCTTGCTGCGGTTTTCAACCCAGGTGTAAAGTTTTATTGGCATCTGACAACACTTGTCTTAATGACTGACTCATAATCAAACACTCATACATGTTGGTATTTCACTTTATGGAGAACAGGCCTCGGTTTTGGCAGCGTCTGCCGCAGCAGGATTTTCTGCCAGTCTGCAGTGGTTGGAGAAAACATTTACAACGGTGGTCTGCTGACTCGCGGAATGATTCGTGCACTATGCAAATGGATTAATTAACGGCTAAAAGCCATTTGTTTCAATCCAAACACGTTTTTTTTTGTTTTTTTTTACCGGACCAAACCCGTTCTTCTCCCGCGTTTCAATTATTTTTGGTTTTTACGGAAAATGGGAAGTCATCGTTTAGCGGCAGACCTACATGCCTAGATTTGAACTTGTGGTTCGTAAAACATTTCTAGCGACTCTTAGTATTCTTCTTAGGATTTCTTGTCTCACGGTTATAATTTTTTTTTTTTTTTTGTCAGACTGAGATAAGCAAGTCAAAAAGTGCAAGTAGACATCTCTGACTTACATAGAGAGATCTGTGGCCAACATCGCTGTCCTTCGTTACAGCAGATGGCTACTGTAAGGCTACCATTCACAGAGTCTGTCTCTTTAATTCAGTCAAGCTTGAAGCCAAGATTGTCCACCAAAAAGCCTGGCAGTCTGAGGTTTTTACATGGCCTCTGAACTGTTCAAAGGACTTAACAGAAATCGCTGAGGTTGTTTCATCAGGAAGCGGGAGCCAACGTCTGATATGGGGGTTGAAGTATTGAAAGCCCAGATTAACGCTGGAACAATCAGGCCTTGATCTTCCACAACTGCACTGTTTTCACCTTTGAGCTCTTTGTGTTTCTCTTCTTGATGTTGCTTGGGAATGCTGCAACTACGACTACTGTCTCCTTCTGCAACTCATCCTTTTCACACCCAGTATCAGAAAAAGGGTTAAGACCAGCAAGTTATTGTTCTACATCAGCAAATCCCACTGGAATCAGGTGCACCTTTTGGCAGTGACTGACTGTGAGACTTTCTGTCGATACTAACTAGACATTTCTGGAGATTGCAATAGTTACTGGCATGCTTTTTTTCTTCCAGCCATCTTTGATTTCTTTAGACTTTGTCAGTTGAATTTTTGCACAACTTGCTGTTCTGACGTGCCTAGAATTATCACTTGAAGATGGTCGCTCTTACGATTCCTCTTCGAGCTTCAAAGCCTTCATGTGATTGGCTTACAGTGATGAATCAGCATACGGTTTTGGGGAGAATTTCTTCTTATTCCACCTGTTAATGGTGTGCAGGAAAGCGCACTTGACATTGCACAACTCTGCCCAGAAAAATCATCCAACCTTCCCTTCTGAAAAGATTTTCTTCTTCACAGCCATGATAGAGATCCTGAAATCGTTTAATGTACAGCTAAATTCTGAAAATGGTTACAATGTCGTTGAAAACCTGTTTGCAGAAATGATATCTTTGACACTACAGTTGTGGTTGAATGACATAATCTGAGGTGAAGGGGTATCAGGACAGGGCTGGAAGGTAATGTGACCATCAATATACCTGTCCTGGAACCTACAGTTATTGTACCTGGCCAATGGCTATAGTCTGGCCATTACCTTCCAAATATTGAATTGATTCCAGAATCCATAGAACAGAACCAGCTTTCTTTATCAGGTTAAGCCGTTGTATGTCCCTGGTTCTGATGACAGCAGAAGAAATGAGACTCAATAACAGACTTGTACATCATCTTCTTGTAATCCTTTAAGTATCTAAGCTACCTCAAGAAGTACAGCCTGTTCTGTCCTTTCTTGTAGATGGGTTCACTGTTGAATCTCCAATCAAGTCTGTTGTCCAAATGAATACCAAGTTATTTATTTTCCTCAACCATCTCCACTAATGATTGCCTTCAAGCCAAAGCGTCTTTAAAACTTGGGCTATCCCGCTACGGTCCAATATGGCAGGAAGTTCTTGGAAAGTTAAGAGTTGTCCTACCGCAGTGTGAAAGACAGCTTCCTCTATTTGATTCCAATTCCTCATCGTACCTCTTTAGATGAGTAACCATAGCCCAAGTCATTTTTGGCCGCCTTCGCCGTTTCTTCATTAGACCCCTCATTTATTCAGACGCATAGTTTAACCCTCACTGTGTTGCTCTTAACATAGATCTTCTTGTTCCTAATAAAAATATCTTTCAACAACCACATTTGTGTTCACCTGGGTCACGACTGAGCCAGTAAGAGTTTATTTATATGTTTTTCACTCATTATTTGCCAAGTGCGTGAAGGTTGGACCAGGAATTCAATTTGACCAACATTATAGCTCACACTATTAAACGAGCTAACACCTAAAATAACATCCTCCCTGCAAAAAAACCAAACAAACATTTACTACAAGAAACAAGGGAATCTGCAAAAAAATAAAATAAAATAAAAATGCAATGGATGCCATTTGATATTTAGGTATTTAATCCATGTAAGTTGTATCTTACAAATGGGAAAAACACGTACCATTTCCATGAACGTACAAGACAAACGGGAACCGACGCTAGTCTCTTGTAGCTTATAAGAGGAGGCAAAGTCCGATGGACTTGTTCTAAAGTAATGGGGTAAAGTTACAAATCAAAAGTATTTCACCTGCCACTGTCAAGCTAACTGTAGGATTAGGTATATCTAATGAAAAAGCTACATTCGAGGTAACAAAGACAGAATTTTCTTGTTCCTTAAGTTGCCCATAGTGTGGAGTCCAAACATTTGGTTCTTAGATAACTATGACTGAGCAGGAAAGCTTTGAAGCTGTGGGACCCATTGACAACATCCAGCACTGGACGGCCTCCAAATGGCATAAAATGAGTTGAAAAGGATAGAAATTGTGGGCGCCTTTGCATAAAAGTCGTATCTGCCAGTTTTGTTGTTTTTTTTCTCTGGAACTCTTCTTCACCTTTCATCCTGTGCGAGGAAGTCCACTCGTGATATTTGAGAAGTTTTATTTTTTCTTTTTTTCCAATATTTCTTACAACAATACAGACATCACAGATTACATAGTTTTACAAACACAAAGCACACCACCATCTTGGCTGCTGATGCCGCTGCGGTAAAGGGGAAAGGGGAAAATGCTCTGGGTTGGTTGAGATTGCCAGTGTAGCCTTGGGCATCTTTCCTTTAAAGAGCCTTTACTCATTTGTTACTGCTTAGGGGGGAAAAACAAACCAAACAACCAAACAAAAAAAACCAACAACTGCCCTTTGGACTTGCTTCTTGGGACCTTTTTATGCAGCACAGCTTTATGGGAATATTAGGAAAAAGAACCTTTTTTGGAGACAAGAAGGGGTAAAAAAAATAAGTGTCTGCTGACTATGATCTGATCATGGCGTTACCCCAACAGAAATGGCTGGCGAAAAGAAGAAGAAGCAGCTATGCTAACAAAATCAAAGAACATTTGGGCTGCTCTGCATGGTTTCAGGAAGGCTCGGGCGATAGGAATCTCTCCACTCAATAAAACTAACATTTGTCCTGGCTTTATGTTCTGATCTAGTTTTCCAGGGTAGCCTGCAGAAAAACTACACCACCTAAAATCTTGACAATCTAGTCTTGAGTAGTTTATTATTTTTATTATCTTCTTTTTATTCCTGTACATTCAAATAAAACTTCAACAGACCTTAAAATGATCCTTTTTTTTCTTCTTTTCAAAAATACAGAGGCTTTTTATTCCAGCCATTTTTTCCAACACACACACATTATTCCCAAACCGACTTTTGACTCAAAGCAAAAAAAAAAAAAAAAAAAAAAAAAAGAAAGCAAAAAAAAAGAAAAACGTATCTTTTGATGGCAATGTGAGTGTTCGCGTGTACAAGTGTGTATGAGAACTCCATGTCATTTACACCCAACATTGTAAACTTACATAGAACTATATTACATGTGCTTGCACTGCTTTTTGGAGGGGGACGAATTTTGGTTTACCTCACTAGAACACCACAAAAAAGGAAAAAGAAAAAAAAAAAAAAAACAGAAGAGGTTCGGGAAAAGAAGAAGTGGAGGACAGGGAGCGACTAACTTCTTTGTAGAAAGGTTCGGAGGGGCATTCTCAGTTTGATTGAAAGCTCAATCTTGATGGCTGGTCCTTAAGCAAAAGTTCTGTGAGGAAAGAGTTTGCTTTTTCAGGAAAAAGAAAAAAAAAGATAAAAAAAACCCCAAAATAAAACAAAGAAGCTTTCTGTCAAGTCATCAACGATGATCCTGCTGTCCAGGCTGGAGTCAAATTTTAAAGAAGCGCAGGAATGAGGAGTTCATCCCCAGCAGCGTGAAGCTGCCAGGAGTCAGCAGGACTTTTTTTTTTTATGGGTGGGGTAAGGGTTCTCCGCTGACAAAGTCCTTCAGTGGAACCTATTTGTTTAACATCTGGGACTTCGGGTCACCGTATTTTCTTTTCTTTCTGCAAATGGACAATCGGACAGTCAACGAGAGTGTCTATACGTCACTTCTTCAACAGAGTGTCAGCCTCCCAAAAGAGCCAGTGGAGTCTCAAAGACTGCTGTCTCGTCTCTAAATGCTCTCGGAGGTTTGGGGCGAACGGTCCACAGGAGAAAGCTAAAGGTGACAACGGGGCAAAGGGAGAATCCAAGGTGAAGGAAATGAAAGAGGCAGCCGCTGTGCTCTTTACAAGTAGACACGCCTCAGGTCTCCAGGTGAGGTGATGGTATTGCACTGCGGGCACAACTTCTTGTTCCCCTGTGGTGAGCAGATAGAGAAGAGTTAGCTTGGCTGCTAATGAGATTTAGGCCACTTTGATGATGCTACAGGAGTTTGAGGTGAGGATGTTTGTTCGCATAGCAATTTAATTCAAAAGGTTAAAAGTGATGCGACTCATGTTTTTATTTGTGTTCATTTGAATTTTCATAATGCACAAGCAGTGGAAACTCTACGTTCTGTGTCTCATCAAGTATGCCCATAACATGAGAACTCAAAAGAACTTCGCTGTGCATCTAA
Source organism: Poeciliopsis retropinna (assembly GCA_010277075.1). NCBI lineage: Eukaryota > Metazoa > Chordata > Actinopteri > Cyprinodontiformes > Poeciliidae > Poeciliopsis > Poeciliopsis retropinna. The sequence continues at coordinate 12,266,494 of VMRM01000022.1, forward strand.
ATCTGATTGTACTCTGTGTTTTCTTGATTTGTCTTCAGAGACTCTGAGTGCTCCATTCCCAAATGAAATGCAAAATTGACTATTATCTGAAATAGAGGATTTGGACCACATAAAGCAGCAGGCCGGTTCTGTCCGTCCGAATCCCAGATAAGACGTTTCAGGAGTGACTTGATAATTTCCATTCTGATGATTAATATCTTTTGTAGGCTAATTTTGTTTACTTTTAACTTTTACTTTTAACCATTTTACTTATGGTTTTGACTAAATATGTATTTTTTATTTCAGTCTTTTTTTTTTTTTAATTAGTTTTAAATCGTGTTTTATTTTGGATATTTAAAATGTCTTAGTTCCAGCGTTAAAACGTGTTTTTTTTACCAAGTTGAAGTTTTTAGTTTTCTTTGAGAGGAAAAACATTCTTTGCTTTACCATTGTCAATATATTACTTAGAATGCTCTCAAAAGAAGAATATAATTTGTCGCAATAATTACTGTGATAATTTATCATCCAGCAAAATGTGTTATTTTGACAGTCCTATTTTTCTATTACACTGTTTCCCTTCCAGTTAACTGTCCATAAATATACTTAAAGATGACACCTTGTCAGCTTCCTTTGTAAAAACCTTTAATGTCTTTTCCACCTTATGCAGGATGTCAATGACTGTCTGCTGGACAACTTATCAAGTCAGCGGTTTTCTGAATGATTGTGGCATAAAATGTCTGCTTTAGAAGTCCTTTTTCTTGTTATGATATATTGCAATTTTCTAAGAAACGAATCTTTTGTTTTTTCATTGTGAACAACAAAGTTGGCAAATAAATCTTTCCAATACTTAATCGATAATTCAGTGCCACTTTTTGACTTGTTACTAAAACAAATGAACTTATTAATGATATTCTAGTTCAATGCGACGGATCTGAAACCTCATGTAGGTCGAAATGAATCACTCGGTTCAACAAAGAAACATGTGTGGAGTCTCCCGAGTTCTTAATTATGTCAAAGTTTACCAACGCCTGGCAAAAGTACTAACATTTATGGCGACTCATTACCTCCTTCCTACAAATGTGGGTACAACTTAACCTGCTTACAACAGTGCACCGCTTCCTCTGCTTGCCCCTTCCCCCCTTCCTCGCGCCGCTTTGATAGCGCGCCATCCGCAGTAAAGCAGCAGGTGATAATACGCAACGCAGGGCAGAGAGCGCTCTTCGATTCGGAGTGGGTGGTCTCAAGAATTTTTCCTCCACCTCCCGTCTTTCCAGCTTCCCTTCCATCCTGTTTGTTCCGCGTTGGCTGGTAACTGCTCGCTGCAGGCGCCTTCTGTTTACTCGGGCTTCGCCGCGTCGTCATTACAGGAGAAGCTTAGGGTCATCGCCTTCTCGAACAACGGTAGCGTTTGAGATGAGTAACTCACGCAGCAGCAGCCGCAGCAGTTTAAGGCTGCGCCACCGAGCCTCATAACTGCTTCAAAATAAACAACAGCGGCGTGGGGTGAAGGGAGAAAATGAGTAAGAGCTCGAGAGGAAATTGTGGATAAAACAGGAAGGGTCACGCCTCCACCTTGGAGGCGCTTCAGATGTTTAAAACACTAAATCGGTAATTACCGATGTCGAAAGGTTTATAACGTGGTACATCTTTCAGCCGTATTGCCCAGAAATATACAAAAGAAAATTGCAGATTTTGTACTTTAGAAGTGCCAAGATTTTTGGGGGTTTGTTGCGCAGTCTGAATGTCGCATCAGATGGGTTGGCAACAGAAGTGAGTCAATGGCGAAGACGAGTGTCATCCAACTGACTGAAAACGAATTAATACTTTCCAATGACAGATGCAAAAAACAAACAAAAAAAAGCTAGCTAGCTAGCAAGAGTTTATTAGCAGCTAGTTAGCGGTAGCCTCAAGTCAGACATTTGCTTGACAGAAAAGTCCCCAAGAAAAATAATCACAACAAAACGTACGAGATTAAATACTCCTGCAATGGAAATTGTAAGACCTGTGATGAGCTCATTTAATGCCAACTTGCAATTATTTGTTATGAATTTGAGACATTTTAAGGCCTCAATTTTAAATTAGGTCCGTCACTTCACAAATTTTCTTAGGCAATAAATTGTCCCAGAAGTTATTGCGATAAAAAATACTGTTGTTTGAGATAAAACAAACACCTTCAAGTGATATATCACTTGAAGGTGACAGCATGATAACACATGAACACATTCTTAAAGATTGTTAAACTTTAAATTCTAATGAACATTTAACACTGGAACTGGAAGACAATTTAAATATGCAAAAATAAATAAACAAGAGAAACAACAAATAAGACGAATCATAAAGATTCTATACGCAAGATCGTCTTTCAAAAAAAGGTCTAGTTGAGGCCAAAGCATCAAACTGAAGACCAATTTCGGTAGAAAGAACAAGAGAAAAAACAAGAACTATAAAACATGCACATGGAAATAATTATCGTACGATTAATTGATTTATTGTTACATATATACATGAATTTAAGACTTTTTAAGAACGCGTGAAAACCTTTTTTAATCTACCGAAACCGTTCTTAAGACTTTGAAATGTAACTTAAAATTGATAACATTGTTTGTATGTAAAGCTAACCAGATTTTTTTTTGTTTTATTATCGTATAGTCTTAACTGTGACAACCTCACAGCGTGATCCATTTCTGCCCGTAAATGGTTGACATGGTTACATCTTATATCAGCACCCATCCAAACCAAAACAGACAAAAGAATGTCTGTCTGTTATTTAAAAAAAAAAAAAAAGAAGAAGAAATGTAACCTTCTATTGTTTTATTCGTTTTGCCTCAATGCTGCTGGACGAAATCTTAAAAACACACTTTGGGTGAAGGGAATCTGAAATGTGCTTTAAGATCTGACAGATAAAGTCCTGCTAACATTCATGGCTCAACTGGGATGAAAATAAGTTCAGGTACAAATATCAGACCAACTTCTCAATAGTTAATCATTTTAATTGATAATTCGAGCATACTATTTTTTATTTTTTTGATATGAACACCTATTAAAGCTTACTACTCCTGTGCGGTGCGGTCGGTACGCACGTACGGGTGAGCTCCCGTCACGTTGCGCTCCAGCTGCCTTATTCATTGCTGCAGTAAGGAGCTGGGGGTTGGTGTTAACTAGATTCCTCGGCATTTACTTTGATCAGCTCGGCCCTCCCATTTTAACAGCCGTCTCCAGGCTATGGGTTTAATGCCGCATACATTAGCACGCACAGCAAATACAGGTACACAGAACACTTTTTCTCGAAAACTAAATTACAGTTTAGGTAATGAATAAAACATGCGCAGGCGGCGGCTTTCTTTGTACCCCGATGAAGTTCTCCATGAATCAGCATTGATTTTAAATTAAAGTCATGTTCCAAACAATCATTAACACGTATAAATGCCAAATAAAAGCTCATTAAAGGCAGACCATAATATCCCACTGTGCTAAATCGGAGATGCTCTGACTGAGCCGGGACTGGATTAGAGCCTCACCACCAGAGGAGCAGCTCCCTGCACCGTACACTGATCACAGCTGCTGCGGCTCGATTTTAAACATTACAACAAGCGTTCGACGGCATTTATAGATGCTAACTTCATTGGAAAACAATTTTCTAAAAATAATTAAAAAGAACAACCCCCAAAAAACCCGCAGTGAAGCCAGATGTTTTTATGATCAGAGATCACCATCAGATCAGGTTAGGTTTTCGAACGCCAATGATTGGCCGATGGCGATACGATCGCTTAGGAAACAAGCGGCTTCTGGATTGATGAACATCCATGAGCACAGACAGAGAGTTGGTATTCAGTAGTTTCATCGTCAAAAGGTGATAATTTAGTCACCATTGTCCACATCTTTAGATCTGCTGCTGTCATGAAACCTTCATCAAAGTTTATTAGGAACATCTGTTTGTTTTGGAAGGCTATCAGAATCAAATGACATTTTCTATATGGAGTAGATAAAGCACTCACGTCCTCTGTAATATTTGTGCAGTAGTGGGATTACAGGTAGAGGTTTCCCAAATGAAAGGTTGAGGCATTGTTGGGACTCTCGTGTCTTAAAACTGTCTACTAAGATTCCCGGTAAACATGTAAGTTACAACAACTTCAACTCTTCTGGGAAGGTTGTCTAAATATTGGGATATGTTCTGTCACTACATCCCAATATACTCAGGACTGTTGGTATTAAGGACAAAAATCACCTACAAGTAGCTGACATAGGCAAATACTTGAGACTTTAAATATGTATATTTCTATCTCAATATTCAGTCATTTGCACGGAGGAAACTGTCCCGGCGCTGCAGACGATGCTACATGCTACATTGGCAATTTGTACGAGTGCTCAGTAATCCTGTCGTCATGGTTTCCTTGAGATTAAAAAAAAAAGAAGAAAGTGGCACTTTTAATATGTCTGCGAGTTGAACAAGACTTGAGGGAAATACTGTGACAAAATGGGAACGGCAGAAGAGGAGACAGCAGTAAGCGGCTTATGTAAAGAGGAGGTAGTCTGGGAGAGGGGCACTGAATAGAGACTGTTCATTTTCCCCGACTTAAGGAACACTGTTTTCTTCTACTCTTTGTTACCACATTAGCACCGGCTAATTACACTCAACTGAATATATTAAACTAACTAATAACCAACAGAATCACAGAGGTGTGTGTGTGTGTGTGTGTGTGTGTGTGTGTGCACTGTCCCAAGGCACTGTGTATTAGATATCGGAGGTCTGAGTTCACTACTTTATTCCAACATCTTAACAAGCCTTTTGGGGACCATTCCATCTAAGCTCTTCCCCCACTGAGGCTAAAAGTGTTTGCACTGCCTGGATTGTGAGTGCAATATTAGAACAAGCCATTTGGGGAATATTTCATTTTAGTTTCTCCCTGTTGGGCACGAGAACAGAGAGAAAGTCACTGACTGTGAAATGAGGCTGCAATAATTGCATAAAATGAGGAGCTGCAGGAAAGAAGAGGATGTGAGTGTGTGTGTGTGTGGGGTGTGCGGTAAGGCGTACCAGAGTCCTGAGCCAGCACTCTTCACAATGGACGTGCCAGCATTGGATGGACGTCAGAGGCATCGTGTACGAGTCCTGAAGAGGAGAAAGAAATCGAGAAATTTCACCGGATTCACGAGTGACACAAGTTCCAGTCGCCAACATCCAACCAAAACCCCGCAGTGTTTCCTGACCAGTTCACAATGTCGGACCGCTGTCCATGGAACAGCACAGCCGGCGGGGTGGGGAGGTTAAAAAACAAAAACCACCGAGCAAGGCAGCACAATGGGGTACGACTCAACCGTCAACCTTCGGGGTGGAAGACACTCACTGACACGACATCGGGCAGGCAACGACTACAGATGGGAGGAGGGGCAGGTACAGGGGGGAGAGGGAGGGGGATGCAGGGGGGGGACAAAGCCGTGGAGAAGCACCGCTGTCTTTTCATCTCAGAGATAACATGGAGAGATGAGTTGGAATGAGTTGGTGAGGAAGAGGACGAAGAGGTGCGGGAGGTAGGAGGGAGGTAGCGCCTTACCCTCCGTAGGGGTTGTGGGAGGAGCCTCTTTATGCTGCTGCCGTAGCCCCCAATCACAAGGCCCCTGTACAGGCAGTACAGGCCGAGGGGGAGGGACTTAGGTTGCCTCTCTCCAACCTCGTTGGCCAGTGGCCGGGAGCCCGACCACACCCCTATGCTCTTGATCTCTGCGCCTGGCTTGAGAGCAGGCTTTCTCTGCGGAAGGAGGGGAGGCGGGGGAAAGGCAGGGTGGGAGTTCGGGGAGAGGAGAGTGAGGGGCGAAAGGCGGCAGCTAATAAACGAAGCTCAACTCGTCGTGCTCACTGACACCAAAGTGCAAACAGACAGGCACGGGAACAAACACACACACACGGCCACACCGACTGATGCTAGAGATGGCCAGAGAGTTTGTGACTGCGCCGCAATCGGCCGAACCGCTTCGCCTCAGGAAGTAGACTGAAGGTTCAGGAAATACTGATGAACTGACTCTGCATTAAACCAGTTCCCTCAAGGAGGAAGGCAGCTTTGTTTGGCAGGTTTAATGTCAATTTTTTAAAAAAAAAAAGAAAAAAGAAACATTACATTTATCCACGAGACAGTGCCTTGGGCATCTGCCATTGTCACCTTAAATTACCTACCACAAACAAACTTCAATTTGTTGCTGGGATTTCTTGCGACAGACCAACACACAGGTTCTCTATGAGGATCCCCAACTGCATGGCTTCAAACATCAGTTCATGCTGAAGAAGCATTCCCACAACATGATGGCGCCATCGTCGTGTTTCGTTGTGGGGATTGTGTGTTCAGGGTGATGTGCAGTGTTACTTTAAGACATGGTGGTCTGGTTGTATTACAAAAGGTTCAATTATCATCTGTCCAGAGAACCTAACTCCACATGTTTGCTTTCCCATGCCAAGCTTGCAGCAAACTGTGAACTTGATTTCTTAAGGTTTCCTTGGAAGAATGTTGTGCTATTCTTCCAAAAAAATGGACAGAGTAATGGACTGCATGACTGTAACAGATTCTCACACGTGAGGTGATGGCATCTGTAGCGGTTGCTTTACTTAATACTTTTCTTCTCTACCCTTTAAGTTTAGGCGGGCAGCCATGTCTTAGTAGATTAGGTGGGTACAACTTAAATCTGCTTTAAACTTAAGAGTTCAGGAGCTGACAAGAAACTTTTAAAAACAAAATGCCTTTTGCCTTCGTCTGGTCAATTGTGGAGAAATTTATGTTGGTCTATCTAATAAAACCCCAATAAAATTGAGGAAAGTTTGTGGTTGTAATGTGACAAAATATGAAAGCTTTACTGCATAATAATTCTGTAACTGCATGGTTTTCCAAGAATATTAGCTACTATTAAACAACTATCAGTCTAGCAATAGGTTTGTGCTTAGAAATATTCTCAAGAATCACTAAATTTCCAAAAATGACCAGTAGGTGGGGGTAGGAATCCACTGCAGATGCTGTGCTGGAGCAATAAGCTGCTCAGAGGAAGGTAGAAGAATGCGCCAACATGGTGGCAGCAGGATTAAATATGTTTTAGTAAATTACAAGACAATGACATAAACGTTCTAATTCATAAAGTAAATTACGATGTAATATGTATAAATGATGCTCATATAATCCTGATCACTGAGGTAAATTCATAGTTTTTTTATTATTATCATTTTTATGCATCGGCTCTGAGGCTTTCGGCAGAAACCTCCGCCTCCTTCAAAGATCCGCCCCATCCCTGGCAACAAGTGAGACTAATCTGATGACTTTTAGATCACAATGTGACAGGACAGGACAGAGACAACCTAAAGACAGACAGAGACAGATTAAATGAAGGAGTGTGGACACATATTTGCGTTTCTCTGCGGGGCCCCCGGAGTGTGAGAGAGATAAGGGACAGTGACAGATGAGTGGCGAGGAGCCGCGTGTCCATGGGCCGGTGAGTGATCGATCGCTGTGCCTTGCCCTCCGTGTCACCTCAGGCACTAAGCGACCTTTAGGAAGCGCAGGCGTTGGTAATTACCCGTTTTACACACACGTGCGCGCGCGGACACACACGGGGACAGAATGCCAATGCTGAACTGTCCACAAGCTTGAAGGATGACAGGATGGGTACTCGACATAAAGTGGGGAGGACAAACACCGATCACGCGACATAACTTCAGCTGGAAGGTGTCTGATGAAACATGAATATTGTCCCCTCCTTCTGATAATACTGATTGATGAATTTCCATTAAGAACAGCTAAACAACAGAGCACCTAAGCGCTGACTCACTTGCCATCATGCACTGCTAACGTCCAAAACAACAATTTCACTCTCTTCCTTTGGGTTTAAGCTAGCAGGTAAATTGTTGATTGGATCATGGATCTCACACAGACAGTTGCATCAACTTGCAGGGCCATGCAAGGGCTAAACCCACAAAATATACATAAAAACACCAAAAAAAAGTCAAAGGTAAATATAGATGTTATTCGTAGCATGCAAATGGGGGTAGAACAAGCAAGCTGCAGGCAGGCTACAAGATAATGTGGAGTTCTTGAAGAGCAATATGGAAAATGGTCAGAGAAAATAGCCTTCAATAGAAAAAAAAAAAAATATGCAGATTTTGTCTCAAGTTCTTAGTAGGATTTCCTCAGTTTTGAGGAACTGAATCAATTGATATTAAAACTTTCAAGGTTTCTTGCATAAAGTATTCACACCCCTTGGCCTCAGTCACATACAGCTAATAAAAATTAACAAATTTAGCTCTGAGTGGACCACACTTTGAGTAGACTGTTGTGTGGATATGTGCAGCTCCTCCAGAGTAACCTCATCTAGTTAATTCTCTCCAATAATAATAAGCATGTGTTGAAACATCGAAACTCGTTTTATGTTTTGTGGTGAAATGTGAAAAAGTACAGGGAGTGTAGATACTTTTGCAAGGTGCTGCGGCCGAGTCGTGATGCACAGCCTAGCGGACAGATTTCAGAGAAAGATTTGCTCACCATGCAGATGAGACACTTGTACCGGTCTCCCCGAAGGATCTGCTTCTCCAACTCTCGGATTCGGGCCTTCAGAGCCTCCATAGTGGTAGCTGTTGATTCTTCCTCTGTCACCCTACAGCACAAGGGGAAAAAATAAATAAATAAATAAGAGTAGGCACTCAAGTTTTATGGAAATTAGTTCATAGCTATTATGAAAATGAGTATATTATCTCATAAATCACAGCCTCTGAGAATAAGTAAATCAAGTGTCAAATGTCTAGTTTGTCATCCAGACTAAACTAAACCAGTGCAGTTTAATCTTGCTATCTAATGAATAAAAAAAAAAAAAGAGATGGTCCATTTTTTTATTTTTTATATTCACATGTGAACTTATTTGTTTTTAAGTAACTCAAAAATAAAATGTCATGTATCTGGAGAAAGCTTTTGCTGCGATTTGATGAAAACAGGATGCCACATGTATATATATATAAATAAATAAATACGAAAACCATTTATTTATCAAAAACTTCAATGTATATCTATATAAATTCGGAAATTTCGCTCCCCCAATTACATGCTACTTTTTAAGCAACTTATTAGACATTCCTTACTTTTCCATATTTTTATGACCACATATGGACTCCTTTCATTTAACTCAGAGGAATTCAAAAAAATAGTTGCCATACATCTCCAACATCTTTCATTTAATATCCATAAGTCTGCTGGCCCAAGGAAAGTTTAACTTCCTTAGCATTTATGCTGAAACATCTCCATGTTTTTATATTTCCATTTGCCCATGTCACTTTATGGTCCTGTCTCTCCATTTCTGTACTCACTCCTCTTGTTGTCCTTTACTCCATCCGTTTTCTCTTTCTTCCTGCCCGTGAGCAGCCCTCTGACTAATGTGCATCACCATACCAGAAAATGTGCATTTAACACTGTTCAGCAGCATATGAAGCAGCCATAACCGAATCAATACCGACCGCAAACGTTGATGATAATTCGGCACAGCGAGTCGCGGGCACACGAGCCGGCTGACGTTTATTACAGCCGTCCGCTCGCTCGCCGCCGAGATGCAGCGGCGGTGTTTGTGTGTTACGAGGAGTGTGTGTATTTATGGTGATGTGGTCATTCTGCAGCCTGATAGCTTTGCTGATCTACGGTATTGATCTGGTGGGGGAAGGACAAGCAAAGAGAGAAGGAAGGGACAGTAAACGCAAGCAGTAAGTAGCTGTGTGTGTTTGTGGTGTGGAGGGGGTGCAAGATATGGCTCCATTTCCAACAAACGCAGCAAAGACAAGAGGAAAGTGAAAGACTTTCTCATTTGTCTGTCGAAGTTTAAAATCAAATTGCTTTAGCAAGCTTATACTTTAATATATCGGCAATAAATAGTTGATATATTAGTCAGAGGAAGTGCTGGAATGACCGGTTTTCTCCAGATACATGAGCATAGAATAATGTAACGCTTCCCCTCCTTCACCTGTTTCTCTACACTGCTGGTCAGCTGACTAAATAAAACAATCTACTAGCTCTTTTTTCTCACACTTCCGAGATCAGATAAACTTGACTGCTCAGAAATGTTTCTGCTTGCCATAAACACAGCCAGTCATACTTTGGGAACTTTAAAAGAACCATTCATAGCTCTAATTAGCGTAACACTGATTTAATATAGTGTTGTCAGCCTACTAACCGGCTGGCAAGCTGTTTTATATCAAAGCAAATGGCGCAGGTTCTTCACTTTTGTGACATCAACAAACGGTTGTATATTTTTTCAGGCTAACCATATCGTAGGAAAACCTAAAATGTATTTCAACAAAATACATTTTAAGTATGTGAACATTTCATAAATGAGGTGCCACCAAAAACCGCACAGTTAACTTGAGCTTTCTGGGTTTATGACTAAAACCTGCAGAATCATTTGATGCAGCCAAGTTGTTTTTAGTCGACTGTCAATACGACAAGCCAACTAACAGTAGAATAAGAAGTAGTTCTTCATGAACATTTTCCACTAGTAACAGTTCTGTGGTACCGACCCGTTCTTTACTGAGGTTCCTAATGCGCCAAGTGAGAATGGAAATGGGACGTCAGAAGACTGGACTTCTTTAGCGTATTTGGTCTCACTGTCCACAGCCTTTCCTGGCTTTATTCTAGCTTTGATATCCTCCATTGTTGCGTTGCGTTTGTGTCCCGTAAAGATCATGTCATGCCACTATTTAAACTCCGGGGCCGCCCAATTACATGAACACCCAACCCACTAGAGCTGTTCCTCAATCGTAATAAAAAAAACAACCAAACCGTGAAGAGTTGATTCGAGCCATGCAGCTAGGTGCTAGTAGAAAAGGACCTCAATGAGTTGCAAACCCCCTGATATTAATAGTGAAGACTCATTCCACCAGACCAACTCATGCTGACATTGCCAATAAATATTGATTTGAGAGACCAAATTCACTTGGTTTAAGTCGTGTATCAAGAGATCTTGTTGCATGACTTGTCTTAAAACTCAAAGATAATTGAGTTTACACCTTTTTGCCATTGTATGGAATTGACCAAGAATGGTTTAGCTACTCTGGGTTCTTCCTGATGAATTTCCAGCAGGATGCGGAGGTCTTTGACGGTTCAACTGCTTCAAGTCAGCGGGATCAGCAGTAAGTTCTAAGTACTTTCCTAAACATGTATGAAGAGCAGACCTGTGCCTCCCTGTAAAGCCATCATCATCCCGTGTCCATAAAGATCCAGGTTGACGTGCCACCACTGTGCCCTATAAACTGACTTACCCTCTCCTCTTATTAGTGCTGAGCTTGTAAAAAGCCATTTAGCCTTGATTAGCCCACCAGCTTATAAAAGAGCCGCAGACCCGGGACAAAGCTGGACTGTAACTGTCCTTTAACGGTTCTATTAAGTCCCTCTGTGGCTCCGTCACCCACTGAACTCTGCCGAGGGATATTTTTCATTTTCCAAAGAGACGCTGTGAAAAAGATTTGGACAAAAAGTTGCTCATTTACTCATGACATTGATCACTTTTTCAGTGCGCCGCTTTTTTAATCTCCCGTTATAAATATTTATTCAACACACAAACAAAACAAATTGCTTTATGTTCCACCAGCGTAATGACATTAATCTTTTGGCCAGAATGTGAGCATCTAAATGAAAGCAGACAAAGAAATAAAACCAGAGGACTTTGCAGATAGAAGAAGTTTGGAAGAAACTAATACGACTTAATCGAGCCAAGCAAGAAGAAAATAATAAAAAAGGACTTCAAGCTTAGTGGTAACCTCTCGGATGTGAAAATCCTTAAATCCTTTGTGTATTTCACTGACCTAAACTTTTAGCCAAAATAGAAAAACTCAGCCAGAAACACACATTCATGTGCTGTTGAGGGTATAAAACGCTTGGAGACTGGGAAAGTCATTTTTAAATTGCTGCGTAGAATATCTTGTAATTCTTCTCTCAGTTTTAACAGCATACATAGCACAAATTGCAAAGATGTATAAAAAGTTATTTTATATGAATATACACGTTCTTTTTCAGAACCCAAGTTCTGATCAAAAACAATTTGATCTGCTTTGTTTGCAGCAGATCAAATTGTTTCAAATTTTTTGAATTATTGCTCTGGTTGTGGATAAGAGTAAGTTAGTTTAGGAAAGCAGCTGCCTTCTTGTAGCAATTTCATGACCACTGAAGGTCAACACATCTTCAGTAGTCAACTAAATGCTGTGCTTGTCTTTTGAGACCTGGGCTTCTGTGTCACATCAAGACATACACCTTAGAAGGTTATAAATTTAAACATCTTCTTGACATACTAAACAACTGAAACATTGAAATTGTAACTCAGAAAAGGCTTCAGAAAAGTTTATTTAGTAGTTTTCGCCCTTGATCAAATAGGTCTAGCACCTACTTAACATATATCTTTTTTCACTGAATACATGTTCAGAATAAAATGTTTTTCAGTGTGAAATTACAGGAGAAAAAGGTGAATTTATTTCATAGGCGTTTGCACGTTTTTACCATACGAGCCAAATAATGTGGAAAGTTCCCTATCAGTAGTCTGCAGACCCTTCTCCATTGTTAAGTCTCACTCTAGTAAGTTTGTGTTGGCCTGGTTCTAGCTAAGTTGGCTTTGTCTCCATTGGCAGCGTTTGTGGTCAACAATCAATGGTGTCACTTTGTTCCTTTGGGCGGTGAGTTTCTAAGAAATCTCTCAGTATATGTGTTTGTTGGGGGGTTTCCCCGTCCAGTTGACGATGTGTAAACTCTACCACAATTGAAAAAAGATTTGGACATCTGTGTACATCAAGTTGTAAAAGTTATTCTGCAGATTCTCAATTGCAGTTAGACTTGAACTTTAGGGTCAGGGTTTCTACCACATGATGAGCTGAACTTTACATGGCTCCAGATAAAATGTTTACGTGGTGTTGATCTGGTTAGACAAAAACTTCCATAAAATACAAACATATTGGAGGTCAAGTACAGGCTTGCTTTGCTTGTGCTAAAGAGTTTCTACAAAACCCTAAACATTGTCCTGCTTTTAACCGATGCATTACTTCGATCTAAACACCACATTGCTTAAACTTCGTTTCAATTTTATTGCCGTCCCACAGCTAATTCGGCTTGGTGTTTTCCAAGTCCTCCTCATGGCAAAAAAAGCAAGCAGGAAAGCCCAGCAGACAGAAAGATGGCTCTGCTTCTCCTCTATTTAGCGCCCTGTTCCCAGCATCTGCGATGTTATTTCTCATTTCATTAGTGCGTGAGGGTGTGTGTGTGTGTGTATAGCGGGGGATCTCTACCATCCATCTCAATCAGCTCAATGTCTTCATCTGCTGTCTATCTACATTTTGGCCTCACTCTCGCTTCTGTCTCGGCAGGAGAACATACATCGGATAAAATTTAACACAAATTAATTTGAAGTCCTCTTCTGATAAAACATTTTCGCCTTAAATAAATCTCCCAAGTATGTGCTGCTGCTGCAAATCCCTTTCGAGCATCATTCTGTGCTGCACCCTGTTAGCAGAGGCCTTAACTACACCGAGACACCATGATAAAACATTTAAGTCACTATTGATTTCCCCTGCCTCTTCCCAATGTGTGAGCAAGCGCAGCAAAAGTTAAGAGGTGGGGGGTTTGGGGGGACCTTGTAAATAGCTGAGAGGAATTGAGACAGAGGACAGGAAGGGAGGAACGAGAAAAACAGGACAGAGACAGAATGGGACAGTGAAATAAAGCAAGGAAAAATGTAGAGATGACTGGGCAGAGTCCGTGTGTGTCCCTGTGCATGTGTGTGTAAGGGGGTGGTGGAGCGCGGGGTAGAAATCTAGCTTCATCACTTCCAAATTGAGGACAGATTCAATTATTTGCAGAAACCACATGGAAATCACTTCGCATTGTTCCAGCTGGAGCACCAAATTTGGCAGCAATCGCATTGGCGGCAATGGAGGGGCCATTTATCTTGGAGAGGAAAGAACATCTCAGGCAATGTATGTATGTGTGTGTGTATCAGTGAAAGAGAGAGAGAGAGAGAGAACTCATTTATCTTGCAGGGGAATGAGCAGGGGAACGAGGACGCCCCGGGAGGCGACCAGATCATTACCCATCTGGGATCAGAGACAGAGAGAGATTTCACCAACGCTACCTTGTGGAAAGCCACACACACCCACACCCACACACAATGTATCAATGTAACAAAAGGAGACAAATCTCATTTTCATTTGAGGATGGAAGGACACAGAAGCCCCACAAATACGTGCATTTATAGCAAGCGAGAGGAGGAGTGAGGCGGGGAATTGTTCCAGCCAGGCACCTGACTGCTTGTTCCAATGCAATCATTCAGTATCTAGTTGGTCTAACCCTAAATGGACGCTTAGATTAAAGCGTGTTCTGCTCCAGGTGACCGCTAAAGGTCTCCAGGAGAACACTGTGTGGCAAAGCGCGGCAATATTTGCTCCACAGAAATGACAGAAAACAAAGGCAAGGACAATGGTGGGAACGGAAAAGTACTGGTCCATAGTCCGGTACTGGTCCTCTCAAAAGAGAAGTTATGAAACTTTGATTTTAATATTTAAAGTTCCAAATAGTTTCTTAACCACCTTGAGTAATTACACACACTTGATAGTCAGGTACATTTGGTGCGGTTCGCTTTCACACCGCACTGTGTAAAACCAATGAAATCCTTTGAAAAACCTGTTCATCCACTAACCTGTTGTTTCCTTCAGAACCACTGAAGGAAACGATAGAAAAACCTCCAAAAAACGAGCATTTTCCTTCCTTCTTAATAAAATGTAACAAAAATGGAGCAAAATCAGATTTTACCAGTTGTAGAGTTTCTCTTTGGTAAAAGACAACAAGCCATTTCTCCTGCACAGCACGAGACGCGTGCTTTGTTTAGGTTTTATTACTATTATTTAAAACAGACACTTATTTCTGATCTTAACAGTGATAATATAAAGAGATATGACTTTTTTGTATGAAACACAGGACAAAGACTCATCAGGCGCGTTCTCCATGTTTCACTTCTGAATAAGAAGAAAGATACTCTTATCAGCCACCACAAACTGTACATTAATGAATGTGAGTTCATATCACACATAGAGATGTGCAAGGACGGAAACCTCTAAATTATGGTTGGTGTACGACCAGCCATCGGCTCATTGTGCTAACTGGATGTGCTAACAAGTCAATCTTATATTTCTCAACAAGCATCTACGCAGACAAACTGAAACTGCATTACCGGATGTTTCCACAGAAATCTGTGTGGCTTAACTCGTCTCACTGCTAAGTACACAAATCTGCATACCAGAGCATTCCACACATTTCTTAATGGAATACCATAAAATCAGATGATGATGAGACCAGAGGTCCACAACCTGAGGTTCTAGAGCCGCTTCTGGCTCCTTGGAGCCTCTATGGTGGCATTTTAGTCAAAAATTATGTAGCACAAAATAGTTTTTGGGTTTTTATTTCTTACGTCAACTTTAATATCAGCAGACTTGTAGCAGTTTTTCTTGTGTGGTTTGGTTTAACATTTGAAAACTCATTTATACTTGGACTATTTTCACTAAATGTTTTTTCACAAACAGACTTCTCCATTCAATAAAATGCCTGTTTGCTTTGTTTTCCTCTATTCAACTGGTTGCAATTTTCAGTGTTATACTAAACCAACAAAAATAAAACGGTTTCACTTGGATCTTGGGAGTTAAACAAAATAACATGAATAAAACATATTTCATTCAAGTTTTTAACAGAGCAGGCACTTTGTACAAGTCTCGTGTATCTGTGTATTGCAAAAATTAGATTTTAAGGGGTCTCTTAAGTGTGTTGGTGAACTGGCTTAACTCTTTTTACTGAATATCAGAATAGCTGCACGTTCTGTGTAAGAACCAGGCATTAAATGGATCTCTACACCTAACAAACACTCACTCTTGTCTTGACAGTGGAGTTCCTAATCAATATACCTCGAGCGGCTCGGTTTGTCCACCAATTATCCAATCCGCTGATATTTATAATGGAGAATGTGCACACCCACAGTGCTGATTAATTCATTTAAATAATCTATTCTATTGAACTGTTGCCATGGTCAAAGGGGTGCATGTTAGTCAAAGCTGTGGAGACCATACAAGTGCGAGCAGCTGGGTGAAAATAATGTCTTGAAAAGGCAGTTTTACACCTTGAGCTTTTTTACGTTTTTACAATACAACCACAAATAATATTTTATTTAGGTTTCTGGTGACACACTACATCTTTAAACTTTCCACATCTAGCAACTGATGTCTATGCCTTCTCTTCATAAAATATCGCAATTTAAATCAGATGAGAAGCACTCTTCCAAGTGGTGCCACGACTCTCTATTGACCAGAGCGCCTTACTTTACATGTTTTACAGTGTCCTGATTCACTTGAGACAAATTGCCAAGATTACTTCTTATAGTATTCTGCAAATGTTGTAACTTGACAAAATGTGGAAAGGTCAAGACAAATGCACCCTTTTGCAACCAAGCAGGAAGGTTGATGAAAGAAAACTATCCGAATGCGGAGAAAACATGAGGCATAAATGTAGAAAGACTATTAAGCAATTCAGAGAATCCTGGCTTTAAATTTTGATTGTTGCCATCTACATGATCACGTTTCCATGTTTGATTATTAGACTGTCACCTACTTTTCGATCTCGCTGTTTTTACAGGTACGTGGAGCATTTGAGGAGGAGGAGGATGATGATGATGAAGGAGTGCTGGGGTCTGTCTTGCTGCTCTCCCCATTGCTTGTTGAAGGCATCTCTGTGGTCACAAAAAAGGTAACAGTTACTTATGAACTCCTGTCTATCATAGTTACCAGCCACAGAAATCCGTTTCAGTCGACCCGGAACAATAATAATGTGTTTGTTTTTTTTAATTAAAAAATTAAAGAAGCACAATTAGTGCTTTACTTACCATCGTTTGCCCACTTGGAGAACTCGGGCGTTATTCTGTTGGAAGGCATCCCGCCGCTGCAACAAAATAGCACAACCATCAGCACTTATTACGGCCCATGTCTTCTTGCCATCGTGCAAAGTATAGTATTTCATCCACTAGCTATGCTCCCAAAAATGCGAACTAGGTATGTTCGTCTACTGGCTTGGAGCAAATCAACAAAGAATCAACCAGAGCGTAATTTTGTCAGATGTTACGCTACAATGTAATGAACAGGATGTAAGGGCTGCAAAGTAGAATTAATCACACATAAAAAAAGAAAGTTCACTCCTTTAATTCAAATTTTACCACCACCATTAACTGTTTCTAATGGATTACTTCGAAATGCCCATAAAAACAAAACAAAAAAAACCCGTTGAAAACACGCTTAGAATTTTGCTGAAGACGTCGTACTTGAGCACAGCTCCTCGTAGCGCCTCCCTCTCCCTGGCTTCTCCTTGGTCCTCTCCGGCTCCAGAGCAGGGGATGATGTCGGCCTCAGTGTACTGGGCCTTCCCGTACTCCAACGTGTCGTCTCCGTCCACGTCGAGGTCAGCGTCACTGTCTGCCGCGCTCTCCTTGATACTGCATGTGGCGAATCCAGTTCCTGTGGAGAGAGTGAGCCGTTTTCACACCAGTGCTTTAAGGATGCATTCACATCAGCCCCGTTTAGTCCGCTTTAATAGAACACTAGTTTGTTTGCTGAGAAAGTCCAGTTCGGCTTGGGGAACTCTGATGTGGGCCAAAAAAAAGTCGTCCACCTAAAAACCTGGGGCTCAAGTCAGTCAAAGTGAACGCTATAGCGGTTCAAATGCATATGATGCAAGCAGACTGGCGACCGCTCCGAAAGCAGGAAGTGAACTATAGTACAGGGAATTCTGGGTAAATGCAACCAAAACAAACGCGAGAGTCTTCAATGAGCGAGAGAAATAGTCTGTAGTCTTTTACCAAAGACAAAAAAGATTTCCTGCAGTCGCTAAAATATGATGCCACTCTATTTTTGTTGACATTTCATGAAGAAGGAAGTTATGCTCATGTCTTCTAAGGTTTTTATGCAATTTCCTTCAGTAGTTCTTGGTGCAGCACCACAGACCAGGAGAGGGCAGGTTTTAAAATAGTTTAGATCGTTTGACACTACAGCGGGCAACCACCAGCTGAAAATGCAGCAAATATTGCAATTTAGGTCTCCAGAGAAACAGAGTCTACTGGACAACTGGGTGTGAAAACACCCTCAATTAGCATATTGGTTAAAGGCCTTTGACTACTGGTACACATGAGAGAGTGGACCATTGTTCTTAATTGTCCCATGACTTGATATACTTTCAATTTCCAATTAGAAGTAGAACATATATTTTTACAAACAAAGTATAAATATGGAAAATCAAAATCTCAATGGTTTACAGTCTTGATACAATGTCTGCCCCTTTTTTTGATTTGAATCATTAAGGGTTATTTTAAGCCCCCAACATAAACAACATATTGCTTGATGAAGGTGAAAACGACCTAACTTTCTGAGACGGCTAAAGCTCATGTTAAACTCAAGTTCTCTGCAAATCAACTTAAGACTTTCAGAAACCCGGGTGACAAATGACAAAAAGAAGGAGATGAAGACTGACTCGTTACCCATCAATCTTTGAGAAGGAGAGGGGTGTGTGTGTGTGTGTGAATGGCACCTATATAAACCAAGTGATGAACGCTCAGACAAACCCTTACAGCTTCCTGACTGCTCCCTTCAGCTCTACTTAACCAAGGAGTTGGCTCTGTGTGTTTGTGTGTCCGTCACTTACAGGTGTCTTTTCCATGTTTGTTTGAGATTGTCTGTCCCTCTGTCACTTAGGTCCTATCTCTCTCCAAAGTGTGTGTGTGTGTGTGTGTGTGTGTGTTCACCTGTCACTTAAACTATGTCTATCTGCAGCATGAAAGTAGTTGGGGGTGTGTTTGTGTTCAAATGTGTATATTACTCAGACCCTTTACCGTTTGGGCTGCATGCATGTGTGTTGCGCCTGAAACCGTTGGTGTGTGTCAGCCAGTGACAGGCCTGACAGCCATCTTATTTACACCTATTCCAATTTCTACAAGCTCTCAGGTGGACTAGTGGGCTGCCTATGAGCGTCTGTGGGGGGAGTTGAGGGTAGAACCAGACAGAGCTGACACCCGTCCTGTTTAACCCGCCTGTGTGAGTCCCAACACTAGACTTCCTGGAACAGCTGCTATGAGCGAACAACTGCATCTCACTCCACTGCGAGGTCTTTGTCAGAGAGCAACACAGTCGACTGAGCTCGCCCGAAAGCTTTCTCTACAATATAGCTGACAGACTGTCCTCACATTTCACTCTGGAATTTACAGAGGTAGGTAGAAGAGCATAGACTAGGATAACGTATGGAACGACGTAAAGACAGCAACATAAACGTAGTTTGCGATTTATTTTTGGCCTGAGGCGCACAGTAAAACTACAAGTTTCTTTAGCTAGGGAGGCCATGCAATTGGAAAAAAGTGGGGCGGGTTAAACAGCAAATTCAGTCGGCTTGATGTGCCCCTGACTTAAAGGTGGAGTGAACAGCAAGTTGAGACCGCAAGAGCTGAAAGAGGCCGTCAGAAAGAATCTGGGTGTGTGGGAAATCCTTTTTTGAGTGGATGACAAAGCAGTTTTTTGAGACCAGAACCGAAGATGTGATTAGCGCATGCCTCACACAATATGTCAAGAGAAGCTGTTTGAATCAAGGTGAAAGAGGCATGGTTCGGAAATGTTTTACTTAAGCAGAACCTAGCCCCCTCACTATCATAGATTTGGTCACAGTTTAATGATTGAGTTAGCATTTTTAAGTGCAGTTACATTTCTTTTTCCTTTTTCAGAGATCTATAAGACAAATCTCCACTTGGTTTCCTCAATCTTCATAGTGAGTATTGTAATTTGTTGTGTATCTTTCAGGTTTAATGTCCTAATTTAAGCCAACAGGTTGAAATTTATCTAAATTAAGTTGACTGATAATGGTTCAGGGCTCTAGAGTAAAACCAATTTGGTGACTGATGAGATCATGTCACAAAATGTTGTAGTCGCACCAGTCTGCCAGTCATTCAAGGGAAAAACGAAGAAGTCTCTGACAGGCCTTCTTCCTGTATTCAACACTATCAGAAATAGTGATTCTGCTTCAAATAAATACATTTTATTTCCTAGACTGATAATTAATCATTTACATGTTAATTTTGCAAAGTTAAGTGTGATGCACATAAAATAAAAAAATAAAAAAAGTAAGGTGCGCCAGTGGCTGTGGTTTCTTAGAATAAAAAAAAACAAACAAGGAAAAGTAAATTCTGCCTTCAATGCTTCAGGACACACAGCATCTATATAAACCACACAAAAAGAACTATCTGGGTCCCCTCGACATTTGTAACTGTCTTGTTAAATATGATTCAGCTTTGTAATTTAAGTACCTGGACTTCTACTGTAAACTGGATGCCTCCTTAGCCGACTGGGAGTGAATACACACACCGTAAATGTGCGGCAGTGTGTTCACCGCCAGGGTTGGTGCGGCCTGTTTGCTCTGAATGTGTGTGATCCCCCTGTTCTTCTATCTGTTCCTCTAAGCAGTCTTGGCAGGCCAATCTAATCTGGCCAGGGAAAGGTCAGCCACACTCTAACTGCCTTTCACTCACATTATGTATCAACACCCCCACCCTTGTCTTTACTTTTCTTTTCTTCTTCTTTTTCTCGCCACGTTTTCCACCTTTTCTTCCCTCCCGCACAATTAGCTTAATTTTAAACTTCTCCAACATATATATTTGGGTTTTTTTATTTTCTCTACAGTGTTTAGCCCATCTTAATACACGGCTTGCTAGCCAAATCATCTGAATCAATACTTCCGCCACTCCTCGATCTGTCTCATTATCGAAGCCCCCTCCCTGCAATATCGCTGACTCTTTAACATGTTAACTACATATTTCCTCCTCTGTGTTGTATGGTTCGTGGCAGCAATGAAAGAGAGCCTCAATTTACATGCATGTCAACACGACAAGGCGACAAGAGCAGATCTGAACAGGCGGGCACGATCAAAGGCCTCATCAGGCCGACCGGCAGCTCGCCTCAGCCAATCCAATGACCTTGGCAACATCTTGTTTCCATAGCAATTATCAAGACCCCCTAATAAGCCGAGAGGAGGCATGTCAAAGGTGATCACACTATCTCCCTGCCATTTACAGGTCACACAGAGAGAGAGAGAGAGGGAGAGGAACTGTGAGGGGTGGGGAGAGAGGAAGCCAGACACAAAGACATGAGACGGTCATCTTTGAAGTTTATGTACAAAGCAGAGATTTGTCCTCAATCCTTCTGGTCCATCTGAACCGGCAGTAATCCCCCTCCTCTCCTCCAGGGTATCTTGGGACGGCCTGGTATCGCACCTCGAGATCTGCTGCTTCCCTTTCAGGAAGTATTTTTTCGGTTCACATTTTTAGCCATTTTCGACCCGCTAATATCTGTTAAAAAGGTGAAGAAACAAAACAGGCTCTGTGTCGATCTAATTACCTTATTGATTCCTCTTCCTTACTGTGTTATTAATGTGCAGAATCATGTTAGAACTGGTACAAGTCATTGGCTGAGGTAAGGCCTCGAGTCTTTGGTCATAAATTATCTTTAATCATGGTTTCGAAGCCTCTCTTACATAAACCATGTTTATGTAAGAGGATATGACTCAAAAATATCCTGCTGACTTAAAGAGAATTGGAGGCGGAGACATTTTAATGCCGATCGTCAGGATCTTCATCGACCAAACTGCTATCAAAGTGGTTAAAGAGACTACTGACAACATGTCTCTGAAATTCCAAGCAGAAATTTAGTATTTATTTACAGAAAATGAGAAATGGTCAAAATAAAAAAGATGCAACGCTTTCAGACCTCAAATAATGCACAGCAAGCCAGTTAACATTCATTTAGAAACAACAATATTCATGTTTTAACTCAGGAAGAGTTCAGAAATCAATATTTGGTGGAATAGCCATGAGGTTTTCAGTGGAGTTCAGTGCAGTGGTCTCTTTGTTTTTTCCTGAGCTGTATATATGTTAATAGTCTGGAAATTATAGAACAAATCTTCATTTACACAAAAAATGATCAGACTCCATCATTCCAATCATAACTTCATTTGCTTTTCGCACCAACACAAAAACTTTGTAAAGTGACCGGCAGTATGAGGGAAAGTTCAGGAGTAAAATCTGTCCACTTTGCAGCTGGCAGAGACAGACCACCAGACAGATAAAGACAACTCTCTATCTGAGCTATACGGGTTCTTTCAAGCCACCTAAGCCGGTGTGAGACACAGGGAAGTCTTCACTCACAGACACTTGAATCATAAACTGATCTTGTTCGATTTTTCACCCCCCCTCCCACGTCTTTCTTCCCCGGCCTCTCAAAGGGAGGGAAGGATGGTGGCACTTCACAGAGGAATAGTCTCTCTCTTCATCTTGCCAGCTGAGGAGACCCCCCCGCACCCCAACCCCATCCGTAACGTCTCTATATCCGTTTAGCCGGTCGTGAGCTCCAGAGAGCCCACTGGATGCAGCTGTGGGTGTTAGAACCACTGAGCAGCTTTCAAGACAAAATCCACCTTCTGAGCCTTCTGTCAAGATGGAAGAGCGTGTGTGTGTGTGTGTGTGTCTCCGTGTTTCAAGTCGCTCTCCCCAGGCCACCTCGGTTATCTGCGTCGCATCACAAGGTTCCCTATTAGAGCGCGACAGAAGGGTCTGGGGCTGTGGCTGCGAACTTTAAACAACGTGAAAGGCAGACGGACGGATGGAGGGAGCGCCCGGGAGACGGATGAAGAGGGGCTCCATCCACCTCCCCGCCCCCTAAGTGCCTCACTTTGTGGTGTTTTAGTTGAGACTTTAGCATTGATCTGTCTTGTCTCCACTTGGCAAGCAGAGGAGAGGAAGGGAGGCAGGTGAGGCCCCAGCATGTGTGTTTAACAACAGATCGAACACAGAGAGGGACACATGAAAGCGGAGATGAGGAGCCTGCAGCTCCGTCTGCCTCGCATCACCGCGGTTTGCTTCAAACCGACCATCTATCCCCCCCTGACTTAAAGAGATACAATGAAGATAAAATGTGGGATCATTTTTGTCTAAGTCAGGATGAAGGCAGTTCATGGATCCAGTTAACAGAGCAAAGATTTGTCTTGAGACATTTTTGGACTCGTTAAAAACAGACCTTGCAGGGTAAATTATTATTTTAGATGCTATTTTTGGGCACATAAAACAAGCTTGAATTTATGGAAATCCTTCCAGTTATTAAAAACAGACAAACAAGGGGCAGAATGCTTTAAATGATGGACGCCCATCACTTAAAGCATTTTAAAACTACAGCTTGCAACCTACGAGCAAGATGCTTATCAGACATTTGTAGTTATCTGGTTACCAGATACCAGAAACCCCAACTTATTCTGTACTAACTAGCTCTATGTGTACTCTATTAAAGAGCAGAAAAGCAAAAATAATGTATAAATTCTGTTCTGAAAGCATTAAGAACTATTCTTGATTTGCTGACAGTTTCATAGATATTTGGTATACAAAATACAATTTTACGAATGTTTGCTTGACAAGTTTATCATAATAATTTTAGATCAGACCTATATCCTCCATTTAGGTTCTTAAGAGGTTCTTGTCGCACTTCTCTTAGGCGAGTGGTTTTGGGATCTGAATCTGTGAATTTGATTTAATGTGGCATTTTAAACAAATTCTGATGTCTTGCAAACCAAAAAAAAAAAAGGTTTAAAGAAGCTCAACTGTAATTGGTTCTTATAAAAACAGACAACCCTTTCTAGGATTAAGCAAAAACTAATCTAAAGAAGATAAAGTATTTATGAAACTTACAGAAGCTAACAAAAGTAGGGGATCATATTGAGCTAAGTGCTTGCACACAAGGTGTGTTGTGTCCCTGAGCTGCTGCGCTCCCCAATGACCAGCTCTCCTATCCGGCTCTATAATTGCATTTCTGGGCACACACATGAAGCGGTGACCAGCGGGTCAATTGCCCAGCTAAATGTGTTTTCCTTCCCTTCGCACAGAGGGTTGCGCGGGGTTCAGCCGAGCCGAGCCGGGCTGACCCCGGAACCGCCCGCGCTGCCGCTAGACCACAGGTACCATTATGGCTCGCCGGTCACATTGGACGCCGCTCTCGGAGAGCTAACGCTGCTCACATTTGGACAGCGGCGCGCTGAATGATGGATGAGCAGGGAAACAAAAGAGGAGACAGACGGACGAGAGAGAAAAGGAGAGAACAAACTGCTGGAACTGAGTGTGGCAGCCGAGCTCAGAGAGGTCAGTCAGTCAGCCGACCAGACACCTACACCGTCAGAAAGCACACACACACACACACGCGCCCCTCTTCAGGGCAGTAACACGCTGTCTGCAGTTGGTGGGAAAAGCCACCAACAAAGAATCACATCAGATGTGTCTGTACCTCTGAAGCCTCCCTCCAGTAAGGCCGTAGCTCTGATCCTTTTCTGCCCCGCCCATTCGTACTCGTCGAAGCCCCGCCCGTTCTCGCCGTCCATGTCTGCGGAGTCTTCGTCGGCCAGAGCCCCCTCGCGCTGGCCCACAAAAAACATAGAAATAAGGACCAATTTTAAAAAAAAGGGGACAGAACGATTCAAAGAAAATTGGCTAAAACGTGAATTTATTTTCTCTCTGCGCTCTTTCGAGGTTAAGGATTCGATTTGGTGACAGACCAGACATCCATACAAACTTTACCTGTACTTCAAAACTGAAACCAAAATATAATGCTGCCTTGTTTATTTTTTAAGTACTAATAAATCATACTTGATATTCACCAAGTTTTTATTGTTGTATTTTATAGACATGAATCTGCTGCAAACATTCAACAAAGACGTTTTTAAACGCATTTAAACTACACGAATTTAGTTCATTCAATTTACTTCAAGTGAAAGATTTCACGGGAAACATTTCTTTAAAACGTTTTGAGATAGAATGCTTTGCAAAAGTGTTCACACTCCTTCATACTGTGACAGGTTCCTACCACAAAATTCAGTGTGTTGTATTAAGTGAGAGACCAACAAAAGTAGTAAAAAAAACAACAACAAAAAAACAGTGAAATGGAAGAACAATGACTTAAGGTTCGGGCATTTGTTTTTTGTTTCTCAAAATAAAATGTAAAAGTATCAAAACAAAAAACAAACACAAAAAAAGACATGCCAATTCCTGAAAAAAGCAACATATTGACAGCTGTAATTAAGCCAAAACTACAAAAAAATACTTTTGTCCTTAAATATTTTCTACGCAGAACTCCTCAAGTGGCAAAGTTGCAACTCTGTGTGGCCCAAGTTTAGAGGAAAAATCTCTAAGCGCATTAAGAACATTTTGCTGTCAAAATATTAATCAGTTAATCCAAAAAATAGTCAACAGATCAGCCTTACACTGTACTAATAAGTCGAGCAAAAAGAAGGAGCTTTTCATAAAACAGAAATGTATTAATCATCTGAATAATCATAAAGGTGAGTCGATTACTAACATAATTGTGAGTTGCAGCCCTGGTTGACATAACTATTAGACCTGCACGCCACAATTCTGTTGCAAGAATATTCAATTGTTAGAAAGGTTCAGTCAAAGTCCAGATGGAAATCGGAAGGCAAATCTGAAGCGAGAATCGAAACCAACGCTCACAACGTTTCTCCAACCAATCTGAGTGAGCAGGTGAGACTTTGCAAAGATGCATCGACAGACATTTCACTCTCTTAATGTCAAATATGTGAAAAAAAAAAAATAAAATAAAATTGGAATGAATACTTTTGCAAGGCTGTGTACGCTAGAATCCTTTCGCTGTTGCAACAAATGAAAAAACAAAATCATGCTGGGATATATTAGTATCTCTGGGTGGTTTGACGGATGGCAATCAGTGACATGAGATAGAGAAGAAGTTCATTAGTAGCAATGATTTATCTCAACATCTACTCTAGAAGAGGTGACAGCTGTGAAGTAAGTACTAAAGAGAGAGCGTGACGTTTAGCTGGGACAGGTAGCGAGGGCTACATCTAAAACCGTGTCACATGGGATAACCTGCAGATGAGAGCCGACTCGTTTAAAGCACCGGTTCGCAGAAACAGACTGCACGAGTCCGGTGTGGACATTACCCCTTTGCGCTCAAGTCATTCGCAGCTGATCCGATATGATTTGTTTGTACAGTACAGCATGGATGAGACTGGTCAGAATCTACAGGAAGTAGAGAGGTGAGTGGGAAAAGAGGGGAAGACATAGGCCGTCCAGGTGGGGGGGTCGGTAGGCAAGGCAGGGGGTCTAGGGGCCGGGATTGTACTACCTGGATCAGGCATTGTTCCACATGTCTACTCATCTCCTCCTCGCTCCCAGCCAATGGGGCGCTGCACAGCGGACATACCTGCCCCCCCTCCTCAGGCTTCCTCCTCTTCATCTTGCCTATACGAGCTGGAGCAGAGGGACAAGGAAAGAGAGGAGATAAAAAAAACAACACAACAACAAATAAATACACTTATCTTGGAATCGCTGCACTGAGTTCTTCACAAACCTTTAGGGCTGCAACTAACAATTAAAATTAGTCATCAAATAATCTACTGATCATTCTGACGATTAATCCGATTATTCTGACGGTTAACTGATTATTCCGACAATTAATTAATTAATTAATTGAATACGAAAATTTGGCAAATTCTGCAGATGTTTCATTGAAGCCATCTGTATAGGTTAGAAATACATTAAAAGATACAAATACATTATTCGGTTCCTTTTTAAGTAAGAAAATAATAATTTTACTGCCTAAAATGCAGTAATACGACGTTACTTTAGCAAATACAGTGTGGGGTTAATCAATTATTTAATTGATTAATTGGATATCAAAAGGTGCTCATATGGAGATTTTTTTACAGTAATAAACTATGACATTTAAGCAGTTTGGCATGTTTACAGAAAGTTTTTTTTAAATCTTGAATTAAAGCTGTATATATTTTCTGGACAGTTTTTTGAGTCTGTGTACTCCAGTTAGCAATTAATCAATCACTAAATTACTTGACAATTACCTCAACGACTGATTAATCACAATCAACTGTTTCAGCTCTAATGTCGTTGATTAAAAGATGGCTGATCTGCCCAAACTTGCCACCTTCTGGAACATCTTCAGAGAGAAACAGCTGGATGCGACGCCCTCAATTCCTTTCCGCTCTTCTCTACATCAGTGCCTTTGCTCGATTCCTTTTTTGTTTCTCTGTCATGGCATCTCCCCCCGCGTCCCCACCCAAGCCTCAGCCCCCATCCACCCACACATTTAATTAGAAATTTAACAGGGCCGAACAGCCGTGATTGAACCCCGAGTCTCTGTCGTTTTTTCTTAACTGCAAATGGCGCGCGGGGACATTAATTTTTAGCTGGCTGGGAAAAGCAAAGGAGGCCAAGAGGGATCGCAGCAACTGACAGAGGGAGGAGGAGGAGGAGAAGAGAAGAGGAAGAAGAGGAGGACATAAGGCAGCATGCCATAACTGCGGGGCAAGAGTGTGGAGGGAGCGAAAGAAGAAGGGGCTTCCATGCCATTTCTCTCCCTGACATTAATCAAGAGAAGCACTGTTTAAAGAGGAGAGGAAAACGCTGCTAATTACGTGCAGCTCAAACCTTTAAGTCCCCACATGGAGAGAGCTTCTCAAAATGCCAGATTTAAAAAGTGCCTTGTAAAACAACTGTGATTAACAAACACAACGTAGGACTTAATGTGAAGTTCAATATTTACAAAAAAACCCCGCCCCATGGTTTTCAGTTGTTTTCTTGCACAAAAATCCGGAAAGCGTGATGTACATTTATATTCACCGTCACGAACCTGTTTTGTCTGTTCACAGTACTTTCTACCAGCTTTTAGCATGTTTCCCTTTCGTCGCTTCGAAATAGCTCCGGCTCAAATCAGCCTGGATGGAGACCATCTGTGAACGTCGCATGTCGAAGTTTTCGCACCACGGATTTCCAACTGGGTTGAGGTACGGACATTGACTAGGCCATTCAGAGCAACACAAGCAGACGCCATTTAAAACATCACACTGTAGCTCAGGCTGTACGCCACGGGTTGTTTTCCTGCTGTATCCCCCTTACAAGTTGTTAGTGGGATTATTTATCGCTTTCTTTCAACAAAGGCCACATTGCGTGGAATGTTCAAAGCTTTTGGTGGTATTTTATGACCTAACCCTATTTTAAATGTTTTTATCTTCCACTTTCTGCTGTCTTCCTGGGTCTTCATAATGTTCGCTCCTTTGACGTTCACTAAAAGGTTTTCAAAAACAGGTGTATTTTATAAAAATTTAAATCTCACAAAGCCAGACTTTGTGAAGAAATTAGCAGGAAATTACTGGATATTGGAAAGCACTGGATATTATTCGGCTTATGATGCTGAGTAAAGGATGATGCAGGCCACACTTTTCAGATTTTTGTGTAATTAAAAAAACAATTTATTTCTGTTTAATAATTATTGAACACTAGTTTATCTCATACAATTCCACTGCAAGGCACTTTACAGAAAGACTCACTGAAGTTAGGTTGTGGTTTCCATAGAAACCCCTACACTGCAGGTCCATGTTTCCCCCCCCCCCCCCCCAAGTAGTCATTTGTTAAATATAAATAAAGCAAATTAAGTGTCATAATGTATTATTATTATTTGGTCTGGTAAAGAGGTCATTTATTCTAATTTCTATTCAATGTACTATTTAGCTTACGCATTAAAACTGTTGCGGCTTTGCAAGCACATATACTTTTCAAATATTTTATGAATTTCAAAGTTCAGATGAACTCATGTTCTTAAACATATTGGCAAATTAAACGACAGGATTTGCTGAACCGGTAATGTGTGTACATACCATTCAATCTCGTTTGCCTGTTTGCCCGAACTCGTAAAAATGTCTGCAAGCAAAAGAAGAAAGGAGAGAGAGGAAATATTCATTAGACGTTCATTAGACAGCGGGCAGCGTTCACAAGGGCAGATCTCGCTGTTCTGAGTGAGATTGCTTTGGATACTTTCTTGGGGGTGTTAGGGTAAACAGTTCCACCTACTTCTCTCTTGTTTTCCACCTCCTCCATGACTCTCTTGTCAACAGCGGGACTAAAACTCGCTGCTGCGCAGAGTTCAGTTCGGCCGCCAGATATTCTACATCCCAACAAACCCGACGCCGGGACTACAAATCCACACGGATGGAGAAGGATTGAAAGTGGCGCCCGAGTCGGCATAAAGCTCTCATTTCGGGCGCCATGTTGGTTTGTTGTGATCACGTGACCGCTGGGGAAACGGACGTGTGCAAGACGTTGGTTGTTATTTCGCCTGTTGGGCACTAGGGGGAAGCAGCGGGTTTCACACTGAACCTCCAGGAGGCAATTCTGATGATTTACATAGAGATTATTGTGACTATGCTACTTTTAACGTTATTTATTTGATTTATTTACTTCATTAAAAATGTCTCACAATAATAAAATAGGTCTATTCTATTAATCTAGATTATTTTCTAGAGAATTTCTCTTATTTTTTGGGCAGTGTCACTATTTTTATTTCAAATGGTCACTCTCAAATTTACATTCAACTATTGCATTTTGTAATTGTTTGAAATACAAGAGTTTAATATTTGCTAAATGTAAATAAAGCATCAAAAGTACAAAGGCAGGTTGCGGAAAGATTGGCCAAATCTTATTTTTTTATGCTACAATCACAAATTGGATGAATTTCCACAAATGTTACCACTATAAAGTAGCAAGGAGATGGTATATTGTTTTATTTTATTCCTATTTTCTTTTGCTATTTATTATTGCTATTTCTTTTTTTGTGTGTGCCAAAAATAGAAAAAGATACAAGCTATGAGGGTGTACTCTACCAGTATTTGAGGATATTGAAACTGATTTTTTTCCCCCTTAAACAGTTAAAACTTTGTAACATGAACATCAATTTTCAAGTCTTGCCAATTTGATTTGGGTCTGGACTTTGATTAGGTCATACAGTTTTCATTCAGCAAGGGATTTATTCTTGGCAATCTTCAACACAGACCAGCTTTCCAGAGTGCATGACCACCAGCTTTCCTATCTGGAGATACTCCCATCTGAGCTATGGATCTCCTGCAAGAGTTTTTTTTATTGGACATTATGTGGAGTTTAACCATTATAATATGCAAGTACACTGTACTCTTTTGCAAAAACTGGTAGCAGAAACTGTAAATGTTTACGAAGACTGTAGTTGAGTAAATTGTTAATATTTTGTTTTTTCTTTTGTGCTCATATCTGGAACATTTTGGGGTCCGTGCTAGTTCATGCTGCCCGAAGTGAATTACCTACGTCATTAAAAATAATGGCCTCAGCAATAAATGTACAGTATTATGAAATTAATTGAGGTCAGACTCATTTGGCCTATCCACCTTTGTCTTTTGCAAAATGTGTCCCTCAGATCTGCTGGGATTCAACCTGGGGGGCCATACGCAGTGACGATACGCTGACTAAAGCATTTCCTCTTACAGTTATGGATACCCGCTCTTTGGTACCGCAACGACGCTCTTATTGTCAGCCCGTCTGCCATTGGTGGAAACCGTTGAGCAGCCGGGCCTTCACCTTCCCCCTCGTTGATCCTTTCCTCCCTCTTCATTCTCTGAGTTATTGGCCCGCTGGCCGTGCATCACCACCACCACCGCTGCCTTATCATTATGATACACTCAGTGAACGGCTGAGGACAGGTCAGGTTTCCAGGAGACGCGAGAAAGCCCGCGAGCACTCAGACTTGACTGAAAAGGAGGAGGTGGTAAAGTCTTCCATTATGCTTCATTTCAAGGTGTTAAAATAAGTCCCCATCGACTTAATCATTTGTATAATATAAGGTGATTTCAGCAGTTTCACCAAATGAGAAAATCTCCTTTATTGCTTTAAGGTCTTTATGAGCTGTGTCATCCCAAACGTATGGATGTAACGTCGACATGGACTTAATAGTTCTTATTTTATGGTGTTAAGGGGGAAACTCACTTAACCCGGAGATACATCACGGCCAGAAGAATTAGCCGAACAAATTTTGACGAATAGAATAGATAAAAGCAGTCAGGGTGACATCTGAGATTAAAGAAGATTGGTCTGTTATTCAGATTAACTGCTGAGAAGGCATCAGAAAGCAAAATTTACCATAATATTCTACCGCTAATGCGTCATTATCACTTCAGTGCCTTATATCATCACATACACTTTGTTAGACTGTTATGTACCTTTCAATTTCAACCTCAACATGTTTGATTTTTAATAAAAATTATTTTAATGTCAAGTTTGAGTTCATGTTTTGAATATTTGATCAGATTAAGAGGTGTCTCAACTCCAAGCCCACAAAGGAGAGAGATTTTCTTTTAGAAATTTTTTTTACAGATAAACATTTATATAACTCATCCTAAGCTGGAGGGTTAGTAATAAAACCAAATGAATCATGCTTCAACTTATAGACGAAAAGAAATGAAATTCCTTTAATAAACTACATTTCTGATGTTTCCTATCGAAAGAGATGAGCTTCCCGCTAACAAAAAAGTATAACTTCAGCCATGACTGCCTCGAGCGGTGTGTGTATGTGCTTTTGTGACCTGATATCTGTCGGAGTGGTGGGCATCTTCAGATGACAGGGGTGACACCACCGGAGACTCTCCCTCTCTCTTGATGTGCACTGACAAAAGCATCGACTGGAGGGGCAAACAGAGAAGGGAGAAAAAAAAGAGAAAAGTCATCTTCTACGCAAATGATCTTGTCATGTTGTCACTATATAGAGAAATGGTTATTCTATAACATTTTGCAGTCTACAACAGGATAATAGGAAAGAAAATATATCAAAGCTTGTGCATGTTTCCCCCAACAGTTCAACTTGAGAAAACGGCGAAAAAATTTGAAAAGGTTAGCGTAGCATCATGCATTTCCCTGATCATTTGGACTGCAAACGTATCTAATATAAACTTGAATTTTGTGCAAAACACGTGACATTCTGATATAGTTTGGTAGCAGTAGAAGAGCATGCAGTTAAAAAAAAAAAAATACCACCTGCTAAAAGCCGGTGGTGATTTTTTGCAAGGGAAAACCGGAAACCTACACAGCTGCTGGACTTCCAAAGAAAATTGGTTCTAAAAGATGCTTACACAGAGCTTGATGACTTCAACTAAATTAACTTTACAAAGGAGAAACATCCATATTGTACAAGTGAGTTATGGAGCAGTGAGGGGAAAAAAAAAAAAAAAAAAAAAAAAGGCCTGTGGCGGTCAATTAAGCTGCAACTTTAAGTTAGGGGAAAATAAATTAGTGTCCAACTAACTGCACAATTTAAATAGATCTTGAAGTGTTTATTGATGTGTAAACGGCAAACCCTGCTGTTATAAAAAAAAAACAAAAAAATATGAAAAAGAACAGGGAACCAGATCATCATCTTTACTTCAAAAGCTGAACTTCAGAGAAGAAAACCATTGAGAGCATCAGATGATGGGTTCAGACTGATGAGTGAGCAACCGTGCAAAGCAAAGCAACTTATGTGAGTTTTTTTTATTTTTATTTTTTTATTTACATGTTTTACAAAATTTTAACATTTATTTACGTCCCTCGAAGATCTACGACGCAGCAAAGACCTGGAGTCATTACCCTTGGAGAACCCCGGCAGTGTTATTTCCTCAGCTGCTAAGGGCGACACGTCACCGATGATGACTGTAACCTGCCTGACTTTCTCTATAAAACCCCTTCCTCTGATTAGACTTAATGTTTATGGGACGTTAAGAGTTAGGGAAGGACGGGACGAAATCGAGGAGCGGGCTGGCGGGAGAGAGGGTAAACATCCAACATTACAGGACACCGCCTGTCCATAAATCTGTCCAGCCACACTTGTGCTGCCGCTCTGGCACGCGCGCACGTATAAAAAGAATATCCTCTTCTAACCCTCTTCCCTGTGACAAAGACAGTCAGGGGACTCTCGCACGCGACCGAGGAGCAAGGGTGGTAAGAGGAAGGCGAGGGCATGAGGGAACGGGAGGGGAGAGGGAAGGTAATATCTTTCTTTTACAACTGTCGGCCCTCGCTCTCTCACTTTCTCTCCCTCCGTACTTATATTTTCATTTGTGCTTATGTGGCTGCTTTCGTTTTTTTCTTCTTCTTCTCTTTTTACAAGGCAGTTGTGAAATATTTGTATTTACAGTCATCTCCTATTAATCAAGTGGAAAGGGGCAGAGCAGAGGCTTAAGTGCTCGACAGCAGTAATCTAATAATAATATGTGAGAAATGACCAACCTCCAGTGCTGCCACAGTAAATTGGACATTATGCATGGTGCTTTTCTGCCTCTCTGTGTGTGTGTGTGTGCGCGCGCGAGTATGTGTGTGTCTGATCTTTCTTCTTTTTCACAGGTTTAAAAAGGTCAGGAATCCTTTACCTGATGGGGGGGGGGGGGGGGGGGCGATGAGGAATGTATTTAAGTTTTATCATTAGAATATGACATTTAGTGGTAATCTACAAAGAGGTTAAAAATGAAGGTCTTTCTCCAAATTTGGTCTTTAAAAAGCGCTAATTAAATCAACATGAAAAAAGACCAGAGTAAAAAAAAAAGGAAGAGGAGAAAAAGGGAAAAAAAGAAACCTGCCAGAATAGCGATTACATCTACGACTTATCGCGTCAGATATCTGAACATGGCTCTTTTTCGAATGTGTTACATTTTTCTATCCACAAAACTACCTTGCGAGTACAGCTGAAGAAGAAGAAGACAAAAAAAAAAAAAAGACATAAGGAGGAGTTTTGGGGTTAATCCCGGGTATGAAATGGATGGGTGGTGCACAGCAGCCGGGGGAGAACAACAACAAGCCCGTATGCTTCAGACCGGCCCTCTTCATTCTCCACGGCCTGCCGCAGAATACTAAACGACAGCGGTAAGATGCGCAGTCACGGCCGCAGAGGAGGGCCAGCGCTCACC
This sequence comes from Poeciliopsis retropinna, assembly GCA_010277075.1. NCBI lineage: Eukaryota > Metazoa > Chordata > Actinopteri > Cyprinodontiformes > Poeciliidae > Poeciliopsis > Poeciliopsis retropinna. Next base: position 12,300,336 of record VMRM01000022.1, read on the forward strand.
CCTCAACCCTCCTCCGCCTGCCTCGCTCGAGCACGAGCCCAGCCGCAGCACCGCCAGCGCTCCGTTTTAAGCCCGGGTCAGCACCTTCTGCACCAAGCGTCGGGTGGGTGGGGGAGCACTGATTTATTCAAGATCCCCCAGTGGATTCATGCTTGAGCCAAAGCGCTCCCTGACTCGAGGTGTTCGACTTTCTGAGGTCAGAGGTTGAAAACGAACGGGGTGGCTCAGGTTTGGCCTTTTTAGAAAAGTCACCGTAGGTTTTCTATGTTCATGAGTTGCTCTATGACGATGAGATTAATTAGATTAAAAACTGGAGGCAACACTCATTCAGCTGGACATTTTAGACTACATGTTTTTGTGGTATGGAATGAAGATGAAACAAATAATCTGAAAAGTGTGGCAGACATTTGCGCTCAGCCTTAAAGTCAATACTTTGCAAAGTCACCATTTTTTTTAGGAGGTACAGGGTTTCTCCCAAAAATCCAGCTAAGCCCGGTGGAAGTGGCACCAGGCCAGCCATCAATTACACCGTGTTTTTATGTTGAAAAATGTTAAACGTTAACAGAAAATTTTGGAAATAAAACAAATAAAATAAAACAGTTTTGAATAAAACTAGTCTTTCTGTAGGTTGTGTATGCCATTACCATTTTAAAACGATATCTGTCAGCTAAACGCTGCTGATGTCTCATTATTCATCAACCTAGCATAACCCACCTTTGCTATCACTTTTACTGGTCCATATATATATATAATTTAAAATAAACAAATGATTATTATCCTGGTGGGTGGGGAAGTAAAACCTGGTGGCCCAGCAGGCTTATAATACACTGGGGGAACCCCTGAGGTATGTCTTTCCCAGTTTGTACGTCTGGACATTGACTTCGCAAAAAGAGCTCAAACTCAAGATTCTTTGACGTAAAACTTCAATTGCAAACCAACTGTATGCTACGTGTTGGACCATGGAACCTCCACCAGAGTTTGAAATATTTTAAGAGGTTTTCTTTCAGGACAACCCTGCATTTAGCTCCATCCATCCCACCGTTCACTCTGACCCGTTTCCCTGTCCCTCCTGAAAAATCCTTTCCCACAGTATGACGCCGACACCACCATGTTTCACTGTGAGATATGGTGCTTTCAGGGTGGTGCGTTTTTGTCTTGTCTGACCAAAGCACTTTTTTTTAAAGACTGGTATTTATTCTCGGAGGGTTTATTTGAGGTTTATTCGAGTTATCAGAGTAAAAGCCGGCTGACCGCAAATGCAAACCGGGCTTTTAAGATTTTCTTATCAAAAAACTGTTATTTTTCTCCTACATGACATTGTTTACACACTACTTTGTGTTGATCTTTTAGATAAAATCCTATTGAGATTTATGATTGGGCCTCAACATAAATGTGAAACAGTGATAGGAAGCGAATACTTTGGCAAGAAATTGTAATTATTGACATTATACCATATTATTGTCAGAATACTTCTAGAATGCTCTCTGTCTGGCGGTTCAGGAAGTGCTCCTTAAATCTCTCCTCATCTTATTAGAAAACCAGAAGATACATTTCCTTTTGGGCCGGCTGCCTGCGAACCACAGGCCTCAGCTCTGGGTAAGTTTGTTGGTGGGAAATGCAAGAAAAGATGTGCGCAGATCTGATTGACAGGACGGCAATGAATCGTTCCAACAATGTTACTTCTGAACCAAGCAAATCACATCCACACGAAAGTCAGACACTGCTCTGAAATACGAGCTTGTCCTTACCTTGGGAGTTCCCGGAGTGGCTACGCCATCCTTGGACGAGGGGTTCTTACTGCAATCAGGAAACAGGACAAGAAGGAATTTAGTGAAGATTTATACGATAATGTGGTGCTGAGCCGAGTCTGGGCACACGCCGCGTGCTTGTTCAGCTCGTTTCCTTGATAAAACAAGCAGTGTCTGTAAATTTTCAGCACATCGGAGAGCAAATTCTCCGGACTCCCGTCAATGCGTCCGCGCGCATTTTGTCCACCACTCTTCCTCTCGCCGTCATCCCTTTTTGTTTTTCATCAGGCACTTTTCTCCAACGACGCCGCGCTTTCACATGAACACGGAACATGTGTCGGGAGGCGGGAAACAACAGAAGTTGCCAGTGCGGCCAAACGGTGCTCACCGGCAGTCTGAAAATATGTTGAGGACCATCATTTGGCTCGGAAACAAGCGAGACAGCTTAGATTGGAAATGAGGGACGTGGGGGGTCAAAAATGTAGAAAATTGACAGTTTTGCGCTTTGTCCTGCCAACAAACCAGACATGTGACATTTCTCCTTGATGTTCATTCTCAATTGACTCACTCATCCTTCTTTCTGCCTTCCCTCCGTCCCCCATCATGTCTCTCTCTCTCCTTCACTTTGTTTCACTCACACTGAGATAAATTTCTCTGAGCCTCATGAAGCGTTGCAACAGGCTTGACATTGACACGGCGAGGCAGGGGTTGTCATGTTTGCTTTGAGACCCCGTTAGCAGTCCAGACCATCGGACACGCTCACACAGGCGCAGTCGCTCACTCAAGCACACGCGCGCGCTAGCAGACAGCGGCAGACTGAGGAAGGAACAGTGCCCAAAACTGAATTGAGCGCAACCTCTAATCTGACAGCAGGCCCCGGTAGACCCCGGGATTTGATTTTTCCAACAGCTGAACGGGCGGATCATAAAAATAAGAGGCTTTATTTATGTGTTACTGATCTGACGGAAGAATTTGCAAGCTGGAGTACAACAAGGACGGGCCGGTAAAACGTCATGCTCTGCGAAAGGAAATAGTGTCTTTTTAAAATATTTTTTATCTGTATTGATAAAAAAATTTTACTGTGAGAAAATCAAAACCTTGCCAAGTCTTTTTTGTCAAGTTTCTAGTGCAAATGTCTTAGGAAACTTAAGATATTCTCACAGTGAGAAATATGAGCTTGTTTTAAGTCAACGATTCCTTAATATTGATTAAAATTGATAGTTCCATTGGCAATTTTTTTTTTTTTTACTTATAACAAGACATTTTCCCTGTCTAACAAGTGAAATAATCCGCCAAAGGAACTGGTACTTTTTCATCAATATTGACTTAAAACAAGCTCTTATATCTGTCTGAAAAGTTGTTTGTAAGTTAGTTTTGTGTTATGTCAAGCTTTCAAAATAGTTCTACTAGAAACTTGACAAAAAATACTTGGTCAGATTTTTTTTTTTTTTTTGCAGTGTACTCACTCTGACATTTAAAAAAGAGACTCTGGTGTTAACATTCCTGCCAAAAACACGCTCTACCCATCCGCACGCTCTTGCCAAAAACTTGACCTCTTTCTCTGTTTAAAGGGCGTATTTGTCAATTGGAGGCGGTAAATCTTCTGACTGGCTGGATTTTCAGCTGAAATCTGTTGTCAGGAATCGGCTTCTGCAATGGTCGCCCACAGGCACTGTGTGAAAAGTGGTGGTGAAATCATGTAAAGTTTTTCAATTCAAATATTGACTGAGAAAATGAACTTTTCAAGTCTGTATTCCTAAAAAAAAAAAGAAAAGAAAAAATCTAATCTTTAAGAGCTAGGTAGGTGTATGATTTTGCAAAAGGATAGGAAGACAAGAGGCTATGGAAACCTGAAAGGAGAACCCAAAAATCACATTTCCATCTATTTGTCACTTTTACAACGTTTGCCATCAAAAAGTGGACAGCAAGCAACTTTGGCTGGCCTGCATGTGGCGCTGTAACACTGCCATGGAAATGGAACAAAAACAGAGAAGAACAGGCACACACACATAAAAGGTGTTGGGGGAGGGGATGACATCATCAGTTATGAAACAATGCATATTGGTTATCTTCATGATAAACAAGGGTGGAGCTTCAACATTTATAGAACCAAGGAACCATTTTCTGAAAATTATCATGTCAGAAGTTCCTAACTCCAACTTCTGTATGAGTAAGAGGTCATAAACAAAACACACACACACACCACACATATATATATATATATATATATGTGAAACAATTCCAGTGCAGATGGCACCTCACGCTATCAAAGTTAACATGTCTGGTCTCTTTAAAAGCAGCATTTCAGAGCAGAGGTTGCTTTTGATGTGTGTACGGCTCTATGATAAGGGCGGCATGGCCTGAGGGATGGCGTAAGTGTGTTGAAGGTGGGGGAAGTTTATAGGCTACTTGCATCCAAAACACGTTTTCTATTACTTATTTACAATAAAATATGTTCGTAAAAGCTAACGCAAACTGAGTTGGTATCTGCTTACCGGCTTCCGATTTGGTGCTAAATTAAAGGGCTAGTTCATAGTTTTTCTATCCGGTCCACATTTGACCAGGTGCCGATACAGCAACTGGGGAAAGGCCTGAAAACGGTGACTGAGGAGTCGGGACTTATGCTTACGAAATCTAACTCCGTGTTGCAAACTGTAGCTGAGTGTCACGTTATGGAGCGGGTATATGAGAGCCAGTTAAGTTCTGCTCATGCACCTGTGGACGTGCGTCCGCATCCGTGCATGTCTGTGCTGGCCTCTCCCGTTCGGCAACAAAGAAAGCAAACACGGGGCTGACACAGCCAAGCTGCGCCCCCTCTCGCACACGCCTCTCTCACTCCGCTCCCATCTCTGCCTCTCTCTCATCTCTCCCCCTCGATCTCCCCTTTTATTCATTACCTGGAACCTTTGCAGAGGCGTCAACAATAACAGCCACCTCCACCTGCTTGTTGACAGTGTCAAGCAGCGACGAGAGAGCGAACGAGACGGTGAGGGGACAGCAGTTGCGTGCCTGCCGCAATGGGGTGAGGGGGGAAATTGCCACATTGACAGAGAGGGTGATGGAGAGATGAAAGGAGAGTGGAAAAGGGTGGAGGTGTTGGGGGGCTGGGGGGAACGCGAGGTGAAAGAAAGATGTGGTAAGAGAGGATGAGCGGGCAACACAAAGAGGAATGATGAAAGGAGACAGAAAAGGAGAAGAAGGAAAAAAAAAAGAGGAAGTGATAGGAAAGTTGGCGCTGCCTCTTCTTACGGGTTTACACGTCTGTTCGCCGTGGTTTCTATGAATTTTTGATGGTGGTGGTGGGGATGTTGTGGGGGGTAGGAGGCCCTGGAAACTCCAGCTGGCTGGCACGTCAAAAAAAATAAGAAAAGAAAGAAACACGGGAGGCAGAAACCCCGTCAAACAAGCAGCTGGAACAGATAGTTTAAAATATGTTTTGATAATGAGGGAAGTGTGAAATGGAGGACAGGTGAGGGCATGGGGGTGGGGGATCCCTCTCTTCCTCCTACTTCTTACAAGTCTTTGTCCTGTCCCACCACTTGAGACAGACTGTCTGAATACAAACTACAAGATTACGAACAGGAAATAAGCGCAAGCGTGAAGGATCTTCTGGTGTGTTTGATGGTAAATGGACTGAACTATCATTTTGACCACTCAAAGCGCTTTACACTAGAGTCACATTCACAAATGTATACACAGATCATTAGACAATTTGAGGTTAAGTACCTTGCCCCGGGGCACATCGACATGTTGCAGGAGGAAGCTGGAATCAAACCTACAGCCTTCCGATCACAAAACGTCTACCCACAGTCACCCTGATATGGATGATACGATCCCCTTGATATGGACAAGGTAAGCCTCGTGAAATCTGAATAAGGTGTCTTACAACCAAAAACCTCTATCTGGTTTGTGCATTTTTTTTTTGTACTAATAGTTAAGACAACTCCGACTCACTGACTCAGACCAGCTTCCCTGCGCCTCAAATTACCATATGTAGCAACGGGACGGTGCGTTCAGGGTGGCCTGGGTTGGGTGTTTTTTCTTCTGTTGGCCAGAAAGTCCAAACCTGTCCAAAGCTGTTCCTGCATAGCCCATACTTGGGTTCTTGTGGCTTCCTTTGAAAAGCAACATTGTTCTTGCCACACTTGTATAAAGGCCAGATTTGGATGGTGCGCAACAACTAGTTACCCTATTGACAGATACTCCAACCAAAAATTCATTCATGTTTTTAGTTGTAACGGGACAAAATGTATGTATATTAAAAAAAGGGTCACAGGAATGACGCTACATGTGACCGGCAGCCATCCTACGATCCATTTAAGTGATCGGGCTGTTCTTGGTGAAAACAAGAAGGTTGATGGCACAGTAAATTCAAGACACTGATTGCTTTTAGCCTTTTTTTTTTGTTGGTGTCATCTGGTAGGGAGGTAGGGGTTCTGGCCGTGTGGACGTAAATTGATTATGGAGAAGGAGGAGGGAGAGGAAGGGGGCAGCAGAGGTGGGAAAGGGAGAAGGAGGAGGAGGGTGGAGTCTGATGGGGTATGTAAATGACTTTGCCACCCCCCGAGCCACCTGACATGTACGGGGCATGATAGATTTCTATTTGCCAAGCTCTACATTTGTGTGCGATTTCCATGTCCGCGCAGAGGCTGCGGCCCATGGACAAGCGACACAGCCACAAGGGAGGACAGGCAGGCCATTTACATTTACCATTTACATGCAGACAGAACAGGACTGTGAGCGGAAGAAGCAGAAAACAAATAGCGACACGCTGGAGAACAGGCATTAAGAGCCGAGCAAGATGCAGCGCACGCGTCTCCTCGTTTCCATATCCGTGGGTTTGTTTTTTTTCATTCAGCGACCGCCTGCGTGTCATTAAAGGTAGATTTACTACAAATTGGGCCAAATTCCCACTGTCACTTTCAATGATGGTTGCCACCATGCAGAGCCAGAGAGACGAAGAGGCAGAAGGTGATTTAACATAAGGTCGGTTCTGTGATGTAACACACCTACAACCCCCCACCCTTGTTTGTTGCTTTCTATATGAAAAACAATGGATTTCTTTGTTTCATTATTATTTTCTTCAGCACATGTCTAAAATTGGTCCTCTGTATCTCTATCATTTAACACCTCCTCCACCATCATCCCTTTTTTTCTTGCAGTGTGTCTTTGGGTTAATGGTGAGTAGGTAAGTCAGCCAGGCGTGACGCTAGCCACCATCCCATCTCACCCAGGGATGATGCGATTTCCTTAAATAACTGTGTGTGTGTGTGTGTTTGTGTGTGAGAGAGAGAGTTTCACCAGTTTGGTATCCAGAGGGAAGGACAAACTCTAACCTTCATTATTAATTGAAATACACCTGCATCCTGACGTTTAACAAGAGAATACGTTTTCTCCCAGTTTCACTTTATCTTGATGCATCTTTTTTTCCCTCCCATCCTTACATTTTCATACATTTTTTTGATATTTGGATCAGAACTGATCCAAATATAAAAAAATGGCAAAAAGCCAAGACTGATGAAGGCACGGAAAAAGTTTTTAATGCGGTAAAAGTAAAGTTAAAAGACTTTGAAACTATTTCTTACCCTTCTTGTTGTTTTGCATTCTATACACATTAGCTTCAGAAATGCAATAAAAAAAGTGAAGGGAACTGAATGAGACATAGAAAGAGTGACACATGGAAAGTCTTGGTTGTCCCTCTGAAAATAACTGTGCAAATTCTGAAGCGTGCGGCTACTTTAACCTCCAACTTCTCCGTAAATGAAGTGTATCACTGAGGATGAAAACTCCTTCAAACCTAATGAACCCTAACACTTCGTTTGTGCAAAGTGCCAAGGTATTACGAGCTATTACTTTCTCCAGGTAAGTTTGACTTTTAACTAGCGTAGCTTCCAATTGTTAATCTGTTCAGCTGATCGAGGAGCAACAAACGTAAAACCATTGTGTTGTTAAAATGTAGAAGTATCTATTAATAAAGCATTCTATCCCACAACCACAAACATTTTAGTTTGACTTTTATTTTTTTTTACTGAAATCTGCCTAAAACGAATGACCCTGGCTGCCTAGCTGTTAGCCTTTCTGCTAAAGGAGAGGAACTGCTACCTATAAAAACTTCCCAAAATTTCTTTTTACTTTATTGATGGATGGTTCAGAATTTTTAAAGTGATATAGACAATTATTTTCATATCTGAAGTACTCTGCTCACTTGGCAACTTCGAAATCAGAGTTGCCAGTCCTGAAAGCTAAAGCTAACAGCTAGCCAAAGAGAAAGGGCAGGCCAAGAACAAAGCCTAACTCTCATCTCAACAAGGTCAAACAGTAAAATGTTTGAAAGCTATTTTATAAAACTTTTGAGTTGTTGCAGCAGGTGAATAATTTAGATAGTAAATGGAGTGAAAATGGAAAAGGTTGCAATGTGCGATTAGTTTTTTTTTTTTTTGCTGTGCACAACACATAGTGAGAACAGAACATGTGCCAACTGTTGCGTTGAATAGTAAGCCAATGCAAAAATAAAATAAATAAATCTACTAATCTGGATTTATAGTAACAATGTAAACACGAAGCGAGTTCTCTAATGAAGATGGAATATACACTGCTCATATTCTTTAACCAGAACCTTAAAACGCACAGCTTAATTCCATCAAATACACCATCTTTTATTAAATTCAGTTTGATAAAAGAATCGGTTTTATCCATGCATCACTTTTGTACTCTTGGAATTTCGAAGACTTTATGAACAATTGTTTTTCTAATTTTTCTAATAATTAGTGTATGCTGTTATTGTAAATACCTATCATCACAGGAAAAATGAAGCATGATCCTTATCCTATGTACAATAGATGGTGGAGATTAACACGAAGACAGCAAAAGTTCTGTGTTGTGCCTGGATGAAAAAGAGAAGGCAAAGAGAAACTTAAAAAATGACAGGGAGTATTAGAGATGAGATGATAGATTTCTATCCATATATATATAGATATCAGATGATGAGGGTGATTGTGGACAAAGAGAAATAAAGGGATGAGGTGGCACTCGTAGATTCAGAGGAACAGCAGAAGCCCACAAGTGTAAAGGTTGGAGAAATACAGAGTGATTTCCATGTGGGGTGACGCAGTCAGTTGCCCTCTTGCCCCAGGTTAATGGGGACTATCATAAAGCTGGGCCGCCAAAGTGCACAGCAGGTCACACACACAAGCTGACATACAAACACGCATACATAGCCTGGCATGTGTTTGAGGTGAAATATGGATCCTAATGGCTGTGTCCCATCGTTAAAAGGGCTTGCAGTTGATTTATCTGTCATAAAACGGCTCGTGCAACTGCCACGAGGAGGAGAAAGAGGCGGCGGGGAACCCGAGGTCACAGGTGTGAATCCTAATCCCAGCAGGAAACACTTAGCTTTACATTGACGGCATGCTTCTCCCTTTTTATGCAGATTTATGGCACCCAAATGCGCACACCGGAGAAATATTGCCCGGCGAACCGAGCTGAACTGAGCCGAAGCCCACACCTTACGGGTTAAATGATGCCAACGCCAACCACTGTCTTCAATGCTCTTTTCTGGTTTCTGGTTCACCTTTGCGTTTTCTACAGTGTGTCTCTCAACCTGTTTTAAAACCTGGGCGTGGTTTGGTATTACATGAAGTCATGGTTCGGCTTGGGCAAAATGAAGAATTAATATTTCTGCATAATTGCGAGCTCGCACAGTCATACCTGAGGCAGATTGTGGCTAGCCTCTCTATTTCGGTTTCCATGTGCTCCTGTAGCTCTCCGGGCCTCAGCAGCACTTGGCAAATTGGACAAACGGGAGCCTGGCTGTCATATAGAGACATCTTCTTTTTACCTGGAGACAACAAAAAAGAGGGACAGACGACATCAGCGCAACAACAGAACCTGACTTTGAGTAAAGTGAAACCCAAAGTCGATGGCGACTTGCAAAAATTTTTCAAACCGCTTGAACTATTTCCACGTTTTTCCATGTATCGACCCCAAAATCTTCCACAGGTACAATAAAAACTCACTTGTACTCTCAGTCCCCTTTTAATCAAATCCCCCCCAAAAAATATCTAAACGTAAACAACACAGAAAGCACCTGTGTGTGAATAATCCAAATCTAAAACCTAGATCATGAGTGAAACGGGCATCATGAAAGTCAAGGAACACTTGAAGATAGGACAGAGACGAAGTTGTGGAGGAGTTTAAAGTAAGGAAAGGAGCTGGAATAATACATTTTAAAATAAATAAATAAGTGGAAGAGTGGAAGTCCCAGTTAGAGTTAGCCATAAGTCATGAAGAGGACAACTATAGGGAAGATAATCTTGAGTTGATGGGAGCAAGACAGTAACCCTAAACATACAAGCAGAGCTACAATGGAATGGCTCAGAGACTGGTCCAGTCAAAGTTCAGAACCCGATACAATAAGAATCTAATGGGCCGTGCTTTCTACCCAACCCAGCTGACCTTGAGATACTTCCACAAAGACATACAGATTTGTTGCTGCATCATGGTATGTATCATGAGAAAGTAAGAAAGAGTTTGAGGATCATCAGAACTTGTGCACAGCACTTTAAATTTAAAAAATCAAGCGAGTGGAGAAACAATCCAGCACCTTCAGAATAACCTTTGCTGGTGAAAACACTCCCCACCCCATCCTTACTCTATAAAGTCCCGGACATTAAGTGAACATACATTAGATTACTCACACAGAAAGCGGACCAGAGTGCCGCACAGACTTTATTGTGTAATGTTGCTCTGAGGTCAACGTGAGAGGGAGGTGCGCGGGGAGGGAGGGGGACTTAAAGAAGTGTCTGCCGTGGATGAGCTAATGCTGTATAGAGTCTGCCAACACCACCTCACTTCATTGTCCTTGATCAGCAGGGCAGCAGGGTGGGGCCCACCTGTTTTGTGTGTCAGCATGCGTTTCATCGGCCATCCAGCGCCCTTTGTGTTTCGTAGACGTACGGCGGCCCTTGGAGTTCACCGCCCGGTCTGTCTGGCCTGGCTAAAAATAGCAGCTGTTATTGAAACTGTATCGGTGGTTCGTTTTGGAAGATGCTTCCTGATTTCCAGCGCTCGGCCAATCAAATGCTGCTTTTTTTTTAGCCGCGAACAAAAGAGCCCCCGCCCCCACTCTCAGCCAGGACATCCTGTTTAGACTATTTGTCACCATGGCAACGCGGAGAGTCGGGTCGGGAGGACTCCCACACTGAGACCATCACAATCGTACATGTGCATATCTTATATATCTGTCATATACTCTGCATGAGGATTGAACAGACAACGTACCCACTCAGTTATTGCTTCTTCGTTAGAATGTGGGGTTATATAAAGGGTTATATGAAGCTTTCCCCCCCCGTTACTTAAACAAGCCAGAAGCAATAGAAATCTTGTCTGACAAGGGAAAAATAAAACAACTTTTACTCTGTATGCCTGCTTTTTCTTTCCTCTTTGTAACATTTTCCTTTGTAACCATTTTACTTCATTGTCCCTTAAGTGCAGCAGTGAAGGTCTCTCCACTTTTTGTCATGTCGCAACTACAAACTTATTTTACAGCAATTTGTCTGACACACATAACACAAAGTAGCGCATAACTGTAAATCAAAAGAAAGCAATGCTTCATTTTCAAAAGCCTTCCCACAGCATGATGCTGAACGCCACCACATTTCTCCGTGGTGACGATTAGCAGTGTTGGTTTTCCTCACTGGAGATTGCTTTTTACGTTGGCTGGAGAAGATCAGCGCTGGTTGTTTGAAGTTGGAGATTATGTTTTGTACTCTAACTCTGCTTTTAACATCTCCTGAACTCTATCTCTGACCTGCTTGTTGTGTTTCTCGGTCTTTATGATGCCGTTTGTTCACTTATGTTATGCAAAATAAATCTCAATAAGGCAAACTGTATTCGTACTGAGATTAAATTACACAGGAGGACTCTATTTACCAATTAGGCTGGTTGCAACAGATTTTATCTAAGGGGTGTAAGAGTAAAAGGGGCTGGGTTTAAAATAATTATACTTATGCATACTTTTGAGTTTTACTTGTGCAAGTATTAGAAATCACATCTGACTTTTTTCTACTTCACAATGACAGTATATGGTACTTTGTTGTGACGCATTTCATTAAATGGAAGTAAAATACGTTGATGTTTGGAGTTATAACATAAGTGTGGAAAAGATCAAAAGGTATGAATACTCTTTGGCTCTGCTCCCCACTCCCATCATCCTTTATTGACAAGATAATTTGAGTCAGGCTGGAGAATCCACTGCAATCCTGAGTCTGCGTCCAACGAGGGCTCCATCTAACCCAATCCAAAAATTTTCCTCACAAATACTTGCACAAACGCGCCCTCAAGGTACAAAACCCTCCATTTGTGCAATTTCAGGCTTTTGTAATGCTAAAAAAAAAAAAATCAAATATGTTTTCACCAGTTAAGGATTTTATTTTTTTTTGCATTTCAACATGAAGCCATTTTCCTTTGAATTATAATACGTCCTATTTAAATGAGTTTCTCTTTCCAGAGATCGATGCTGAAATGTAAATGCAGAGATATAACGGCAAACAAGCAGAGAAAGATGTAAAAGGAAGGATTGTAAAACGTGCAACTGTGAACTGATTTGAATTTTTATAGGTACCAAGGAAACACTTTTAAGTTCCCCGATTAAAACCACAGAACCACAACTTAAAGATGACCTGGTCCTTTCAATGAACTGTAAACAAAACTTCCTCATAGAAGAAGAGATGCAAATTTCCCCTGATTAAAACATAAGTGTTAGAAAGCAAGATTAGAACACTTTGGGACAGTTTGGTTTTTATTTTGCACCTTGCACGAGTTGTTAACCCCCCAGAACTCGAAGGTGTTGAAGTGAATGGAAAATGCACATTTTACAAATACATTTCCAGTCACTTTCCTCACCCATTTCACATATTCTACACATTTCATCTCTGTTTTTCTTTCTCACCCTTTCCCAGAGGGAAGTGAGCGATGGGCAGAGGCCAGCGGAGAGATAAATCCGGTGAACGAGGGAGAGGAACAACAGGAAAGGGAGCAGTGTTGATGTGATGCGATGTCCCACACCAAGCTTGTCAGCCCCTTAAACATGATTAATGTTGGGCCACGAGCCTCACACATACACACAACTTCTTCCCACATGTCCTGCTGTAGAGCTCACAGCTCCAATCTGTGGTCCAACATGGGAGCGTTTAATCTTGGGAAGCGCAGGGAAGAAACAGCAGTCAGAGAAGGCGGAGGGGGGAGCAGAGGCAAGACAAAGTCAAGGAAATAGGGCTGACAGGACTTTTTAGTTGGGAGATTCCTCAGTGAAACAGCAGCTGGAGAGTAAATGAATGCTGGATGGACGCATGGATGGAGAACTGGACAACGGTGTTTCCCTCCATGACAAGAATGATGGAATATAGGCCTAATGGGCCAAGATGGATCATCTCATCTCTCTTTCTCTCAATGTTCATCTTTTCTTTTATGTCTCAATCCTTTCTCTGCAGCTTCCATTTTCTTTTCCACCCATCTTTTAAAACGTCTTCCTCTCGCTTTTTCTCGCCGGTGCAACCTTTCTTTCTTTCCATCGACACCAAGCGACATTCGCTGGTTTCGTTCAGGTCATCCATCCGTCATCCGTTCATCCTCCGTCCAATGTATGTAACTGTAGTAACAAAACAATAATTTGTCTGGCTGAACCCAAGAATCGGAATTAGTGTTAAAAGTTGGAGCTGATTGAGTGGCCTCCTAAGACTCAATCCGTGAAGGATTTCATTAACATCCAGATGCAACAGTAAATAAATAATTAGTACCATTTTTGATTTTACAAAGACTTATTTTCTATTTTATCCATTAAAAGGGAGCTCACCAGATCTCTAACTTGCCTTACGGAATAAATTATTGCTTAAAGACATCTTGCAAAGCACAATCTTTGTTCTTTGTACTGTCTCAAAGACACCAACTAAACCGGTTGCTACATGCTACCCTACTAAACCAATTGAGACAAAATACAACACAATCTGATTGTCTCCTATTTGGCACATTCACACTGATCTGCCAGGGGGTTTATAAAATAAAACTATTGTTAATATTTGAAGGCAGACATGTTGTTCTGCTTTATGACAATTGCACAACACCTTTTGTGTAGTTAACACATTAGCTTAGCTCACCATCACAGTTAATTTGTTCATATTTCCCTTTCAGACGCCAACATTTTTATCAAAATCCCGCCCAAGGAACACCAGTAGTACCACTGTTGTCCCTGTACCACAGTTTAAAAGCTCTTCCTTATCGACTTGATAGTACGCCAAAAACAGAACATCTCCGTGTCTTACATGCTGTTCAAGTTCCAAAGTGAAGCTCGGGAGGTGTTTAAACGAAACCTGTCCTTGGCCAGGCTTTTAAAACCCTAAAATAACAGGATAAGTCCCACAAACAAACACAACCATGGGCCATTACACACAGCAGATGGTAAGGAGGAGGAAGTCGGATCATACGGAAGAGTGGAGACCAAAGACGTGTGGTCTTCGTTTTACCGCGCCCTGTCCTTGTGTTTTTATCCCTTCCCTTTAATCCATGCTATCAAATGCTCTAATTTCTCTCACTTCTTTCTGTTTCCTTACCATCCCTTACTTATTTGGCATTCCTTGCTCTGTAATTTCATAACTGTGGTTTTCGTACAATAGCCGTCCCTCGTCTTTCTTTGTGCTCTAACAGATGTGGACGCCTGTGTAATTCTTTTGAAAACCTCTTTCTGCTTTTAGTGGTTCTGTCAGAAACATCCCTCCTGCAAACCTAACCCCCCCCAAAAATCCCTCTTAACTATTTAAGGAGTATTTCACTGCTTCCTCTCTGTCTCTCTCCTCTCCCTCCGTTGCTCAGGTCCAGATGAAGTGGGAATCAATAGATTCTAGATAGCGCAGGCGGCTAGTCACAGACTACAATAGGCTGAGGTAAAAGGCCACCTCCATGGAGGACGAGGATTGTCAGCTCAATACTTGCTCTCAATGGGGCCTGAGATAAAACACCATTTTGGGGTGTCCTCACGGCTCAATGGGCTAAGAGGCAAAGCGTGTCCCCTCTACTCTGAGGGTCCAAATCCCATTAATGACCCGTATTACGTGTCATCTCTTCACTTTTATCTTCCCCAGCACTGCTGCCTTTCAGTGGATGTACAGTGCCTCAGAAAACTCTAGTCACATTTTATAAAGTAACAGCTTTAAGTCATTTATCAGAATTTTGCTTGATTGACCCGCACCAATAAGCCGGCATTTGGGAACTTGCTGATTCAAATGAATGGATTACTTTGTCAGTGAGCGCTTCATACACCTAGAAACCATCAACAGGCACATGAAGCATTTTATTCTTCAATCCTTTGAAACGTTTTCTTGCAGTTACTTTGTTTTTAACTCTGATTAATGATTCTTACAGTACATGTTTTGGTGAGTTCAAAACTGCAACATTCTTTCCATTTTTTGTTAATACGGACTGAACAGTGCTCAATAGGGGTGTCTCGATCCAACACTGATATCAGAAGTCAGTCCAATATCAGCCAAAAACCAATTATCGGGTGATGCAGCTAAAATCTCCAATGTAGGCACACCAATAAAAGCAATCCATTTCAGCATTTAGTCCACCCCATCATTTCTATTCAGCCGAGCTTTTAGACTCATTGGTTGATAATAAATGGGTCAGTTGTTCTTGTACCTACTGACTATTGTTCTCAGAGTAATGGCACTTCATGAGGCCTTTTCTGATAGTAAGCTGGAAAAGTACATATGAATTGTGATGATATCGTATCGGTTCTAAAACGGTATCGGCCAATGCTCAAAACGTCAATAATATCGGTATCGAAAAAGTAGCATCAGGACACTCTTAGTTCTCAATGTTGTTCATCCATCCATTTTCTGTACACCCTTGTCCCTAGTGGGGTCAGGAGGGGTGCAGTGAACGTTTCGGGCAAGAGGCGGGGTACACCGTGGACAGGTCGCCAGTCTGTCGCAGGGCAACGCAGACAAACAACCATACACACACATACACACAACTAGAGAGACCAATTTACCTGACAGTCATGTTTTTGGAATGTGGGAGGAAGCCAGAGTATCTGGAGAGAACCCATGAATGCACAGGGAGAACATGCAAACTCCATGCAGAAAGGCTGGGAATTGAACCCAGGACCTTCTCGCTACAAGGCAACAGTGGTACCAACCATGCCACTGTGCAGCCCTCAATGTTGTTCAAAGTTGAAAAATTAGATGACTTAATAAGGCATCACTTGAACTCTTTCTTATGTTAAAGAGTATTAGAGTAAAGAGGCCTGAATCCAGATACTGACAAGATTCTTTTACACTGTCATTGAAAACAAAATTTGCCTCTATTTCACATTTAGGTATTATTTTGTGTTTGTCCATTTAATTAATTTTCACATGGATTACATGTACGTTTATGTTTAAGGGGATTCAATACCATTTCAAGGTTCTGTAAGTGAGTTTGTAGATTCTCTCAACGCTGAAATCCACAGACAAGGGAAGAGTATTGGAAGCACACTGTTTCCGCTGCAACGAAGGGGGGCGAAAGAAGCTAGCTTGAACTTTTACTGCATCAACACAGGAATGAAATGGCTGACGTTCCACCAACTGGATCGTTTTATTTTAAATTTTTCCTTTATATGTTCTGAAGGGAATTTATCAGACCTGTAAATTATACGCACAATCAGCTAATGACTGCTGGGCATGTTAACCGGATTTAAACACAACAATAAGAGTCAGAAGGGAGAGATTTATGGCCTGGCACACACATATACTGCATGTTTTTTTTTTTTTCTTGGTCCCACTCTAATTCCCCACACACAATGCAACGCAACGCATACTCTTGCAAAATGCACATGCTGTAAAACCATTCCCCGAATGGATTTGCAAAAGCCCCTTTAAGCAGAGTTTGATTTTGTAACCTTGAAAAACTCTCCTCTTACTTATTTATTAATTTTTTTTTTTTTCCACAAATCCATTGTTTACAGTCTTGTCCCTCTACATTAATTTTAATGCATGCATCAAGTGTTTGCCCGCAACCCGAGTTTCCAGTTTCCCCAAACGTCTTCCACATCCTTCTCCAGCGTTGCCTGCCACCCCCAGTCCACACTCTCCCCCATCCTGGTTAGCTATAACACCCGCCAACATTGGTAAACAAGGAAATCTCTCAGCCGCGGCCCGGCGCGTAACCGCATTACCGCGCCAGATAACCTCTTCAAATAATGTGCGATAAGGGGAATTTGATTTGATTCACGAAAGGAAAAGTGGGGGGCACTTCTGCCACCGCCACCCCTCCCTCCTTCCTTTTCCTGTCCTTTATTTATTTCTCTCTTTTTTTTTTTTTTTTTACCAATCCTCCCCACACCCACCACGCCACCGTCTTCTTCTTGTCTCCTTTTCACTTAGCCTGAGGGTCCGGGGGCCTTCTCCTCCTCCTTCTGCCACACTCCCCTTCTCCAGAATGACACCGCCTCGCATCCGCAATCAAATAAATCCCACCGAGGTGTCAGCCCTCATTTTGACTCTTCCCTGTCTTTCCCCAAACGACGCAAGGTGAGGTGATAGGGGCTCCGTAAAGCCGTCATCTCCATAATGGCAAATATGAACCCTAAAGCCCAAAACCAGGGGCCATATTAACACAAATGGGACTAGCAAGGTGTGTGTGTGTGTGAAGTGATATGGTTTTTTGCCTAAGTGAGCTGTGATTTAAGCAGGCTAGACACTGATCTCTGTCTATGGGATTGTGTGTGTGTGTGTGTCTGTAAAACAGATGAGGCTGTTTGGCTCACTCAGAGGGCATTTGATGAAATGGAACGGGGGTCAACTTCAGTTTGCCACCCATGCTGCTTTGCGTTTCTACATGCATGTGCGCATTTCCTGTATCTGTCAGCGTGCGTGTGTGTGTGTGTGTGTGCTGTCTCACTCCCTGACAATGATGCATGGTGCTTTTAAATAGCACTCCTCCACGCCCTGCTCAAAACTCATCACCAGGCTCTTTCGCTATCCCTCCCTCGCTCCCTGGGGTTGTCACTTTTAGCAAAGCAAATGAAATGTCGGCTTTGGCAGAGAGGAGGGATGAAGAGATGGCTGGGTGGAGGGATTGAAGGGGAAAAGGTGCGTTTGCGTGCTAAACCGGCCGTGCTTGCCGACGGCTCGAGTCACAACATTTCCGTGCACAAGCGAGAGCGGCGAGTCAAGTCCTAAATAGAGGATGTAATTATTTTACACGAGCAGGGCAGTTTTTATGTTGCAAATACTAATTATTCTGTTACTGACAAGAGGTTTGCAAGGAGCTAACAGGCTTATTCGCAGCAAAATTAACTGGCATGCCAAAAAAAGATGTGCAATTAATCTTAAAATTAATGAGTTAGTCTTTAGTTGAAGAATCGCTAACCGGAGAATTTAGAAAAGTCCAACTTTTAAATCTGAGAAAATGTATTCAAATAGATATATGACATAGAAATAGGCATAAAAAGAACAGAAACAACTCAACCCCAATTATTGCTTCTCCCAGCAATCCTGTGAATTAAATATAACTAAAAATACAAAATATGAATGTGTAGAAAAGCACCTAGTTTCTGCTCTTCAGTACAGTCAGACTGAGGATCTGTGACACTGTGGATTTGTTTTAATCATGAAAACTTTGAAAATCTCTGTTTGAAAAACCTGGACATAAAAATGAACTATTATTGGGTCTTTCATGGATTCTGGTACGACTTTACTGAGAAGCAAGTAGTTTAGTCAAATGATACCAACGCAGAGCCGTTTGGCAACAAACACTGCAGGTGGGTTTGGCGTGAAGCAAAGCAAAGATGTTTGAAATGTAATTTTTTAAAAATATATATGTTTTTTTTATTGTGCTGAAAAGTGTGTCTAAAACATAAAGAGCTCAATCAACATAGAAATTGTTTGCCAAGAATTAAATTAACCCTATTTCTTGGCCACAACAGTTTGCATACAATTGTAGAAAAGCTATGAAGTGAGTTAAGGAGAAGAGAACAAAAAAGAAAGTTTAAATATCCATATCGTCAACTGTATAAAAAGACTAAGAGTTGATCTCATCATAAAAAGAGGTTGCACTCTCAATAAATAATGAGCTGGGGGATTTTTTTTTATTAAAACCAATTTAATAATTTAATTTTTCCTGATAGATACACCGATATTAAATGTTAGATATTTCTAAAGTCTTAAGGGCATTTAGCACCGGTATAAAAGATCTACTAATATTAGGGCTTTTTACACACATTCACCATCACTTTTAATAAATGTGGCCGGCAATGTATGTAGACAACATTTTAAAAACCCCAACCGAAAACTGAAGCTTTTCGGAAAGGAAAAACAAAGAGCCGGGAACATTAACACGTTGCCACATCATAAATCATCAATGGCCCGTTTCAGAATTTATAATGACAAATGACCATTTGATGATCCCCGTGTACGTCTGTGTGTGTGCATGTGTATAGGTTTCAGGGTGAGTGTAGCGACTTTTACTCCAGGGACACCGATGCGCACACGTCTGTCTCCGAGACATCGGTGATGCAAGTGAGGTTATCTCCGACTACTGACAGCTGTTTATCCAATCCATCACCTTGTCAGAGTGTGTGTGTGTGTGCCTGCGTGTCTGTGTGTGTCAGAGAGACATTGGTGAGGCAGGCAAAGGTAAATTAATGGAGCATTAGCCAATCGGTGACCCACAGAGCAGAGCCACAACTTGCAGTTATGGACCAAATCTTGGCTTAAGAACCTTAACAAGCACCAAGGCACAACACCGAAACCACAGCCATCTGCCATGTGGAGGTATTTGTTTTTAAATGTGTAGGAGATTTAAAATTCTTTTAAACGCAGTTCAGTTTCATTTAAATTTTACTTTGCCATTTTCGCAAAACAGAAAGAGTAAAACAGTATCTGGAAGCATATTTTTGCCAGACAAACACAAACCCACGGACGAGGGCTAACATCTGGTGACTACTAACACTTTCTTCGCTCATGAGCGGGGATATATCCTGTCCACAAAAACAGTGGAACAATTTTCCACTGTTTTTGGAAAATTTGATGAAAGGACACATTTTCCAAAAATGTCTAATGGACAATAAACAGGAATGGACTTTGTCTATTTAATCTGCTTTTGCTACTTGTTGTTGGATGCAAGCAGTTTGTGTGTTACCATTATTTGACACAATAAGGGCTTGGTCGTAGGATGGTCTCTACTGACCTGTGCCCCATCTTTGCTGCCAGAGCTTCTCCCATTTCTCCTTCCTCAGCTGTCCACAGGGCAACGGATACAGGAGAGGTGTGGGCAAGTGGGGGCTTGTCTGGGATTGGATCCCACAGGAGTGCAATCATGACAGGAACATCCCGTGTTCAACAGGCGAAAAGGGATGTCAGCAGGTTTTTTTAAAAAAAAACTCCCTGTCTCAACTTTAATCTGTGTCCTGTTGTCTCTCAATATTGTTTTACAGAATTCACCTGAACACACGTTTTATTATCCGATTCATCATCGTGGAATAACTTGCTTAAAAAGTTGTTTCGGCACAAATTTGCAAAAAAACCATCAGCACGGTAAATAACGGCGAGAGAGGTTTGCTTCTTTGCTGTGCATTTTAGCCTTGTTAATCTGAACTTCAAACTCAAAACATCCACGTTGTTATACAGCTGTGTTTTTGCCTAGTGATCATTTGTCTCATTTACTCGTCTCCTTTCTTTCTTTCTTTCTCTAAATCCTGCTCCCTTTCTCCTCCCCCCACATCCCTTTGCTGCCTCTCATTACCCCGCTCCCTGATGCCTTCATATGGTCGAGCAGCTGAATTAATTACCAAAGCCAATTAACGCTAGATTGGCTGATGTTTTAACTAATTAGCTTTAATGAGGGTGCCGTGGCTGCCTGCTCTGTGTTAATTGAATCCTAACAGCAGAGGAGGCAGTCTGTGGAAGCAGGACAGGAGAGATGGAGGAGATGGATAGACTTACACGCGACTCCTTATTGATAATATTCAGAGCGCAACACAGTACCACCCACCCTGTTGTTATTGCGGGCTTATCATTAACATTATTGGCCTTCCCGTGCGGGGGGAACACAGCTCGACTTCAGGGAGGAAAGAGAGGAAAAGGAAGCAGCATTTTATTAAAAAGAGGCGCAATTATGTTCTGCTGGCGTTTGCGCTGCTCGCCGCTTCGCCCGGGTAAAAGTTTGCCTAGGCTAAAGAGGTTTTATTAATACAGCTCATATCCTCGCTGTGTGTCTGCTGGTTATTCCTCGCCATATCTGGCACAGCAAGCGTGCCTGGCGAAGAGGAGCGGCAGATTAAAATCTTACATCAATGTCATGCTGTCCTCTTATTCCCCCCCGCCGTTTACCTGCTGCATGCTTGAACTGCATTTTGCACCTGCCTCGAGTTAGCAGGATAAGAGGGGATAAATATGTATTTCAATAAATCTAAGTCTGATTCTTGCATCTGAATGATGTGATTACATTTGTGTGACCTCACAGTGACAACACCGATTCAGCATCCTAAATATAAGGGTTTTTTTTTTTTTAAATGTAATGTTTAACGCAATACTACAAATGTTACGCATGCCGCAGATTTTTATTGTGCTGCTGCAGAATAAAAGCAGAGTGCCTTTGGTTTCCCGCACTAAAACGGGTCGAAGAAAATCTCAAAATAGATTAGTCATGGAAATGGCGTTATAAATTCAACCCAACTGCGGCTGAGAGACACCTATCACATTAGATGAAAGTCCCGACATTATCGCCGCCGCCCGTCTCCGTCCTCTCCCATCTTGCTGATATAAAAGGTACCAACGCCGACAGATTGTCCGAGGTGGCCATAAAAATCTGCATGGCCGTGTAAAAGGCTTAATGATTTTAAAGTTACAAGAGAAAAGAGCCTGCAGTTTGTCTCATCCATCAAGTCTAGCACCGCCGCCTTTGCCAAATGGCCCTGCCACCTAACCTGGAGCTGAGCAATGCGGGGCTCTGAAACGGCTCCACCCTGTTTCATCCCGACGTCTCTGCAACAACTCGAGCCACAGTGTTGATTCCTTTACTTTTTTTTTTCTTTAACCCTTCTCCAACGTGCCACTGGCATTTATGACTTGTGTCTTCTGGTCTGGAGTGAGAACTGATTCTGTTTCCTCTTAAAATCTGAGTTAATAAAGTCGCCGCTATGCACATTGGCCCAGACACTTTATGTCGGTTCACCTTTGTGTTGCTCTTTACTGCTTTGTTATGGTGGCGTTTAGGAATCTAGACACACAAAACGACTCAGAAGTTAAATATAACACCACAACAGGGAAGAAAGACCATTTTACATACCTGAAAAGGGGGCATGGTTTGACCAAAATTTGGCATAGAGAACATAAAGGCGTCCCTCTATCCTGCCTATTATCAACTGTTGAGGATTCTGCTGCCCCTTTTGGCATGACGGTGCTCAGCCTCTTCAAACCAATAGTTGTGTTGCTTTTGGTTTCAGGAAAGCAACATCCAAGATTGTTCCGTTTAATATTATCGATTTCTATCGGTAACATTGATGTAATTCAGGCAACAACAAGCTCTAACCGCACTAACCCACAACCTCGGTGACAACAATGGCAAATGTAAATCTGATAAGTAGATGAAATTGAACAGTCATTCAAACAGGCCTATTGAACTGGAAAGCCTCATGAGCCCTTTTGTACAGCGAACCCTATTGGAGGTGAGAGTGTGTGTGTGTGTGGCTGTGTGTGCATGTTGGCTTGTCAGCAATTGAAGAGAACCTATTTCCTCTAGCAGAATCCCAGGCTCTAAATGATGGATTGATATCTCTGTCGCTGTGGATTGCGTGTGTTTGTGTGTGTGTGTCACCAGCCCTCTCAGCCTCTTGCTGCCTCTCCTCTTAGGCCCTTATCAGCTCTTGTCACAAACAGAGGATAGGGGATAATCCTTCATACAAGGGGAGCAGTCTTCCCTTCCATCTATCTAGCTGTCTGCTATATTACCCGTCTCTCAGGAGTGTCACCGGAATGGAAATCAAACGTCCACAAAGCAAACTTCCAGCATTTTGCCAATCTCCGTCTCGCCAAGTCGAGCTCGGCGAGAGCTGAAGTCAGTTTGGTGTGGTCCGAGTTCGGGCCGCGAGAAGTTAAAAAATAGTTTTACGGTTGCCGTTGGTGCGGGTCAACAGTTTAAAGTTTTGACACTTTCTGTGTCACGTTTTGCGGTAGGAAATTCGTCTGCGTGCCACGTCGCCATGGCAGCGTCGATGCAGCGGGCCGCTCTCTTGCCCCAGGACAAGAGACCAGGTGATTTTTTTTTTTTTTTGTTCTCGCGAAAGCTTATTTTAAACCAAATTTTAATTTCTTAAATTATACTTTTTATATAAGAAAAAAGACATTTACTGACCATTACAAGCACACTAAAGTACAATAAAAATAAAAGAAAAACAGACAAAACCATATATATATATATATATATATATATATATATATATATATATATATATATATATATATATATATATATAAAAAAAAAAAAAAAACAGGAATGGGAAAATATTTAGAAAATGTTCAAAGAGCTGCTACATCAATCTCTACAGGAATCAGGTATTTCATTGATTTTCCTTGAGGCAACTTCATGTGTGTTTGTGTGAAATCGTCTTTGTGATCTTTATCAACGCGCTCTCACTCTGATTTACGGCCCTCTGTCAGCTTGCCTTTTCCTTCCTCCTCTTTTTTATGTCCTTCTTGCTTCTTTTGCATGTCCTTCCTCTTCTCACATTTTCTCTCTTTTCCTGATTTCCTTCAACCTGCTCCCAGAGCTGCATGGCAACATCTCATCATTGTCCAATAGAGGGAGGTGTTTCATTAGACTTTGCTCTCGCTGGCTCTTCGCCGTTTTACTCAGACCTGAGAATGCCACATTATTCTACAAATAAATATTCCTTCATGGAGTATTACTTATGAACAACGAACAGGAAAAGAAAACAAATCCTGTTGAGATACACTATTTCTCATTAAAGTGTGTTTTCACATTTCTTCATCCTCAGTTAATGATTTTTAATACTCATTTTTCTTTGAGGTTCATCTTCGCCCGTGGTGCGTTTTGGTCACATGTTCCGCTTTTACCAAACATAACATGATGTGAAACAGGTGTGATGATGAAGAAATTAGGATCAGGTGTGAGGGAGGGGTGGGGGGTGAGAACGAAAGTTTAATGGTTATGTTGGGTGTTTTGTGCCTTGTTTTGAACGTTTCTTTTCTCAACTGCATCCCTGTTGACAGGTTATCTGAGATCACACATAAAAAAAGAAGCTCTACAGGCAATTATATAAGATTGTTAAAAAAAAAAAAAAAAAGTCACGATTCCTAAATGAAAATAAAACGAGAGAAACAAAAAGGCTTCACCGCGACGAGCTTTCCACCAGACAGTAATTAGGTTGCCTCTGCTTTTGTTTACGCTGAGACATCTTTAGATTCTGGATGGAGACAGGTTGGAGGGTCTCTTTCTGTCTCCCACACTCGTACACACACACACACACACAGTCGAGGCGACAAGTCTGCTGCCAAAATCAATAGAAAATTAAAGCCACTGAAATGGCTCCTGCTCACACGTTAACCTCCATTCTATTTTCTTCTTTCTACAACCTTTTTTTCTCTTCCCATCGTCCCACCCGCGTGCGTCCTCTCAGCGTCTCCTTCCCTCGTCTGATAGGCGTCGCCACGGCGGCGGCCGTGGCTCAGATGAGCTGAGTGTCGGTTTTAGTGACGGGATGAGAGGAGTGTTTTTTTGAGTTTGAGGCTTACGAACGGTCGCGGCAGAGGGGATGGGGGCAGTAATAGCATGGAGGCGACATGGGCTTTGCCTAGACACACACACACACACACACACACACACATGCTCTCACCGTCTTGGGACTCAAATCTCAGAGCAATTTTCAGGCCAGATGATTGGCAGCTTGATGCGTATTCTTCCCTTACAAGACCGGCTGATAACTCTAGCTATCCCCCACTCCGCCGCCACTGTCCTTCCATCCCTGTCCTCTTCCTCCACTTTTTCTTCTTTTTTTTTTTGGTAACTGTTACGATTTCAACAACCGCTTAACCTGTTTCCCTCCTCCTCTCCTCAACCTATCTGTCTCTCCATCCCTCTCCCGCTTTGCACTGTGCCTCTCTCTCTCTCTCCGGGGCCTGTTGTGGGACTATTACAATGACAGGAGCGATAAGGGACATTTATCACATGTGCGGCGGGGCTGAGGAAGAGAAAGGCCTCAACAGGTCTGGAGGGAGACACACACACACACACACACACACACACACACACACACACATTTCAACGGAAAGTCTCATGCACTTAATGCATGCAAATGCCGCAGCGTAAATGAACACCCCACCGGCCAGTGCTGCACATGCTCGCATGCAACTGAGGAAACAAACACACACACACACACACACTGAGAGTGTAACGGTGAATCATCCTCCTCTCCCCCTCGTTTTGTATTTTGCAGTTGACTGAGGCCATCCCGCCATAATTCAATACAGTTGAAAAATGAAACCTCAGTAAATCGCTACAGCGATTTTACAGATCCTCATAATTCATTATTTCCAAACTGTAACAACATTACATTTCATTTGTAATGCTCCGCCTGCCTCAGCCGTTTGCCGATTGTTATATCTTATTGTTTTCTTTTCTTTCCCGCCCACCCCCTCTTAGAGCGAGGAAAGTGAGTTATAGGTGGAGAAATGGAGGCAGGATGGGCGGCGGGGCCTCGCTCGTGCCCTGCCCGTCTACCTGCTTTTTTATGTTTTGTCTCTCCATCTGTCCATCTATCTATTTATTTGTCACCCTGACTGCCTCCGGATCTGGACGGCCTTCTTCTCACTCTGCCCCTCTGGCTGCCTTGCTCGACTAACCGGCGACGGAGGGAGTCCGGTGGCTTTGGCAAACAAACCAGAGCTGTTTTTGTTGTCCTTTTTTTCTTTTCTTCCACCGGTCAAGCAATAATGAGTCTATTGTTTGCATCCTCATAGAAGCGCATGCAACTTACTCCCACACTGGCTCATTGTCTCTCCGCGCCGTGGTACAGCTGGAGCCACAGCTGGATCGGTGCAAGGCGGAGGCTGGCGTGAGGACGGACCACGGAGGAGCAAAGGTGACGCGGAGGACGGACAGAAAACCAGAGTCTGGGCTTTCTCAGAAACTCGTAAAGCAATGGGATCGGTTGAAAATGACGAAAAGATACTTTGCATAACCCAAGTCAAGTTTGTCAGTGAGGGACGTTTCAGGAGCAAGGCAGTTTATGGTGTGCTTTACACCATAAAATACAGTAGCCAATTATGAAACAAGCGATGAACATTGCATTTTGTCAAACGACATCATCAAAATCGTCAATAAACGTCAAATACATTGATCAATGTTCCAGTTATTGGAAATCAAATGGCGGGAACTCAATGTTCCGGTCGTTTTGGAAATACGCTCCAGATTTTCTCTACATTTACAGCCTTCTCTACCAAGGTTGGAAATCGAATAGACTTCTTTTTTTTTTTGACCATTTGTATTTGCAAAATACGCCAAGCTCAATTGGATTTGACATAGAGCACGGTGTTGTAGCGTTGCCACAGAGTCTCAGCAGGAAGAGCAATTGTGTCTTGTGATATGAAAAATTGTGGATTCGATTCTTGTTTCCCTCCAGCCACAGGTCAGTGTGACTCCGGGTAAGACAGAAAACCTCCACGATCTGCATATTGACAGATAAATGCATGACTTGGTGAAAGTGGCTCCAGTGTAAAAACATTGTGAGTGGTTACAAAAGTGCGAGATAATTTTATTATCTACGAAAGGTGAAATGTAAACAAAGTACACCTTCTTATCGGTGAGCGCTTTTCGCAAAGCTGTGCTCGACGTCAAATCCTAAACATCCAAAAATGATTATCTTTCATGAGCAGCCTGCTGGAATGGAAGCGGACGTCGCAGAAACATTTGGCAATTAAAACTTTACACTCGGAGCCGTAAGCTGTTTTGTCAATACTGGAGAGTGAAATCCTTCCACACTCTGTACGGCAGGAGCCGTGTAGTGAGGGCTGTCTGCAATATTTACAGCTTCAAAAAGGCATTCTTCAAATACAGGGGCGGTGGGGGGGAATCACTCAGATCAAATACTGGAATTGCCATTAATCTCAGGGCTAAAAAACATGCTTTGATGTCTCCCTCTTCCCTCTCTCATATACACACACACACACACACACGAGAGAGGCAGCGACACCATCCTTCCTGTAATCCCCCATTTATCACAGCTGTAGCCACTCTGTGGTCCTGCCCATGTTACTGTACCCTGTCACCCTGCTGGCAAAACAAACTGCTCCTTGATGTATGAGGGGCCTACGCCGGCCATAAACTTATTCACTTTTAACTAGCGTGCTACCGGCTGGCCGTGGCCCGGCGTTAGCCTCCGCGCGTATTTGCGCCGGGGTACGAAAACTGCCGGTGAGAAATTAACCCCCTGGGTCTTGCTTCATAACTCACTTCACTCTTTCTTTCCTCTCTCTTCCTCCTGCTTCCCTCCCTATCTATCCATCTTTATTCTTTATTGTGGAGTCCAGGCATTAGTCCAGTATCTATTAGCCCGGCGGAGAGCGTTTGAGTGTGCGACCGCGGAGGAAATGGTTTACTGTTTGAAGGCATGGAGGGGAAAAAAAAAAAAAAAAGCAGAGTTGCAGGTCTGGCCTGCGTCCCGACGCCCTGAAAGAGAAAGTCGCCACTGTTTGATGTCTGTGTTTCTCTTTTCCTCTTATCTTGTCTTCCCCCGAAGAACGTCCAGCTTTCGTTCACCTAATATTCTCCTATTCTCTTCTTTTAATTGAGTGAGTCCAGATAAGAACGAGAGTGTAAAGCCATAGCTGGGCTCCAGGTTTATGGTTGGACTTATGATGTTGGCACCTTGGCTTATGTGTCAGCCCGCCGCTATCCCATGGTGCTTTGCCGTTTTTTATTGACTATATGTATTTATTGTCTCCGGTCAGTCTGGACGCAACTGAAATCACGCGCTAATGATTAACGATTAATTGATTGCGGCCGCTTCCTCCTCCCCTACACGGGGGAAACACTTATTTAGACATAGCTAACGCATGAAATCCCACGCAGACGGTAGCCACGCAGACATGTTCCACAAATACACAAACCCCCCCAAAAGCGTAGCACCACCCCCACCCCGTCCCTCCTGCTGACCCACATAGACCACATCAGTCGGGACCACCTAGTACACCACAACTAGTAAAGGTTAATAACATCATTCTTTCTTTTTTTCCCCAGCATTTTATGAGAGCAGTAAATTGTTACTGCTCGTGTCCCCCTTTCCTCCCCCCCCCCCACATCTTATCAAGCAATAAATTCATTAGCAGCTAACACACCTCACTGGGGCAGCTCATTTAGTTCTGACAAACAAGATTAGAGGACACGTGGGCTGACGGAGGATCCGAACAGATAACTCGGAGATCTTAAGTCCTTTTAAGACATGGATGCAGAGACTGTAAGAAAAAAAAAAAAAGCCCTGTAAGTTATGAGAAAAGAATTAGCTTCTTTTTTATTATTATTATTATTATTAATGAAACACAGAAGAATCCCCCCAGGCTACAACACAAACACGGTCGCTGACTATTGTGCTCTATTAGTTACATATAAATATTGATTGGTTAATAAATACCCCTTTAGATTTGACTTTAACTCACCGTGGCGTGTTGAACATGTGCAGTCCTGGAAATCACCCGCCCCAGTGAGAGATAAGAAGGCATCTCGTAAATTAGATGCTACTGTAAAAGGCCAACACGTTGCTTGAGCGGATGAATTTATCTGGGTTTAGCACAGTGACAGAGGAACGAAAGAACAAAATCTAACCTCTGATAAGCCGTGTTGGCGAGATACTACGCCACTCTGGCTGACATTAGTGTAAGTGTTCTTAGCCTAGAATTTATTCAACCTCAACGAAATGTATATCCTCCATCTTCGTATAAACCC
Organism: Poeciliopsis retropinna; assembly: GCA_010277075.1. NCBI lineage: Eukaryota > Metazoa > Chordata > Actinopteri > Cyprinodontiformes > Poeciliidae > Poeciliopsis > Poeciliopsis retropinna. The sequence continues at coordinate 12,329,078 of VMRM01000022.1, forward strand.
TCGAGACTTTTCATGAGTCATAGGCGTGACGTAACAGACCGGCCTGCTTACATCGTGCAAATAAACAGTTTCTTACAAAGTAAACTTCAATTTAAAAAAATAAATAAATAAAGCATGTGAATCTCAAACATGATAATGTCTTCAGTTACGGGGCAATTGCTGCGAATTAGGCGTGGCGATAAACATCGTGATGCCGGCAACAGATCGTCTGGCTCCATGCTTCTAGTGTCTGTCCCCCGTCTTTTGTGTTTCGCCGGTCGGGCCACAGCTTCGCTTCTCTCTTCTTCTCGAGTTATATTGTCAAAAATAAAAAAAATAAAATCCCCCCGCTCTGCTACGGCTCCGAATGCACAGACAGCCGCCTTTGTCATGTCTTTCATCTCGCATCAAAAGGAATGGATGTCACCCAGCGATGGCAGCAGACAAATCAAAACTTCTGTCGCGAAGGCTTACTGTAAACACAGGATGTGACAGATCTTTGGGCTCTGTTTCGTGAAGTTATTGCTCAGATAGAAACACAGATAAATACTTAGATTTATACATAGTACATAAATTGGACTAAATCTTATTTCGCAGGTACGCTTGTGCTGCCACGGCATTGTTCTGTTTAGCAACGTGTTTTCTGCAGTGGGCATTCATCTAATGGCATGATATAATAACAGCACCCTATAGAAAGGTCTGGATGTAAAAATGAAGCTGTGGCTCTTCACATAGTGCAGAGCCCATGTGCCCACTGCCCATCCTTGCAGTCAGCAAGGATGCATCAGAAAAGCTGCTTTAAATTTCCTTTGTGAATGTGGTATGCTCTCTAAGGGTTCTTCAATATCGTATGTATTAAAAATGTAATTGTGAAGAACAGAAATGTGAACTCAAAACTGAAATCTGAGGGTGTGTGAAATAATTTAGGTTATTTGTGTTAATCAGATATGCCGCCTGTTTAGGGGAAGTATTAGTGTAACTTGTCATTCTGTGAAAGGAGGAGGCAGGTCTGCTGTGGTGATGCAGGATAAACACGGCTTATTTGCTTCTCCAGCAGCGCGCTTGTTTGCAGAATGAGATGAGAGCTGGATCCTTAAGCATCAAGTGCTTCTGCTGTTCGCTGGGTGAGCATTCTTAGCATAAAGTACCATTATGCAACACATAAATGAAACGGGCACACATGTTTAAAACATCTACTCCACATGATCTGACTCCTGCCTCTGCGTCCATGCTACACAGATGTCTCCAAAATTAAGAAAACCATTTAAAGTATGTGTGTTTAAGTTGTGAAAGTTTAAAAAAACAAAAGCAAAAAAACACAAAAAAAAACACACAATATATCTTTGTAGATGCAGACTCTTCATTCGAAGTTGGAAAAGGAAGTAGTTCTATAATTGACCCTTTGTGGTGACAGTCTTTCCAAAGACAAATTTTCATGACCAGTATTGTTTTAACTCATCTTTTCCTCTATCTGTAACTACAGGGACGAACAGAGTTGTGGACACGAAAAAACAACAAGTACTCGGTTATTTTATGGAGGTATTATGTATTTTCCAGGCACATAATGCCATTTTATTGCGCAATCAATAAAATTGCGCAATAAATTTTGCGCAATTTTGCGCAAACGGAAGGTAACGTTTATAACAATGTTACCTTCCGTTGTTATAAAAATACTGAATGTATCAAAAGTAACTTCAAAGACGTCTAAAAATTGGCATCTGACTCTTTAAGAAGCTTTAAGGATGAGATGATATTTTATTTTAGATTTAACCAATTATCAAGCCAGACTTTATACTTCCAACTAACGGAGCCCGCTCCGGGAAAGGGGCCGGTTCAATGGGCTTCAGGCTACAGATCAGCGCTTATTGATGTTACATTATGAGAATCCCAGAAATTAAATGTGGACTAGAAAAACAAATATTCCCAACTAAAGGCTCCAACACTTTTGCAAGTCAGGAATATATCCCTATAATGGTACGCTCTCCACATTTCTACTGAATTTGCACCAAGGAAACCTCCACCACTTTTCAATCGTTTCCCTGACACATAACGAAAAACGGACAAATAAATTGTGACGGGAGAGATGCGATTGATTTTTAAGCACCTCAAGAAACCCGCTAGTTGCTATAAAGATTAGCGCTTGACTCTGAAAGCTAAAATTGCTGCTAAGCTAAAGAGCTTTTTCTAATTCAAAATACCAAATACCTTTACCAGTAAAATCGAGGTTGGCAAAATCTTCATAAAACAGGAATTCCTCAGAGTGTAAGTTCATATTTGTGAAGTGTTTTTTTTTTTGTTTTTTTTTTTTAAAGTAGCACGGTTTACCAACGTAGAATTACACAACCGTAAAATCACAGTATATGGATCACTCAAACTACTGCACAGTCATCAAAGAGTCTTTTGTAAAAAACCTTCAATTTATCTGTGAATAATAAAAAAGCGATTCTCTTTTAATAAAAATTATGGACAGATGTCATCTCATTTTCAGAAATTCTCAATTCTGTGCCACCAATCACGTTGTCTCTCGAGCTGAATATATTGGCACCCCAAGAGTGTGCAGACAAGTGTCTAAACAGAAAGTGGGAGAGAGAGAGAGACTAAAAACAAATGTGTCATGAGTGATTTAGTTTTGTGGAGAAAATAAAGGCGGCCCGGCTCAAGCCTAGTTGTGTAACATGAGGAAGAGGTTAACCTGCTCTGGCAGCGAGTGCGTTCCCGTAGTGTAACTACAGGCTATCCGTTAGCTCTCCTGAAACCGCACGCAGAACGCAGCCCTTTTCCTTTTCTGCAACGGCTCAGCAGGTGCTGTCAAAGGGTGCAGCTACAGGAAGCAAGTTGTGCCCTGAGAACGAGACGGACGACCCGATTAGCTAACAGTGTGGTGAAAGACGGGAGGGGCAGGAGGCGGCGGGGAAAGAGATGGAGGAGCGAGACAAGGAGTTATGTGACTGTAAATCAGACCAAGCACAACAATAATAATATAAAAAAAATAAAACACTGTGTGTTCATGTTATTTTCTTAATGCTTCAAGTGTGGAAGACTTGAAGTTGTGTTTCTTATTATAAACACATTATATTATTATGAGCAAATCTTTTTCTATATTATGCAAATGTAATGAAAAAAAACCCCTCCACAATGTCGCAATCGAGGCGTTGACATGAAATGAGAAAGAAAATTAAGCTTGTTCACACGGTAAGTCATTGAAAACCATGGCAACGACGGATATAAACAGTTAGAGGAGGCTACATAAATAATTCAGCCATGGTGCTAAGCTGGCGCTTATCAGCCATCAGAGGAGATGGCGGCGTCTTGGAGAGACAAGCCCCGCCTACTTGGGACCGGCTACATGGACTGCGATTTCACAGAAGAGCCACGGATTCAACACGACTGAACGACGCACAACTTTTTACAAACTGCGCAATGCTGAGAGCTCTGGTTGAGCTGGATCCACATTGTCCGAAAGAAAAGTACAAACCACGGAAGAGGCTACTTCCTGTCGCCTTCTTCGCAGTTTTCGCTTGTGGCGACATCCGGCACGTGACTCGTCTGACGCGAAAGTAAGTGTTTCCATTGCGGTTCTGCAATATACGTTTATTTCGATGGTGCGGCAGAAAAACCGCCTCAGCAACATTTTATCGAAAACCGTCAATATTTTTTTGACGCCACGTTTCCATTAAGCGGATTTATTTTCGTGATTTCAATAGTCGCAGTACCTCGCACACGCCTGCACATGCTTCGCGTCCATGAGAATCAAATTGAAACAACTGCGCTCATTTCAACAAGCATTTATTCAAACACAATACACACACGCTCAGACATAATTGAGGGGACGAAGTGTTTTCTGCCCTATTATTCGTATGTCAGTTAATGTGAGCTAAATCTCGGCCTTTTAGCCGTCCTCTCTTCACTATAATACGGCCGTCACCATTAGAATGATCACACACACGCGCACACACATGAAAGGAGCCTTCTCTATAATAAGGCCATCACCATTAAAGCTGTCAGAAAGGGAGTGTTGAGTAATACTGCCGGGAAATTACACCTCACTCACCCGTCATGGCCTTGTGAGACCTGCAAACACACAGAAGCTCTCCGGTTGACCCGGCGCACCCCGCAACCCCACGTGCGTGTGAAACGCATTTGCATACGCTTTTACGTCTCCGTTTACCTTTACGGCAGGACATCTCCACTCCGGCACGGATCAAATGACATGCTTTTCAATTGGACACAGACATATTTACACGGAAACTTTAACTCGGTCACCCGGCAGTGCTGATCCGAAGGTGGGCGGACCGAACGAGCTGAAGGCAACAGAAAAGCAGCGAAGAGATGAATAATGGGAAGGAAGTGTTAAAGGTTTCCAAACCCATATTTGGTTTTTAGTACATTCAAAAAGAAAACATTCAACAGAAACAGAAAAATTCCTCGACGCCCTTTAAAGATTGGGGCAATATTTATGTTTTTTTTTTAACTTCAGTTAAAAACCTTTTTTTTCCCTGACATTTGCTCTTTTGTATCCTTCTGCTGAGGTTTTCAGAGGTTAAAAAGGACGGAAAAGCGTGAAGGTGCTACTGTCGAAGGTAACAGAGAGTTCTCCAGACCTCGTTATTATTCATTTTGGGCTTATGAGTTGTAAAGGAGACCATAATCTCCCTAAAAACAGTGTAAAAATTAGACTATTTTGAAACTTTTTTTTTTTTTTTTTCTGATGTGAGACTTCAACTCAGTGAGCAACATGTTAGTGTGAGAAATTCATAAAAGTTAGAATATATCATCCAACAGTCGTTGCGGAGCTTTGCAATATGTATGCTGCACACACTCAGCAGCATACATATTTGCGACGCATTGTGGAGTCCTAATTCTCTGAGTCTGATGTCTGGATACTGACTGGGCCGCATCAAAACTTTAACGTTACTCCCAACGTGCAGAAACGTCTTGGGAGATTTAAAAGGTCACTTTTAAGTCGTAATCTGTCTGTGGTTGTGAATGATTCCGAATTTAAGGTGGAAATAGAAAAAGAACTTCTTAATGTGGTCTCACGAAATGAGAGGAGTATATGAAAGGTGCTTTTTGATTGGCTGCTTTGTGAACACCAGCCAATAGCGTGTCAAGTGGTGTTGCGTCTTCAAATCTCAGCTTCTCCAGCTGCATCATCTTTCAAATATTTTGGATAAAATCTACAAATCAGTGAATTTCTGTCAAATAATTTGACGTCGCATTTCACAGAAAGATCTACGATGGTTCAAACTACAACTACTGAACAGCAAATAGGAAATGCTGCGCTAAAACACCACCAAATAACAACCTGGTGAAACTTAGCAGGGGCCGCAACAAGGAAATGTATTTATTTATTTTTTTTAAATCAGATTAAAAGAAACTAACAAGTGGATTGTCAATTTCAACCCAAAACCTTTTCGTCATCACGTTGAGTGTCAGCAAACACCCAAAATTAAAAGTTGAGATGGACTTCATAAAAAGGGAAAATAACAGTTTTGGGGAGTTTTTGGCTAATCTCTGATAATCTGTGCAATAAAAACAAAGAAAAAAAAAAGTAATCTTTTCTCTTGAAATGGATCTTTTTAGTTTTGACATTACAGAAATATTAAAAAATAACAAAACAAAAACACTGGAATGATTTATCACCATCTCACTGTTTTACACCATAAAACCGGGTGTGTGTACTTTTGCAATCCACTACAAGTAAAAAAAAAAAAAAAAAAAAAAAATTATTTTAGGAAGGAAAAACTTAAATGTTTTTCAATGATTTGTGACCTTTAAATTTAGTTAATCTTCTTTTTTTCCCCCCTTTTCTTCTTCTTGCTTTTGAAGGAAACGTGACAAAATCTTGGCCTCAGAACCTCTTGGCGCAAAGTGCTCGGCTCGCGGCGCATTTCAAAACCCATCAAGCAAATTCAGAGACGCGCAGAGTGCCTGCAGTGAGCGCTGACGTATTTATCACATTAGTATTAGCCCTTCTCTCTGTCGCGGCGATCCCCACAGCTGGTGTTGACATGCGGGCCCCCGCACCAAAACCCCGAGGCCTCGAGCTTCGTGTGTTTTCCCTCTTTTTTTTTTTTTTGTGTCTGCCTGTGAAACCTTGTTTTCTTTTCCCTTAAAGTGACAAGCTAACCGAAAAGGTGTTGCGTTATTAAACCAGGAGGTACCGAATTATAAAAAGAGCAACACGGAACAGGAGGAGAAAACAGAAGAAAAGAGGGGCGTGAGGAGAGGCAGAAAGGAGCGAAAGACGACGAGAGACAAAGATTGGTGATGCCAGTTTCCGTATGACAAGTGGCGACGTTATGAAGATGGACGGGCGGCCGAGATGGGGCGCCTGACCTTTCCCAAAATGCCACATGTCACCGCGCTTTTATGTCACTCCCTGCAAAACAATATGTCAGGGGCATAAAAAATCATTACACCATCGCTGAATTATGCTGTTATGGCACACTGCAAAAAAATAATCATTAAGATGACATTATTCCACATTTAACTAGCGGGAAGATGAGGGCGACCGGGGTGATGAAATAGAGAGAGGGAGTGAGGGAGGGGAAAGGCTGTTGAATTTATGATTTCGCGCGGCAGAGAGCTGCGGCGCTACGACTTTTTGCGCTTCGACGTGGGACTTTTGGGGAGGAGACAAGCTAAAAGCAGCAGCGGTGAAAGGATAAGTTTTTACAGTGGAGCCGTCTGGTGGAGATACTGTATGTTGATGGCCTATTTAAAGGGCGGGTAGGCAACGTTATGGGGAACACTGACTCGACAGAAATGCTAAAGGAAGACATGAGGGCTCTGAGAAACACTAAGGTGTGGAACAAGGTCATGCTGTATTTTTGCAATATTATAAGTATCAGTGAAATCAGTTTCTTTCTTTTTTTTTTTTTTTAAATCAAATTGGTTTTGTACTTCAGTGAAGGAAAGACCAAATTAAGTCCTACACCTTCACCTCTGTTCTTTTTTGTACATGCAACATGTTGCACTTGTTGAACACTGGCCAATAAGAAGCAGGAAAGCTACTTTTCCTAAGTTTTCAAACACAATTAACTAGAAATTATTTAAGTCAAATTGCTGGATATTATCAAAACCTAAAGCAACAAGTTAATGTAAGCCTAGCACTGCGGAATGCTGCTCTGAATAATAATAAAAAAAATTGGCAGTTGGAGAAGAAATTTCATGAAGAAATCTGCAGCATCATAAACACCTTGGAGAAGGAAAGTACAAATGTTCTCTACGTAATAATAGGATGAAAGTGTTTTGGGATATAACAAATAAAGTAAAAGGTTTTACTTTATTATTATTATTTCTTTTATTTATTTAAAACCTCAATCGGAGCACTGGAGAGAATCTGTGCTGTGTATATTGTTGACATCAGGTTTTCAAATTGCAGGGTTTTTTTTAAACAAAAACGAACAATCACCTTTCATATTTAATAGAGACTTGAATAGAATATTGAATAAGAAAGAGCATTAATGTACATTAATGAGTACATTAATGCATAATGTACTCAATATGCATTATTGCGTAATGCAATCGGTTTGCATTCCCCATTGAAATCGAAAATATGTCAAAAGCTGCCACTGTTTGGTATAAGCAGTCATTATTTCTAGTCCTATTGGAATCTGATGGTATCAAGGACAACACATCCTTATCGGGACATCCCTAATAAAAAAATAAAAAAAACAACTAATAAAAACTTGCTTAAGTTGAATCTTGGTCACTGTGTCAAATAAAATGTGCACACTGCTGTGTTTGTGTTGCAAAGAGCAGCATTTTCCTGTCAATGATACATTTTGAAACGGTGGTTTACATGTTTGTCCAGGTTGATTTACTGGCACAAAGCCGTTGACTCTTCAGTTTGTTTAATTTTTTTATTTCATACTCGTATCTTAGGGAATACAACTTTTCCAGCGATATTTGAAGGGAAGTTGTAAATTACGAACGTACGCTGTTCATTTTAACTTACAAGCTGCAACATTAGTCGAAGGTGAAAACAGGTGAGGTATCTCAGAGGCTGCGATGAGCATGTTCGCCCACCGCCTGCAACAATACCTTTATGTCCAATTGAACTATCGATCGAAGGGATCGCGCGGAGGCAGACTCTGACATTTTGCCTGGTATTTCAGCTGGGAGATGTTCCAGTTTCAGACATTTGACCTATATAACCCTGAACACGGCTGCACATCAGCGGACACGCGCACACGTTACCGCACACACACACGATTGCACGGTCATGCCCAGCCAGCACGCCGGCCCGGTCTGCGGGTGCATGTCGTCAGTTTTAATAGCTCCTGACATCAGCAGAATTGAGTTTGGAGTCGATGTGGACGTCCTCTATAAGCCAATCATCCAATCGGTGCTCTCAGGACTGCTTGGGTCAAAGTGCACGGTGATGTCATACTTTCTGACAACATGCGAGGCAGAGGCCCTTAGAGAGAGCCGCGGCAAGAGGGAGAGAGTTTCTCAGGGGCCCGGGGTGCCGTCATGATGGAGCGGTGGACTGAATGCTCTCACTATGCGCCTCCAAATCTGGCAGAGGACAATAAAGCACTCAGTGAAACATTTACGACTTTCATAAACAAGAGGCAGTGATTAATGTTAGCCCTCTTCTTTGGGATTTCTAATAAAGTATGACACATTTACACCCCCGGTCAAAGCAGCCAAAGCTCTATAAAACATGTTTGAGAGGATAGATTGCCACGAAGCGCACTTTGACACAGACTTGCTCATGCAAAAAAGAAAAGAAGAGAGGAAATTAACTAAACAAAGCACAGCTCATGTATTTTGTTAATTTTTTTTTTCTTTCCATTCAGGGCCTAACCTTGCATACATTAAGGTTCGCAGTCTTGTTTGGCTGGATGGGCAAAGTGGCTGCGAGTCGTCCCGTTTTCCCGCACAACTGTGATCGTTTAAGATTACTTCCACTTTAACGTGCCTCTTTCTCTTGTTTAACAGCTGGTCTGCACGGGAAGCCTAGTAAAAGCCATGATATATGATCATGAATATTGAGGGGGTAAAATACACCAAGAGGACTCTTCTGTCTGAAGAGCTCAGAGTCTTTATTTCTCCATTTCCTGTGGGAAAATGGCTTTGGCTTTCTCTTTTTGGAGAGAACCTTTTGGCATGTGCATTCTGGACTTGGCCTCATCCTTTGAGAGTTTTTCCTTCGTCCTCAATCTGTTTGAACACAACCCTACGGCTAATCCTATTATGAAATCCTTCCTTAACCTTAGAAATGATGAATGCGAACGCAATATCTTGTATTCATTCATTGTTAAGCTCTTTCACATTTTGTTACATTACAATGACAGACTTCAATGTTTTGGATATTTTATGGGGTTTTTTTTCCCAGAGCTGTATGTATACACATACACACACACACACACAAAGCAGTGATTAATTGGAAGTATTAATTAAAACCACATTAATGCAGATCAACTTTTAAGTCTCACCTCAAATTATCAATTGGATTTAGTTCCGCATTTCGACCGGACCTTTCTAATACTTACTTTACTTTGGTAAAAACCAATAATTGATTGCTGCTCCCACTGTATGTTCAGTGCTATCTAAATTGTGAAACTTTCCACCAAGTATCAAGTCATTTTTAAAACCTTTAACAATCCTTTCCCCTGGTATTGGTCAGTATTTAGCTCCCTCCATCTTTCTTACAAGTCTGACCGGCTTCCCTTTACATGTTTACGGAAAGCATCTTCAGCGCATGATGCCTCCACCACCATGTTTACGGTTTGCAACCCGACAAAAGTGTGAAAATGTTCAAATGAATACTTTTGCACGGCATTGTAATGGCCTATAGATCTACGGTAAGAACAGAAAGAATGACATCATTCAGTCCTCATTTAGGAGTTCTTGCAGTTTGTTCGTCCGGCCAGAACCCGTTTCCCTGTGTGGCGTCTGCGAGCAACAATGGGAGAGATCTTATGAAGTATGAAATGTTCTTTTGGGATACAACTGAATTTTTGTTGTGGCCACTTTCAGAGAAAATGGCAAATTTCTCTGCTCTCGTGGAGGGCATGTGTCGGCCTTGAGTTACACCCACTTACTCAGGGAAAAGTGAGGCAAGGCAAGTGTGCGAAGAGAAGGGGGGAAAAAGAGAAAAACAAAGACTAACAGTGTATGCGACTGGCTCTTGTTGAAATAGTGTTAAAGTAGCATTCGCGTTCAAAAGGTGAAAAACAAAACCGAATTGTGTGGACAAGTCCAATTTAATCTAACGTTTTGGATCTTGTCAAGTCTCCTGTGGTTCTCGAGGCTATTTGAAGGTCAGTATGTGTGTGTGTGTGTGTGTGTGTGGTTACAAGCCATGCAGTGACTCCATCTCTCCATTATACAATAATAACCTAAAAGTAGAGAGGGGCATTAAAGTGCGAATGAGTGGATTTTCAAAAACAGATGCCAAGACCACGAATACACTTATGTTCACCTTTAGCTTCTGTCCCAGTAAAACCGAATTTTATCTTTGGTTCTCTCTTTTGAGTGGATATCATAATTACTTACTCAGATTAAGCTTAACAAGGTGACAAATTAACCAAATTAGTGAATGTTCAAGCATGGGAAGAAATCACCTTTATATTTTTTTTCCCCTGTTTTTGCTTTTTACTGACATCTAAATGGGGGCGGGGCGATTTCTTACTTTCCCCAGGCTGATGATTCCTTGACCTGTTGAACCAATAAATAACTTCAACAGAATCTGTCTAACAATCCGAAATATGCTTCAGAAAATCTCTAAAAGACATATTGTATCACAATATAAAGAAATTCAGAAACACAGAAACAAAGTCACTGATTTCCGTCATGCTAGAAAGGATAACAATGGCTTATCCAAGGCTTGGAACTGCAGCAAACATCCCTAAGACCCACTGAACACAAAACAAGAAGAAGTGAATTTTCCCAGTAATGACCAGCCTACAAAAACAAAAAATTGAGAGAGCGTCTATATTTCAAACACATGACAGAAGAACATAGATCGACATTGAGAGAGCTGACTTTTAGTCAGTGGTAAGAGAGTCACTGGGATAAAAAGGCAACCAAAGGAAAGTTCCAAAGCAAAAGCGGAACAAAAAGAACACAAAGATTCATCTCACATTGACCAAAAAACATCTTGATCAACCTTAAAACCTTTGAGAAAACATTTTGTTGACTGGTGAGACAAAAGTGGAAGATTTGTATGTCTTAACATTTGGCAAACAACCAAAACAGAACTCCAAAGCAACTTCCAAACATGTTTGTGGTCATGTAATTATCTGGCCCTGCTTTGTTGCTTCGGGTCTTGGAAATTTTGCTGTAATTGATGAAAAGAAGAATTACGCTCTCGGCCAATGAATGCTGAAGGAGAATGAATGGCAATCAATTTGTGACCGTAGGTTCAAGCACACTTCGTTATGCACCAGAACATCAAGCCATACAAAGTTCATCCCAAACTGGCTGAAACAAAATGCGGGGTCCAGGCAAATTTTAGTCTTAATCAGATTTATACACCGTGGCATGATCTTAAACAGGATGTCCATGTCCAAAACCCTCCCCAATATGTGGCATAACAATTTAAGCAAAAAAGCAATTACACAAGGACTTTTTTTGTGGCCCAGTACTCTTCAAAGTTTCGCAATGACCTGATAGAAATTGTATGCGTGATTGCTCTATGGACAATTGTACAGCAGAGACTATACGTTTTTTCCACAAATATATCCAACAAAATTTCCTGCTCGGAAAAAGTGAACTTCATTTCTGTCTTAAAGCTCCGTCAAAAGAAGACAGCTTTAGTTCTACAGGACTTTCTCTCACTGCGTGGTCTTTTCCACCACCTAAAGCCAATCCCACCCTCTGTAACCATGGCAGCATTCTCTCCTAGTCTCTACCGGGAATCCCACCATGGTTCCACCTCCAAAGGGCACCCAAGAGCCACCCATTGTTTTACTGTCCAGTGTTGTGCTCTGGAAGAAAAGAAGTCAATGCTTCGTGCAATAAAATCTGAGTGGGGGGGGAGAGCAGAAGTTTGTGATACTGCAAAATCCTTAATCCCACTATTCTCCAACCGGACAACGAAGACGCTAATGATTTTGTGCTTTTCCAAACGAGTCCAACCTACAAACCCGTTAATTTGTAGGTGCAGGAAAGAGCAAAAATGATAAAGGGACCAAAGCAGGAGTGTTGTGTGTACATGAGATGAGGGGAGGGTTTTGGAGTGTGAGCTTTCCAGGCTCCCTGCTGGGCCTCCATTCACATAAGCTGCTCTTTTACAAGGGACCCTGCCAGGCAGAGAGGGGCCGACCTGCCAGGATGAAAAGAAAGGGGTGGGCAAGTAAGTCAAGGATGCAACTGTTGCTATGCGGGCAGAAAAATACAACGATGTCTGCTACCTCTCAATTCACTTTTTGGAGGCAAGTGCTGTTCATGACGAGCAAGTGATTAAAAAAAAAAAAAAAAAGAAGGAAGCTTATTGATAGCATAAAAAACAAACAAACTGGGCTTTACAGACCGTATGCCGGTTTTAATGTGGCAGTGCGATCCGTGTGGGATGTGTCGAAGGAGATGTTGGTGGTAAGAGGGAACTCTCCTTGTGAAATCCCATTGGTGGGTAATTAGAATTCAATAGGGGTTAGATCATGGCTGCTGCCTCAATTCCTTTGAGAAAAAAGCTATGGGGGATTAGCAGTCGTTAGCCCATAGTGATGTGAAGTGGAAAGTAACAGCTGGCTCTCAGCTAGCCACATGGTGGATGTGCGTGTGGAAGAAAAGATAGTCTGCAAGAGAGACTGCCCTCCAGTCTGTTTCGTCTCTCCATCTGTGGTGTGTGTGTGGGTGAGTGTGTGGTACCAGAGGTGCAGCCCTTAAATCAGATGCCGGACCGTAAGGGATTGGGGGAAGATTTGAAAATCTCCAGATGATGGCACTTCTGATCCACTTTGTTGTGGCACTGACAATTATTGTCCCTCGAACAACAGAACTTTTAAGACTGCGGAGTCTGCTAAAATGTCAGCGTTGCGAAGGCTTTACAAGCTCCAAACACTTTGTTATTTTTGTTTAAGAGCAAGCAGGCATCTTTGCTGAATACTTTCGGACGTTTTATGTGGAAGGATGAAAAAGTAGCAGGAGGCAGAACAATTGCGGGGGACGAAAGGTGGAATACGGAGGCATGTCAGGGTCAGGCAACTATCAATCAGTGAGGCTGGGGGTGTTTAACAGCCTTCTCGTTCCGATTGCCAAGTATAGAGCTTGAAACACAGCCATTTTCATAAAAGTTAAACAATAGTCGAAAGTTTCACAAAATGAGCCACGTTATCAAATACAGGCTGAAAATATCAGTGGCGAAATTGCTTAACTTGAAGCAACTACTACTCCTGCCACGCACATCTGACTTGCATTTCAATGTCATACAAAGAAAGAGGGCTTTAAGCAAATAATGTTCCAACATTGCTTTTTTTACTAGAGGTGGTAAAATCTGTTCATTTTATGGAGTTGGGACAATCTGACTCACTCACTGAAGTGATTTGGTTCACTTGAGTCACTTGAGTGAGTGTTGTAGCACACCAATTTAAAAAGAAAAGCGCAGTTGCTTTGGATTCAGGAGGTGATAATATGCTGGTTTGTAAACTGTCTACTTGGAGGAGAAGAAAGTAATCTCCTACCAGCGATTTTTTTTTTTTTTTTTTTTTTGTGTATCTCTTAAGAGAAAACCAGTCCAGATGGGAAAAGTTACTAACACAAAACTATGATATGTGTTATGTTATTTTTCGTCTTCTTCTGCTCCTGATCTGACTTGCTTCTTTTGACTGCTGTGGGTATGACGCCGCCCTTTGACCGAGAGTCGTATCAGCGCTGAGTGAACGCTGTCAACGGTGGGAGACGTCAATTAACTGAATTATCTGAGACAAGAGGGGGTTCCCACTAAGTCTGCCAGCCCACATCAGCGAATCAGTTAGACAGCATATTTTCAGGCAGCTGTGTTTCCCCGAGTCTGCCGTGTTTCAGATGAGTCTGCTGGACCCAAATCAACACAGTGATTCAGCAGCCAAATCGGTCGACTTCGCCGTGTTTCTGGTCAGCCGACCAACTCGATTAAGTGAACCAACCAAACCAATCTATTTATGTCTGCAATATTTCCGGCGAGTCCGCAGGTCTTTCCATGTTTTTTTTTTTTTTTTACCCCTATGTACTTTGCATTCAACTTCGGGCTAATGAGATACGTCTCAAAGGAAACCTCATACTTCAGATTCCTGATAAAGCACAACGTTTTGAACCGACTCTGCAGCTGGAGCCAAATAATGCTACTTTCATGTATCAGGCCAACGCAGATGTTTAACTATGCGTATCGAGAATCATTTTGTGGTATGATTGCTCCGACTTAGAGGTGCTACAAAGCCAGATTTTTTTGGAATTTCAAACTCCAAGCAGACGTTCTGTCTACGTCACACAACACTCAGCATTTCCAGCAGACTGCGTGGAAAGATTAACATGGCATTAATCAGAACTCGTGTACTGATTGACTCGTTAATAATAATAATAATAATAATAATAATAAAAAAGTTGACCAATAGTGAGCGTTCGGATGTTTTTGTAGCGGCAGGCCTTCTCCCCCAGATGGCCATTTGATCCAGAGAGTATGGCAAAACAAGAGAAACAAGAAATCAGCAAAAAAAAAAAAAAGCCCTTCCTTGTAAAGAACAAGTAAAAATGTTTGGAATCGGGTATGCTGGTGCTTCAAGCCTGGCCTGTGAGAGAAGCCAGCGCTGCCACGCACGTCTCTCCGGATGACAGGCACGGCCTCGGGCAAGACCTCAATTCAAACACCGTGTGAGGTATATCAGACCTTTGTCTCACCCTCCTGGGGGTCAAAACGACAAGATCTACTCCTCTCATCAATGTCATGTTCCCCTTCTTCCTCTCTCTCTCTCACTCACTCGCTCACCATCTCTCCATCCAGCCAGGTCAGGCTATTAAACGGCAGAATACATTACAGGAGAAGGAGGGCTAATAGATTGGAATATTATAACCATACAATAATTTCATGAAAAAGTCAGGGAGGGATCATCGCTCTTATTAACTCCAAGAGAAATTGAGGCTGAAAAATGCTCAAACAGAAAATGTTAATGCCAGGCTATACCACATGTAATTGTTCCTGCCCCATTCCCTGGGCTAGCTCCATTCATGCCACTTTATTAGTGGTAATTGAGGATATGAATTATAAATGGGAAGCGATTTCTCTCCTCCCTTCCATTGAAAGTGACGCATAATGACCACTGCCATTGTTTAACCTTCATAATCACATATTCTCATTTCTTTGCTTTCCTCCCCCTTCTGCCCTTTTTTTTTTTTTTTACTTATTGCTCTGTTCTTTTCCTCCTTTTCTCCTATTCTCTTTCAAGCTAACACTATATTCTTTCCACTTTGCAAAAAATATTACCCTTGCTATTCATTTTTCCTGTCCTCAGTTCCTTTTCTTTTTTTCCTGCTCTCCCCACCTTTCATCTCTGCCGTTTATAACTTTCCCCCCCCCCCCTTTCAGGCTTCTGTTTTACAGAGCTAAATTAGCAGGCGAATGCAAGACAAACACAAATAATCGTACGCCCACACACTCACATGAAGGTTGCCAGCACATTTTACTTTGCTCTGATTGTACAACACACCCCACCAATGATGTGGTTGCCCTGGGCGAAAGACCCAGCAAAGAGGGCCAAAAGTTTTCTTGGCATCCTATCTGAGAAGTTCACTTCTTTTTTATTTAGGCTTTTTAAAGATCAGCAGCTCCACACCTCCCACCCAACAAAGTCCATTAGCTCTAGCCTCTCACCCACGACCAGTCTGCTTTTTATTTACAACATCAAACGTTTCACTTCATTAAATTACCTCTTCTTTCCCCTCCCTCGTTTCTTGCACTCTCTCTCTCTCTCTCTCTCTCTCTTCTCTCTCTCTCCATCTTAGCTGTCCCAGTTGCATTAAGTTGAAACATGTTTTCAGAAACAAAAGGACGTGGGGTGACGGGGGGATAAAACAGCCCTCCGATGTAGTCTGCAGTGGTTTTATAGGGGGAAATAATGGGTAATTTGGAGAAGGTATTTAATAGGAAACCGACGCTGCACTGCAATGTAACTGTTGTTAAAGGGAGACTCAGTCGGAGTCTCTGAAACGTGGAGCGCTGCTGCTTACCATTTTCCTTTCTGAGGCGTTAGCTGGCTTTTAAGTGGTGATGACGGCATGAGTGTGATCTGTACACGCGTGAGTGTGTGTGCTCATCGCGAGGCGTTCTCGACTACACTGTATACGTTTCAGGATTTCGAAATGTTCCCCAGGAAAACGCTCTTGCCATTTAGCCCCCTTTAAAACGTACAGGTTGCTTCTGGAGATTTTGACCTACTAAGGTTAAAGCTAAAGTTCACCAATTAGGCCTACAACCTTGCTCTGTGTGGAGCAAACATACAAATACATTTGGACATCTCTCTATCTGAACATTTGACTTCTTCAGCAATTTGAGCTCGAGTGCTTTGTGCTTGATGGTGGAGTCAGTGGCCCATTGTCCTTCATTTGACAACTTTTGACAAATATACCCTCCATGAGCTGCAATGTTGGAAATGTTCTTACTAAGACATCTCGTCAACACATTGCCGTATTTCCTGCTTCTAACATTCCCTTTAGGACAAAACTGTTTACTTGCTCACTCACAAACAGGTGCAACGATCAAGAGGTTATCAATATCAGTCTCCATAACTCTATGCCATCTTAATCTTATGCCTGAAATAAAATTAAAACATGTAAATACCTTATAGGTTTCTTTTAAGTAATTTGTTTTTTTTTGTTGCTGATTTGATCGTGTCTCCAGATGCTTGGTGTGAAATCCCGTCTGAAACCGAAATCTTTTCAGCGCATTGATTGCGAGTTTGATTTGATCTTGGTCCCTCATGTACCGCCACATCTGCAGCGTGTACCGTTGTGCGAAGCGGGCGTCAGCTGTGTGAGCATATAAATGAAACCAGAGAGGAGTGAAAGCTAAACATTCTACGAGATCAATATTCCAATATCTAACATCAGGGAACTCCAATAAGTACAACGCCAGGGACACTTCAATGGCAACATCAAGGCAGCTGGGTTTACACGCACACACACACACACACACACACACGCACAGGCACCCGCACGCATTAACTATTAGTGGGGTCTCAGATAGTGATCAGGCAAGCACCATAAAATCCATCCTACTTAGGAAAAAGGAATAATCCATTTGTGGACAGGTTTCAATACAGTCCATATTAACCATGTCACAGTCAGGACCCGACCAAATGCAAAAAGGGACAATTTGCCGCGTGAGGCACATTTGCAAAGTTTGAAAGCAATGAAGTAAGGTCACACTGCCAGAAGCAAAGATCAGAGTTAGCAATCAATGTTCATCAACACAGTTAAGATAATTGGTCAAAACCAACAAAAGGGAGGAAACACTGAAGGCCATAATCACTGTCGATGCACCAGCTTGTGAATTTAGCCTACAAGTCATCATAATCGTCTTCTGCAGATGCTCCAACTTGAAAATAAATGGCAAAGGGGACAGATATACTCCTTCATTGTTTGCAAAAAAAAAAAAAAAAAGTTTATCTATATTGCCTCAATGTTCCGTATCTTTCATTCAAATAATTAAGTCGCTCCCATTAGTCGTGGACATCTTTGTTTGGACATAAGCGTTGAGGCTGAACTAATGACCCTTATTGTAATCAAATCAGACTCCAGGCTGAGAGGCGTGTGCTTCCATGCAAAGACGGCCCAGGCTCTGTGTGTATTTGCGCGACGCACTGACCCTAACGACCAATGGCCATCGAAACGCTGACCACCAATGGTCGATACCCACTCAACCACCGTACCAATCCCCATCCCCGCCCACCCAATCCCCTTCCACTCTTCCCACAAAGCCCATTCAAGGGTCCAATCAATGTCGAATTATGTGTTATTTATTGAATAATCAAAAAGGTATTATGGGTCCGGGTGGCTGGCTGGCCTGCAGTGGCTGACAATGGGGAAATAGAAGGTGGTGGTGTTGGGGGGGCCATTTATCAGCTTAACTGCCATGCATGCGTTTGAAATTAGGGTAATCAGTTGGCATGTAAACAGTAGGCCCAGCAGCTGGCTGCCAGACATCTAGGCTATTACTCACTTTCCACTTATTATCGCTGACGTCTGAGTGTGTGTGGGTTTGCTTGCGTGTGTGTGTTCATGCATGTTGACAGAGCAAAGGGTTGGTTGTGCTAGGCTTTGAGGTGCAGGAGAAGGTATAGCTGTGCATCATACGAAGCAATGAGCATATATGTGTCCACTTGCAGGATTTAACACTTCATAATAATCAGTATTAACAAAGTCGGCTGTTTAAAAAAGTACTCGGCTTTGAAGGGCGTGCTCATTGTTGATATAGAAACAACTCGCCCGATTGCGTGCTTTCAACGATGTCTCCAACCACATCACTTTTAATGAATTATTATTTTTTTTGCTGGGCTACAATTTAAACATTATCACATTATGTTCTAGGAGGCAGTGAGTAAAAGTGACATAAAACATTCAAAGTGCCCAGAAAAAGTATTCCCACACCTTGATCGTTTTGAGTTTTTGCCGCCTCAGAACCACAAACCTCAGTCTAGCTCTGGCTGCATATTTTTTAGGATAATTTTCCTGCTGCCCCAGTCTCAGGCCTTTGGCAGCCTCTAACTTGAGTGTTTTCATCTTTCTTCCTCTAAAATTCTCACCAGCTTCCCTCTCGCTGCTGAGAAGACGTCAGCAACGAAGCGGCCGCTGCTATGTCTCTACAGTGGAACGATGTAATTGTGTGTCACGAGTCGCAGCTTTTCACCTCAAATGATTGAAAAGCTCATTTTTGCTGAGTCCTCTACAAGACTTGGCAAACCGCAAACCATATTTTAAGCCTTTCGCTCCCCCCAAAAATGTACCTTTTTCTGGTCACCTTCTTATAAATGTCAGAGTTGCAGATTGCGTGACTGATAGTTGTCCTGCCTTACCACGGCTACTTACTTGATGCTCTCTTTCCCATCACTGTATAGGTGGGATCGCCATGTCTTTGTAGGTTTACAGTTGTGTCATTCCCTTTCCATTTTCAGAAGACGTATCTGACGATGTCCTATGAGATGTTTAACACCAGTGATAATTGATTTTTAACCTAAATCTGCTTTAATTTTTTCATTGTCTTTATTATCTTTATTCTCTTTAAAGACCGATCCTTGGTCTTTATGATCACTAATATTCTCTAACAACCTTCTGAGGTTTAATAATGAGATTAAATTGGCTTTACTTACGAGTTATATGTAGGGGAATCAGAGTGAAGCCAAACTGAATGATGACATTTTTCAGATTTTTATTTTGAAAGTAACTTGAAACCCGTGTATCAATTTCCTTCATCCTCACTATCTTGCGATGATTTGAATTCTTTTTAATCCGAACTAAAAATTTTAGATGCCTCATTGTTTCACTTGCATCAGTACTGACTGTGTCGGTACTGATGGCATGACCAAACGGAGTGTTTATAATCAATGAATGAAAATCACAGAGGTTAACATTTGAAACTCGACATCCCCAGGCCACTTGTAAACTAATCTGCCAGGGCAGCGTTGGTGTTAAAGGTCAACAGACATTGTTGCAGGGGGGCAGAGGAGAGGGCAAGGCAGTTCTCTGCTGTGTTTGTGTGAAGGGCAGACGAGAGGGCAGAGTTGGCCACTGTGGGAAGATCGGATTTCTCTCCAGAGCTTTGGCCTGCAATGGATGGCTACGTGCTGGTTGGCGTTAAAGAGGAGGCTCATTATGGGCCAGGCAGAGCAGAGAACAACGTTCATCTAATTATGGAAATATAAAAAGGAACATCCTGGTTTGACTTTGCAACAGAGGAAAATTTCTGTTAATGATATTATATATATATATAAAAAAATCACACACACACACATTCAATTCCCCGTCATAAACTGAAACAAACACAATACTTTGGAGAATAAATCACATCTAGAGATAAGAGCGTCAGCCCAGTCCCGTTCGCAAAATAGGTCAATCGGAGTCTGACCGGATGGAGAACAATTATGAACATGAATTTTCAAAAATTTTTCATAAATTATTAATTGGAATTAGACTGGAACACATAAGCATGCTTTCATGTTATACATTGGGACTGTGGTTGGGATGCTGTCCTACTGGAAGGTGAACTTTTTTTTTTTTTTTTTTTGGATTGCCCAAAATGAAACTTTCCCAACCACAATGTTTCACTATGGACATGGCGGCATCTTCGGGGGAAAGTTTTCTGCCCCACATTGAATTTTGCTGCGTCCCCGGACTGTGGCAAACTTCCAACTTTCTCTCACCAAAGGTTTTTCTCCCGTCAAAGGGCCGATTTTCCCACCCGTGCTGTGGACCTTTGCAGCTCCGTCCCAGTTATTCTAGGCTTCTTGGCTGCTATTCTGAAAGTAAATTACGCACAGATGGAATCTACTTGCAAGGTATTATATTTCTTAAGGGAACAAATTGCACTGGCTTTTATGTAGAGGTATTAAAGCATGATTTTTATTTTTGATTTTAATATCTGAAAAGCATGCACCACCATTCTTGCAATTCACAAATATGCATTGCGCTGTGTTGATCTGTGACATAAAATTCTAGAAAAAATATCTAGTAATATATGTGGTAATGTGACAAAAAATTACCCAATACAGTCCACTTTGAATTCTTGACTCATCTGACATACATGGGTCTGGATGATAGAAAAGGTTAACTGTGCCAGTGGTACAATCACATGTACAGTCAACATATACTAGACACTGTACAGTGGTGACTGCGGTTCAAACTTATTTACCGTCTGCCTCTATTAAGTAAAGCAGTGGCTTGGTCAGCTCCGGTTAAAACGTCCTATCAATCGGTTCCACTTGTGGACTCCATAAGTTGTAAACCATTTAGAGCGTTTCTTCTCGACTGGCGTCAAAATGCAAGGGCGACAGGAAACGAACGTCGCAGGAAAGGAAAATCTGATAGATGAAGCAAAAAAAGACAGTACACTGGAGAGAGACAGTAATTGGAAGGCAGAAGGCCAGAGGAAACATGGAACCGAATGCATTTTTGTGAACCGTTTCCCCTCCGATGCGTTTATGTATCTATTTTTCTTCCAATTTCGCTCTTAGGACCTCTGCGCTGTCGACACTTATTGCATGTCGCCCATATTTTCATCCCCGAAAAAAGCATTAGAAAAGCCAATGTCGGGGTGGGGTAAGTGAATTAGGATTGGTTTTTGCCTCCCTTGGCCACAGAGAGAGGTAGGGTTACCCACAATAAGATCAGAATGAGACCAATTTTGTTTCCGTTGCCATTCAAAACAAACAATGGGCACCTAATAGCCCTGCAGCATCTGTGGCCTCGCTCTGGCCAAAACACACATGATGGCCCCTGGTCGATAGACGCCGACAGCTAGATGGACGGGAGGAGTCGTGCACAAGACAAGCGTGCACCCACTTACGTAGGCAGACAAAATCACATGATTTTTTTCCCTGATAGCAGCGGGCTGCCTGGAACACTAGTTAGCGGTTGCAGCGAAAGTGGTCTGAGTGCCTCTGAAGACACTGATCATATCAGGGAAAAGAGGAGAATAGAGGCTTATCGACTGAAAGAGGGTGACAGACGGGGGAGGGATAGGAAGGAAAGGAGGGCCAGGACAGGTGTTCATATCTGGTCAACACATAGCGCTGGCGATCTAATCACGAGGCAACGCAGCTCGCCATCGACGGGGGCTGTCTGAGGAGCAGGAATGGAAAAAAGCAAAACAAAAAAAGATTTCGAAGTTCGTCTGACATATTGCTGGTTTGTTTCTCCTGCGTAATCAGGACGGATGGTATTATCAAAATTCTTGCGCAGGCATTTTCTCAAAACAGACGTATGAGACATTGTTTCATTTCCACTGCATTGGCCTCAGACTTGCATCTGAGGAACAATGAAAAAAAAGGTTTGCCTCCTCTAGGCTGAATGTCTTTCTTGGCCTCAAGTTCAGGAGTTCATGTCGAGTATCCTATTCAGAAGTGATGGTAGGATGGATGGACGATTGGTTGGTTGGATCTCCTAACTTCTGTAAATTAGTGTCCATTGTCCCAATAAACTTTTAAGAAACAAGATTTAACCATCTAAACGTAAATTCATTGTTCTTTCATTGTTAAATTCCTGGTTGAAAAATGGATTCTAGGTTTTTCTGCAGCAAAGAGCAACATCGCCTGCTTGACTTCAAAGTTTACCAACGTATAGGTTTAAAAAATAACTTACTGAACAAATTAAATACTGTTCAACAGGGGTGGTGTCTTGCAGAGGTGCTTTTAAGTTTGGATTGCAGCTTGAACTTCGGGTTAAGGCAATTTTCCATTGGGATTTTAATTAACAGGCGGTTAGACAAAAGATTCAGTCAAATCCTCATTTCCCTACGTCTTCGCTTACAAACCGATCTGCTCCAACACTTTTGCTTGGTCAACTAGAATCAGGTCTCTACTTAACTCCAGGAAATCCAGGTAATAATTTGTGATAACAAGAAAGTGTCTGACCAGGTCATCTGGGCTCGTTTGCCCTCCAGGTTGCACTGTAAGTAAATAACGATGCTCTACACTCTGGAGAATGACCTCACATTAGCCTCACCTAATGATATTAGAAAACTCTGGCAGTGCAGCCCTGTGGTCCACCTATATGCAACACATGCAGACATCCAGGCAGTGACTGACCATGCAGCTCATCGCGTCATGAGTCCCATGGGCTTCCCTTCCTGGTCGCTTCTCATTAATGGCCATTAGTTCAGTGCAATTCGGAATGTGTGTGCGTGGGGGTCACCCCTCACTGGCTAACAAGTGGGGTAACAGTGTTAGGGACAGAAAGGGTTCAGGAGGAGGGGTGCTGGTGCCTTACACCTGCCCGCATATACCCCAGGGGTATCGATTGCAACCGCTGCTTCACCTTTGCCTCGGTGACCTCCCCAACGATGTGTTTATTTACTCTGCTGCTTCGTCACACGCTAATACACACATCTGAAGCACTCACACGCACATGCGCGGGGTCAGGGAAAACGGCAGGGAGGCACACAAAGCGGGCCCGATCTTTTTAGGTCGGACAGCGAACAAAACGTTCTACTAGACGATACGCTAAAGAAAGAAACTGTGACGTTTCTTCAAAAATAAAAAGAAAGTTATTAATAAGGGACATTCTTGAAAGTCAGGGATCTCATAGAATTTAGTTTTAAAGTATGAATCAAAAATCTCACAGTGAAGGTATGTCGGATATTTCTCCTGCTGTCAGGTATTGAAATAGGAAGGAAGGAAACGCTAAGGAAGGGAAAAAAAGAAGGAAGTAACTTCATAGATGAGAAATTCTAACTGAAAGCCAAGCAGGTCAGTATAAATAACTTTGTTTCTCAGAGAGTCATCCCACACCAGTCCTTGCGCCTCCTCCGTTTGTGTCACCCAATTTTC
The DNA here is from genome assembly GCA_010277075.1 of Poeciliopsis retropinna. NCBI lineage: Eukaryota > Metazoa > Chordata > Actinopteri > Cyprinodontiformes > Poeciliidae > Poeciliopsis > Poeciliopsis retropinna. The sequence goes on from VMRM01000022.1 coordinate 12,352,525, forward strand.
CCTTCCCCCATTTTTCACTTTCTCATGACACCTTGGCTGATACTGTCACAATACATTACGTACCGCGAGACATGCAACATAGATTTTGATGAGTCTGCCAACCCCTTGATGAACTTTACCTGATCCCCTGGTGTTAAAACAGTGTGTCCGCTAGCACTCTGAAAGCAGATAACAGTTTGAAGAACTACGTGGCGTCAGCAGTGGGAATCCGCTGATTAACAAAATTCTTTAACGCATCTTGCAACATTCGGTTGAGATTAATAGCATTACTGCACACTGCAGGTTTTAGGAATGATAATGAATCAGTGCCTCCCCCCCCATTTTTAATACTACAGCAGATAGTATTACTATGATGTCAATACTAAAGTGAAAGCAAAGACTAAAGCTCTTCAGAAAGAGACATAAAAGACTAAAAGGGCTAAAAGCAACGGTGACCTCTTTTAAAATGATAGCAGGCTAAATTTAGCTTTCTGTGTCATGCTATAGTTTATGAACCTTTAACTTTTCCAGCACATAGACGGTATTAAAAGTTAGTGAAAATAATAAACTGTGACACAGCGTCAGTCAACGCTTAAATTACTTGGAAGTGTCATCGGGGCATCAATAGTTTTTAAATTATATTAAAACTGACAGTGAATGCTAATGCAGCTCTTTGGATACATACACTGAAAAAGGAGAATGGAGCTCCAACTTTAAAAAAATAAATAAATAAATAAACAGTTTATTTACATGACGACATCATAAACTTAATGCATTTACTTGGATAAACTTAGTTTGATTACTTGTCACATTTTTTTTAAAGCTGGATCATCCGGGTTTTTTTTCAGAGTTGTTAAGGATACTGACAGATATGATTTTGCAGATTTTAAGGCGAAGATAGCCGTCTGTGTTTGCAGGCAGTAGGCTAACTGGAGAACGTTTGGGATGCGAGTGAGTTATCAGCCAGTAGGCGACTGGGCGGACCATCCATACTGATTAGTAGTAAAACTTTAATGGAGGATCCATACATACGTCTGTCTGTCAGCTTTACGAGGGCGTTTACACAGGAGTGCCTCACCATGCCAGCCTGTGCTGCAGAAAGCCAGGGCCAAGCCATCACTCTATACACACACGCGCATATACACACACAGGGCGTCTTTCTTTTTTTTTTTTTTTTTTTTTTTTTTTTTTTTTTCGTCACGGGGTCTTTAGGAGTGCCACGGGGACCCGTACTGTCACAGTATTCTCTGTGCCGGGAGCTCGGGGCCCTAAATGAAGGCATCAAACACTCTCATCCCCTGCTGTAATAAAACCCAGTCAACAAGCCCCCGCCGCAGGCTACACATAATGGGCTTTTTATTTCCGTTTGGTCGTCCCTGCCTACAGAATTAAAGCCCAGTTTGGTGAACGAAGGACAAGGTGGCTTCAAGGTCAATAAGAGAGCTCTGGGGAGAGAGAGATATGTATTTAGATGTAGCTTCTTACAGAAACCCACAGTTTAATCTCTACAGAAAAATGATTTTAACAGTTTCCTAGAAAGTCTTGAAAACAAACTAAGTGAGGATCTGGAATTAGACACAGGCAAGGATCGACTACATACATACTGATGATACTTTATGCGTTTTGCACTACTTAAGGTGATATCTCAGGCTGAAAAGTTGGGCTGAAGCAACAACATCGCAGTTACACTAATTAGGAGTGAAGTTTGGCAGCTGACCAACAAATCCACATGACCCCATGATCTCAGATATCCTACCTGCCCCATTAAGGAAGGAAAAAAAGGAAATAATCTTGACGGAAGAGGTCAAGGGTCATTCTATGTTATTGTGTTGGACCACACTAAACCATAATGTTTGTGGACAGCCACCGTGCGTGTGCGGCTGTGTATTAAAGCAGTATAGTATGTGTTGTGGTATTTTGTAATGAGAGAAAAACAACAGATTGTAAACAGCATTAGGTGTCCTGTTAGCCCTGAAACACACACACCCACACACACACGCATGCAGAGATATGATGAACCATCTGCTAAAACTCTACAGAAACATTTGAGTGTGTTCCCTTTTATAACTGAGGGCCTGTTTTAATGTGGGCAAAAAAGTCATTTCTACATTAATCCCTATTGATTTGACACATTGTTAGAATTTAACCATAAAAATACTATAAGCCTGTGTTGGACATATGTGGCCATAACGATTATTTTTAACGTATCAATAGGCAGCAGATATTACGTCTGCATTTAACGTTTAACCATGTTCAACACTTAAAAGTGTGGAGAACAACTATGTGATCCTAGGTGGATTTTATATAAGTTTGTTAGTACAGTATTATGCATCAAATGTGAAATAAAAATACATATTTTTATGTCTTCCAGGGAAATATTCTATCCGTTTAAGGCATTTCAAACTCCCAATCAATCAATCATCAAACAGCCAGATATTCCTGACATCAACTCAGTAGGTGTATATAAGGAAGACTAAAGACCCCTTAAAGGGCATGAGGTATAAATAGATTTGCACATGGTTGAAATCAGCTCCAAACCCATGTACAAAAAGCCTGAGACAGTGACAAATGTTGATGAAACTGGTGGAATTACGGAGAAATGGAAGAAATAGAAATGCAAGGAGCACAATGTGAGGCTCAGTGTAAGCTTTTGTGGTGGGGGTGACCATGAGACAGGGTGAGGGATCAACAGGAGCTGGGATCAGCGCATGTAGGAGAACAGCCGAGGACACTGTCGGTGACACACAACTCCATGTTGGGATAAACTCTTGCAGTCTAATAGCATATTAGCAGGTCTTAAGTTTGCCAGTGGACATCTACTAAGTGGTGCAAAGGAAGATTTTGACAGAGTTGAATTCAAATGAAACCAAAGACAAGTTCTTGGATTCAACACAATCTGCTGCGGTTTGGGAAATTGGAAAGCATTGAATAAGCGGGAAAATTGGCCCAGCAGTCAAGCAAAGAAGTGGAAACAATGTTTTACGGTTATTTTTCTTCTAAGGATCCAGGGCATCTTGACCCAGTTATTGAGTCCGTTGTTGGGGCCACAAACTTTCTGCCAGAATCTTACAGAAATTTTGCGTGGGAAGAGCTTTTAGTTGTGTTGGTGTGTGATAACCCTTTGGGTAAACTTGGAAAACGCTGTACTGCCACGCTCCTTGATCGAAATATTTGTGGTGTTTGTGCTGTTGAAGAAGCTCGGCTGTAAATTTCTTGTTGAGAATTCTCCGGAGAAAAAGTGCAGGACATGTCCATTTGATCCGATTTATTGCTTTTGTCACAACCAGAGGGAAGAGCGACTAATGTCCAGTGTCAAATAAACCAAGGCTTGGCAAAATCAGGAGACGCGCTCGCTGACAAAAGAGACTCAGAAGAGATAAGTCATTACAGAAGTGGCTAACCATCACCGAAGTACTTAGTGAATGTCTCCTGATAATGCCAGCCACGCTCCCCTTTTAGGTGATACTTTAGTTAATTGAGTGTGAAACCTTTATCACCATCAAGACATGGAGAGGAAGAAGGATGGATGGGAGGATGGAACAAGGAAGAGAAGAGAATGAGCTGGTGACAGAGGATGAAGGAGAGGACAGGAGAAAAGACTTGCATCATCGCAAGATCAGCCACAAAAAGCTGAGAGGGGAGAAGGCGCCAAAAGAGGAGAACGAGTGTCCCTAACCAGATGGTCATATAAGCAGGTACCCTCCAAATGAACCTCCACCCTCCCCTTGTATTAAGTCCCCCCCACCCCCGTCCCTCCGCCCCCGGTATACTGAACCCCACCACTCCGTCATGCTATTACCTCGCTGTCTCTTTCATTATCTATGGTGAACTCTCAGTAACCTCGCCGTGGCCATTCTTTATGTCATGGCCTGCAACGCGAGCCGTGATTTAGGCCCATCCAGTGCACCTAATTTGATTTCATCATCACGGGGTGCAGTGAGAAGTAGAGAGGAGGAGGGTTGCGCTGTAAGAGGGGGGGAAACTGGAGAAGGAAAGGAGGGATGAGGTGATGGTCAGGGAGGGTTTGAAGCGATGGACTAGAAGGGAATCCCTAGAGAGGGTCACATCGGTAAGCGCAAGCTAAATGACTTCAAGAGGCTAATAAAGAAATCAAGGCCTTCGTTACATGGCCATAATATTTGCCCTAAAACACTGATAACTATTACACGGCCCAATCACCGGCCAACTTTAATAGCTTTCTCCCTCTATGCTCTCAGTGTCTTTGTCCTTAAGGCTTCCTTCACACCAACCCAAGCGCTCACAATAACATTAAAAATCAGCCAGAACCTGACAGAACCAGAATCTTGTGGAGGTCTTCTGAGGGGCATCGAGACTGTGGCGCGGCGCATGGAAGATCGAAACTGTTTAAACATTGTTGTGTGGCCATTAAAGCAGTAATGAAAGAACTTGGCGCTGAGCGTTAAGGTGCGGAGGCACCTGAACGGAAACTTGAGGTAAGTTTTCCTTGAGGTTAATAGACACCAAGTAACGGTCATAATCCGTTGAGAAGGGGGTCCTCGTGTGACATGGGAAAAACTAGAAACTAGGACAAAGAACAGACCGATACGTTTCACACGCATAACAACCGAGTAGAAATTGCATTCACTTCTGTCAACGTCAACAGTATGTTTATTTTCTGACATGGGCTCAAGCGCAGCTGGCAATACTCTTCTATGCTTCAAACGTATATTCAAGCAAACAGACAAGAGCCCCTCCTCTTTTTGTCACTCGGACACAGACACTGTCATTGCAGGGCAATCATGAGCCATTAAGATACATATACAAGACAACAAAGCAAAGCGTCTTTAAAGCCAAACCAGTCATTATTTATCGTTCGATAGGCAATAAAGAAAGGCAGGAAGCTTTAGACACATGGGACAGTCAACAATGAAGTTGTGGCTAATTTCCACTTAGACTTCAGAAGACGGCACAAGGTTTTGTTATTTTTGTTATGGTGAGAGAAATTGTGGAAACAAAGAAAAAATCTAAAAGAAAGACAATCCAAGTCTAGACAGCGAGGGAGAAATGAATGTTCTTTTTTTTTTTCTTTTTTTTTCTCGACGTGCTTCTTGCTGCCGGCGAGTGAGCCAGAAATTTAAACTGACAGTTTGTCTTTGAATGTAATTCCAGCTGCAATGAGGCGTCTGATTCAACTTAATAGGATATGCCGTATAGGAAACCTCCTTTGGAGTGTAAGGCTTAAAAAATGGCCCGTGTATTGAAAATAAGACACTGATTGAATACCGATCCATAGATAATGACATCAGTATTTCTTGCTGAGGACGGGAACCATCTATCAAAGTCAGAGTAGTGGAGGACGCCTCTTCACTCTTCAATACAAGTCTCTGAAAGGAGCAACATGGTAATGCAGAACGATCTGCTGAATGCAATTATTTTTGCAGGAGGGAAGAAACAAGGATCTATTTTCAGGTAGTGTTTGCACAGTTTCAAGTCGTAGGATTCTAACAGCTCTTTTTTTTTTTTTTTTTTGCTGTAGAAAGGGTTGCTTATGTTTCTGAGTAATATTACTCAGAAACATAAGCACTTATATACTTCCAAAAGTATACACCTTATGCTCTTTTTTACATTTTGTCCTTTTGCGACCTCAAACTTGACCCAATTTGCAAAGAGGTTTGTTGGAGAACTGGCAGCATCATGAGGACGAAGTAACGCTCCAGAGAGACCAGCTGCAGAGAAGTTTAAAGCAAACTTAGAAATGTTTTAAGGGAAGATGCTTGTCAGAAAATAGACAATGTGTAGACAGACTGGTTGCCATCTTTTCATAAATGGGAAATATATGAAACGACGGCAAATATATTAACAGAACACCCCAGGAGGTTTTCAATTTGTCAGGTGACACATGGGCTATGATGGGATTGGGAGCAAGGATTTTAGCAAACCTTCAAAACGATGTGAACGTGACACTTGACGCCACCCTGAACACATCGTCTCTACCATGAAATGCGGCGGCGGCGTCGTGACTTTTTTTCAGCAGGGACAAAAAAAAAGTTGGTGAGAGCTGGTGTTAAGATCGTTAAACGCTGCAATTTTGGAACTTGCCGGTATTCCAGGAAAAACATTTACTCTGCGCATACAACCAGAGCTACGAAGAATAAAAACAAATGTCAAGCTTTCAGAAAAGTGCTCATTTTCTTTCAGGATAATTATTTGCCGTTGGTACATCACGCAAAAGTCGGTTTTTGGTCGCCGTGTGATAAGAACAGGACAATGTCTCAGAAAGTTGACTAAACCAGACGGGAAGCGATTATCTTTGCTTCTGACACAGATTGGAACCTCCAAGTCATCAGCCAAAGCAAGGTCGTAAAATGTGCACAAAAACAGCATGTTGACTCAGAACAAAGGTGCAATGAAACACTGACTTCAAAACAGACAGTCTATGAGTGAACGAGCCCTGAGGCAGAAATGGATTTCTTTTCATTTCAGAACTTTTACACCTTCTTCATTGATCTGAACTAATAAGACTTGCAAGGCGATTCCAGGTCGAGCACAGGGGGTGATTGGTAAGACGAGGGCCGTGCTGAACACTGGAGTATTATTGCAGAAATTCAGTTTTAGAAAAAGTTTTTTCCAAAAACGTGACATTTCCGCTATGACTAAATATTCAATCACGTTCTGTTTCCATGTGTCGTACAGCAGAGCAGAAGCAGATGTGTGTGTGTGTGTGTGTGTGTGTGCACTTTTTTTTTTGGTGCATGTGTGTTTTCTGACCTTCCTATAAACTACTAAATTAAAGTATTGTCTAAATTTTTCTTTTTGCTCGAACTACATTCGTCTCATTATTTATACACGGGATTTTCTTTGTTTTGTTTTACTGGCGTGAAGCTTTATGCAAAGACCACATGTTCAGTTTATTTAACGCTGATGAATCTCGATAATGATTACAAAAATGATTACGTGTATATTAGGGGGAAACCCAGAGGCTGTGCTCGCTTCACGGTATTGTAGTGTAAAGATGTAATAAGTTTCTCCACATTAAGCTGCTTTATGTCTTGACCAAGTGTTACATTGATTCATAAACCATAAAAGTTAGGCTATGTGACCATTTAGTAGGTGTATGAACTTTATAGAGAATCAGAAATGGGATTTTATGTCTTCTAATGGGGTTTGGAGAGATTTCGTATATAGATATGTTTTGGACAGTGAATCATTTGGAGAAAAAAAGACAAAGAAAAAAAAAACACAGACTTACCTGGACGGAGAAACCCAAAAGACGGAGAACGGGCCACATGAAAAACAAAACACAAAGAAAGACAATATTAGGAGAATTACCGAGCAGCATCTGGTCTGTGTTTCCACATTCGGCCTCTCTCAAACCATGTAATAATCTTTATATAAAAAGGACTTACTTCATTGCACCGCAAGAAAGCCATAAATCCTTAGTCACATTACGCTCAACCACAGCAATTATGACAATAGCATGCATGTCAACAGTTATTCGTGAATGCACGACTGTGTGTGTTTGCGCGTGTGCGTACGCGCGTGTGCTTGTGTGTACAGTTTTTTCAATGCCACCCATCAACAGCATGAAAACCTTGTTAAATTCAAGTTGGGAACAGACGCGCTCGCCACGTAGCCGCAAGCTCCCTCCCTCCCCATCGCTCCTTCCTTCTCCCTCTCCTCACTGTGGTGTAAACACAGATTGTTAGGTTAGGGGTTAAAAGTGTTGTGCTTAGATTCTCTCAGCGCTAATCTGATTTCTTCTCTCTTTGCGCATCTATATTTATTTGGTTTTGTCAACACTCACGTTTCCCCTCTCTCCTCTCCTTCTGTCTCAATCTCTCTCGTTCTCTCTCTCCCTCGGCCAGTGTATTGATTGTTGCTAATGGATTGGCTCTGATTCCGGAGACGTCTAACATGCTTTCCTATCCTCTTATTTTCACCCGGGGAAATCAATGAGGAAAGGCCTGCAAATTTAGTCGGGATCGGGTTATAAGGAATCTACAGTTAGCCGTGGCTAATCGGGGGGCGTGAGAAGGGAGAGGAAACGGAGAGTGAGCGAGTGGCTTGCAGGTGAGCTGGTCACGACAGCGACTGCACGTCTTTATGCTAAAAGATGCACACTTGTGCAAGCGAGAAATATGTTCAGTTACTGCACTAATTATAAATACCGTCATCGTTTTTTTTGGGTGGGTTTTCCCATATAGTGAGAGTCATATGCTCTAACCAGGGATGGACAATCTCGGATTTTTGGTCCTTATCCTGTATTTTGATATACTAAATCTCATTTGGCCGATAACCAATACCAATATCAATGTTTTTTTTTAAAATAGATACTTACTGAAACTATAAGGTTTTCTCTACTGTGGATTAAAGTTCTGCATTATCCTTGTCAATTTAGCTGCTACCAAACGCAAATGCTAGAAAGGAGGCCGAAAATGATGTAACACATTCAAAATGCATTGTGTTTGATGTCAAATTTATTCATCGCAATTCTCTCTCTAAGACAGTGACAACAGTAAAATTGCATATTTAACATTGCGCTGTGTTGCAGGCATCATTGTCACTGCTTTGTCACATAAAAACACCTTTTATATCGACGATGTCCGATATTAAATTTAATCGTTTAATCAAAATTTTCGAGTTTGTTTTTTTTCTGTTTCAAAATTGGGGTGTTTCTATGAAGTGAATTTATATTTGTAATTTTATGGACAATGGAAATCCTCCTGTGTCATAGCCGCTGACACGGTTTTTTGCCAATTTCCACACAAATTAATGTAAAAAAGTGGGACATAAATCCCAGGCTTCCTTCACCAAAATATGTGGGAATTTTTTTTTTTTTTTTTTTGATTAATCAATTTGTATTTATTCTAAGGTTTCACTGAAATGTTCGAATAACATCGAAGTTTTATTTCCAAGTCCTATTCTCAGCTGTGTTTGCTTGATTTGTGGCTTTTTCAATAGGAAACGTTCACATCGTTCCTGAAACAGATTCACACACACTCCAACACACACAAGCTGCTTTGCACTTCCACTGTTTCCATCTTTCTTTTCCATCCATTCTTTGTTTTTTTTTTGTTGTTGTTTTTTTCATAAGCTTCAAAATGACTAGCAGGAGTGTGATTTCGTTTTACTCCCTTGACCTTCCCTCGCAGCGCATACACATCTGCTGATTTAACTGCACACGATCAAACACAGAGAACACACACAGTGAATCTGCGATGAACATGCACAGAGACAGAGGTCCCCACTGCTGCTCAAACAACCGATGGAGCTGTGTTAAATCTGAGAAGGTAATCAATGATCAGTGAAGAGAGTGACTGTGTGCATGCATTTGTGTGTACGTGGGGAGGTAAGAGGGACCCAGCAGGCCTGAAACTGTATCCCAGGGCCAGATCATGTATAAATGGGAGAATATTGATGACTCTGGCGTGTGAGGATGCTCGGGTGCGTGTGTGTCCACGAGAAAGCAGAAGATTACTCCTGAGCGTGTGTGAAGGTGGGAAGACATCGATGTGCTCCCAGCCTCTTCACACGGCAGAGCAAATTGGAGAAGTTGTCAGGAGTCACAACATGTGGGGCCAGCCAGGGGACGAGGAGGTCCGCAAGGCAGGGTGGCGCTGACCCGACCCGGAAGCTCTGGGAGACGGTGAGACGCAGGGAAACGGATGATTGTTACTGATTCACTGTTCGCATAATTGTAAAATTTAGTCCCTTAAATATGCAAAACTCAACTTGCTTTTTGCTGGGGGAAAAAAAAGGTAATATTTTTGAGGACTACCGTCTTTAGGGGTTCTTGAACGTAGAATTATAGTGTAGTTGGTCTGGTTGTTTATGCTACAAAAGGGCAAAAATGAAGTATTTCTCCTGGATTTTTTTTTTTTTTTTTTGGGCTATACAGCTCAAAAGGCCAAATGTGATTCCGGCAACAAATTTTTTGTTTTTGGCTTTTTGGCCCTTGGAGCCAACGGATTGTGATTGTGTGCAGCACATGCTAGATAACGCTAGAACTCCCATTCAACAGATGGCGCCAGAAACACATAGATTCAAGTTTGTCTTCAGCTAAGAGAAGAAGTGAAAACAAAACTGGTCTATATATATTTAGAGACTTTTTTTTTGGCAAGGATTTCTTTAGTCATCAGGGTGTGAGGCTGCTTGTAAATTGTGGTGAACAATTTCTCAAACGTAGTTTTTTTTTTTTTTTCCTTTGTTTCTGTGGATCAAAACATATTAAAAACAAACTGAGTTACAGATGAGTTTTGCATACAGTCATACCAATAGCCTATCGCTTTTTTTAATTGTACAATTTTTTTAATTATTCAAAGTCATTTTAGAAAATAGTTGCATTCTTTGTGGTCATTCTTATAAAATAATAACTCAAGTGAACAGATTTTAACTTGCAAATGATGTGGTCCACCGGTTAATAAATCAATCGCACCCTCTTACATTGGACTTTTTCATATGCCTGTCAGAGTGTGTTACTCTGAGTGTTTCACCAAAATTAAATTCTGATAAATTATGAAGTCAAGGCTGTAGAGCGCGAGTCTAAAAATAACCAAAAGTCTTTGCTTTTGAGATTTAACCACAACACAGTCTGAGACTTGAATCCCCAACCTCTAGGGGCAGAACAAGAATGTTGAGGCCTTCAAATCTCCAAAAGTTATTCCATGAGGTGAATTTTTAAAGGAGTGAAAGTTAAAAATCAGGCCTACTAGCAAATCATTCCCAAGTGGCCTCTGCGTCACGTTTAGTTCAAGCGATTTGCGGGAGGCGCGTCCAAGACTTTCTCTGGGCAAACCCATCACTCTAAGTGCCATTTCAACTTCGCCACCAGCCCCCTTTGGATCTCTCAAACACTTTCCCTCTCCCACACACAGCAGCAGAGTGGGCTGTCGCTTTGTCTCCTTACACAAACATTCCCACAGGAAAACTATTTACCCCCTTTTTTTTTTTACCCACTAACCTCTTACCCCCTCCCGACGACTGGCCCCTCAGAGGTTGTACCGGGATAGAAAGGGGGCATCCTGCCTCCGTTTCTCTCCCTCCTTTTCCCGTATCCCTGTTTTTCCTCCCCCCCATCCACCTTCAAACAATCAAATGCACGCACGCACACATTGTGACATGCGCACACACCCAAACTGAACCCATTTGGTCTACAGCTGTACATGCGGTGACAAATTGGGATCTTTGTCTGCTTAAAGGGAGGTGGGGGAACCCCTACTTTGCACGCACGCACACACACACATTGAGCCATCCACCTCTTTTGTAAGTGAGTTTCAATGTGCTCCAGACAATGGGTATTGCCCCCGATGTTTAAGAGGAGAAATATGGTGCTGCCTTTGTGGGAGGTAGAGAGCCTCAGTTCATTGAGGGACGGATATAGAGACAGACAGATTAACAGGGAGAAAGACAGAGAGTGCATAACACAGAGGGAAAAAAAAGAAAAAAGAAGAAGAAGAAGAGTGTAGGGAGAAATGGATCAGCTATTCATGTGGAACTGCTGAAAATAAAGTTTATGAACCAAAGCCCAAAGCATGGTCTTCAGAAAATGTGGTCACATAAAGAAAGTAATCATTTCAGCTTCAGTCCTGTGATAATTACATTTAATTAAATCTCTTTGAACTCACTTCCAGTATGTTAAACTGCTGGCATCAAGGTCTTAAAAGAAGCAAATTACGTAAATGTGGGGAAAGGGGTAAAGATGTAGACAGGAATTTAAAGTTCACCCTATTTTTCCGTTACTGTGGCCGATTCAGCTACAAATGAGTCCTGAAGAATGTCATAAAGACACCCAGAACAGACATGGCGTCTCACCACACTGATTATTACACTTCAAACTTCCCAGAAAAAAAACAAAAAAAAAACATGCATGCACACAGACTGAATAAGTTCAACAAACGTCACTTTGAACTTTTGGAAAATCTTTTTTTTTTATTTTTTTTTATGGATGACATTTGTTTATCTGCTATCAATTATGAATGGCTAATCAGCTTGCTTGACCATTGGGTTAAGCATGATGCGTTTGTTGTCACGTTGAAAAAGTGGAGCAATGCAGGAAAACACAAGCACGCATTTTCTTTGGAAGACTTGGAAAACAGCTGAGCGGCTGAGCAATCTGTTGGCAAGACAAAACGAGAGACCAGAACATGTGTTCACATCACCAGGAACACACCACGGTCACAACCGAACATGGTGGAGGAGGCATCATACCGTGGGATACTATCTTTCCTCCTGAACCCAAAGGTCTGCATCTGTAAATACAGAAAAAGATGATTCTCTGAAGTAGTAACTTGGGGGGGGTCAAACTAAGAAACACAGCTGGTGATTGTGTGGAGCCCCGACAGCACAAAGCACACAGAGTCCATCCAGACCCAGCAAAGGTGCTCTGACCCTCGGGGTGAAAGAGCTAAGCGTTTGACAGACTCCACCTCTTAACTTGTTAACTTGCTAATTAGACCTCACAGTCACTTCATGGGCCTGGACAATAGACTGCTGGCTGAGCAATGATTGGGCCGTGACGCACACGCACACTCACGCACATGCGCACATAAACACACACACACACACACACATGCACATTGTAACCCTAAAAGCTAACAACCCCCAAACAGGCACAACTGATGTGACCACCTGCCCCCTCTTGCTCTCCAAAGGACAGTGTATGCGTTTGACTTTGTGCAAGGCTGTGTGTGGGTGTGTGTGTGTGTGTGTGTGTGTGTGTGCCCAAGTGGTGGGAGCGTTTATGATTTGAGGTCTGGTTTGTTGTGTGTGAGGTCTTGTTGCCATGGGAACAGGGTGAACGAGGCAGATCTGATATATAGGGTGAAGGATGTTGTGCCCCTCCATTTCTTTTCTCCTGCGCATCTTTTGCACCGTGTTTCCTTTTTATTACATCAAACCAAAGCCACGAGAAAAGAAGTTGTGGCAGATATAATGGATGCGGGTCCGCATGCATGCGCGTGTGCGTGCGTGAGGGAGAGCGAGTGTGTGTGTTTACATGGTGTTTGCCCAGTGGTCTCCAGATCGGGGCTAAATGGGGTTAAACATCTATCCATGTTAGAGTCCCCTTCTCTGAGTTCTGTCATTAGCCCGCAGCTTAGAGAGCTATTACTGACACAGCTGCTGCTGCCTGGGTAAACACACAGACTCGCACACGCGCACATTCACAAACACAGTTTGTGGTATAGCCATCCGCAGAGGATTGCGTGCGCTAGTCTGTTTGAGGAACAAGGTTGCCAAATATCATAAGGCAGTCAACGTCCAACTGGCATCCAGACTTTGTTGTTGTTGCTTGTGGAAGTAAGGGTATGTGTGTGTGTGTGTGTGTGTGTGTGTGTGCGTGTGCGTGTATTTGGATGAACACGTAGGCAGACAATGACAGAATTAATTAGCCATCACGTCGTTTGCTTTCAACCTAAATATGCAGCGAAACCACAAAAAAAGTGAGCTAATTGGCTGAGAAAGCAATGGGTCTTCCTATTGTACGATGACAATATGTTGATTTAGGGTTCTAGCTGTGGAGAGCAGACACATGAAATGGCAGAAACTGCACAGATTACAAGCCGTTTCTCACATTTCTCATACTTTGGACTTTGCCTCAATTTCAATGAGACCCAACGATACTTCCACAAAGAGTACGCCTGGTTGGTTTCCAGGTTCTCAACAAACGACGAACAGGTTGCTGCACAATTTAGTCACATAAACCTCCTCCCCAAATTAAATTTGTCACAAGGCCTCAAAGATGAGATGGAGGGTAACTTCACAGAGCTGAGACATCATTTTGCATACTCGTCGTGTCAGGACATCTGCTTTAATAATTAGTAAAGCAAATCAGGGAGGGTGATGCTTTTTGTGCACTTCGTGTTCTACTCGGACTACTGAAAGAACTACCCTCTACCCTGAAATCCACCAATCTTTGTCTCATGGAGTTTACCACCACCTTGCAATATGTGTCACCGGCGTCACTGATGCGCAGGACTCTCTGCGGTGCACCGGGTTTTTGCTTTAAATCTCGTGGCCAGCTGGTTGCACAGACCGACTCTCATTTCACACCCTCAAGCCACAAAGCAGGCTAACCTTTACATAAGTCCACCATAATAGGGCAGCGATTACCCCTCTTGGCGGTTCAAAGTTGTCATAAGAACAGATTGACTGCAACCCCCTCGCCTAAGCCCTTTCAGGAAAACACACAGAGATGGGTAAGTCCTAGCCTGACGTGGTTGGCGAACGACGCTGTTGCACAGTTGTAAACTTTGTATTGGGCAAGCAAAATCAACACACTAACTGTGTGTTAGAGCAGCAATGCACTTTGGTCTGCTCGTGTGAGGATCCAATCAACATCGGACATTTGCTGGAAGCGAATCGGTAAAAAGCAAAGTGCCAAATGGATTTGTCCTCTCCTCAGATTTTTGTTGCTCCCTCTAGCCTTGTGGCATCTGGAAGCGCCATAGGGAGCCCGTGTGTTAAATAAATGACCAGGGAGTTTAACCCATGTGCTAACCATGTTAGAATAACACGAACAGCGCAGGCCCTGCCGGGCAGCGCTCGAGCCTTTACGTGGGGCTCCTCCTCTGGGTTGCCTCCCTTGGGTGAAGCCCAGGCTCCACACTGGGCCTTGTATATTTTTGCCTGGCTGCCTCTTTATTTTCCCTCAGCTGAAACCAGACAGATCAAAGAATCCCTCAATCTGCTGTCCCCGAATTCCTTCATCCGAGGCTTCGCTGTGCTCCGTTTTTTCAGAGCCACCAAAGAAAACAGAACTCCAAAGAAGGTATGGAGAGTTTGGCCACCTATTTGAAACCCATGACCTTACGGTGGTAGGTTTTGATCTTATTACCAAAGCAGAGGGGAGGAAAAAGATGGAGAGAGTAAGAGCAAAAAGTAAATAGGGTGAAGAAAAACAGGACAGACTCTCTATTGTCTAATTAGTTGTGATGCCAAGGAGGCCCAAAACAATCGTTTTCAAGAGTACGTTATTTTCTTTGCACACAGTGCATTCATTTGGAGGTTTAGAACAAATACATGCTTTAGAAACCCTTCATAAACTTTTCTACATGAGTAAATAAATACCTATTATCTAGAAATAGGTAATGTCAGAAATGTCAGAACAGTTGTGAAAAAGCAGCTTTATGCAGGGCAGACACTAGACAAGTAAGAAATAACATTTTGAAGTCTCTAAATAAGGTTGGGCTGTAAAAACGACCGAGAGCTTTGAACATCTCATAGAGCTGGGGCTCAATGACTCAGTACAACTTCAGTTCACAGAGAATCTGGCTTGATTGGAGCCCATTGACACCGTAAGGTCAGTCAAGTTAAACATTAGCCGCATGAACAGCCGAGAGGCCTGTTCCAACTCTGGAGGAACTGCGGAGATCCACAGTGCAGGTGGAAGAATCCGTTGCCAGAACAACTGCAAGCCTTGCGATCCCAAAACCTGGCCTTTGTGGAAGAACAGCAGGGGAAAAAAAAAAAATATATATATAAAAAAAACAAACAAACAAAAAAAAAACCTTTGTTGCCTGGAACCCATAAAAAGTCCTATTTGCACTTTACCACAGCCCATGTAAGGAACACAACGAACATGCGGAGGGCACAACTCCACTCAGCTGAGAACAAAATGTATCCTACTGACCTTAAAGCAAAACGCTGCGAAGCTAAAAACTAAAACTCCCCTCTGAACGGAGCTCACAAAGAAACTCATTCCTGATGCTGGTTGGTAGCGAAACTGGTCAAATATGCTAGAAAAACTAAATAAATAAAATTTCTGCTCTAATCGGAGTAAAAGGTGATTCTGAAAAACATGGGCTCGACACAAATGGTCACTGCACTTTTCAGATTTCGGAAACCCCGTTTACAATTACGACATTTTTTTTTTTTTTTTTTTTTTTTTTTTGGTCAGCCTGTCAAACAAATCCCAATAAAATGCATCGAAATTGGTAGCCTCAATGTGAACAATAAAAACAAAATGAAAGAAGCAAAGCTTCACGGGTGCTTTTGCAAGCCGCTGTTTGTGTCACATGTTCAACATGCAAAGTTGCATGTGGTTTTTCTTACGAGTCCTTTCATCAAAGCCTCCGCCCATGATCTTATTCGTATTTGTTTTACACAGTCTTTTCGTGTGTGCGCGTGTGTGTGAGCGTTTTGTGTGAACGTGTGGCTGGCAAGCTAACGAGGCACTAGGTATTGCCACAGGGGCTCACTCCAACCGCACCATGAGCATGCCATTACACCAATAAGCCTCCATCATTTCCAAAGAATCCAATTAAATTTAGGTCTTACACTGTGCACTCTGAAAACACAGATTTTCTCCAGTGACAGTGTGCAAACACACACACACACACCCGCACAAAAACAGAGAATGCCTGCAATCGTGATTCCCTCATTTATTTGTGTCCGTGTGTTTTACAAGCGGCGGAATGGAGCGTCACTGAGCTCCCCCATGTGAAGACGAGGAACCTGCAGGTCGGTGTGTGTCTTTTATTACATTTTTTAGGTTGGTGTAATAATGCTGTTTTTGCTTAACAAAAGCTACACACATATGTATATATATATTTATTTTTCACATTCTTCTTTCATCCTGCCTGTGTCTTCTCCCTTTTATCCCTCCCTGCTTTCCTCTCCAACAACTCTGGTTGGCATCTGTTAAGCCGCTAAAGAGAAAGCGCGTATGCATGCGTGTGTGTGTGTGTGTGGTGTGTGTGTGCCTGAGCTTGTGTGAGGTGGTCTTGCTGGGTTGGATTTGAACAAGCCCATGCCTGTTCTGCCCCGGTGGCCTATGAAATGAGAAAGGCAGCCACTGTGTTGCAGACCTCCACTGATAAATCTACCAGGGTTACCCCTCTGCGTGCGCATCTGCGCGGACGCGTGCGCGCGCCTCGTTCGAGCGTTTGCATATGTGCAGGCGCGTGTGCCTGCAAGCGTGTGTGTGTGTGTGTGTGTGTGAGAGAGAGAGAGCTGTAATCATCTGTGTTTGCAACTTCAGCTGCGTGACGGTGGAATAGAGATTTGGGGGGGAGATTTGATTTCACACACCCCAAAAGCCAAACCTGTGTGTGACTGACTCTGCCGGCGTTAGATGTTTGTGCACGTGCACCGTGCGGTATAATCTCCAGTCATTGCCTAAAATGCATGACATTAAAACACCAGTGAGTCGATTCTTCCTCAGACATTTTTTTTCCCCTCCTTGTTTCTCTGGTTGGCATCTGTTAAGCCGTTTTCTCTCTCGCTCTCTCTCTTTTTTTTTTTTTTTTTTTATCTATGTGCACATATTCGTCTCCGGAGAATTAGAGGTCACGTTGCCAATTTCTGGAGCACTCAGAGGTAGAGTGAAGAGTGGCAGTCTGAGACAAAGTCATTCTCAGAGAGAGGGGGATACACCAAGAGAGCTCAAAGCATGGGGTTCCCTTGCTCATCCCCTCAGGGTCAGATATTGAAAAGATGAAGTCAATACAAGACCATTTAGCAGCTGTACTTATATCAAAAAGAAAATAAGAAGAATGCATTTTATTTATCAGCCAACTAACTGCTGAGAAAACAGAATTAAGTCATGGACATTTTTTCTTGTTATGCTATAATGTCCGTTGCCTGTATTTGAAGTTGCTGCCGCCCAAATAATTCCTCACGTTTTCTCATCTCATCCCAGAAGATTTTGTATAAAAATGTTAACTTTAAAAAAAAAATTTTAAAAAATAAAAGTGGATTTCACTGTGCCTTTCGTAAGTTTTGTCAGTCTTTTGTAGCTTAAGACAACTTTAACTGTGGCGTAGGACCCAAGTTTTTTAAAATTAATTAATTTCTTTTTTAAAGCCAGCAGTGAAGAACATGGCAAGAGAAGCAAATAAGTCTCCAGAGCTCACTGAGTGGCATCTTGATCACCAAGTCCCCATAGCAACAGTTTATTTTCTAGCGTTTAAAGAGTGCCAGTAATTTAGAAGGGCACCACTGAAGTAATCAAAATATAAGCTGAAAGCTTCTTAGCGCTAATTCGTTATGGTAAATGTACTTGTACTTGTATCGTGCTTTATCTGGTCCAGTGGAATATCGCCACAGCTGCCCGGTCGATGCTGCCATGCAGCATCTCTGACCACCTCTGACCACCACCAGGAGGCTAAGGCATGGAAGAAGTGTCCTGCCCAAGGCCACAACAAGGGAGAGAGACTGACTGGGGGGGTCCGAACTGGCAACCCACCCATTACAGGATAGATTCCTACCACCGTTGTTCCTACACTTTATGGGTAAAGTCAGACAGGTGTCATATGTACATTTAAATCTGAGCTATGCCGGTAAGTGTACTTCAGTTCAGTCTCATAAAGGCAATTTATGCAGATTCTTTGGCCTCACAACAAACATATAATATACCCCAAGTCTGTATCACTGCCACAAAATATCACAGCACTGACCCAATAACGGATCTCATGCTATGCTATGCTGATGCTCAGTCTGTACCAATGAGGAATTACTCATCTCAGCATGCCAAATGCTTGGAGTGATTGAGTTAATATTTAGTTACCTACTTTGATGGCCTTGCAATATATTCAGTAGTGAGTTATGTAAAAAAATAATGAAATGCTTTGTACATCTTTTAAATGCTTTCCAGGATCTGCCGACTGTTTCTGTAAAAAGCCGATAAAGTGTGTGAATGTTCCCGCGTTTTCCCATCCCTGCCGCCGCCGCCGCCGCTGCTCCGACGCGACATGAAGGATTCTACAACCATCCTGACTTTCACCAGGAGGCTCGTTCAACAAAGCAAATATTGTCACACACTGACACAAGTGCACACAGTCCCCCAAACACACCTGCATTGCCACGCATCGAACTCATAACTCACGGGCAGAGGCACAGAGTCCATCTTTAGTGCATTTACACACAGACACACACACACACACACAGAGGCACACACAACTATGATGATGGGAGCCGTTGAGGTGTTTTATACGAGCGGAGGCCTGTTTCTTGTCTGCCATATTTTACCACCTCAGCGTACACGCATGTGTCTGTGTGTGAACGTGTAGAAAAACAGCCTGACACATTATCTCCCAGCCATGACAGCTGTAATTGTGGAGCACATTAAAATGGGTGCAGGGTGACACCTCTAACCACCTTCTATTAAGCAACACACACACATACACACACGCACACAGTCGACACACTAACCCTCCCACTCCGATTTTCCTTTTGGGTCCGACACACTCTCACACCAACGCACACATAAAGGTGGTTTCATTGTGGTCAAACAGGGAAATGAGCATCTCCGTGCCACTCAAAGCTGAGTGCTCCGAGGAAGGCCGGTCTGGCTAATGTGTACATGTTGATGTCTTGATTATATGTGTCAAACTCGTCTTCGGCAGACGGTTCTGTCTGAGATGAAAAGAAAGAAATCTTTTGCAAGGAGAAATAAGTGGGTCAGAAAATGAGTGATGCAGAATTGCCGTTTGCCACAGCGTTCGGGTTTTGTCCATTACTTATTAGGGCTGTGAAGGCTTTCCCATCAGAAGCCGAAACAGTCGACCCGTGGTCGTGCATTTGCACGATGTTCGCACTCGCAAACACTCTTCATACAGCAAAGTGGACCTTTCTGCACTAGGTATGCAGGTACATCTTGTCATAGGTTGAGTGCCACAGCTTTCTGCAGACATCCTCCTCTTGAACTTTCTATCCAAGAGTTTTTAGCCATTTGACAATCTCTATTGGTATTTTGTTAACAATCGTACAAACGTACATAGTTCCTTGCCGTCTCTGACAAACGCCCCTTGAAGGTATTCATGTTGCCCGCTTGATAGCGGAAGCAAAATGTCTATATTGCTTACTGAGCGCATTTCCGCATCAAACACATCCACGACCTTTTGACCAATCACACAACACCCCACAAAGACGTCTTTGGAAGCGCTTCGACAAGCGAGAAGGATGGGCGAAAAAAAGAGAGTCTCAAGCAGAGATCCAGCTTAAGAGCAGGTCAAGCTTCATGCGCTAATCCCGGACTTAAAATAACGACAAAGTACCTCGATCGTTCTCAACAATCCGGACTTCACTTTGATTGTTTAGATATATTGTGTGATAAGAAAGCAAATGCGTAGATGGAAAGACTGAAAAAATGTTTTTGTTTTTTGATTTCATTGGTATATGGAGCCTCATTA
Organism: Poeciliopsis retropinna; assembly: GCA_010277075.1. Classification (NCBI taxonomy): domain Eukaryota; kingdom Metazoa; phylum Chordata; class Actinopteri; order Cyprinodontiformes; family Poeciliidae; genus Poeciliopsis; species Poeciliopsis retropinna. The sequence continues at coordinate 12,372,594 of VMRM01000022.1, forward strand.
ACCTTCTCAAGACTTCACTGATGGAGAGCAGCAGAAGCAACTCTTACTTCGTATTTACATTTCATACCAACTCGTTCAGCGGTCTTTTTGTTGGTGCAAAACGCACATATTCATTCTGGAGAGCGACCGTCTCTCCCCAGTCTCCCTCGTTTATCTGTAAACACAGACACTCAGACACACAGAGGTGCCATCGATACGGCACGAATCTGAGCAGCCGATAAGCCGAAGTCATGGCTTTGATTGTGAACAAAGACGAGGGCAGCATGTCTTTTATAGATCCCCCCCCCTCCTCTCCTCTCACTAAATCTCTTTACCTTTCAGCATCTCTCTCCCTCTCTCTCTCTCTCTCTCACACACACACACACACACAGACACTGTGGAACCCTTTACTCCATAGGAATGCATGTACACAGCCATGCATAGAAAGATTTAACATGGCCAAGTGGGCATTTGGTAGGAGAATTCAATTGGCCTTCTCCCCCCACGCTCTGGGCCTCTCAGCCTCTCAGGGTGTCACAGAACATGCCAAGCCTTAATGCCTTCCAATCTTCTCCCCAACACACACTGTCGCCTTTCATTTAAAGATCTGCCGACAGTGATGTCCAGCATCTCCACTCCGCCGTCCCTCCCACTCTCCGGGCTCCTCTTTCTCCTTTAACCCTGTCTCTGCCTTTTCCCACCCTGGCCCATCTCTTTTTCCCGTTTCTTGCTCCAACCGTCTGTCTGTCTCGATTAACACCTCGGATTGCGTCTTCAGATGTTTTTAGGGCCGTTTTGCAGCCGTTTGACTTTCTTCTTCCCCCTTCTTTTCGGCATCTGTTCCGTTTCTCTCCGTCGTTGATCTCCCCTTTCTCTCCAAGTAGCTTAAATCAAATCTAATGCCGTCTCCATCAGCAGACTGTGTACCTAGCTCCACCATCCTCCCTCCCACTGTGTCCTCTCCTCTCTTAACAGCTTTCTATCTATTTGTCTCAGTGTCTGCGGCCGCGGCGCTGCTTTAGCTCCGCGCCGCATTGTGCTTTCGCCGGCTGCCAAGTTGAGTTTTCAATTGGCCAACAAGAGTAAACACAGGTTGCTGAGCATCAATCACATCACACACACACACACACACACACACACACACACACACACACACACACAGCAGCCAGCACAGCGAGTGTGTGAGTTTCCAATTTCACTTTCTTCTTTTACCGCTGCTTTTAAACTGCGGCCAGACCAGCAGAGACGAGACGATACTCCCGGTTACAGAGAGTATCTTCGATCACCGGGTGGCCAGATCCTAATTTTATGACCATGAGGTTGCCGTGGAGAATAATATTAATAAAGATTCATACCGTTCTCTCCATAATATTGGCAAAATCTCATTGTATTGTGGGGATTGTGAGCCACAATCCCCACAACTTTTCGCTCTGCTTTGCTTGTCACATTTCCACTGATAAATATCAACACACATGTGCTTTAAATTGTGTGTTATCTTGTATTTCCACTTTGAAATAAGACTCTTATCCGTTTACTTAGGAAAATACCTTGGTTATGGGAATTGTTTGGGGCACCATATAACCGAGGAACCGGTGGCAGAGACTGTAATGAATGACTTGCGTGTGAAGCTGATCGAAAACACAACAGAGAGATCAGACAAGTCCAATAAAATCTAAGATTTAACCTAATAAACAATTAATGTAGTATTCAGTCAGGTTTCATTCCCTGCAGCTCGTTTTACCGTTTTGTGTATTAAATATGACAGACAATGTGACTTCTTATGGCTTTCTCTGAATATTAACTTTCTTCTTCCTATTCTTTAAAAAATATACATATTAGATCCATGGATTACATCACTATTGTGGTAATAATAATAATAGTTCTAATAATAATAATAAAAAAATACGGGTTTAATTTATATGCAACACTTCAGATTTGTATCCACGTTAATCTGTGCTATAAAACCACTACGAAATACAACGAAGCCTTTAGTTGTAAACTGAAAATTGTAATAATGTTTAATAGGTTAAATAGCTTTGGCTAAGTGCTGTATTGTCGAGGAGAATCCATTTAAAATTAAAATAGCTCTTTCTTAAAAGAAAGAAAAAAGGCCAGGTGACAGACTGACATGGCCTCACGTGTCACAAACGGTGACCTGAAGTGCAGCACAGGAGCCCGGTTAAAGCACCGAACTAAGCAGCATGACGTGATGATAAGCTGCTGGTGAGTTTTTCTCTCATTTCTTCCTCCTCCTCCTCATCCTCCTCCTCCTCTCCATGCCTCCGCCAGCCTCAAACATGCAAGAGGACACGGGCGCCTTCTGGTTTCAATGCAGCACCGAATTATTCCCTCATTACTCCTGGCCCCTCGGTCCACTCCATTCCCTCCCATCCCACCGAATTTGATTTTCAGGTTCACGCGCACACATTGCGGGCCGAGCGCGTATCGCACCTTTGTGGCTTGCACAGCATCGTTCCCCTCCCCTCGAGCGGTAAATCAGCGCTGTGTTAATTGGTAGGAACAACAGCAACACTTTGGCAGTATATAATGTTTTATGTTTGTTTCTTTATTGCCATCTTCGGTGTTCATCGCCACATCTGCATGCGGGTGTGTTTGCAAAGTTTACGTGTGTTCTGGCTTTTATGTCTGCGTGTGTGTGCGTGGGTGTGTGTGTGTGTGTGTGTGTGTGTATGGTGCAGTGTGATCGTAACGAGACGAGATGAGAGGGAGACTGGAAAAGCACAGAGGAATGAGAGCATGATAAGCTTCTTAACGATGATCGCTCAGTGTGTGAGAGTGTGGCAGCATGCAAGATGCATGTGCATGCGTGTGTGTGTTTGTGTGTGTGTGTGTGTGTGAATCTCTCTTGAGCCTCCACACTCACAGGCAGAACACAATCAACGCACCTCTCATTTGCAATCTGTAATTAGAATGCTAATTAGCCCCTGGGAGCTAACGGGAACCAGTGTATTACAAGGGCTTGATTAGGGCTGCTCTATTCCTAAGGGAGGGATTTACCCCTCGCACGCTATTGGCTCAAACACCCGGCAGTCACGACCTCTCGTCCAATTGGGTTTGGTCATGGCTGGAATTTTAAATTCGAAATGTTGAAAACAACACGACCTATAGGTAATCGTTCACTATAAACTGTAAAGTGTATAAACAAATTGAGGATTGAAATGTGGGCAACGAAAAATGCGTAATTTAAAAGTACGCTCATTGCAAGGCCGAATTTAAGAGTGACAATCCCAGCACCGATTTATATCCCTGATTGATATAGGTAAAGACTTACAAATTAATTGAGGAAACCTTTTTTTGTCCCACTCTTTGTCCTCTTGGAATCGGTTTTCTCTTTCGCCCTCAAGCTTTTTGTGTTCCCTCCAACAGAGAAACTTCAGAGACATTTTTTTTTTTCACCATTAAACCTGCAACAGGATTTTAAACTAGCTGTACTTCAACCTGTAATCTTGGTTCTCAATTCGTACCTTAATCATTAATTTTCCTTAGGGTGCATAATGCCATCAGAGTCTCCTCACCTTTGACATTCTTGTCAAGTTAAGTGGTACTGCAATATCAAAGGCTGCAACTACTGGACTGCATTTGTGTCATTTGTTTTGTTCTATTTCTTGAGACTTTCTTGGCAAAGAAATATGCTATTGTGAAATGTCGTCACATTGGTTTCCTATGCTTAAGTACGTAAACAGTTTTGTGGACAAGGTTTAACCATGGGAGCATTTGTCTCTTCCCTGCCGTGGACGGGCCAACGAACCTCTACATTATCGGAGTTCAACTAAAAAAAAAAGGAAACTCTTCTCTTTGGCGGCAAAAAGGCACAACATGAATGGGGGGAAAAAGGCGAGGCGGGGAAATGGAAACCTGACCTATCTTGCGTGTTTTTCTGATAGCGCCACGTTGTTATTCCGCTCCCTATCAAATTTCCTGGATGTTTTACCATCTTTGTGCAACTCTGGGCTCCAGTGACCGTCATCCCACCCCGATGCACACGCACACCGACTGCGTGAGGCGTGACTATCGCACGAGCTCTAATTTTCTCCTCCATTCAGCCAGCAACCTCACGCGGCTGTGAGTACGTCGCCGCATTTGCACGCGTACTCTGAATGAGGAGTGGTGCAATCTCACACACACACACACGCACGCACCCCCCCACACACACAGTGTACCTCTCCTTCTCTTGCTGTGAGACAGATGTAAGTGTGGTTGCCCGGTAAGTGGGAAAGCCCTGACTGTAAACTGATGAAGGGCGGTGTGTGTACGTGCGTGTGTCTTTGAGTTCGGTGCTTTCGTTGTACCTCCAGGCTGTACTAACTGCACCATGAACCCACCGTACATTACAGGCTGTTAGCAACACACACATACACATCCAGGGTGCAGCTAAGCATCTGTACTCACGCTCGCCACACACTCGCCCACACTTATCAAGATACATTGCCAGCCTATTCATTATTTGCATCGGGACTCTTCAATATTTCAGCAGGCCCTTCTAATCCCATTACAGCGACTCTCAGAAGTCGGTGCGCTTGTGTGCGTGTCCGTATTAGTGAGCCACACCGACTGTGTTGGAGAGCACAGGAGAGGTTTGCTTGAAATGGTGAGAGAGGAAATCAATCTTGGCAGAGCTAAAGAGAAAATGAAAGGACAAGGACAGAGGTGATAAAAAAAGAGCTGCAGACGGAGAAGAAAGGAGAGAAAGAGGGGGGAAAAAAGAGAGAAGTTGTATTGCAAAGATTTTTGTATGTGTGGAACTTTTTTTTTTTGAGTCCCAGTCGCCACTTCAATGCATTTCACTGGGGTTCTATTAAATGTTTAAGTCCTAAAACAGAGGCAAATTTACAGTAACTCATGAAAATTTCAACGGTTTCTGAAAAGGCTAGATGTTGCGATTCCAACCAATATTACGATAATCTCACCCCCCCCCGCCGCAGCAGGGAGTGAACTCAATCTGAGGGGCGCTCCTAATGCAAATGAAATAAGCAAACGTATCCAGGCGGACATTTTAAATTTAGGACATTCAAAAGACGTTTTAAAAGAAGTGCATATTGGCGAAATGAAGACAAAAGAATATGTGCTGTTCAAAACAGTGTGAGATACATTTGTCTTCAGTCTCAGAGCCTGTAGTACCAGCTACGACTCTCACCAGCTTCAGATATTCAAAGTTTTTGCACAATCTCCTTTAGGGAAAGTTGCTCAATCTCAGATTGTATGAAGAGCACATGTGAACAGCCACGGATTTGATTAGGCTGGGACATTTTGGGTCATTCTGACCGATGAATATGCATTGACTGAAAGTTTTGTATTGCTTGGCGTTGTGCTGCTGGATGATGGAACCTGCAGAAGGCTTCGGTGTCGACCCGTCGCTTCATCTACAATCCCATCAACTCTTACCTCACACCCTGGTTATGCTGAAGAAAAGCATAAAAGCATTTCCGCATTATGACACCACTACTGTTGCTAAGTCTTCAGGAGGTTATTGAAGTTCTACCCTTGGCTTGTGTGTTGTGCTCCTTGGTCTACGTTTCTGATTTTCTCCAACAAAACCTCAGAGACCTTCCCCAAAATCCCAAATCCCAACTTTTCATATTTTTTCGTGAAGGATTTCGAAAACCATGTATGATTTTCCTTCAGCTTTGAAAGAAAAAGAAAAAGCTGGTGACTGCAACACGTAGCAGTTCATGAGCTATAAATACTTTTTTCAGGGCCCAGTAGACTTGGTTCTTTTACGATGGGCATCCGAGGAGCAGGAGAGAGGGTGGGAGCCTCCTTTGTGCGGCGCAAACTGGTTGCCAGTGTGTGTCTTTGAAACGTTGTGAAAGCAGGTTGTGTGTGGCCACAGCTGAGACATAGTTGTGGAGTCATCCTAGCAACCGAGCAAGCCCGTCAAGGACCGGGTAAGATCGCCACGGAAAAAGTATAATGTGCCTCTCCTACTTAAAATGTGTAAAATACGCTAAAAAAAAAAAAAAAAAAGAAACATAAGTTTGATTTTCATTCAACGTTTTCTGCAGCACAAATCCTACCTGATAAAAATGTGCAGTGATTTTGGGTAAACAGCGGACGGAGGATGAAATAAAGACAGGAAGGAGAAAAAAAGCGTGTGTGTGTGTGCGTCTGTTTGTGTGCATGACAAGCCACCCATTTCCAACCTGCTGTTACATATTTAATATGCTGCCAACCCTGCATATAGACCCCTCATTAGAGACACACACACACACACACACACAGACATGTACTGTGTTTCAATTTTAGGTCGTAAGAGGAAATGTCACCTTGGTCCCACCAGACGACAAGCGATCAGTAAAAACCTTTGACATGACTACCGCTATCCTGAGGAATTACAGCCACTGTGTGTCATAGTGCGTGTTTAGGTGTGTGTGTGTGTCCATTTCACAAGGAGGCAGACTGAGAGTCAAATTAGCGAAAGACAAAACAATCAAAGCCAGAACTCAACGAAGTGAAGCGCAGAAATGCAACTTTTATATTGGTTTTGATTGGACTGCATTACCTCAGTTAAGTTAAAAGACATGAGGCTTAGCGAGAGCACCATTTTGTGTGTACTCATAAAGAGTGAAAGTGAGTCTTGCTGATTCATCAATCAGGAGTGCCCGACTATAATAGTTCTGTAATCCTTCCCTCCCTGAATGACCTGGGACCGTTTTAACAACCAGCCACACAAGTCAAGACTATTTCTCTCAACGACTTCATTAAAGCCTAAACCCCTTCGACGCCCTCACTTCTCCCCCCTATCCAAGGTCTCAGGAGCTGATTTTAGGTGTTTTTGAGGTAGGCTTTGCAAAACGTGTGGTTGTGTTTTGCGTAAGAGAAACAAAAGCTCACTTACCTGTAGCGGAGAAGACAGACGGGGGGGAGGGGATTCAGCACGGGCGACCAAAGGTAAACGGGAAGAAAAGAAATACAAAACCAGTTAATTTTAAGAAGAAAATAAACTTTATATTCAAAGCACACGATGATCACGCTGCTAATCTGGATGATCATGGGCCTTTTTCACGTGCGTGACTAGAAAAACCATTGCAGGGCAACACAAACCATTGGAACAGATCTGAATTCTCCCCAGCATAAATTAAATACTGTCCTCGTACAGCCACACAGGAAACAGCTGAAACACCAGTTGTTAATATTTTTTTTTAATGACATGCAAAACAAAGTGCTGAGTTTATCCAGGAAAACAACTTTTTTGGTCCACAAAACACTTGACTGGAATCACACTGAAATACGCTGGGGGCCACCTTATCAACAAGTCGTATCAAAACAGAGCGCAAACAATGCTGGCATTAGCCTCAAACTTTAGTAAACTGCTAAAGTTCCGGACCTTAAATTCGCTGATTGTGTCAAGTCAGACGTATCTTTAGTTACACATGTTTTAGTTGCAGTACAGCAGCGTCCCTAGTAAAGGTAACCTTGTGGTAGAGCAGCGTATTTAAGCTGAACAAAATAAACTGGACGGGCCAAAGTATTTGTTGCTGTCAAGACAGAATAAAAGACGTGAAAAGAAGTGAGTTAAGCACTAGAGTATCACATTACCTAGACCTGGACAGTGAAATTTATGTAGTAAGTTATGCACATATACACCTAAATGGTATTGAATTTTATTGAGCATTAGACTGGGAATCAAACATCCTGAATGAAACCAATAAAAAAATTAAATGTTAATGTTAATATTATTCTCAGACATTTGAATAAGACTGCGTCAGAAGTCGGTTTCCGTCCCCCCCAAACCCATCCACTTTCCTCCCAACCTCGTCGTAAAATTAGATAATGTAATGCGCTCAAAATGCATCGGCGTGTCAATGCGTTTGGAAAACATACACAAAAAACTAAACTAAAAAAGGCAGACGTGCTTCTATAAAGTAGAAAATAAGTTAGTGAGAGAGGGGTGACACTCCCCATAAATGATATACCTTGGCCCTGGCCGAGCCGACTTAAACATTGGTACGTGAAAAAAAAAAAAAAAAAAGAAACACAGCACAACATATGTGCTGGTTAAACAGACGAGCCCACCACCGGCTAACTGCTCCTCGTAGACCAATAAAAAACAAATGCTAGATGGAGCAGTATAAAGTGAAAAACAAGGGGGGAACACAACCATCCACTCCTCAGAAAATGTGATGACACGGGGCGGCAGCGAGGGAAGAAAAGGAGCAGCGCTCATTAGCAGATAATAATGCGAGGTGAGTGCGCGACATCGGGTGTGATGAAAACAGGCCCGGTGTGCCTGATGTGCTGATGCTTTTCCATGTGGAGGGTGAAACCTTGTTGTGGTTTGAGCAGCACAGGCCACCTCCTGCTAACAGCTCCTGGTAGACCTATAAATTTACCTTCATAAACAGGGGAGAGACTGGGAGAGAAGGGCAGAGGAAGGAGGTGGAAGAGCGAAAAGATGAGAGGTGGGGGGAGAAAAAAAAAAAGAGACGTGGAGGAAGGAGGGAAAGCAGACAGGAAAGCAGGAATCACAGAAAAGGTGGGAGACGGTTTACAGGGAGGAACGAAATGAGGAAGACTGGATGAAGACAGGATGCAGTGAACCAATGACTCTGTGTTTTCTTCCATGTTTTAAGTCGCGATTCGCCAGCATAATTTCATGTCCTCTCTGTTATTTTGTTCCCACTATCTACTCGTCTTTGAATTTCTTTTATTGGGTGCGCACGTTCTGTCACTGTGGATCCCGCTGCCTTGAAGAGTCCGCGCAGATATTTCCGCTTGTACAAAGTTTTATTTATTGCCTTTATGGAACAGCAGACCATATTTGAGTCGTGCAATGAAATGGAGAGACCGCAGCATTTAAAAGAAAAATGAAAATGACAGGCAGAGCCTGGGAAACAACAAGAAACGATCAGCAGTGACAGATGCTGGGCAGTTCTCCTCTTGACCATTTCTTCTTGCTCATTTTGTACCCAATTTTACGGTTTCACGCCGCCCGTAAATCAATTCACATCCCTTCTGATAACTGATGATTTAAAAAAAAAAAAAAGTAATTGCCAATTTTCTACCCACATTGGACTCTTAAGAAAACGTGGTCAACCCACGACTCTGATAATCTCCCTGTACAGTTATGTTAGGTTTTTTTTTGGGGGGGGGGGGGTTTTATCCGGGGTGAGCGTTTTCGGGGGCTAACTAACTTGAGCTTCGGCCGAAACTAAATGGAAACAGGCGGTTACGCAGCGCTTCTTAAGAAAATTATGTGGGTGCTGGTCATTTCACTTCTTTTTTGTATCTTCAGAATTTTTTGGATGGCGTCTCGTGAAACGGTGCCAGTACCGCGGGACAATTTGTACTGACCATGCGCCAATTCTTGGCAAAAATGGGGGGGTTTTACACCCGCTTTGCGAGCTGTTTTTTAACCCCTTTTAAGCCCCCGAAATGCCGACAGGTTTTCCGGCAGGTCCCATGAGGAAAACATGTTTCCTAATGACAGCTAAGGAGTTTAAAGGTAATTTGTTATTTTCTATTATTCTCTGTTGTGAGAAATGCAACTATGTGACTTAAAGGAGCAAGCGGTCCCTTGGAGTTACTTTTGGTTTTATCTAGGGTTTGTCATATCTCATATCAGTCAAATGGCATCATTTGCATCTGTGTTAAAATGAATTGCATAAGGACGTAACGCAGAGATTTCATACTTATAAGCATTGAGAATTTGAGCATTTTTATGATTAATAATCTCCATAAACACACATATTATGGTTTAGGTTACAGGTGTGGCGCAACCAGAAAACAGAAGCAGTGAGAGAAGGGGGTTATCAACTAACTAAAGGCTAAATGCTTTCAACATACAACAGAATTAAAATGACATAAGATTAGGGCCTTTTATGACTTATCTCCATACTTCAGTTATTAATTTCACCTCCATGTGTCAATTTTGTAGCTGTAATGATAAAGAAATTGTTATTCGGCTTGATGAAAGTGTCCTGGCAGGACATGTGATGCCCAACATAAAAGTTGGGCATCACATGTCCCAAATTGGACGGGTATAATTTTGTTGGGTACAAAATGGAAAAACTGGTTCAAAATGGCAAAGCACTGACTTTATTTCCATCATCCTCCAACCTTTTAATAAATTCTATCACTTTCTTCACCAGCACCTCTGTCTCTGCCCATTTCTGTTTTTTTTTTCTTCTTTCTTATGTGGACGTTTCTCCACAGCAATTTGTTTTCCTCTTTATTTTACCGCCACTTTGACAGATGGAAATATTTGACGTCTTTCAGGTCTAAAACCTTCGCGACTCAGCTGGTTTGATCGTTAGCGACTGAGGCTCTACGATTCGCAGGAGCGACGGGCCTGGACGGGGGAACCGGCCGGTCGCCCCGCCGAAGCCCTCCTCAGGAGACTTCTCCTTGTTCTCAACCAATCACTTACCCAGATGGCTCCGGGTCATCCAGGAAGTAGGAAGTAGGGGTCGCCCAATGAAAAAGCAGACCTGGCCTTTCTTGGTGACCCGTGACACCTTCATTCCACAGGAAAACAGACGCAACCTGTCCACCCACGTGTGTGTAGGTGTGTGTGTGTGGTGAGGAAGAAGGAATGAGAACAGACTGGTGTCCAGCCACCCCAGTTCAAACAAAGATAACTCTGCATCATTGTTTCGTGTGTGGACACACACACACGCAAACACCAAAAGACCGTGTGTATTTTAGTAGCCAAACGTACATTAAAGCTTCACATTTACGACCAAGAGAAACAAGCATGAGTGACGCGGTGCGTGATGCAGGAAGTAAGATGAGTGGAAACCGAGTCATAAAACATAAAATTTCCCTCGCCAAGCAACTTCCAGCTAAAGTTGAAATGTCTCCGATTTTTATTTCTATTTTTTATTTTTTTTTACACAGTCTTTCCTCTACACCCACCAGGAGCGAGACCCGCCGAGATCGATGGAAACAAAAGACGACAAAGAACATTTTTATCTCGGCGTCCAGCTGCAAAAGAAATTTGTGTTTATTTTAGTTTGTTCTGCCGTCTTTCAATCTGAACCACGCTTACGCTTGTTTCTTTTTTTTTTTTTCCTTTTTTTTCCCCCTCCAGCGAGGGATGCGTGCGTTTTGTGTGTGAGGTTTCATTTTGAAGCTGGTGTGTGTCCTTTGAAAGCAGCTGGAAACTTCACAAAGACCCGAGCCTCCGACGGAGGCGCAGCTATCTACTATTAGTTTTACTGTTAAGGCCATCAGACTCATCCACTGCCTCCTCGGCCCCTCCCCTCCAGACACACACACACACACACACCCACTGACCCTTCAAGGGTCAGGTTGCTATGGTTCGCATCTTCAGGTGCCATACGCTTCCCCAACCTTTAATGGTTTTGGGCAGCGTCACCCCGTCCCCCCTGCTGCTCCTATAAACTCACCTTTACGGGCATCTTTAAAGAACCCCGGTGTTTTTTTTTTTTCCCTAAGCAAATTAAATCCTACCTGTTTTTCCGTTCGAATCGGTTTTGGTCCAAAGTCGACAGAGGTTTTCTGTCCAAGCAGCTTTTTGGCGTTTCTTCTCCGACTCGTCCTCATTCTTTCGGGTTTCGGCTGAAGTCGTTTCAGGTTAACGGCGTCAGCAACCTTTCGCAAGGAATCTGCTTATGTGCAATCGCAGATGCAGCGCCCTCCTAAAGGGACCGAGACAGGCTTTTTGAACCTCCGTATTCATCTGTGCTCTGAATGATTTGTCCGCCCTGGGGAATCTTTACTGGATTTATCTTCTCCATCTCCTTGACGTTTTTTTTTTCTCCCCACATCTCCTTTGCATCATCTTCTACTCCTTCTTTTAGTTCTCAACTTTGCTCCAGAGCCAGAATACTTGGAGTCTCTTCCTCTTTCTGTCTTTGAACTTAGATCAGAGGGAGCGTTCTGGCACACACACGCACACACACACACACACTCCGCATCGTTCAGGTGCGGTGGATCGTATTCCCGTTTTTTTCTCTCTCTGAGACTCGAACCTAAGTCCCGAATAACAGACGTATTAATTCTACTCACCCGCTTTGAAAGGACGCGGCGGTTTGTCACGAACGCATAACTTTTTTCGTCGTGGTCTGAAATGCATTATTTGTGTCATTTGGTGCTTTTCTAAAGTGCAGAACCTCTCCTCTGGTCAAGTCAAAGGAATATTAGTTTTACAAAGGTCAAACTTTAAGTAGGCAACCTTGATGGATGGATAAAGCTTTTGATGATTAGAGAACGTCTGCAGAATACACAAATAATTATTTTATACTTTTGTTTCCCCATCCATCCTTCTCTAAACCTGGAAATGTATAAATCAAATTTACTCCACAGGAACCCTGTTTAGTCATAGATACGGTTATTTGCTTTGATTGCTTTTTTTTTTTTTTTACATTTTATATCTTTAAAGTGAAAAATGCTTCTGCACGCTTTAGTTGGATGGGGTTTTATTTTCACTAGAAAACAGACTCAATAAAAGCCAAACACGATATCATTGTACGCGTGTCTGCACTGTGGTTTAGGCAGCTTTTAAAAAAAAAAATCCCACCAAAACAGAAAACAGATGGGAGGGGAACAGGCCTAACTGCTATCTTTTACACCTGTCAGGAGTCAAGTCAACTGTGTTTATACAATATTTCTATCTGACACACACACACCCCAACAAACAAACAAAAAAAAAAAAAAAAAAAAGAGAAAAACACATAGAAACAGGCAATGGTTGCAAACAAGCGGCTCAACAAGCCGGCTGCAATTTTGTGTAAATTTCATCCTTAAAGAATCACACTAACACCCTCACTTTGACACACACACACGCAGCGAGGTTGGGCTGTGTATATTGTGCAACTATCATATAGTTGCTGTCAAAGCCAGGGCCAATTATGGCCATTAGGAGTCCCATCATGTCACTGGCTGTCCCTACACTACCACCCCCTGCATCTCCCTCCACCTCTCACTCAGGGACCAGACCCTATAATCTAACGTCACTTTGCTGCCGTCGAGCACACGCGCGCGCCCACGCACGCACACACACGCACACACACGCCCAGGGAAGGCAGATTGTTCCATTTTCCCTCTTTCCTCCCCACATACAGAGAAGGCAAAATGGGTCTTTTAGGTACAGACACAGAGACGGAAACGTCCTCCTGGCACGAATGAAGGGGGGGGGGGAGGAGCAACAGCAGATACTTTTCAGTATTTTTTTTCTCCTAACGCTGAGGAAAATGCGACTGCTGAGTTTTAATTCTTTAGCCTTCCAGTGTCCCGGAAGGGATAACAGGACCGGAACCCGAGTCACGTTTTCAGCGAAATGCATATCGAGTTATGATGAGCAGAAGGAGAAGTTCATCAACTTGTTACAGGAAAATGATAATAATAATAATAATAATAATAATAATAAAAAACCCACCTATGGTTGTGTTGGGACCTGCCACTGAGGGACATATTGACATTTCCCTGTCAGTTCGAGGCCCCAGCGTGTATCGCATGTGTGTATGCAGGAAGCCGGTTGCCCAGCAGCCAGAAGCAGTCCGGTATCAGAGCAACCTTTTTTAAGCTAACAGGTACTTTTTTTAGTTTATGAGTCTGAACAGTCTGCTTCCTCTGGAGAGACACGGCGCATTTCAGGTCCTCCAGGCCTGAGGGTCTGAAGGACCCTTTAATTAGATAAACAGTGATACTGCCTTGCAAAAAGTGCCATGCATTCATGTTCAGTGTGGTTAGAAATTCCCTCACTTGGGATTTTATGAGATAAGCTAAAGAGTGGATAACTGTGGAGTGGAAGGAAAAAGGTACGCTTCCTAATTTCTTTTTTTTGTTTGTTTGTTTTTGGAAACGAAAAAAAACCCACAAAGGAAATTGTTTCATTCAATTGTTAACTGAAGATTAAGCTGAGTCCACCTGTGAGTAATCTAATTGCAGTGTTGTTCTGTGAGTTTTTTTTTTGTTGTTGTTGTTGTTTTGTTTTGTTTTTTAAGAGAACTTTAGTGAACAAAGATGCATCATGAAGACCAAAACCAGGGAGAAAAAGTAGTTCTGGACACGTTCGAGGCGAATTTAAAACATCCCGAGCTTTGAACGCCTCACCATCTGATCTGTAATCCCAAAGTGGAAAGGATATGACATGACGACACTACTCACCTTATAAGGCTGGGAAAGGAAAACGGAGAGGAAAGCATTAACCAGAGCAGCGTCAAAAAAAGAAGTCCCTGGTAACCGTGGATCCACAGGAACCATTTGTTCAGGTGGGACTTTTCTGGTTGACGGGATAGATGTTGGCGCTGTCGGCTGTGCACTTCATAACGCCATAAAGCGTTGTCGAAAGAAAGCTGACAGAAATCATTTGCCATCAGCAGGGCACAGCAAAATTTCTTTAAGCCTGGCGGAAACTTGTGTTTGTCGGCAGAATGGTGCCGCGGCGATGCTCTCCTACAGAAGAGACAGAGCCAAACATAGAGTGGAGCGGTTGAGGGTGAAGCATAGTCACGTGCTCGAGTGGACCAGTCAAAGTCTGGATTGTGATTCAGTTAAGAATCTACGACTTGAGCATAGCTGGAATTAGGGCTTCCTCTTTCTCTGCTAGCACTTAGCAACAACTCGTAGGCAGAGGTGAGAGCGGTGCCCAACACAAATAATGACCTGGCCGGAACACGGTGTGCTAAACAGTAAAACATAATTGAACAAAGCTTCGAGGCAGATAAATTTGCCTAGAGGAATTTTAATAATCGGGGTACTCGACTCACCCGTGGAATCGTCACAGTCCCAGCTGAGGTGTCGGTGTTTTGTTACGTTGAGTTGGTCTGTAAAATAAAATCCCGCAAAGTGCATTGACGTTTGCCATAACAATGTCTGAAAAGGCGGGGAAATCAAACCAAATGGTGTGCATACTTCAAAGAACGGGACATTAACAGAAGAAAAGTAAGTAATATCCAAATTCTGACTGTGAAAAGGGAAAAAAACACAAAAAAATATATGACTGTAGCTACAAAGTTAAGCAAACCTTTGCTGTATACCAAACTTTTCAAAGTCGGGCAGAACAGGTGCAGGTTATGACTTTGGTCAAACTCCTTGAAACGTGACGTCAACTCTTTCTTTCTAACACACACACACACACACACACACACACACTTTCTTTCTGAGAATTTTTTTTTGCTGAGATTGGAGCCGAAAGTAACCCTGATGAAACGGCCGCATCATCCTCCCACATGCTGCTGCTTCAGACCCAGAGCCGACAATTTCTTATTTGCTCTGTTTTTCTTTCTATTTTTTTCAAATTACATCAGACGTATTTCTTAAGTTGTGTGAGTTTGATTCACTAGAAATTTAATTCCAAATATAGAAAGAGTCCCAAATGGGGGGAAGGCAGAGGATAGAAAAAAGTATCTTGTTTAAGTGTCACAGCAAGTGGTAATGGCTCCAACACACACACACGCACACACACAGGTGCAGCACCCTGTAGTGTCCCAGTGTGTGTCATTAGTGCTATCAGGGCCACTCTGGAAGGATTAGAGGACCGTAAGAAGAACAAGGCTTCACATACACACACACACACACACACAGTGACAGCTCACTACTGAGTTGTCTGCACACTGCTGGACACCAAATCCCTGCTCACAGATTTGTGTGTCGGTGTGTGTGTGTGTGGAGAGAGACTTGGTAGCACGTGCCAGCATCCAGTGTATCATGCTGTGAGCACTGAGCAAAGATATCAGTGTACCGCTGAGTCCCTCATAGAGCTAATCCATCAAACACACACACATACACGCACGCACACACATTCACACACCTCCAGAAAAGGGACATTTTAAATTCTGGCTATGGAAGTTTGTTTTATATATATATATATATATATATATATATATATATATGTACAAAAATAATACATATATATATATATATATATATATTATATATATATATATATATATATATTTGTATTTATTTTTGTACATTACTGTGATTCAAAATGATTTTGCATAAGGAACAGAATGTAAGCGACGACAAAATGCTACGAGAAGAGCAGCGAAGGCGATATAGACGTGTGAAGATCAAGTCAACGGCTTGGAGAAGACGACAACACAAAAGGAGATGGTGTGTGTGCGTGTGTGTGTGTGCTGCTCTTTTCAAGTCGTTTTTATGAGAGCAAGTGTGTGTGCGTAATGCGTGTATGGACGGTTCTGTCCCTCTTTCAGAGGAACTTTTAGGGTGGGGTGCATTAAGCTCCCTCATAGTGAACTGAGTGCAGTCACTGAGTCAAGGGGATGGCCTTTTTTTTTTCATGGAAGGGGGTAAAAAAAAAAAAAAAAAAGGAGGCGAGTGAGAAGGGGGCTTGGGGGTATCAATGGTGACAATTTCCACCTTTTTTTCCTCCTTGCTATTCTTCTGCTTCCCCACAGCTTTTCTTTCAGGGTACCACAGCTTGCAGCTGAGGTGAGGATGGGGTAAAGGGAGATCTTTTAGCCAAGTTAAATCCCTGAAACCCTTTTTTTTATTTATTTATTTTTTTTATTTTACCACCATCAAGATTTGGCCGAACTCTTCATTTCAAAAGATCTGCTTGAGTGAAGGATAACCAAAATAAATAAATAAGAAGAGCACTCATAGGTAACAAAAAGTGTATAAAAGCATTTTCTGCTAAATGTAGCGGTCCAGCTCACTAGACGGGGTGACACCCAGGAGGTTTCTGAGAGGGAGACAAGATGCCATTTAAGCATGAATATTTTGACAAACCTTTTTTTTATTAATCTTCACAAAGTTCACAAAGCAGATATTGTGTTCTCAACAAACAGTATCCAAGGTACAAAAACCGAACCTATCTATTCGCTAAGCTATTTAAGCTAAAAATGACCAATAAATGCAGAAAAAAAAAGTTCATTGCTTCCTTGTGTTTCCACGAATTGGAGGAAAAGTTTCAGCTAATTGTTACAAATACTTCCAGTTCGAGTACTATCACTATAACTCTTAGATTTATAGCGATTAACAACCTTAAAATGTGCTGGGGAAACTTTACAGAGCATCAGAATAAAACTTCCGGACACAAAAAGGACATTTTAAGTACTCAGTACTCAGCAGATCACACAGTCGGACCAGAGGTTCGTGTCGCTCATGGTTTCGTGTCCACTTCCTCTGTTTGGTTCTCCTCGTTTTCCTCCCCTCTCGTGATTTCTACATTCAAATCGATTTAAACGCGTTCTGACTCAAATTAAAATGACGTCAGTCGTCGCTGTTTTGGCCGGACTGAGCTCGTGCAGTTGGACAATTGGGCGTAATTTACCCAGAATGAATCGCAGCGACGTTCGTGTGACAATGTTTTATTAGAATTTAAATTTTTGTCTGACGCTAAAACAATAACTGTTATATACTAAAGAACATAACAGCATTGTTTTTACATCTAAAATATTTCTCAAATAAAGTCCACTGTTACAACTAAACACGGGTCCCTTTAAGTACTTCCTTTCTTACTTCAAAATAAGAGCCTCAAATTTAGAAACACGATCTCCAGCTCATATTAATAAACTCCATTTCTGGTTCCTGTAATGATACTTTACTCTTGCTTCACTGGTTAAATTAGCAAACCTGATATTAACTGGACAGAGCTTAGAAAGACAGACTTTTTGGCGGGAAGTCCGGAGGCATCGCGACACCATCAGACGTCGCACCCCAAGTCAAGAATTAAAATGCCGCTGGCGACTTTTTTTTTTTTTTTTTCTCCAGCAGTCAAGTTCTTCTACTAATGTTGGAGAACGGGAGGATAACAAAAGAACGAGAGAGAAAAAGGGATGAAAGCTGTCTCCACTTTAAAGTGGATTAGGGGCACACAGCGCTGAAACAATGGGAGGTGAAAAATCAAATTAGGCCTCCCCCGAAACATCAAACGAGGGAGGCCAGGAGCAGCTAAGCCTCCTCCGTCGCTAATCTGTTGACTCAACGTGAACGATACACGTCGCCATTCACCAGCGAAGACAAGCTGTTCTGCTTCTCTTCGTCCTCTGGTTGCCGTGTTTGACTTCTTTTCTCATCTGTCGGAGACCCTTTTTTTTTTTCGCCCCCCCTCCTCCCCCTCCAGCCTCATCCAGCTCTGCCTCAGTCCGTCTGGCTTCAAAGGGCCTCTGTACTCAGGTGCGGCTGAGGCCGAGACAGAAAATGTTGACCGCTGAAAATGATGTCACGCGGCTGCAGTCAAAGAAAGAAAAAAAAGAAAAGAAATATCCTAATCACTGGACCGTCCAGCATGAATTCTACTTATTTTTTTTTTTCTAGCTTGCGCTCAAGGTCTCCGTTTTGTGCTTCCCCGCTGTCACTTGCGCTTTTCAGCTTAACTCGTACATATTTCATGTTTATATCCTTTCCCCCTGTCTTTCCTGTCTTCTTGTTATCTCCTTTAATCTCCCACCCATATGCTCTTTCCCCGGCGATCTGACTCCAGCGGTTTGAAACATAGATACATGTATTCCAACACACGGATTTGAGATTTACGTAGACGTGGGCCACATGAAACGCGAAACTAAAGACAAACGTAGGGAAATAATGATGCGCCGACTTTGAATGGACGAAATCCGAAGCGCTGCATGTGGCGGTCTGTCAGGATGTCTCCTGATACGATTCATTAGTTGCGCACGTTATATATGGCGTACAGCACCAACCGCACGAATACCGGCGAAGATGTGGAGAGATGCTGAAAGGTTCTCCAATAAATTCGGCGTTCATTTCTGTAGGAGCGTAATTACAAGGTTTGGAGTCAGAGTTTGCGTAGTAAAACCAGAGTTGTTTGACTTATGCCTGCAAATAAATAAATAAATAAATAAAAATAAAAAAGATGAGGATTTTGTCCTACCGTCACAAATGTAAGCAGGTGGCGTTTGCAAAACGTGCACTTCTTCCACCTAAATTTGCTTTCTGATCCTATTTATCAAAGTTTATTCTCTAAATATCAGGATTTTATAACAATTTTACATTTGTTAGAAATGACTACGTCTTTTCATTTAGATATAAAAATCAAACAGTAAACAGTTGTTTATGTTACGCTTACCTGAGGACTAATTTTCACTTCTGCTTCACTAATAACAAATTAAAGTAACGAGTACAATGTTTGGCTACTATTCCCACATGCTGTCAATATTTGACAGCATGTGCACTAATACACCATGTTCCAAATTATTATGCAAGTTGGATTTAAGTGTCATAAAGATTAATATTTTGTTGTGCTATTCAATTTATAGATGGTATTGTGTGGCAGGGCTCTTTGAATCACTGTAATTAATTTCAGAGATGAGTTGATTAATTTATCTGCTGAGCTCAATTATAGGAAATCTACTTAAGAAGGATGTTCCACATTATTAAGCAGGCCACAGGTTTCAAGAAATATAGGAAAGAGAAAGGATCTCTCTGCTGACGAAAATCACCAGATAGTGTAGTGCCGTATGACAAGATATGAAAACATTAGATATTTAACAAAAACTGACGCGTCATTGTACTGTGAAGAGATTTGTGGTTGATTCAGAACAAAGATGGGTTTGTACAGATAAAGGCATAATGAGGAAGGTTTCTGTTAGACAAATCCATCGGATTACGAGAGCAGCTGTTAAAATGCCCTTACAAAGCAGCAAACAGTTATTTGAAGCTCCTGGAGCCTCTGGAGCCTCAAGGTGGAGGATCCTCCAGAGGC
Organism: Poeciliopsis retropinna; assembly: GCA_010277075.1. Taxonomy (NCBI): domain Eukaryota; kingdom Metazoa; phylum Chordata; class Actinopteri; order Cyprinodontiformes; family Poeciliidae; genus Poeciliopsis; species Poeciliopsis retropinna. Next base: position 12,392,188 of record VMRM01000022.1, read on the forward strand.
TTGTGGTGCATGAACCTACTATTGGGCCCCCTAACCAGAACTCAGAAGCAGAAACGGTCGCAGTGGACGCAGCCAAACATGAAGATTCATTTTCAAATCTGTAATTAAAATAAAAGAAGTTGGAGGCGGCTCCCCCAGCCTGGAGCAGAGCATCAGGGAGCAGTCATGTTCCCTGATGACTGCTGTGCAACCCTGGATGGTCCAGCAGTAGTGGATTGGTGGTGGATGGCCACCACGCCGCTACACGGCTGTGACGTCAGCAAGGAGGTGGTGGAGTCATGCTTTGGGCCGAAATCATGGGGAGAGAGAGAGAGCTAGTCGACCCCTTCAGAGTCCCTGAAGGTGTGAAAATGACCTCAGCAAAGACCTCAGACCTCAGACTTTCTGACTGATCACTTTCTTTCATGGTTCAAAAAGAAGAGCCGTCCCTTCAGAAGAAAAATCATCTTCATGTATGACGATGCACCATCTCATGCTGCAATGAATACCACTGTGTCATTGGCTGCTATGGGCATGAAAGGGGAGAAACTCATGGTGTGGTCACCATCCTCCTCTGACCTCAACCCTATTGAGAACCTTTGGAGTTTCCTCAAGCAGAAGATCTGATGGTGGGATGCAGTTCATATAAAAACTGCAGCTCTCTGAAGGTTTTCTGACATCCTGCAAAGAAATTCAAGCAGAAACTTTCCACAAACTCACAAGTTCAATGGATGCAAGAATTGTGCAGGTGATATCAAAGAAGGGATCCCATCTTAACATGTAACTGGGTCTGTTAAGATGTTTTTGATTGAAACAGCTTTTAATTTTAATACATGTGACCACTTAATGCTGCACATTCCAAAAATTATTGTTTGCAGTTCTTTATAATCCATAAAATGTTTAGAGAACCTGCTGTGCATAATAATTTGGAAAAGTGCATTTTGAGTTTTTTATGTTTGAAAACCATCCTGTCCTCCTGGGGAGCTTAGTTCAGTAAAATTTGATTTATACCGTAATAGTTCATGACTTGAAAACTATACTGACCGTCATTTGCATTGACCATTTAAGAAAACCTGAGAAAATGTCACTTGCATAATAATTTGGAACACGATGTAGACGCTAAGCGTTTCTTACAATTATTAATTCAACCTGATATCTAAATACCATGTCGCTCTGTTATTAGCTGGTGCGAATCCAGCACAACCTTTCACCAGACGCCCACAGTCTGCATCTGAATCTCCATATGACCCAAGAGTTCCCCCTTTACGAAATTACTTTCTTTCCTCACCCCCCACACCCCTCACCCTCACCCCGCCTTCCCATCCTCACTGGTCCCAGTAAAGAAGAAGAATGTCCCAGCAGCGATGCATGTTCCATTGTTCACGCTCTGCCTCCAATTTGCTCTCCACATTCTGCGGCCCCGGCCGAGACGTTACGCCGGCTTAAGGGACAAATCGCACACACAAGACGGAGGGGGAGAGGGGGGGGGGTGAGAGAGAAAGGGAGAACGAGAGAGATGTGTGTGTGGTGGTGGTGGTGATGGTGTAAGGAAAAAGAGAGCGAGAGAGATGGGGGGTGGGGGGAGACAGGGCTAACCCTCTTCACAGCAATGCAATTATAGTCCTGCATTTGAAGCCGGTGGGGTTTTGGTGGCAGCCTCGCCTCTCCATCACCCCTCTGTACTTTAGCGGCGAGGCTAATAGCCATAGCCGCGGCAATTTCTACGGTACATGACATTAACATGGTGGCGTGTCGCCGACAAAGGGAGGCATTCAAAGGGAATTAAAAAAAAAAGAAAAAAAAAAAAGAGTCGCGGCTTCGCCTGGTTAAGTAGGCCTCAACCTGCCAAGGCCGCAAAGACACACAGACAACTTGTGTGTTTATTACCACAGCCACCTAGGGAGAGAGCAGGGGGGGTGGAGGAGGTGGGGTTCAGGGGGGAGAAGACACCATCAACATCCTGTAGCATTTGCCATGTTTCCACCTTGCCGTCACCTTTGAGCTCTGCGTCACGGCTCCTTTAAATACATTAGCAGCTGAAATGTGAGGAAAGAAGTTGCAGGAGTGAATGAAACTTTACCCCTCCCCCCCCCCCCCCATCACCCGAACCCTCCTGCCTCGCCTTGTCCAACAAGAACGTAGACGCGTAAAAATGACGCCGTAAAACGACACGACGCCGAGAGTCGCGCACAAAACAGGATTGCGTTTCGTTTTACATCCGGGTAAAAATTCGGGACATAACTCAGACCACCAACGAGGACAGCTGGCTGCTCCTGCATGAGCGGAGGAAGAACTCCAGTTATGTGTGTGTGTATGTCTGTGTGTGTGTGAGGAACAGGTGGCTGGTTTTATCATTTCCCGTACAGTAGCGACGATGTTTTCTCGAGTGTTACCCTGACTAATTCGAGCGAGCATGTGTTCGCTTTATTGGATGATTTTTTTTGGGGTGGGGGGGTTTCCACACAGGCTCTCGGGATCACAACGAAACGGCAGCATCACGGCTCGGACGAGAACTTATTCATCAAAACCTTTCCAGAGAGCTCCTGTGCACTGTAGGACTTCATTTAAAAAAAAACAGAAAACGATGTGTGTAAGGTTAAAATGGGGGCAGAAGAGCAGAAGGCAAGTTTAGCCAGCGGCTGTTGGTTAGACACAAAAGAGTCGTCCCCCCCCCCTTATTTTGAAAAAAAGAAAAAGAGACCGTGGGTTCACAAAAGAGAAAAAGAAACGAAGGAGCAAAACGGCTGCCTGGACACAGAGGAAGAGGTGGAGGAGGAGGAAGGTGGGGAGTAAAGTGGGGGTCTAAAAGGCGATGGTAAACTCCCACATTCACAGCATTCATTGAAAAGACCATCTGTGGCTTGAAATGGATGAGTGTTGTGAGTGCGTTCAAAAACATTTCTGTTTTAATTCTTGTGCCTCCTGAGTGGGTGGAGCAAAGAGGGAGGGGCGGGGGTGTGGGGTGTGTGTGTGTGGGGGGGGGGGTTGCAAGTGGGGGGTTAAAGGCGGGTGTAGAAAAAAAAAAAAAAGAAAAAAAAAAAAGGTCCCGCTTCTGCAACCTCGAAGTTTTCCTTAGACGGGGTGGTGGAGGCGATGAGGACCGTAAACAAATAAAATGAGAGATACGAAGGGAGTGTGTTCCTGTGTGTGCGCGCGTGTGTGTGTGTGCGAATGCGGGGAGGGGGTCCCCCCGTAACGTTGGGGGGGGGTCGGCTTCACAAACCGAATTACACGGGGCGAGGTGGACAGACACAGCTATTTCGGAGACAAAACAGCTCTGAAATCCAGGCATTTAAGGACACACGGAGTGACTAACCGCGACAGACATTTAGGGCCGATTAGCAGATTCGACGTGTCCCGCTTGTTTGGAAAACACAAAGCGAAATTCACCTGCCCTCATAATACAGCATCCGCCCTCCAGTGCATTAAACCTACCAATATAATGGTCTTTATCTTGTCTCAGATTTTTTTTTTTTTTAATATATTTTGTCACTGCAAACTTTCTACTACTGGGCTCTGATGTGACGGACCATCAATTGTTAAGCAATGATACATGATATTAAGGTGTTTTTTTTATTAGTGGAAGTTGGCGAAGTTGGCTGCACATTAAATAAACTGGATTTAAGACTGAACATTTCATCTAAAATCCAAGAAGGTGACTTTTGAAATCTAGAGAAGCTTAGGGGGCTTCTCTGAATCCAAATACACTCCACACTTTTCAGGTTTTTGTGCATAGAAAAAAAAAAAAAAAAGGTATTTTAAATCGTATGTATTTCTTTCCTCTCATTTCCCAGTTATGCATAGCTTTGTGCTGGTCAGTCCTATAAAGCCTGAATGTTGTAATTTTGCATTTTAATATGACAAAATGAAATTAAAAAGGTAATTTATTAAGTTTACTCTAATGAAAAACTACATTTTAGGCAAAAAAAAAAACCAAACAAACAAATGTTAGAGATAAACAGGAAACAATGATACAGTTTGTGCCTTCTCGTCTTTACCTCTTACCAGTTCTCCCACCACCCCTCCTCCGCCCCTCTCTCTGTTTTGTCTCCGTCTCTCCAGATTGAGTGCCTCTAATTCATTTGCGCCCCCCTCCATGTCAATTAATTAAGTGCACGCTTTTCTTCGGGCCGTGCACGGCAATTAGCATGAGATAAATATGCATCAGTGGAATTATCTCGTCTTGTAGTCTCCCGCATCCACACACACACACACACACACACCACACACACTGCCCCTGTTCTGACGGCAGTGCTAATTTGCATCGTGAGCATTCTTAGATGCGTGTTAATTAGGCTCTGGCATCAGGATTTTTTTTTTTTTTTTCCTCTTTTACCTTGATACGGGACCTGGAGAACGTGTTCAAGTGTTTCTGCAACCAAAGGGAACCTGACATACTTTAATTAAAGGGTTAAAGCGACTTGGGAGGCGTGTGGGCATGTGGTGAAGTGTGTCTTTTTGAGACATTTGGGTGTTTTATTCGAAAACTCAGTGGCCCACTTTTACAGCTGCCGAAAAAAATAAATAAATAAAAAAAACTCAATCCCTTCCCATAACACGATGCCAACAGCCTTCACCAAACTTCCTGCGAGATAATCAAATAATGGGCCCAGAAGTCGATTTTCTCTAATAGGCGCAGGGGCAATTCAAACGATAGACTTCATAGCATTACATCACTCACAGAGCACTCTGACAAGCCATTTAGTGACAACGAATTACCTCACTGCCCATAAAAACTAAACTAATGTGAAATATCACATATTTTAATCAACTGGGAGGAGGGAGGAAGGCATTGCTCTCCTCAAATATTTGGACCGAGGCCGGACGTTTTGGTAGGAGAGCTTTAATTAAATTAATGTGGAACCCTGATTTTTTTTTTTTTTTCACTTGGGGCCATTAAAGAAAAAAAAAAAGAGGAAGGAAAAAAAAAAGTGGTTTTATGGTGCAACTCCTTAAAAAAAGAGTATGTATGTATCAATCACGGCAGGGGAAGGACGGAGCGGCTTCTTTAATGACGCTCAGTTTTACAGTCCAAAGGTAAATTCAGGAAAGCAATTCTTCAACTGGTCCTTAATGCAGCTCAGTCTTAAATTATAAAGAGCTTCCAGTGCAGGACGCCGGGCTTCAATCTGCTGTGTCTGTACAAGCGAGGCGAAGGGACGGGAGGGACTTCCGTCTCCACCTGTGCTGCTGGAATCCTCACTGCAACAGGGGTGAATCGGTGAGCTTCGAAAACAAACCACACAGGCCGGGTCTGCACGCCAAATTAAATGATTTCATTGTTTTTGTTTTTTATCCTCATTTATAAGTGGCCCTGCGTGTGTTTATGTAACACCTTGCTTCAAAGAGCCAAAATTATTCATACCCTCAGCTTTAGGTTGAAAGCGACATTTCAACACCTGCGACACGTTTCTACTGACGGGAAGCAGACTTGATGTTCTCATAGTGGCCTGAGTCGCACTTTAATCTGATAGGTGGAGGGAGCTATTAATTAGGGTGATGGTGAGGAGGTCCATCGGCCTAAAAAGACTGTTACTATCTCACCACGCAAGATAAATGATTACTGGAAACATATAAAAAGAAAAAAGAAAATAAGAAAAAAGGTTGGATTATTAGGAGAGTTTATGCCAAGATTTGCCCATTAGTTGCTGAGAAAGGAATAGCTAATTTTAACATGTCATTTATAATGACATGTAATTTAAGAAGCTTATAATTTCTTCTTTTTCTTTTTATCCAATGTCAATCCATTTTTCTCTGTTTATTTACCTTTTGATAGACATTTTCTATCTTGGTTAATAGAAAATAATTTATCATTATAGACCATTTTCACTTTATAAGCTTTTTTTTTTTCCTAACTTCATGTTCATAAATTTAACTACTTTGATAAATCTAATGCTCGGCTCGACCCATCTGACTCACCAAATAACTGGATCACTTTGCAAAAGTTGGGCTATTCCAATAACTGGCTTTACTTTTTCATCTTTTAAAAAAAAAATAATTCATTTTGGGTTTATGACTAATCAGTGAAAAAGTCCCAACACTGATGTGTTTGTAATAGTTTTGGAAATAATACAGTATACGCATCATACACATATTCCAATATTGAGGATCTGTTTGTTTTGAGATTCTGTTTGTTTGGGGCTTTTTGCATATTAAATACATCGCAGACGTGTCTTACGTTTACGGTTCTCATCCGTGCAACTTTTCTGATCCACTCAGACTAATCGTAAATAATTTGGTGGCAAGTCCCATCTGATCTGGCAGAAAAGAAAGAAAGAAAGAAAAAAAGCCCTGAGGTGTTTAAAGAGAGGAAACGGTGAAGAGGGAAGGATTCACAGAGTGAAGTAAGAATCAAAGCTTTGTTTACATCCCAGGGATGGTTTGCTGAGCTCCTCATGACAAAAGTGGGACTTTTAAAGAAAACAGAACAAAGAAAAGTCTGGTCTCATTCCATGTGTAAATGTGTGTGTGTGTCTCTTGTCCTCCAACGTTCCTATTTTAAGCTTCACGATGGATTTTCTCTCTCTCTCTCTCTCTCTCTCTTTATTAAACTTAAATATACACTCTGATGCTAATGTGGAAAATGTTCTAATTTGTTCTTAGAATGTTCTTAAGTATATATTTTCTTTTTTTTTTTAAAATGCGGATGTTGTTAAAAAACTCCTACTTTTCAGTCGGAAACTTTGTATTTGTGTGGTTGTAAAGCCGGTGGTTTATTCTCCCCATTCAGTGTTAAATAATGACAAAACAGCATTAACAGTCTTTTTGTAAAAAATAAAAATAAAAAATACAGGAAGGTCGGACCCAGGCAGTCCAACCTGCCGCAGCTCTTTTTGGACCAGCCCAGATATATTTGGATTTTATTTTAATCATCAGTCATTTATTGTTTTTCTTTCAAAGATTGCATTTCAAATATTTGACAACCTTTTATTAAATGAGAATCTGAAGATTAGAAAGAAAGAAACTGAAGACTGAGTGGACAGGGCAGAGGGGATGGGTCACTATTTTGAGTGTGTGTATGCGTGTGTATGTGTGTGTGTGGTGGAGGGAGTGAGTGGGGGGACAGTGAAAGGTCTGAAAGAGGAGGGTGAAGGGGTGCAGAGGGAGGGAGGGGGTGGGCTGCCTGACGAAGGCTGAATGCCACCACCCAGTAGGCCGTGAAATCAGAAACCTTTGCCAACAAGACAGCCACCCGCACAGCCGCCGTTGTTCTGAAAGTGGGAGAGCGTGCGTGTTCGGGCTCCTCTGGGGAGAGCGCAGTCATGCAGGGCATCACCCAGCTCCTCCTCCTCCTCCTCCTCCTCCTCCTCCTCCTTCTCCTCCTCCTCCTCCTGCTGCTGCTGCTATCTCCTGTCGCTCTCTGCCCTTCTGTCTCCTCCTGCTCTCACATGTGCTCCGCTCTCAGACTGCTCATTTGTACAGTCGGGCTTAAAGCGTGCTGCGAGATCTTAAGGCCAAAGTCGGAAGGGAACATTCCTGTCCTATAACGTCATTAAAAAAACAAACCAAACAAAAAAAAATAGTTATTCTGTTCGAACCATGGTTAGGCTTTTTTCTTTTTTTTTTTTTTTAAAGAAGTATTAGAAATGTGTTTTTATTATTATTATAATAATAATAATAATAATAATGATAATGTTCTGATAATGTTCCGTTCAAGTCAAAGGCCTCTGTAGCAGGAGCACGATGAAAAGGAAATATTTAAGTCCTTCTCCTATTTTTGAAGCCGACCCCCTCCCCCTCCTGTCTTTTCTCCTTTAACAAACTCTCCTCTTTTCGCTGGGCCTGATTACCATGCTGCGGGTGACTTTTCCCCTCTTGTCTCACTTTCACTCTTTCTAAAGGACACTTAATAAAATTCAGAGTCTGGTTTTTGTGTCGAAGACAGAGTAAAGGGAGGGGAGAAGGACTTTTTTCCTAGATTTATTTTAATTTTATTTTTTGATTCTCTTCCTCTAAGGATTGCTTAAAAATAAAATTTACTGTTGCGAGTTTATGTCACAAAAGTAAAGCGGAAATGAATTTATTTGCACGGCTCTGAAATTCAATTTGTTGAGATGAATGGAAACTTTTACCAACCCATTATCTCGAGTTCTTTTTTTAAAACTCACCCCAAACTCTGGACGTGTTTTGTTTATTTTTATTTTTCTGTTACACAAGAAATAGAAAATGTTCAATTAGGCTTGCATTTAGCTAAATAAATTGTGATGGAGGTTTGAGTGAAAACAAAAGCTTCTATTAGAAAACCAAAGCTGGTAAGACATTTTCATTTTCATATGTGGTAAAGCTAAACAAAAAAGAAAAAAAAAAAAACACTCTCTGGCTTTTGGGGAAATAAATATAAGACTCAGAAAGCCTTCTTTTTTCCGTTGGGGTAATTATTTTTTGTTACAATCGATCAATATAAATTCACATCTGAAATACAGGAAATTAATAAAAATATACACAACACCGGAAAGAAAAGTAGCTTTTGAATATTGAGTTTTAAATATGTAAAACTCTTAAATGAAAAAAAAAAAAGAATCCTTTATTTACATTTTTTCTTTTTTCATTTTGAAATTTCTTAAAACAAGGCTATTCACAAAGGATGAATTCATATATATTTAGAGAAAAGAACTGAAAAATAAAAAGACGTAAAGATCTATATTCTGGAGGCTTCGATTCAGACAGGATAGTTGTCAATGAAACTTCAGAGCAGACATTAAGTTAATACTTAATACAGTTTGTCCTGTTTGTGCTCATTTGGTACAGAGACACGATTCACTGGAGTTTGAATCTTTTCATGTAAATAAAAGTTTCAAAAAGTCGAGGTTTCAAATCTAACATTCCTACAAAGTGACCACAGCATTTTAAAGGCTGCGTGACGTGCACCATATGTATGCATATGGTGATGCCCCTCCCCGACCTGTTTCTTTTCTCAAATGATCACCTCCGCCTTTGCTTACAAGTAAGAGAAATGAGGAAATATCTTTGGACGTGAGGCCTCATCAGCTTATTGCACACGTGTGATTCTAGTTCAAATTTAAATCCAAAGATACTTTATTAGTATCCTTAAATGAAACGTGTAACTTAATTTAGATTCTTTAAAGAGTTATTAAAAACGGTGACGGCTGCTGGCGGAAAAGATCTTCTGCAGCCGCCTGCGCTGCACTGAACCCGAAAAAGCCTCTGACTGAAGACGCTCAGCCTTCCTGAGGCAGTCTGGTGAAGAGGATGGTCAGGCTTACGTAACAAGCAGAATGGCAACGAGTTGAAAGGCTGCGCACTTGAGTAGTAATTTTATGGTTATTGGTCCGATTTCCTTTTTGCTTTTGGTTTAATCAAAGCTGAAGCGATTAAATCGAGCGTTGTTATAAATACAGCCAAACATATAGCAGTGGAGTCGGTAGATGCTCTTTTGTTGTTTTAAAAAGATATTTTTTTCTTTAAGATTAAAAAAAAAAAATGCAGCACTGCCATATTTTAAACAAGATTCCTGAACTGCGAGAATCTGATATAAATCCTGCAGAGTAAATCTCAAACAAACACATTTTTTGAGGGAGAATTTTAAATCAGGTTTCAATTTCACATTCTAACATTCTCAAAAATAATTTTAAAAAATCAAATAATAATGAAACAAGGTGTCTTTCCGCCTCTTAATCATTTTGGAGGGTCAGGAGATTCATCTGGAATAACCAAAAAAATAAATAAAAATTTAAAAAAAAGTGTTTCCTCCTTGTGGTAAGACTAATGGCTTTAGCATTAATTGAAACTCTTTCTTCTCCGGGCCGAGGAATTAATCAAAGATAAAGTAGGAGGAGGGAGATATTAAAAGTTTAAGTGGGGCTCAGTGATTCATTATCCGCCGAGGAAAGCTTTTGACGAAGATAAACTCCGTAGGATCGAGATTTGTTGCCGCTCACACGCTGCCGAGACGGGAGGTGAGGTTGGAGTGGGGAAAAAAAAAAAAGATGAAAAATGAAGAGACCACGAGAAGAAAATACAATTCAAATGAGCAGGAAAACTGCAAAACCAGAAATAGAAAAGAAAAAGAGGTAAAAAATGGAATGAGAAAAGTATTCGGAGAGGGCAGGTCGTCGAAGAAACCAGACTTGTATTGGAAGGCAGTCCAAACCAGAGAGGAAGAAAAAAAAACAAAAAAAAACAGGAAGAAGCAAAATTTGACAAATGAGTTGGAAGAAAAGTAGGGTGGGCGAACGTGGTGGGAGGCAGAGAGACAAATATCTTCCCTCCATCGTCTCCCCTTCTCTCCTGACAGCCTCCCTCTGCCTGCTTACCCCTCCCTGCCCCAGCCCTCGCTGCTAAATTATTCAGGACCACTTCTGCAGCACGCTTGATTAAGTTTTCATTTCTGCAAATTACCATTCGGAAGCGCGCCACGCCACTGAATCACCTAACCACTGCGAGCGCCAAGGCTGTTTACCTGCTGTCGCCCTCCGCGCTGCGCCAGGGGAAACAAAGGCAACATAAATGATCACGTCGCAACCTTAATCATCTCCTTGTATTGTTGTGATCATTATGTATTGTAAACCTCTTTGTCAACACTGGTAATGCACGACAGTTATGACACGGGGAGCGCGTTTCGGAGGAATTACAAATTAGAAAGTGAAATGTGTGTGTGTGTGGGTGTGTGTGTGTGTGGGGGGGTGTATGGGTGCGTGTGGGGGGGGTGTAAACACCGGAAGAACACCAGAGTGGGTGTGAAGAGACTTTGAGTTAGAGGCCACTGCTAATCTACTGTATATGTGTGGTGATGGACTGTGATTGCACAAGTGGTCAATAAGTCCCATATGGAAGAACAATGAGAGTCTGACCAAAACATTATTGTGCAACTAGTTAAAGCCCTGTTAGCGTAAAAGCTCGCCGGTCGCTTTCCGGCTCCGTCTGAGCCGCGCTGTGGATATCAGTCGGTGCATTTCTACGTTGCCCCGGGCGAGTCAATCCGGTCTGTTACAAGCAAACTTTGCAAACAGCCACTGCAGGAGAAACAAACAAGCGGTCGAGATTTACGAGAGGTCCGTAAGTGCATGCGTACGTCCAGTTAAACTGATTTTTACTCATTTTTGATAGCATTTCTGCTGTTACGCTATTTTCCTGGACTCACATATTTAATCATAAATACAGTTCAATACACATGCACAGTGGATCTAGCGATAACTGGAATTTCCATTGTAGTTATTGCACAGTATCTTCATGTGATGATCTTGTGCAGTTTGATATTACTGCCATTATCGATGAAAGTGTTGACCTGGTTTTCCCCCCGTACATCGGACGCTGCCGTCACTCCTGAACTCCCCCCTCTGTGGGACGATAAAGACAATTTCTATTGTATTCATGCAAAGAAAAATCATTCATAGTTTGGAGCTTCTATATACGTTTTAATACATCAGCCTTTGTGACTTTTACTCTTGCTGGTTATTTACACGCAACCTGTTGCGTCTCTAAACAGGAAGTGGTGTTGGACGACATCTCAAGCATTTCCAGTCTACAAATATAGACGTAATGGGATGTAAAAAAAAAAAAAACAACAACAAAAAACAGTTAAATTGTGGTCACATTCTTTTGCTTTTTACAGGAAACAAACTGATCAAATTACATGTTGGATTATTGGTGATTTACTGCCTCCTACAAGCATTTCCGGTGCAAATAATAACTAATTTTCAATCAACTAATCGTCCAATACGAATGAGAATAGAACTGGATCCAAAGCTATCACTTAAATATTTTTTATTTATTGTTTTTGCCTCTTATCTCAGAGTCCAGTTTGATGCAGCAATTTTAAGACTCTCAAGCGCTCATATATTCTTGGGTCAGCCCTTCAGTTTGCCCCCCCTGCCCCAAATAAATACGACTTAAAAGTACATTGTTATTTCATTTATCAGCGTTATTAGGGCTTATCCCTAATAACTATTTCCCCTGAAACAATCAAAGCGGTGTTTGTGTCTTTCACGTGTCGTCACCCCAACGACTTATTTAAATCTTCAACTGACCAAATGAATCTCTGTGTTTCCTGCAGCACAGCTTCGCCCTGCAGAGGGTCCCGTATGCGGCCGTTCATGACTATGATCAGCCCGTTGAAGGGATCCTCCATGGCGACGCAAGCGGCGGTTAGGGAAATGATGGTGGTTAAGACGAACAATGTGCACGTTTGGACCGTGGAGAGTGCAGCGGGAGGTGAAAGCCTGATTTGTGGGTGTGTGTTTTTTTTTTTTTTTCCACCGGAGAGCAGGAGCAAGTCACAGTGTCACTTAGGCAGGGGGCGGGGGGCTTGGTAAGACAAGTGTGCATCCGCAGTTTCTGTCGTCTCCGCGGCCCACTTAGACAGCTCTTGTGAATCAGCCGTACAAATATCAGAGAAAACCTCAACTGGACCCCTGTGGTAATGACAGTGCAATTATTACACACTCACACACGTGAACAGAAACTCCCCGCACACACTTCCTGTCCGTACGCCTCATTAGTGCTAATATTGGTTGGCGGAGAGATTGGGCGGATTTATGGTCGGCCATGTGTACAGACAGCTAATCAGCAAGCGACCACAAAGGGCCCCTCTGTGGGTACAAGATAAAGATAACCATCAGACCGTATACACACATGCACACACCTGTAGCTGGCAGATAAGCGTCGGCCTTTCAGGACAGAAACAACAAGTTCTGATTTACTACTTCGGATAACTGCGGCAGAACGGCGCTGCTGATTATACTTCAGTCACGCTGGGTTTGGGCGAGAGCGAGCGAGCGAGATGGGCTGGCACTTGATTTGTGTAGAGGCTCTGATGAAAGCTGTTTGTCACCGAGTGTCAGCCGGTATCATGCGCCGCATAGGGGTGCATCTGTGCTGCATTGTGCCTGCGTTGTGTAAAGGTTTCGTCGCAGATTTACGGCTGTCTCTCTCTCTCTTGCTCCCTCGCTCTCTTCCTCTGTGGTGAAACGTCTAGAGAGGGCCTTCCTGTACCGATTGACAATGGACGGTGGATTAACGGTCCACCTTCAGCCCGTCGTCCTGCCTCTCTTTTACTGCCGCTTCACTCTCCTCTTACTAATTAGCGCTTGTTTAGCCGAGTGATATACCGTCCGCTATCTTTCTCAGAAATGGAGACGTTTATTCTCTGTGAACTTTGGCCCTTTCCTTTCTCGGTTGTGTCACCTGGTCGGTGTTGGATTTCTTATCTCGCTTCGGTCCTGCTCTCTCCTCCTTTTTGTTCCTCTTTCAACAGTAATTGATCTTTTTCGCCATGTCAGATCAGGGTGGGCCAGGGCCACCATTAGTGGCTCCTCGTTCAACGGGCCCGTTTGTTTGTTCGCGCGGCTCGAACTTCTTCTTTGCGTTCTGTCACAACCACAGACTTTAACGTCAAATCCTTCGGGGGAACGGTTTTGTAGGATCTGCACATCCAGAGAGTCAGATTTTGAAATTTTCACCCCTTAGATTTTGATGGAAAACTCGACTTGGCCGTTGCGGCACATGAATTAAACAGTGATCTAAACCATTTCCCTGTAGATCTGGCTAGGAGAACCTCCATTCCAGCATAACATGTTTTGATGAGGGGTTTTTTTTCCGGATCGACTCGTTGCCTCATCAACTCTGACCAGGGCCAATATGACTTTTTACTTTTTATATTGAACATTCCTGACACTTTGTTGCAAAGGCCTAAGATTTGTAGAGTTTGTGGCTAACAGTTGCTTGCCAACAGATTCTCTCTCGCTCCATAGATGATCCCAGTTCGGCTGTGGATCTGTGGAGCTACTCCAAAGATACTCGTTGCCTTATTAGCACTCTCTTTCCCCTGCTTGTCACTTTAAGTGAACGAATGCGTCATGGTGCGGTTCAATCTGTGCCATATTCAGGTCATAAGACGATTCAAGTTTGGAATGCTGTTTAAAAGGTTTGAATTTTTATGGTTCTTCGATGGCAAACAGGAGTAAAAACTACAAAAAATGTCTTGGGACGTTGACACACCAGCATGTCATCAGCTCATAAAGCTCACTCGTTTGGGGAACGCTTTGATAGTCGACAGGTTGTCGATAGAGTGTTCATCTCCTCTTCCTTGCCGTCTTTTGTTGCTCTTTCAGTCCTTAAACCTTTTTTTTTATTTTTTTGCATCCTGTCGCAATCATACATTCTTTTGTAGCTCTTATCAACACTTTTGAGTATTAATTGTAATTGATGAAACGTCTCATACGGCGGGGGGGGGGGGGGGGTGTTAGGGTAAGGCTTTAATCTTTCCGTTTCATTTTATCGCTCTTGCCTTGCACCTTTCCTGCCCTGTTCACTGATCTCTCGTCCCCTCACACTTTCCTCTCTACAGCCTCTCTCTCTCTCTCTCCACGCTGAGGCCATAGATCTCTCTAACAGGCACTATCTACAGCCCTAAGCCCTAATGAGGCATCATAAGGCGAACAGTTTGCAGCAGCACCGTGCTCTTCTTTTATTTGCCAAACCATATCTCTTCCTCTCTTCTCCCCCCCCCCACCCTTCCCTGCTGCCCTCTCCTCATCTCTCAATTGCTCTATCAGTCTGCTCTGCTCACTATATCTCTCCCTCTCTGTCTCTCCTCCTTCCATCTCTTTCTCAGCTCTCTCTCTCTCTCTCTCTGTCTCTCTGTCTCTCGTGCTTCCCGCCATTGTGTTTTATCTCCCTTCTCATTCACCCGTTGAGCTCTCCTCTCCCCCTGTCATGGCGGTTTGAATCATATCTGGCCGTCTACATATGCTAAAGCCTGTGTAATTACAGCAGCTCTTAAATAAAGACACGCTCCTAAAGCTGTCGGCTGGAATCACAGCCAAACAAGGCAGGAGGGGCCTCCCAGCAGCAACAAAGCTGTCATAGATCACTATGGATTTATCACCGGCAAGAATAAGAGGAGAGGGAGGCGAAGCAGGGATGAGGAGGGGTGGGGGAGTATTTTTCACGTGCTGTCGCGGGTACAGAGAGGAGGGCGACATTTAAATTTCTGTGATCTTTCAAATGTTAGAGGGGGGGAAAAGAAAAAAAAAAAGACGTCAGACGAGACGGGGGTGAACTAATAGTAAGAGGAATCGTCTACGAGACGTTCCTCGACAGAAAGGGGGCATTAATAACAAACTCTGAGCCTGCACATCGGTGTGCAGAAAAGGTCTTCCCTCGGTGCCGCTCGCCAGTTTTTACGTTTGCATGAATAAGCAGGATTTCATAAACTGTGTTGCAAAGTGTCAGAAATAGGTGGGCCAAAAAATTTAGCATTTTGAAAATAGGCATTTTGCAATTCAGCTACAGGCTGTAGTGCATGCTCACATCATTTAATACAATATTTGTAATTAAAGATTACAAAGACGGTTAAAGTTTTTTTTTTCTGTTTTTTTGAGAGAGAGAGAGAGGGAGGTTGTGCCATCCTGGGTTGTGAGCCACGTCAACTAAGTCAAAAACTGAGTGAATGCTTAGAATGAGCTCACATTCTCAGCAAATGAATGAGTTCACTTGCTAAGCCAGTTTTCTGGCTTTCCCCCAGAAAACTCGCTGAGCCCGGTGGCAGCGCAGTCATTCATCCAGCAGCCAGTCATGATTTTAAAAAATGCTTAAATATCACTTGATAAATATGTGTTATTGAAAGATTCGAAGATTAACACCCGGACACCAACTATAGCGTCTTTAAAAAATGCAAACATTTTAAAATGACTTAAATAAGTAATGCTTAGCCAAATAAAGCTTGGTGGCCCGCCAGGCTTGTACTACACCAGGGGAAACCCTGCTAAGTTACAATTTCTACCTGCTGGATAGAAGCAGATGCATCTATTGCGCCTTCAAATAATTCACGCCAACAATGCGACAGACGCAAGCTCCTGTGCTCTCCTGTTTTCCAGGGAGCAAATCTTGCCTGACGCCGTAACGCAGCCGAACCCGCCGCACTGTTTGTCTCGGCTCCCAGGACACAGAAGAATAAAAAATCCGATAAAAATCCACTGTTGGAGTGAATGTTAATATGTCAGTATATTTCAAGTGCGTGTTGTCGTACACTGACAGACCAAACTGAACCAAAATCCCATTTCTTCACGGAAAACAAACAAACAAAAAGATTTGGGAAAGTTCCCATTCCTTCAAAACAAGGACATCTTTTGAGGCCCAGTTAAAGTACCATTTACGAGTGAATTTAAAGTACTTGGTCGTTTTTAGACTGAAAGTGACTAAATGAAACGTCAACACGATGCGGCTCAAACGCATGTTTTTCTGAGTTTGATGGTTTTTCCTCGGGATTTTCCAGGCAGCTTGTATTTTTTTTAACCAACCCGTCCACATTATTACACGTCTCTGTTTTCTCTCATCCCTTCCCACCACCTTTTCCCCTTCTCCTCCTCCTCGACTTGCGTAATTTATCTGTGCAGCGGAGGTTCAGATTGATCAGCCTCTGAAGGCCGAGATGTGCGAGCTGCTGATGTTGCAGTAACCCCCGCTGAATAGCGAGCAGAGTGTGTGCCTGCCTGCGTGTGTGTGTGTGTGCGTGTGTGTGAGAAACCGACATGGGGGGAAAGTGGAGGGGACATTTTTTAAAATGTATTAATCGTCGTGGTAACCGAGGATGAGAGTGGCTGCGACAGGCCCATCTTTTGAGAGAGATACACCATATGTGACACGTACCCAAACATGCCTGTACACACACACACACACTCAGCTGCATTCTAATATCCCAGGGGTTCAACACAAGTGCTTTACACTGTGACATCAGCTACCACACACACACACACACACACACACGTGCACACAAACACACTCTACCTACGGGGAAATACGAGGCAATTTATTACTAATCACTAGATTCCCAAACTTTGCGTTCGTCTGGATTTCCAATGATTAATAGTTTTCCACAGTAAACTTTATCTCTGGTTAAACACGACACTGGAGTCTGAGTGTGTGTGTCTGGAGGTGAATGCTGCACAGGATAAGCCGTCTTAAACCAGGCTTTATTAGTTCGAGGAGGGAAAGTTCGATCAGATGCAAGATGGCGGCTTCCGTGTAATCTCTTTTTTCGCTTCTATCTTCTGTCCCGCTCATCTTTCTTTTTGTTCCCAGTCTGATCCTGGTGTTTTTTGTGAAGCTGGCAGAAAATAAAAAGAAAGGAAGTAGCGTTTTTTTTTTTTTGTTTGTTTGTTTTTTTTTAATCTATTCTGCCATTGTCATGTTGAACTCTAAGAAAAGCCCGATGTAGCTATCAAGCTTTTTTCTGAGCTGATACCAATTTTTGATTTTCTTTGAGGTCTGGCCTGTCAATAATTTTTTTTTGCTGAATTTTTCAACATACTGTATTTGGCCCAGAATTGTTACCCAATTCTTACTCAAAGTACATCAAATAGATAAATTGCATGTTTTTGTAGACCACAGTGGGACCACAGACTCCTTTAAAGCAAATGAGGGCATCAAGTTTTAAATTCAGCGCGAACAGAGATTTGCTAATCAGATTGACAACAAAAGTGTACGCCTAAATATTTCTTAATGAACTAACTTTATAACTACACTGACTATCGTTGCAAAAGTTTCTTTGGTGGCCTTGCCGCCCTCAATGCGTTGATACGCTGGGTGGTGAGCCACATTGCCCAAATCAAACATAGTCGCCACTTAGGTTATTTCCGATTTATTCTTTTGGTGCATTTTACTAAAATACAAAATCTTGCAACTTTTTTTAAATATTTTTAAAACAGACTACGACAAAAATAGACAGTAACCCAAAAGTGAAACCTCCAGACGAATTCCCGTTCAAAAGAAAACAAAATATTGGCTCTGACTCTGAAAAACCAAACACACCAAAATCCAGTTTAAGGTTTTCACATTTCAGGTTTCAACTTGATCGTGTGTGGTCGAACTTTGTGCGAGGCTGGAGAGGAGAAAGGGGGAGGAGGGGAAGGAAAGGGAAGAGGAGATGAGAGCAAAGAAGCAGGAGGAGGAGGAGGAGAGGGATGAAGGCAACAGAGGAGAGGAAGCTGAGAAACTGGCGAGTGGTGGAGGAGAGGTGACAAGGCTTCGGGGACAGACAGAGGCATGAATAATTTATCAACACTTCTGATGGACAGATTAGGGAGAAAAATGAACAGAGATGAAGCGAGAGAGAGAGAGAGAGCGAGAGAGAGTTGGAGGTGGTGAGGGTGGGGGAGGCGAGAGGAAGAGAGATTGAAAACAGAGGAAGGGGAGGAATAAAATGGCAAACAGAAAAAAAAGGAAGAGAAGAAGAAAGCAAGTGAAGGGTGGAGGGGCCACACACTGGAGCTCTTTGATCCTAACAAACCCCTCTCACCCTGACACCACCATGCCATCTGTGGCCCGCCCTGTGTGTGTGTGTGTCAGTGTGTGTGTGCGTGTGTTTGTTTGCGTGTGTGAGAGAGAGAGCGAGAAATAGAGGACACAGTGACAAAGGAACAAGGAGACAGAAACAGCAACGTTAAGGCAGGATTATTTCGATTCCAATCGATATTTACGGTGAAATGACGTGGTTCTCAAGTTGTGGTGCAGGTAGCGCTGGAGTACCACTGCTGGGGTGGTTTTTGGGGCCGCCCGTGGTGATGCGTGGAAGGTGAAACAAGCAAGCTAATGTTGAAGACGGTTAGCCAGGAACAAGAGCCAGAACTCCGTTTATCTCAGGAGTTAAGACATGGAAGGTCATCAAACTCAAACTGGAAACCAGTGCAGTTTACCCATTAATGTGATCAGTGGAGATGTCAGGATACATCCAGTTCAAGAACCAGACAAGGCAGGAGGTTTTTTTTTTTTTAGGCTTCTAATGCTGAATGTTGGGTTTTCTTGAACAAAATGAACCACTAGATTGTGTGTTTCTGAAGTGAAACCGAATGTCGCTTGTTCCCGTCTCTTGGTGTCACGTCTCTCTGCCTGCATGTTAGACATACAACACCTGTTTTCACAGACATACTTAACGCCATCATCATCATCATCATCATCATCATCATCATCCACAAATCTGTCGCTCTTCCTCATCCGCTTCGACTTTCACATGTTCTTTTTTTTGACCTCTCTCATTTTCTCTATTCCTCTTCCTCGCCCAGCGTCCAGGTGGACCTGCCTTTGGTTATAATAGGCAGCACTTTTCGGCTTATCCCACTAACCGCGCACGCATCGGGCACGCGTGTGTGCATGTGTGTGTGTGTGTATGCTTTCAGCGGGAAGGTCGCCACGCGTTCTGTCGACATTACACCACTGCCGGCCCTGCCGTGTGGAAGACTTTACCCCTCGGGGCCACGCGCCGGCTGCCCTCGGCGACCGGCCATTACCGGAGGATTTCGCACGGCGCTGCCACACCGGGTCGCAAGCCGTCTGACCCGGTGCCGAGCTCAAAACACCACACCGATTCCGACTGCGCTTTTCAGCAACACCCTCCGACAAAGTCGGCGATGCTCTGCTCGGCTTTCAGCCGTTTCTGTATTCCCCCGTCGTCTGACACCCAAGGGTTAGAGGAAAAGGGAGGATATTGTAAGTGTTTTAAGCAGTTGCTCTCACCCTTTAAATTTGTAGGTAACCTTTCTAAAAATATGTTTTTTTTTTTTTTTTTACATGTTTCTTAAAATTCTCACTGTGGCCAATCAACTCGTGTATGCACTGCAGGTGAGCTAATGGTGGAAAAACAGCTTAACGCTGCAGGAAAACTGTTCTTCCACCACAATTGGCGGCCATGCTAACTAGCCTTAGCACTCATGGCAGGCTCTGTTGGGGGGTAAGGAGCTGTAGCTGAGCAGAGAGAGAAAGGGTGAGGGTGTTGGCAGCGCATTCAGGAGGATGATCGACAGCGCTACAGTCTTCCTGACAGCTCCGATTGGATTGTTTCTGACTGGGTGAATTTCTGCAGATGGCTGAAGGACCACAGAGATGAGGCAGAGGAGCTTGATGTTTTTTTCACAGATTATCTGTCTCATACTTTACAAAATAAGTTAAAAAAAAATAAATAAACGGTACCTACTGCAGTCTTAACGCTGTGTGAGCATATCTAGGTGTATCGGCTCTGCGTAAATGGATTTTCCTGGAGGCTGGAGCTGATGACAACTCCCGATAGCAACGACCAGAGCAGCTTTCTGCTGTCTCAAAACGACTCCAATTCCCAGAATATTACCGTGGTTTATGTGAACGTTTTTTTCCCGTGTGAACCATCGGCGTGTTGTAATTGGATGGTTATTTACAGGAAATTTAGTGACAGCTTACACAGGAAGCAGAGGTACGAGGCGACACCACCAGGAGTCTTCCTGTGTGAAACATAGACGGAGATTATGTCAAACGTGTGCAATCAGAACAACTCATCTCGATTTAACTGAAATTAAGACACAAACAGATCTATTGAGTGCAGATATATTATGACTTTGCTGTTCTTAAAGAACCTCGCTTCAAAAGAACAAAAAAGTTCTAGCAAATTTATCCGGGGGGAAACCAAACTAGAACGAGTCGGTGTCGAAGTTCATGCAATTTTGTAACTTATTCGGATTCAATCAATCAGAAGAACTTTTCTTTAGACTCCAAGATGCAAAACGATGCAACATATGTATTGACACGTCATCTTCAATTCCAAAATGAAAGAAAACCACTTTCATCACGGTGGTAATTCACACGCGCAGCACCGTCCGTGACCGTTCCAGACACGGAACGAGGCAGAACGGGTGACTGCACCTTCTTCTGCAAGATTCTGGTTGCTCTATCATCATCTCCTCACGTGGCTTTCGCTCACGACCCCGGCCTGCGCGCGACACCGCTCCGACAATTACGCCAGAGTACACATATGGCCTCTAACAGTCTGCGGAGCGCCGATCGGTGCCGTCCCACAGGTCATTAGGCTCCTTCTTGGGGAAACAAGGCAGATCTAACAAGTGCGCAGCAAGGTTTAATGTGCTGTTAGTGTGGAGATGAGAGGAGCGCTCGCCTCTGTGGCATGCTCCGTTTGTTATTTTCTCACCCACTGATGCTTTGTTTTTTTTGTTTTTCTTTTTTTCTTTTCCTTTTGTTATCATCTAAAGGGAAAACAGCGTGCAACATGCAGGAAATAGAGCGAGGCGGATGAAAACCCCAAAGACGAGCGAACTGGGTCAGGAAGCGCTTCGAGATTTGTAGATTTAAAAGTCAGGAATTAAAGAAAAAAAACAAAAAAAACATTTGATTTGTTAGAGGCAAATAGGGGGGGGGGAAAAAAAATCTGTTTTTGCTTATGAAGAAGGAAGTTATGAGTAAAGAGGCTGTGTTAAGCACTCTCACATACACACACACACACACACCCTCCCCTGTTGGATGGAGAGGAGAATCAATATGTCTTTGAATGAGGGTCAGAAAGGTTGTCTGCCCTGGGAGAGCTGACAGATTTGCTCTCTTTTGCTCTGCTAAGCCCCTGCCTACTTCTAACACCCTCTGACACACACACACACACACGCGCGCGCGCACAAATACAGATGGAGCTACACTCAAGAAGTGAGGAAACAAACACATCAATGTGATGCATTTCCAAAAGGACAGGATTCCAAACATTTTTGCCACAGGGATGTGATATTAGACGTTCCACATCGAAATCTGTATTTTTGTGTTATGCGTGCGTGCGTGCGTGCATGTGTGTGTGCGCGTATGTGTGTCTCCTGGCACCAAAATAAAATCTCTTTCACTTCTGGCAGGTGTTGAATTATGAGATTTTTTTTTTTTCACCCATTGCGTCTTCGTTAAAATAAGATGAATGTTTCCACAAAGTCTGAGGAAAAGAAGACGGATTTCAAGTCCGAAGTTAAGAAAACTAATATGATCAGTATGACAGTAAAGAACGGCCATCTGCCAGAACTGATGTGGACTCTGCCTTTGGTTTTGTGTGCGGACCAGAACGCCCTGAAGGCCTGAACGTCATGTCCTGTCAGCCACTTTTTTTCCCCCTCACGTGTCCCTTCGGACCACAACGGTTGACACCTCTTAAATATTAATAATAATCTCATGTTTTATTGCTCAGAAGGTCAAACTGCTGCACATTTAGCTACTCTGCAAAGTCTTGCATAACCTCGAGTGAAGCAGCTGATTAAGTCGTTTTTTGTTTTTTCCCCCCAGAATGTATAAAAATGTTTCCTCTATTTAGGTTTTTGTTTTTAGATGGAAATGTTATATGAATGTTTTGGAAAATGAGCATGAATGTATAGTGGCGTTCCTCATGGTTCTATCTTAGGACCAAATTTATCTGCCTCCAGGTTTCTTTGTTTCTTTTGTATTTTCTTTTGTACTTTACAATATAAATTCTCCCACTGTTATATATTCTAGTTTTAATGGAAAAGCTAAACATTAAAGCTTCTCCTGTTTGAATTTTGTAGTTTAGCTACTGCTTGTTACCAAATGTGATCAGGAATACAATATAAAAACGAGAAAGGCTTCCCTCGGGGGAATAAGACGATAAAAATATCATAATTCATCTCCAAATGCGTCTCTTTTTCTTGTTGCCTCGGCGACATGTGTTTTACGTATCTACGTCCCGTCGGTCCACGAGCGAACCTGACGCAAGGAGGCGAGCCAGGAGGAGAAACGTGCGCCTGTCTTTGATGAATGCCGGGCGCGTCCGTGCGCCTGCCTTCCCGTGTCGTTAACGCACCGGCGCGGCAATTAGCAATCACTCATGGAACTAATGACATCAATCAATGAGCTTTTAAAACCAGCCATTTGATAATTACAACCATCAACGGTCACCCGTGAATTCATTATGGCACGAGCTGCATGCTTATTTCTCCACCACGCCTCAGTCTGTCTCTTGGAGTTTCGCTTCCTTTAAGGTTGTTTTGGCAAAATCTCTATTTTTGAGCAAAACAGGTTCAGTTCAAACCTTTGACAACATGCTGATGCCATATGATATCTTTTGTTAGGTAAAGGAAGTGAGCTTTAAGCATTGCTAAAAGATGCATAGTGGCTATATTGGATTAGCTTGTTGTGGCCGTTTCCCACTGGATGCCTTTTCTTTTTTTTTAACAATTTTGCCTCCTAAATATTTGAGAGATGCTGCTTTGTAACATTTCACTATAAAGTCTCTATTTAAATAAATAAAAAAGCAACATTAAGCTGTCACCACAAAATTTGAACTTTAAACGAGAGAACGCATCAGAAAAGCAATCGCTCTAAGGAATTGCTTTCTTAGAGTAATTTTGAAAACAGCAAACATGTCACCAAGTCAAGTGTATTTCTTTGATTTCTTCATATTAAATAAAAACAAAGATACCTGAACTTTTGATGCAACATGAGAGCTCAGTAGAACAGCTGGGCCTCTGCGCGAAGGTTAAACTGCATGTCTTTTTTACGAATTACATGAGAAACCAAGTGACCAATTGTTTGCAACAGACTTCATTTATTTAATGTATGCATTTTTGGATTTTCATTTCACGTAAATTTCGCACAATTGCATCCTTCTCCTTCCCGCTCGCTGGGGGAAATTTAACATAATGGCTTCAGCTATTTGTTTGAACGTGGAAAGAAAACACATGAGAAAAGGCATGTGAAAGTTTTGGGGGTTTTTTCCAAACCACTGCACCCTTTAAATCAAATTCATGAAAACAGTAGAAGAAGCCAAAACAACAACAACAACAACAAAAACCGTAGCAGGTTGTTTTAGTAACCTTGACCCCAAATTCAGCTTCACTGGGTTAAAATGAGGCCTGCTGACAACCCCACGATTGGAATATGAGCTAACTCGCGGATCATATGGTGGCACCCATGTGTGTGCATGCACCTTGTAATGCGTGCAGGGCTTGTGTATGCTCATCTGCGTGTGTGCATGTGGCACGGATGCACAATTACCAAGCAGGCCCGAATCAATAGGTGCCTGCTGACAGATGGATTAGCACGGTAAACAGATGATACACACACCGCTAAATTATTCATCTGCTGAACAGTGGGCTGGGTTTCCACACACACGCACACGGCGACAAGGGATGGAGAGATGGGTGTGAGTAAGTACGAGCGAGCGTTTTGGGAAAGCGGCAGAAGTCTTCGCCTGTTTTGCTCGAAAGCGACCTCCCAACCCCCACCGAGGGCGCCACACCCGGAGAGAGCGGCAGAACGCACGCCGGCTCCACTCGGCGACTCGGGAGGCGAAGGCGGCAACGCGCGCTCCCTGTAATGCCTCGCAGATATGCGCCGGCACCGAGGGGTCAAACCGAAGTGTCCTGAGAGGTGTTTGAGCTTGCAAACACACAATTTGTGCAGGCGTCGACACGCTCGCCCTCGGCGCGCCGGCGTCTTTTCCTGAAGTGCGGGCGAAGTCGTGACCGTCGACTGCTTATGCCTTTCAGAAAGTCTGACTGACTTTCTGGGTAAAAAAAAAAAAAAAAAAAAAAATCTGATCATGACTCGGAAAAGCCATGCGGCATTATGTCTAATGCTGAATTCCAGTAGGGAATGCTTTCATTGCCTAAGTTCATGTTTTGTTTTGTTTTTTTTGGAAAAAGCATGAAAAGTGTGCACTGTGGGAGAATGAAGTTAGGAAAGCAGAGTTAAAAAAAAAAAAAAAAAAAAAAAAGCCCCAGCAGAAAGCTGCATCTACATCAACTATTGAGTAGTATGGATGCATGCAAATCATAGGCAGATGCACACTCACACGCACACACTCTGGTATGCATATAAAACACCCCTTATTGATTTGTTTCACCTTTTCAAGGGACTTTGAATATTTCTTTTTTTTTTCCCAGAAGGTGCAAACATTCATCCCTTTGGGTGGGAATCAGGAAGGCGATAACAAGAAACAAACTGGATAAACTTCACCGATTAAATGAAAAAAAAATAAAAAATCTTTGTCAAATAACTAAAACTCCAATCAGTTTTTCATCATGTTGCCAATTATTTTTACACACTTTTTTTTTTTTTTTTTTTAGCTGCTTGCGTCAAAAACGAGGATTGCGTCTCCAGCCGAGTGACGCATCGGTCCGGCCTCGCTCGGCGACAGCGTGTTAGGGATCCTCCAACCCGCAGAACATCCGACCCACGTAAACACACAGACCGTCGGTTCGCATCACAGCCGCCATCAGTGGGATCCAATCAGATTTGATGAATAATTCAATATTAAAGAGGCTGTAACCAAGACTGCAGGGGAAAAAAGGGGAGTGGAGGAGAGAGGGTGGTCCACTGCCAAGAAAGTGGTTTTATATATATATATATATATATATATATATATATATATATATATATATTATTATTATTATTTTGGAAACGAGCCTGCTGTGCTGTTTGTGTGTGTGAAAGTGAGAGAAGTGGAAGGGGCGTCTGTCACACTAGACTGCATCCACAAACTGGCTGCAGATTAGATTACTGAGGAGAGGAAAGAAGTGGAAGGAGGAGGAGGAGCAGTGGGGCAGGGGGGGAAGACGAGGACAGAATGGATGGAGGAGTGGGAGGGCTGAGAGAAAAGAAAAAGATTTAGAGAAAGCGGGAGGGGAGGGAGTGATGAAGAGGAATCTTTTAACACATCTGGATGGAGGTGGCGTCTGCTTCCCTGAGCTTCTCTCCAAGAGTTGAGCACCAAGCGACTTGTCCTGCCTTGAAAAATCGAGGTGCTGCGACCTTTGAACTCTGTCGCTCGTTGCCATGTTTCAACGGCGCAAACTTTAATGCGTTGGGACTTTATGTGACGAGAAAGAAAGAAGATACATGCTCTTCAAAAAGTATTTATCTTTTTGAAGATATATGCTTCGAAAGGATATCCTGAGGTCCCGCGTGTGTGGTTTAATGTCTGTAGGAAATTCCGATGTTCTGCGAAGACCTCAAAGGAAAACGGCAAACGTTAAGGTTTGAGTTTGTCATTGGGGTTTTAGAATCGGGATAAAATTACGAAACAAAAACAAAACCTTTTGCTCTCAGGGTAGATTTGATCAGAGAGGCCATCTTTGGAAACTCTAGAGCAGCTGTAGAGCTCCGCGGCTCAGGTGTTCGAATAAGACGTCAGGGCAAAAATGAACAGTGGATCCCGCAAAAAAACACCACCGTGAAGGTTTCTGAAGACAGCATCCCCATGGCGATGTAACAGGTGCAACAAATGCTTTTGCGAGGACGTTGTAAGCGTAATGTTTAGCATCTTCACATTAAAATCTAAACCAGAATCCATCTCAGGTTTTCCCAAGCACTTCGCTCTTAAGATTCAAAGCTCGTCAAACGCACTGAACGCGTGCTTGTATTTATCACCCAAATGTTCATAAAGTTTGCTTGACCCGCGTGGATCTCGCTTTACTATTTTGGAACGTGTTCGCCGAGAGATCAGACAAAACGAAAGAGGAAGGTTCAGGGCTCAGCCATGTCACGGTCTTGCGTGTGTGTGTGCGTGTGTGCACATACCTATTAAAAGTTAAATGTGTGTCGTGTCGCCAGGTGTGCTGCAGTTGTATGAGACTCGGTGGAGTTTTAACACGGGGGCTCTTTTATTGGCCGAAGCTGACATCACCGCAGGGAACAAAGTGGAATCCTGGAACCTGGGATCTTATGAACTTCTGTCCATGCATGCATGTGTGTGTGTGGAGGTGTGTGTGTGTGTGTGTGTGTATACATATATATACAAATGTGTGTGCAAGTCAAACAGGAAGAGCAAAATTGACATCCTGTCCTTTCCCTCATTTTCATTTGGTTGAGTAAGAGAGTTGGCAAATGGATTCAAAAGTTATTCAATCACCTGGAGCCTTTGCTGGTGATGCACGTTTTTTTTTTTTTTAATGATGGACTAACAAGAAGTACGAAATTTTGAAGTGGAAAGAAACTGAATCACAGCTCTGGACTTTGACAGGACCGATCTATCAAAATGAACCTGCTCTGATTTAAACCATCCGACTATAATTCTGGGTTTTTGTGCAAAAGATAAACCGACCTGATCAGGTTGCCTCTGAACTTCTCTGAGTCATTTTTGACGAGATTCCGGATCCTCACGTCACTCTTTCTTTGTCATTTTTGTCTTTTTTAAACAAAACTCTCAGCCTTTCACAGAACACTTGATCCTACACTTTTTAAAAGCTTATTTGTAGAAAAACGTCGGTACCCGTGGCACATCCTGTTCCGTCTTCCTCGAAAGAATCTCAATAAAATACGTAGACGTTTGTGGTTGTCAAAGCATAAACATGAACATTTTTACCAAGGACCCATATGCCAGAATCCTGCTCTCTCTTTCTTGTGCCTTTCACAATGTCCAGCATCGACATTTGTATATCCTCCTCCTATACACACACACACACACCTACTACACACACATTTGTCTGGGTCCAAATGGTGCGGCTCAACTAACAAAAGGATCAACAGGAAGCGACTAATCCTTGATCTGGGCGTCGTCGCAAGAGCGACCAGAAGCCTCACACCGAGCGACACACTCATATACACGCACCCTGAATTCGCCCTTACGCCACTTGCCTTCTCAAACACAGTGGAAAAGTTTAAATCGAAGCCATTTTTTTAAAATTCTTTTTTTTTTTTTCTTTTTCAGCCCAGAAGCAGAAGAAGGGTATTGCTGCTCATTGTTTGGACTGCGTGGGGGAGGCAGAGCAGGGCACACGCACGGGTGTAAACAAAGCCGCCACGACCAGGACGGTCTCCAGCGTGTATCCCTGCGTGTGGGTGCGTGCGTGTGTGTGTGTGTGTGTGTGTGTGTGTGTGCACGCCGCGGAGACTGACAGGGAGGCAACATGAGAGGGACAAGCCTTTTAACATCTGGCTAAGCACTGACAGGAAGACGCGCACACACACTGGGGAGCAGGCAGGCAGGTCCCAGTCCTAATTATTAGAACACTCTTACTTAACTTAACCCTGCCACTAGACCGTGACAGGCAGAGACAGAGGGGGAGGGAGAGGAGGGAGAAGGGCAGATTTCTGTGAGGACGAGCAAAAGGGATGAGTGTTTCTGTCTCTCCTTGGCTGGTTTTTAACTCAGACCGAAATAGAAATAACTGACAGCGATATGATATTGAAACATAAATAAAATAAAGATGTTAATGCAGAGAAAAAAAAATAGATATGTGTGTGTGTGCGTGTGTGTGTGCCACCTGGTTAGTCTAAAGACAGAATCCAACTGAGAGGAGGGGCTGTGGAGCCGCTAAAGATGGATAAAAGACAAAAGGTTTCCTTCCCACACTTTATTTATTTGTTTTATGTATCTTTTTTACTTTTCTGACTTTTTCCTGCAGCAGAGTAATTTGCGCAACTATTCAGGAGGAAACCACAGGCCTGAGATTTGCTTCGCTGAAGGTACAGAAGAAGAAAAGAGCACAGGAGGATAAAAAGAGGAGGCCTCTCGCTGTGTGTTTTAACAGCTGCATGCGCGTCTGACATTTAAGCCGTTTTCATACCGCTGGGAATACGAAAAATGAAAAAAAAAAAAAGAAAAAGGGAAGAGATAAATGGGAGTTCTGATTTTTTTTTTTTTTCTTTTTATTTATTTATTTTTGGTAAGTGACTGAACGGCGACTTTTTAATTTTACGTATAACCGCAAATCTTCTGCTCCAAGTAAAACCAGGCAGGTGGGATCTGTATTTTCACTCAGCGTCTCTTAATCTTCCCACTATCTGCTCTATCATTCTTTCCCACAACTTCTTCCTCTTTTTTTGTTTTTTTTTGTTTTGGCTTTTATCTCGTCTTTTAACTCATCCCACCATTTCCTCACTGATCGGATCCTCCCTTCCCTCTGCGCCTGGAGAGTTTCTTTTCTTGCCAAGCAAAATGTACTCTCCTTTCTCCCATTTCTACAACAGCTATCCAACACACATCTTGGATCCCTTTCTTCCTCTCTCTTTCTGTCCTTCCTTCTTTCTCTCTTTCTTTCTTTCTTTTGTTTCAATTCACCGACTGTGGATTCGTTTTTCAGAAACAAACTTTCCAAAGTGAAGATTTGTGTCTGTGTGTTTACTGGATATCCAGAGTGTTGAAGATGATGTCGCCGAGGTTCAGCCAGTGCATGTGTAACACAGCTTTCTGTGTAGGAACCTCAACCAGCCGCCATCTTTTCCTCATCTCTTACTCTTTCATCTTAAAAATGTACTGTGAAGAAAACATCGCTAAACATGTAAAATGTTCAAATCTCCATAACAAAATGTCGACACATATTGTTTCCTGAATAGTTGTGCTTCTATTTGAGTATTTATGATCTTTTACTGTCTTCTGGAAATATTCCGGTCAATCCCAGAGTAACTCCAAATGTCTTTCTGTTAGTAATATTTATTATTTATTGGCGTTACAGCCTCATTGGCTTACAGGAAACTTTGAGTGCAATACAGAAAATTGTTTAAAATGTTTAGTTGACAAAGTGGCTGTGAAGCACTCCAATGATGACAATGAAAGGAAGAAATGTCTGATGGGAGATGGATGTACTTTGAACCTGAAATAGTGAAAAATAAACCTAGCCACAAAAACAAAAAAAAGGCTAAACTAAATGGTCACAAAGTTATAATAATGCTCATTATTAGGAATGAGCATCATTAGGCTCATTCCTAATAAGCCTTTGACAGGTTAGGATGGGTCTTTATAAAAAGCTTCATTACATTTTTTGCACAAAACCATTCTCAGATAATCCAAATAAGCTGCTGCTGGTCACTCCCCGTGCAAAAATGGATGCAAACAGACGTACGGTTGTGGAACAGCACACGTTTGACCTTGAAGCAGAAGAATCGGAGCACAGACATCAAGAATGCAGCAAGTGGTTTCTGAACGGTAAATTAACAACAAAACACCCGCTTTTCCAACGGTACAGAGTGGTAAAAATCAACTGAGCAAACATGCTTGCGCGGTTCTGAATGGGACGATGGGCAGGGCTTAGCCGAGGTTGCTAGGTAACGAAGCAGCTCCGACCCAATGTGACTTTGTCATCGGGAGGTTTTGGAACCTCTCGTTATCCAAAAAACAATATCTTGTTGCCAGAAAAAGGCTCGGATTGCTTCTAGGACCAGTAACGATACAAATCGAAGTACAAAAACATACAAAAAAAGGAATTCTGCACAATAGATTCCCCTTTAACAACTTCATGGGAAGAGTGAACAACACAAAGACAAATTGTTTTGTAAGAGTTTTAGCCAGGCGCTGCTTAAGCCAGGTTTTTCTTCTTTTGATTTCTTTACGGTTTTTCGTGTTCTTAAAGTTGACATTTTACAATCGACTGGTTGGAAATTTTATGTTTAAAAGCCCAGAGGTTTGAATAGTCGGTTCCCAAAACAGAGGAAAGAATATTGGTTTAAAAGAAGATCAAAAATAATGTTGCGAGGGCCTGAGAAAAAATACAGACAATCAACAAAGGAAAGGGGTGGGAATGCTGGGAAAAAGAAAGTAGGCTTAATTTAGCATTGAGGGTCAGGTTCAGCGTAATTCTCAAAGCCTTGTAAAAGTGCAGAGCCAAGAGAACGTCAACAAACAGACTACAGCTGTCGCGCTCGCACCGGGAGACGCTCATGCATACGAGAGGAGGCGGATGGTGGAAGTGAGAGAGGAGAGGAGGAGGAGGCACGGAGACAAGAAAGAGGCAGGAGAAAACAAACAGGGTAGAACGTGCTGATACCGAAGAACACACACACTCACACACACACACAACTTCCCCGCTGACACCTCATCCAACACCAGCAAATCCCCTCGACAAACAAACAAGTGCACCGCAAGGGTGGATCGTTCAATTTGTCAGCAGTCCCATTAATTCCAGCCTCATATCCCATAATTCCATTCCTTCTTTTAAGTCTCTCTCTTTCTGCGCCTCAAAAACCCTCCTCCTCTGCTTTTCCCTGAATCCGTTTGTGCCCATGCTGAAACCTCAACAATCTGTGTACAGTAAATGCTAATGGCTTTTACAATGGCGCGACGTGCGCGGCCCTCTTTAAGGCATGATGGGGCCTTTATGTGCAGGTTTAGCGGCTGACAGGTTAGCGAGTTTAGTTAACAGCCGACGTGCCTGCCGGTGCAGTGGCAGGATTTAGGAGGGCTTAGCATTGAGAAGGCCACTGTTGCTTGGAGTGGCAGCGGACTCGACCGAATTTCACAGAGGAGACGGGGATTGCGGGATTTCCGAGACGTTTAATGCTTTTGTTCTGATGCGTAGAGACAGTCGAGCGTGGATCGCATTTACACGTATGGACTTGGATAAGAGGTGTGATCAGATTGCAAGTGGAATGAATGATTAAAAATATAAATATATACATATTGTGCATTCCCTAGATGTGGAAAAGAACGTGCCAGGATGACGCTGCAGATTAACCGTGTCGGCAAATATTCCGCATCTGTTTGTTTTGTTGGAGCGCAAGTTTTCTGCTAACATCATCTCTTTGGACGACACATTGAAAATCTCTTGTTTGTTGGTTTAAGCTGCTTAAATCCATTGATTATATTGTTCTATTAAAAATTATATACTTAAAATGACAGAAATCAGCTTGGGAAATAAAGAGATAATGCATGGAGTGTCTCTCAAAAGGGTTCTTATGCCTTTGGTCAACTTATAAACACAAACTTCAACGGGTTTTTTTTCTTTTTTTCTTTCAATAGATCAAAACCAATGGTGGAAAATGGTGAAGCGGAAGGAAATGATATATTTTTTAGTGTGGCATGCAGTTATATTCAGGCCACTTTATTCTGATACCCCCAAAATAAAACCCTATGCATAAAAAGTTGTAAAGAAGGTTTTTTTTTTGTTTTTTTTTGGGGTGGGGGGGGGGGGGGGTTTGTATCTTTTCATTTTTTGTCTTATTTGGTTTTGTCCTGTCCATGTATTCCATACCACTCTGTAGAAGTAAGCTGGTTAATTTATACATCGTTCCACTAAAACATGGCGGTCACCTTCCACTGGGAAGATTGTCAACTTAAACGTTAAGCGAAGCTACGACTGGATGGTTTAAATCAAAATATATGCCCTTGTTGGAATGGAGCAGTCAAAGTCAAGATTAAAATCTTTGGCGAGACTTGAAAATTGACCTCGACCTCGAACTATTAGAATGGGCAAAAATTAAAAATGACAGAAAACACACCCAGAAAAAACCTGCAGCTACTGAAGATATTCATGCCAAGCATTGGCTGCACAACGCAAACACAGGGACTTCATTTAGATTTTCATTTGTAGAAAGAAAAGAAAACAACCCTTGTACTCCGTTTCCCTATTATGCACCATTTGCTGTTGGTCTAGTATATTACAGCCCAATAAAGTACTTGTTAAAGTTTGTGGTCGCGACATGACAAAATATTTAAATGTTCAATGAGTACAAACTTTTCAACATGTCCGTACATAGAACGCAGTACGTAATTGCTCAGACACTCAAACAAATCCGACTTGACAGCAAAACCTGAAACTATTTTTGCTCCTCGTTGGTTTATGGCGTCCATAAAGCCCCATGTAATTAATTTCATGTGGACGAGAGATAGCTGCACTTTATTAGCAATTGTAAATTAAATCCAAAGATTACAAATTATATCAGCGCTGAAAAGTTACCTCGAGATACCTCAGCGCACCGGGACAATACGTTCCCTGTTATCTTCAACGTCTTTGCCGCGCTACAACGTGTCCGGGAGATCTCTCAATAAAACGTGTTTTGTTAAGTTGAGAAAAATAAAAAATGCTAATCGCCCCCAAAGTAGTGAAATGGTGCAAACATTGGCATGATATTTTAGACCGCTTGTGTACCTTCTATATAAAGACTCAAAAGACGTTACTGCTCTGTGACCACAGTCAGTAATGATACTTTATGATCCCAAGCATAATAAAGCTCCTAATCAGTATGGCAGTCCAAAATAGGTTACTGTGTGAAGCTGCCAGCGAGCTACGTGAGTGTGTAGGTATGTGTGCGTGCGTGCGTGTGTGT
This sequence comes from Poeciliopsis retropinna, assembly GCA_010277075.1. Taxonomy (NCBI): domain Eukaryota; kingdom Metazoa; phylum Chordata; class Actinopteri; order Cyprinodontiformes; family Poeciliidae; genus Poeciliopsis; species Poeciliopsis retropinna. The sequence goes on from VMRM01000022.1 coordinate 12,424,909, forward strand.
ATGTGTGTGAAACAGCAAAAGCATCACCCCCATGGGAATGTCCCAAAGAGTTGTTTGTTCGTTACGGCTCCTCTGGATAGCCAAGCTCAGTGAAGGAGAACCCATAACTCTGTGCTGTAAGCAGCTCCTCTACACCTTGAAATGTCTTTAAAGCCTACAGCAGACGTGGAAGCTGCTTTTGCTAACCGTTAACCTGGCTCGGTACAGATTCGAAAATATCTAAAGAACATTCCATTTGATTTGACTCGTCTCTTTAAATCACACCCATGTATGTAATCTTTAGCCACCCTCCCACCGCTTGGGGTCTCGTTTTCTTTAATTTCCCGCCTCTACTTTTCTTCATTCATTCCTCTTTCTCACCCTCTCCCGTCTCTCCTGCGGTGGTCTTTTTTTTTTTCTTTTTCATCGGATCAGTCTCAGGTCGTCGCCTCTGTCTCTCATCTGTTCCATCAAGGACGAATCACCCACTCACAAATCCAAAGATGTGAGAGAGAGAGAAGATGGAAGATTGATGTATTGATAAGAGAACGGGGCGGAAAGTCTGTTACAGCTTTTAATCTGGAATGCAGAAAAATACGGACCGCCCTAATTAGATGGCGTGAGCCCGGATCTCCGTCTGCACATCTCCCAATTTGCCACCACGATCCGACGCAGCTTGTTGACATGTGTAGGAGATGTCGCCGGTCATGCTAAAAAGCTGTTTGTGTCTCTGCTAGAGTGTTTGTGTGTTTGTGCTTGGAGCTTTGACAACCCCGCGGTCACACACTCCCAGACACGCACACACACACACCCACACATACACACACACACCCGCAAACACAGCCTGCCAAGTGAAAGGGTGTGTGGGTAAATCTTTTGGCAATGTGGCTGCCAGTGCAAAGCGATGATGAATGCTGATGGCAAAGAGCACGGCCAGTCTCTGAACCTGTCACACACACACACACACAGATATGCGCACACACAATGATCGGATTCCCAGTGCATAAGGGCCAAATGGCATCGTTCCACTGGTAAATGCTAATGAGACCAGTGAAGCTTGTGGACTTGTGAAAGGATATCAAGAGCCAGGAGAGATGATAACAAGAGAACATAGATGAAATTGTTCATTGGTGAAAGACAACTCTGTGGGTTTCCTCACAAAATGTAGCAACTTTGTTTTTTGTTTTACATTCTTAAAGTTGTTCTTATGAGAAACCAATGCAGGAAAGTTTCTGTCTTTATCCTAGACTGGCCAAATCTCTAAATCTGTCAAATGATTGAGGAAAATATCATTAGAAATATGACATGTGAAATCCTTCAAGTGTGTGATCGTGGTAGAAAACACGACTCGATACAGTGTTCCAAATACCCCCAATCAAATTTTAGTGAGTAGACATAAAACATGCTGTTATCTGAAATTGTGGTTGATAAATGAAATATTGAAACTATGTCCACATAAAGATGCCTACTGATGTGTAAATGTGGTTAAAAGGTGATTGGGGGATTGGTCAAATGGGCTAGCCCTGACTTCCAAGGTCTTTATGAAGGGACGTTTGGGTTGAAAAAGTGACATTTTCAATGCATTTTTAAGGCTAAATTAAGAAACAACTAAAAAGAGCTAAAGGACAATGATCAGAATCCCATGAATGACCATAAAATGATGTCCATGCATGTTGGGAGTTTGAAGGACAGCTGGTTTAAGAAGTGATATTGCTTGCATATACCAAAGAAAACTATTTCCCTTGCAAGCTATGCTGAAAGTGCAATCACACTCTATGCAGTGTTATGGGAAATGTAACCCAGTACTCACAGCGTTCAATGCGGTCCTCTGGGCTGGAGGAAGTCTCTCGGTCTGACAGGAGGCCGGACACGGCGAAGATCTTTTTCCCGCTGTCCTCAACTGCTTTCAAGGCGCTACTGGGCGAGCCTCCCGGAGGGATCTGGGTGCCACCAAAGTCATACTCTTTCCCCTCGGCATCAGAGTAACGCAGGTGGGGTGAAGCCTCCGCATCCAGGCAGCCCTTGAGGCGCTTTGCCGGGGTGAACGCAGATTGATAACCGCCCGGTGCCCCATCCCGATCTTCCGGAGGAGAGGCAAAAGGCCTGAAGGCGCCCACACCGCTGTGGTTCAGCATGCTGATGGGCGAGCAGTCCAGGTTGGGCGGGGCAAACTGATGATGAAGGTGGAGGAGGGACGGAGGAAAGTCCCTATTGGGAAATCCTGGAGGGACCGCGCCTTGGCGGTGATACATCGATGCAAAGGTGTACGAACCATTGTTGAATGGCAAATGGACATCCTTTTCAACAGAGACCGGAACGCCAAAGGGGCGAGGCTGCTGACACGGAATTGAAGCATCACGGGAAGCTTCAGCAGTAGAGGCCAACACCATGAGGGCTGGAGAAGCAAGAGGGTTTGGCAGATAGGAGGAGCTCTCCATTTTGAAGGCTGCCCGGTGGAGGTCCATGTCTGGGCGGTCGAAGGACGTTGTAAGGATTTTTGGAGGAGGAGGAAAGGATTCCTCCTTAGGGAAGCTGAAGACAATGCTCAGTAGCCCTTGCAATGGGTCTGATAGGATGCAGGAGTCTAGGATGTTGACTGAAATGATTTCGTCTTTGGAGAAAATCTCTCAAGAAACTCAAATCATCTACTGCATCTGCAACCAAAGTCACAATGGACTATTATTTGGCTCAGATCATTCAGGTAAATGCCACTGCATGTATCTGGACCAGTCAGTTTTGGAGGTTGTCTTCCAGAGCAAGAGCAGGTAAAATCTTTCCTCGCTTGCAGGTGCTGGATGTGATGCTGAGGTCAAACGGTCCAAAAAGGGAGGACATCTGTGGATCATCAAAGCTGGTTCCTCATCTTCTGGCAGGCAGCATCTGAGAAGATTAAGGAGAAACACAATTTGGTCAAATTAGAATGAAATCAAAATGCTTTTGCACCTTCATAAGTGTAGATGCAAATATTGGGTACCCAACTATCTAAAGTCAACCCTGTGTGCTTTTCAATGTGTATTCCAAATAACATGAACCCAGACAGACTCTTGTCCTAATACTATTCCTCAAAGAGGCGTTAAGCATTTTCAGCAGACAGACTTATGTCTGCAAGCAGAGAAAATAAAAGGACCACCCGGAATAAGAAAAAGTGTCCTCAAGTTGACACCGTTGATCCGATTGCACAAATCCTTCCTTTTTGAAAAAGATGACGTACAAACATTTCAAAACTCCACTTTCACTTTCTTCTTTTACAAAAAAACTTTTCCAAACCCTTCTCACATCACCTATTTCTCTATGTTTTTTTCCCCCACGTCTCGTCTCTTTCAAGTCGTTCTCATCTTGTCCTCACAACCCTCCTTTATCAGACCGTCTCCTCCTCCTCCTCTTCATTTTCTTTCCATCCTCATCACCTCTTCTCATCTTTCCACCGCTATCTATTCTCCCTCATTCCTCGATGTCACATCTTGGGTTTAAGCAGCTTATACCAACCATCTCCCAGGATGTTATTGGACCAGAACCACTTGTCTTAAGATAAGGGGACACACACACACATCCACACGTCGCCCCCACACCCACACATCTGATAAGAGCCTGTGTGACTCAATGTTCAGCTCAACAGCTGACTCAGTGGGACGAACGTAGCTCCTCACTCTTGCGGGCTGTGTCGTCCTATCTCTCCATCTGACCACTTTTAATTCCCCCAATTTTTGCTATCTGTGCCCCCTTTCTTTTTGCATCTTTCCTGTCAATCTCTTCTCCTCTCATCCCTACATCTGTCCCTGATGTCTCCACCTCAGCCTCGTCTTTCTCCCCGGGGTGACTCAGATGGGCGATATCATATCGGCCTCTCCATCTGCCGTCCACGAGTCAGAGGAAATCTGACTGAGTGAATAAATTAGCCGTACTTGACCTCACGACCCCCCCCCCCCCCACAAGGCATCCGGAGCGAGAGACCAGAATTTTCTCTCCCGGGGATTAGATTGTTGGAGGGTACGGTCGGTTGGAGGAACGCAGAGAGGAAGCCGATGAAATGCAAAATAGCATCTTAGAGATTTTTATCTTCATAGGGCAATTTAAAGGTGACTGCCTTGTTAAAAGTCCAATATGTTACATTTAAAATGGGTAAAGATATCTCTGTCATACATGTGTGAAGAAATACTTTTTTTTGCGTATAATGCAGGTGATTTTCTCAAGTCTGCTTAAATGACAGGTCACAAATGTATTAGTTAAACTGTTGCAAGCAATGTCTAAAATAGATTTTATTACAAAGGTCAAAAATGTAAAAAAAAAAAAAAAAAAAACGAAACAAAAGTCAGGTTTGTTGCACAAAACAATGTGAACCTGCTGTCAGCATGTTGCATCATCTATGAATCAAGTAAGTCATTATTATTATTAGGCCCAAGCATCAAAGCACTGTGAAAGCCTATTGTTTTCATATTGTTTATTATACAGTATTATATTTATATTATTACGATTCTGATGGGGCTTTTTGGGGCTCTATCATGTTCAAAAACTCACCTAACTTGGTGGACGTATACAGCCTGTGTAAAATTTACATATTTTAAGACGCACAGAAAATACAATTAATGTCATAGTGCAAGTCAAACAGGAAGTCGACCCCATTTTGGCTATTTACATTTGATTGAACTCCTCTTAAGGATTTTGATCGATCAGCTTCAAACTTGGTCAGATCGTTCATAAGGCATGGCCGATTAAAAGTTATCAACATTTTGCGCTTTCATGCTTGCTGAAGGGGGGTTGCCTGGGGTCAAAGTTCGCCTACTCGCCATGAAACATGAAACTGTTGTATCTCCTACACAAAAACTCACAGAGGCACCAAACTTTCAGTGATTGATCATCATTGGGTGCCCTACATTACTCGATTTCCATGTAACCTTTTATGATTGACTTTTGTGAACCTCTAAGGAGCCTAATAGCATAGAATTATAATTTGACTCCACTGCGCCCCCTAGGTTAATTCATCAGCTTATCTCCTCGCTACATCGGCCAATCTGCACCAGAGTTTTTGTGAGTTGTCGGGGAGCGCTGCCGAATGCGTTGATGCGTATCGCCTGGCGGAACTGTGCGAGACCATTTGCGGTGGCGAGCGGGCGGCAGTGCTGGAACCCCCACAGTCACCAATAGGCCGCAGCGGCGCTGAGCTTCGAGGGCCGTCCGACGCCGCTTGCAGCTTTCATTATTATTATTATTATTATTATTATTATTATGAGCCCCTGATATGGAGATCATTTACTTAAGCTTGACAACTTGTAGACTCAATATTTGAGACTCTTATTTTGACATAAAACAGGAAGCTGTTATTACTGAGTCTACAATACCTTGGCTCATTTCTATCTTACAATTTCAATGCTATTTTGGCTTCATGACCACCTAGAAGTCGAAAAATATATCAACAAGTCGAATTGGACAAGATAGAGTCTTAGTTTTCATCAAATTTAATTTTTGTCTCATGTCATAGATGTAGCTGTCATAACCCTGGTAATGTGTGCTTGTCTAAACACACAACAAACTTTACCTCACACAGCATCGAGTAGTGCAGTGAGCTGCTCAGTGAGCTTCAAAGCTTCGCCGACTACCATCCAACATCAAAGGAGGAACTCCCTGGGAAATGAAACAAGAAGAAGAAACGTCTTTTATAGCTATCAGCTGTCCAAAAGAGTCAATTTTCAAATCAATTTTCAAATCTGATCTGGGACTTGGCATGCTCCTGCACCTCCCACACAAATACACACACCCACACGGAAAGCAATGCTGCAGAGAAGGAGGGGGTAGGGAAATACGTGCTCCGGGGGAAGAGAGGAAGAGATGGTGAGATGTTTTACATTACCACAAGTGTACAGTGGACGCGTGTGGAGTGAGAACAGCTTACGTTAACACACCTCTGGTCTGGAATGATTCCACGGAGTCACATTACACATCTCTCATCCTAATTCACCAGCAACATCAATTTCTCTTTTTTTCCCCCCTCTCTGTTGTTGGTCACGCCGAAAGTTGCACCTTCCAACTTCAATCCAAGTAAAATTTATTTCTTTGAACTACTCTTCTGTTACTTTCCTGTCCAGTTTATTCGCTCTCTTTTGCCGTTTCTCAACTGGCTCTCGCTCCGTTCCCTCAGTGTATCGGTACATGTGCTCCCTTGAACAACCTTAAGAAAAGGAGGCTATCTGAGGTGTTAATATACATGGAGGGCAACACACTGATGAGCACAGAGATATTCCAATTTTATCATCATTAGCCCCCAACAAGCCAAGGGGGTGGCGAGTGAAGGGGCCACTAAGTGAAGGAGCCAATCCAATAAGAAGAGAACGGATGTTTCCTCGCAGGCCGCAACGCGCGAAGAGAGAAAAGGGAGGTGAGATCTAACTAAAGGACGGGAGAGGGGAGAAGATAGAGATGAAGTGAGGAAACAAGAGAAGAATAAAAGATGGAGTTAAAGGCGGTCTCGTGATGGTTTTAATTTTTTGTTGTTGTTATTCTACCAATCAATTTGCACTGACAAAAAAAACACAGATAGGGAAAGAGAAATGGATTTCCACATCAGGATTTCAGGATGTCCAGAGTGTTTTAGAAAGTGCAAATGAAGAAACAAGTGTAAAGTCTGCTTTGTTTATATTTGTGCTGATGACACAAGGAGCTGAGACTAACTAGCTGACATTTGCAAACACACTCGGGTGGCTTTCAGTGGATTCTCAGCATGCAAATAAAAACAAGCTAATTGGCAAACTCAAAGGAAGCGCCGTCAGCTGCAAATTTATGGAATCCTTTTTTACTTTATTTGATTTGTAGGGTAGACTTCATCTTGATTAGACAATAATTAAGAACTCAACATGTTAACTCAGTGTATTCCAAACCTGGTGGGCCACCAGGCTTTACTTGTGCCCCCACCAGGCTAAGCATTGCTTATTTATTTAAGTCTTTTGAAAATGTTTGCATTTTTTCAGACTTTATAGTGTGTTTTCAGGTATTAATCTTCAAATGTTTCAGTAACACATAATTATCAAGTGATATTTTCAAATTTCCTGTCAACTTTAAGCATTTTTTAGTTCAAAAACACGACAGGCTGTTGGATGAATGTCTCCCCTACTGCCCAACCACCGGGCTTGGCAAGTTTTCTGGGGGATACCTTGATGACCTATTACTCTACAATGCATTGCTATCGTAATAGACTGCATAGAAAAGTCATGAGTCAGAAAAGTATCTTTAAGGCAATAAAGTGGGGAAACAATGATGTGATCAGAGCTGTGTAATCACAGCTAAAGGCAAATATTGTCTCTATGATCCAAAATGGCTGCCCTGCCCTGCCCAGGGAAGCCATTCATGGTATACTAACCATGACCCTGACCCAACCTTACATCTAACCCCAAAAACAGCACTTCTTCTTATGAGCCCCATATGTTAGGACCTATAAGAAGCAGAGGTTTCTCACAACGTAGCATTTTTTGGTAAAATGGGAGTTATAATGTGAGAAATGCTAAAACACACATACGGACATATTACACGCATTAATTTAGCCATGTATACCCCAACACTTTGAGACTATAACACCATTGATTATTATTTTCCTATCAGTGGAGTAGGTGTCAAACATTTCCTTATGTGTAATTTAAAGTGCAGTCGGCCACACATGTAATATCTCCCTAATAGAAGTGTCAAACAGATGTTAATGGAGAGTGATGCATGTTTCTTTCACACACCCCCGCCCCCCCAAACGTATTTCCAGGACAACAATCATAATTCCAGGCGACGTACACCTATGCATATCATCAATATACGAGTGCAATTACTTCCTGTGCAAACACGCCGAACGTCAGCCGGATGCCACTTACAATCCCATTTACCGCCGCATGATACCGCCCACGCATTGTGTGACACCGGGCCGCGCGCGTTTTGTAATAGGAAATGTCACGAGGGAACATTTACCACGGTGTCATTATTTGATTACAGTGTGCAGGAATGATGCAGTTGTCAGCGCGATATTAAACACAGAGAAGCAAGAGAGAGGGGCTTTTCACGTCAAATTTGCACTTTAAGTGACAACGCGGCGCGAGCCGAACGAAATTGCAGTGTCAACAACAATGTGCTTTGGCGTCGACGTCAGGGGAGAGCTTGGGCCTTAAATTACGAGTTACCGGAAGGACAAGGATTCCATGAGAAAAATAAATGATGTTTTTCTTATTAGTATTATTATTATCATAGAATGTTATTTGATTGTAAGAGAAATCAGGTGTGAAATTTTAAAGGGCACTGAGGATTCAACACTTCAAGTCAAACAGACTAAAACGTGCTTTCATTCATCTCTGAGATGAATTCCTTTTTATCAAACTCTTCTGAGTGTAGATAAAAATATCCTTTCTGTCGACCGTTGTCGAAATAGCTTTCTTTTCTTTTTCCTTAGCAGCGCTGCTTTGAGTGTCTAACTGGTGCACTTTATGGCAACACAAAGACGAAACATGTCATGAGTTTCGGAGACGAACGAGGAGAGAGCGTCCAATTTTTTTGCCATAAAAACGTCTTGTCAGCTTTGACTGCGTGTGCATGTGTGTCGGAAAGGAAAGCAGCCGAAGAGCTGAGGGTTTTTCTTTTCTTTTAATGGAGATGGAGAGAAAAGCAGGCAGTCTTAAAAAAAAAAAAAAAAAAAAAGCACATGTGCCAACCTAAATGTGAGTGTGAGTTAGAGTGTTCACGATTCCAGCTCTCCGGGTATATTTAGAAAATGTTGACAAGCGTGAAAGTGCCACTCTTGCATTTTATTACGAGACAGGCCAAGCTATGTCAGTCTCTTAACTGCCTGGTGTAGACACAAACACACACAAACAAACAAAAATATTATATATATATATATATATATATATATATATATATATATATATATATATATATTATATATATATATAATTTCCTTCTCACCCACCGCGGGTGGTTCTTATCCTCTGAGCTCGGGTCCTCTACCAGAGGCCTGGGAGCTTGAGAGTATATATATATATATATATATGTATATATATATATATATATATATATATATATATATACGAGAGCTTTAGAGCTAAAAACTAAAGGGAGATCAGGGCTCAAATGTAGAAATTATGAAAACAGAAGCAACCGAAAGCAACTGCTCCTAATATGAAGCAAACCAAAGTAATTGTGCTGCTTGCTGGTTCGTCTTTGAGCTCGACCAAAAATATTTTGGCTTGTTTTTTTTTAATAAGTTGCATTTTTATTACTATGTCAGTTCAATTTTCCAAAGTGTATTTGAAAACAAATTAGCAAATGCTCACTCCTAAACTTGGCAGCAATTATTATAGAGGGGGGGAAAAAAATAACATTAAAAGGAAAATAAACTCTCTTTGAACGTCAGCGGTGAGCCGAGCGCAGCACTTGTTCCCACCCATCGATACAGGAAGGCGATTTCAAAACGAGCTCAAGTCTATCGCTCTATCTGCGCGAATGATTAGCGGGAAGTGGAAACATTTTCGATCTTCAAAGGACTTCAAAGGGTCTCGGCAAATTCACCTTGACGTGAGGCAAAGAAACTGCAAAGCAACCAAGCTACATCGAGACTCTGCAGGCCTCTAAAGTTTGCCCGTTGAAACATAAGGTTCACGACGGCACATTTTACAAAAAGACCAAACAAGGGAAACGTGTGTTCTCTGTATAAAGAACAGAATATGGGTGAAGTTGTATAGATGGACACCACAGCTTCTGGAACAATGTTGTTTGGACAGATGAGACCAAAGTAGAGAAAGATGGCAGTTAAGCACAACGTAAAGTTTGCTAAGGATCTGGTCCCTTAGCAAGGCTTGTGAGGATTTGGTCTGGTTTTGAAGGCATACCATGTTAGCACCTTGGTGGTTATTAGTTATTAAGAATGCAGCCGTCTCTCTCTGCAACGCCGTACAAACGGACCAAACCTGACCTTCACTGAACCCGAACCCAAAGACTTTGGTTTCCCGGCAAACTGAAGCAACTCGAGAGAGAAAGTTGGTCAAATTTCCTGCACAAAGATGTGAAACTTTGATCACAAAGGAGTTTGTTCTGCTAAAGTTGGTTTGATGAGAATAGGATCCTGGTCGTTATTTAATTTTTATTATTATTTTTTAATGAATAGCGTTCTGATTTCTGCTAAGATTTTTGCTCTGAGTTTACGATCTGTAGACCAGACTAAAAGCATGCTTTCGTACCCAAAAGACAAAGATTTAAAAACCCTGTGAGTTTCAAAACCTTGGCCGTCATGACGCAAGCACAAGCCAGGGGATGGTCAAAGTAAAATGCCTTCCGTGCACATCGTGTTTTGCATCTGGGGCATTTATCTATATATCTTTTTCTCCTTTTTTTTTTTTTTTAGCAAAATGGACAGGTCCGTTCTGTATTCCAGACGGCCTTCGGCATGCGAGAGAGAGCATGTGTTTGCCGATGTCCGAAGCAACAGTCGATACTATTGAAATCTACTCATTCATGTCTGGCCAGGAGGCGAAGCTCAAATGTCCTTGTGAATAAGAATCACGGCCATTTGTCTCTCCGCTCTCTTCCTCCTCCTCTTCTTGCATATTATTTGTCCTTGTCTTAACTTTCAGCTGTTGGAAGGAAGAAAAAAACCCAAAAAAAAAACGCAATATTGTCTCGGAATGCCTTTCGAATGTCTAATCTCGCGTTTCCTTCCTCCACGTTTTCTCCTCTCTCGTAAGCGTGTTACTCGTCGATGGCTGCAGCCGAGACAAATATCGCTGGAAGATTTGATAAGAGGCAAACAAACACATCACAGTGCGGCGGACGATGACGCTCGGGGAATATTCTGGAGCAAGAAAAAAAAAAAAAATCAATAATGATCGGATAAGCTTGAATTCAGTTCACTGAAAACAAACACGTTGGGTGGGGATGTTTTATTTAAGCAGGCCGCCTTTTTTATTGATGGAGTTCTTCGAATCCTCCCTCAAAGAACAAAAAGATTTACTGCTTAAATTTCGATTTGACTTCAGAGACAAAGTCACAGCCAACAGAGAAGAAATCGCTTTGAAATAAAAAAAACAAAAAAAAACAACAATCCCGACGTGTGGTGGGGATTTTTGCACTTTTTTATTTTTTTAGTAGCACAGTATTCACTAGGAAGGCTCGCTTGAGCGGGGCCAGCTAATTCCTGGTTCCAGACAGAGCTTAGCTGTTCCATTGCTCATAAATGCCTACCTTCAAAGTGTATTTCTGGCCCACTGGTAAACCAGATCTATTCCTTTGTTATGCTTTCAGTTGGCTCCCAGAGACCGATATTAAGTAGCTTTCTTTTCTTTTGCTTTTTTTTTTTTTTAATTTGTCTCCTGTGAAGTGCAACATTAGAGCTGACCTGAAGTTAAACAGGGCCCAAGGCAGATTAAGATTCGGGGGCCCCGTTTCCAGTTAGCTCATTATCCACCACTAAACAGAGGCGTGTGAGACGACACATGGCGCTGGTTTCGTCAGAACAACACAAAACTGTGGTAATGTTATGGGAAAACTCTGTATTTTTTTATTTAGTTATGTTTTTTTTTTTTTTTTTAATTTGTTGGTAAATTTCCAAAAACGTACACAGTGTGATCAGTGCCAGTGTCCAGGGTTCACCTATCTATTACTATTATTATTGACTAATTCTACGGTGGGTTTAATACCAAAAACAATAAATGTATTTACAGAATTTTTTCATACCCTGATCCCTCGTTATGTCTCGGGAGGAGACGCGTGAGTTTGTTGCATGGTTTCCATTAACATTTTCGCCTTTTCCGTTTGCGACACACATGTCTTACCCTGTTCTCCCATCTGCTCCCTGTCCCACTCACCCCAGACCAGCAGGGGGCCCCCTAGGCAATTGGATGCAACGCTTCTCCTTTGGGCCGGCTCTCTGCCGCACGTTTCAGCTTCTGTGTTTAGCATGCTACTTAGAGAACTGCAGACTTTCTCAGTCTTCATGGAACATGGGCAAGTTTGTGTAATTCTAACCCCGTCTAAAATCTACTTTGAATCGATTAATATTGCCTCACATGTACCAGTAGATAAAAATTTGGCTGACAGGGAGACCAAGATTTTGATCTTCTCTGTCAGAGTGTGACTAAGTGTGTGTGTGTGCGTGTGTGTATGTGGTACCAGCTGCCCTTGTATGAGTCTTTATTACTGTGCTGGGTTGTACAACAGCAGTCTCTAATCTAGCCGGCTGGCAGGCAGGCGGCGGGCCGGCCAGTCATTACAGCAAGCTGCATGCAAGTCAATTAGATGCAGTTTAACAAGGAAAAACTGTTGCCAGGTACAAAAAAAAAGAACAAAAAAAAAACTGTTTTCACTCACTGATTTCTGCTGTAGTAATCCTCTTTTGTAGAGTTTATGACGGCGATTTAGAACAGAGGAAAAACTTATTGTAGTTTTTGTGTGGGTGTCCCGTCCCTGCAGGAAAGGCAGCGGTGGGGGTGGGTCTGGTTTGCCATTCAATGTTGGTGGCCTTCAGAGATGGCCCAACAACAACATCTGTGGAAGCCGTTTTGAAAATCAGAGAGCGATTACCAGGACACGAGGGTGAAAATAAAAGTGAAACAAAGGGATGATGTCGATCAAAAGACTTGGATTGTTTTTGGGGCCCGATTTTGCGAGGGCGTAACGTGAGCGTCAGCTGGTGTGGCAGACGTGCGACGGGATGTATTCCTGCAGGTACGCGTGTCAATTTACACGCTGCCCCACTCCCCCTCTGCCCCCCCCCCCCCACACCCGCAATCCCTTTCCATATCAGCCTCGCTTCCTGCCCGCATGACTTACAGGCCGCACAGAGAAAGATTATAACCAGGCAGATAGCGCCTGTGTGCAATCGATGAGAGCAAATGCACCAACAGTGTCTTCTGGGGAGGTGTGCGATGGGTGGCTGGGTGGGTGATGTGGGAGTGGGGGGCACATATTAGCTTATTTTCCAAGCAGGGAGCTTGTGATCCGGTCAAGCAATGCAGCTGACAAATGGAGGAAGAAACCTGAGAGAGACGTTATGGGAGGAAGGAGGGGCCGGTTTGGGCCCTGGAAGGATGGTGAGACGCACCGGAGACGGAGACACGGAGCAATATAGGGAATAGAAAGTATCTGACATCCGACACAACTCCCCCCATTAGGCTAATTCTTTGACTTTCTCTTGTTGCCAATAGCGTCTCCAAGTGATATTTCCCTCTGTAACGGCATTACGAGAGGGCTGCCTTCTCCAATGCAATCAAACCATTAAGCACAGCACAGCATCCTCCTCTATGGAGTGATTTCCTTCCAATAGAAAATGACTGGATGGGAGCTACTCCACTTTCCTGTCATCAATAACAGAAATAAGTGTGTCTGTATGCATATTTGCAGGGGGGGTAGAGGGAGAAAACTCGGCTCTACAGAAGGGAGTTTTTTTGTCGGATGATGCCATTAGCAATGGAAACAGATGTATTTTTTCGAAGATATGGCAAGGAAATGAGGTTGGGCCTGATTTATGAAGGCTCCAGAGGGGAATGAAGGGGCAAAAACAAGGTATAAGTGACAGATATTAAACAGCGGCACGCCTTGGGGGACACAAATATATTGGCAAACAGCAACCAAAAAAAAAGAAAAAAAACAGAGAGATGCTGCAAATCTCTGAACAGGTAATCAGGAGATGGAAGCTGGTGTTTGGTGGTACGTCACAGCCAGACCTTAGCAGTGGCTTAATGGGACAATGACCAGTGGGTCCCAAACATTCGTGACTGGATGTTTTCTAAACACAATTTCTATGGGCTTTGATTATATTGGATTGCCACGAATTACAAAGAAGTAAAACTATTCGATGAGGTCCATGTCAGTGATGCCGGGTGTCATGGCAGCAAGCTTTAAGTCCTTCCCTTCGGTTTTTGGTGTGCTTCAAAGATTCACTGTAAATTTGGGGTATTTGGAATCTGAGAAGCTTTTTTTTAGAAAAAGCAAATGCAAAGATTCTTTCGAAAAAAGAAAAAAAAAAACAAGTCTACTTTCACGTGGGGAAAGCATAAATATAGTTAAAATTGATCCGTGCCTAATTTGCACGAGTGCAAGAAAGTCGTGTTGATGACACACCACAGTGACTCCGGCCCCCGCGGGCCCACATCCTCCTAGATCTGGCTCTCGGTTGAACACCGAAAACCAAACGCAACGACAGAATTTCAGGAATTTCATACGGGCATGTCGCTGAGGCGAAACTTGACATTTAGGTCAAAACCCCTGCTCAGAGTTTTCTGCAGAGCCTTTAAGTTCTCAAATTCAGCAAGCTGGAAGCTTCAATGTCCATAACTATGTCATCCAGGGTTAATTTTCAAAAGATAGATTAAAAACACTGAAAAAAAAAAAAACAACTAACAACTGATTCAAGTTTCTTTTTCTTTACTCCTCTCCAACATGCTTGCATTAAAAGGAAAAAAAAAAAACTTGCATATAGAATTGATCAGTCAATTTAAAAGGGGAGGCATTTGCACCCCACTGATCATGTGGTTGCCCCGTTGCCAAATGCTAAACTCAAATTAATAAACACCATTATCCGTGCAAGACTCTCGGCCTGAGGAGGCGGTGGGGTGGGTGGCCAGTAAATTAAAGAGATGGCCGTTTCCCCAGCCTCCCTCAGAGGCGCCACGGTCTGCAGCAGCAGAAATATGAATCTCACTTAGTCACACCGGAACAGAATTATATCCAAAAAAATAAATAAACAAAAAAAACTGAAGCATGATTATGTCAATAAAAAATGCCAAATCCAAACTTTCCAAACCGAGTTCAAACACACATAACATTAGACAAATCTATTTTTTTTTAAAATATTATTTTAACACAATATGAGCAGCGGACAGGCTGCAATTTTCAATGCCTCAATAATAATAATAATAATAATAATAATAATAATTAATAACAACAACAGCAATAACAAATGAATAAAAACATTAGCAAATAAATCACGCCTTCCTTGTATTTGATAAGACCATCCGGGATCTAATCGCGATCATTGCGGCGTTAACGAGAAAACAATAATGCAAAGTTTTTTGGAGATGCAAAACGCGCCTCTTTTTCTTCTTCTTCTCCCCCCTTTCCTCTCTGCTGGTGTCAAACACGCGTTATTTACCGGCGACGCGTTCATTTCAATTACCTCACCGCGCGCCAAACAAGGGCTCTGATTAGCACAACAAAATAACGCAAAAGTGAAGGAGGGGGAGGAGGAAGAGAGGGGGGTCAAGAAGCAGAGAAGGAGTTGGTTGTGCTTTTAATGAAGAATTAGGATTTAGTACATATTGATAGGACTTAATAGACTGAAGGGGGTCATCAAAGAAGTCGCGACCGAGCGGCTCGTGGGTAATTTACTATCAGTGTCATCTTATGGGACATAGAAGGTTGGGGGGGAGGGGGGGGGTAATCCGTGCGTCATGACGCATTAATATTTTCACATAAGAGGGGGGAAAAAAAGACACTTTATGCATGAGCTGGTTATTCTTATTCTTATTAATATTATTATTATTATTATTTGGTAAATCCCCAGGAGGCTTTGCGGCTTTTAAACAACATCGGCTTCGAAAACAAACTCGTTATTAAAAAAAAATATATATATATATATATAATTCATAATATATATATATATTACGAATTATAAACTGGAGAAATAAATCGAGGCGGTCCAGGTGTTGCGCTGCGATAATTTCTAATTGGTGAGAGCAAACGCGTTCGCCTGGCAATTAAAGACGCGGAGAGATTATCTATTTATTTATTTATTTATTTATTGCTCCTTTAGTTGCTCCTTGGCACCCAAATTCAAATAAACTTCCCCTCCTCGCGCGCATCGATCCCGCGGCAGAGCGGTGTGAAATGGACATTAATTTTAGTTCACTTGTCGCGAGGAGGCAGAGCGGGGCGGAGGAGAGGAGATCAATGGCGAGCAATAACAGCTGACTGCGGGGTGAGAGCTGGGGGGAAAGGCGGCTGCTGCTGCTGCTGCTGGAGGAGCAAAACGCTGACAGATAAATCGTCTGCTGCTGCTGTACTTTTCCTCGAACGTCGACACTTTCGTTCCTCTCTCTCCCTCTGTTTTTTGTTTTTTTTCCCCTTTCTCGCGTTTATAGATTACACTTTTGGGACGAGAAAGATGGTAAAGAAAAAAACAAAAACAAACAAAAGCAAACAAAAAACAAGTTCAGGCCAAAAAAAATAAATAAATAAAAATACAGCAACAAGAAGAATCTTTAAATAAAAATGAGCACCGGATTTTAAAAGCTTGAACACGTTCAACTCTGTCGCAACAATAAAAAAAACCCTAAATAGTATCTATTAAAAAATTCTAACAACTGGCTAAGGTTCTGAGTAATAACGCTGAAAGGTTTGAACGAATGAAAAGTTGCAAAATACGATCGGATGTATTGATTTGATTAGGAACATTGTATTCAAAACAGTTCCACTCACGCAATGACTGAGCGAGCTGCAGCCTGAAATAATAGTAATAATAATGATAATAATAATAATGATAATAATAATAATAATACTTTTTCACAGGTAATACAGCAACTGCATTTAAGTAAGTAATCACAACTTTGAAATATATATATATATATATATTAATCCAGGCCTAATTAAAAATGACATTTAATTGAAACCTTCCGTAAAATAATAAACAGAAGAGCGTATCTAAAATAAGACTCTTTCAATATTTTATTGTTATTATTATTATCATTAGCCAGTACTTTAATGTTGAAAAAAACCTTAAATGAATTAACAGAAAATAATTGTTTAGGAATATAAACGATCAATAAATAATATATATACATATCTACATAATTGAGGCTTTTTCACAAAAATAATCTTTCTGAAAAACTAATTTCTTTGAATCAATTTGTTTTATAGCAACAATATGTAGGTGCGGAAAAACACGACTCGCAGCTGTTTCGTGAATTTATTTCTTACAATATGTTCTTATTAATGTCGACTAATTAGAACGTAACTCCTGATTGAGTGAATAACCGTCTGGCGTGTCGCTCTGTTAACGACTCATGATTTATCGGGACGGCGATAACCGCCTCTGCAGCACCGACTGGTTTTGCACTTTAAAGACAATTAATCTAATATGTCCAGTAGGTAAATTGCAAATAAATAATAATAATAAAAAAGACAGAGAGAGAGATAATTTTGTTGTTGTTGTTGTTGCTGGTCGTTTAAAGCTAGAGCTGATTGATCCGATCGATAAAAATCAATCAGAACCAGTTCGTGGTGGAGGTGTGTGGTTAGAGCTCCGGACCCGGACTATGAGCCTGCGAGTTCCTGTCTTTTTTTTTTTTTTTTTTGGAGGAGCTGTAACTCAATTATCGGTGACCCGCCCCGGGCTCACCTTTGCTCCGTGAAGTGCCGTCATTTTTTTTCTTCTTCTTCTTCTAAACTTGGTGCCAGTTTATTGTTGGCACCAAGTCGGGAAATTAGCGCTAATAACTCCGCCGTACTTTCCGCACAGCCTTCTAATTGTATTATTATTGTTGTTCTCTTCTCTTCCGGGCGCTGCGGCACTTTGCCGCTGAGTGAACCGGGCGCGTGCGCGTCCCCTTGTGCTTGTCGGCTTCCGGTCTGCCAACAAGTTACAAACAAAAAATAAAAAAAGATAAATAAAAAAAATAATCTGGGGAAAAAGTCGTCACGATTTCATCTCGGATCTAAAATGTAACGAGAAGCGTTTCCAAAAAAAAAAAAAAAAAATTAAATATAATAATAATAATGATAAAAGTTCACTCGAACTCAGTTCACTTCACGTTTATTCTCAGACTCTTCGTTTGTCCTCTAAAATCACAGATAAGCCCTATTCAATTCTCCCATGTTTTCCTCGGTAGACACCTCAGACTTAAACGATGAGCGACACCGAGTCAGCAGCAGCTCTCGGTCCGGGTTCGGGCTCCCTCTGCCCGCCTGAAGCTGGAGGATCCCCCCCTCAGGGGTCTTCCAGAGGCTGCGTCGGTCTCAGCTTATTTAGGAGCGGGTGCAGGGGGGGCGGTAGGGCGGTGATGTAAATTATATTCTTTCCCCCGTTAACAGGTGTTTCCCAACCCAACTGTTTTTTTGTTTTTTGTTTGTCCCCCACCCCTCACACTTTCCCCCTTGCATGTGTGTGTGTACGTTTGGGGTGCGTGCGCGAACCCAAGCGCACGCGCATCCTCAATGCAAGCCGTCTGTTTCTCTCCCCGAGACATTAACTTTAACAAGGTTTTCCTCAAAATTAAAAAAATAATAAATAAATTTTAAAAAATAACCCATTTGTGAGGTAAAAGTTTGAGCTGAAATCTCATAGCCCCAGCAACCCCCTCGCTTTCTTTGCTTTGCTTAAATAGTTTTTAATTGTACGAAAAAAAGTAAAATTTGAATGAGAAAAAAAAAAAAGGAAAGGGAGAAAAGTTTTCAAGTGGGACTGAAACGCAAATTCTGCGCTATGGAGCAGCAAGTTAAACGTCGGCTTACTTTACGCAGCGCATCAGAATCTACCTCATTATGGTCTTTATTCAACCGCAGCTATAACTTGGTTAGTATATGGCTATTAACCCCACATGCGGTCCTTGTTATGACCGCTTTTAATACCCTAACGTAAACGTAACTGGAACATTATGTTGGTTATATGTTTAAAAAAAAGAGAGAGAAGAAAAAGACGAAAATAGAAAGAAAGAGCTGCTGAGTTTGTGTTCTTGATGTCCAACTAAACGTATCTGGGAGCAGCAGGCCGGTCCGGCCCGGTCCGGCCCGGCGCGGGGTGGTGCTGATAAAAGCTTCAGGAGAAAGTTTCATTTTATTTTATTTTAGTTTTCTGGTTCCGTCAGTGCAAAAAGATCGGGAACATTGTCAGAATCCTCACCTACAAATCTGCGTTCAGTACTCTTTAAAAAAAAAAAAAAAAAAAAGTTGAGAGAGCATCAGCTGCGTTCTGTGGAGAGAGCTTAATGCGCTTTAGTGACAGCAGCGCGTGTGTAACGGCACCGACGCGCGCACCGCAACAAATCAAGATGCCACTTTTCTCTTGTTTAAGGGAACCCCGCGGCGTGCACCGAGCGCACGCGCCCGCACGCGCGCGAAAATGAAGAAGGCATAAACAGATTTTCAAAACGCAAGTGAGCAAGTGTCCAAAACCCGTGCCGTGATTCGTTTATATATATATATATATATATATATATATATATATATATATATATATATATATATATATAGACTTTTTTTTGCCATACTTTTTTTTTCCTTTCTTTTGCGCAACAGTCGCGGAGAAAGTTCGGAACGCTTCCAAGGAAATCAGAAAGACGCGTCGAGCGAGCGCGACGGAGAGCAGCGAGAGCGGAACGCGTTTTGCGCCGCGAAAACCAAACAACAAACAAACAGACAGACAGACAGACAGACAGGAGTTACTCACCTCTCCGTGGCGAGAATCCGCTTCTGCTCAAGACGGCTGCTTGGTTTTCCGGCGTTTTCTTCTTCCTCCCCTCCTTCTTGTTCTTCTTCTTCTTCCTCTTCTTCTTCTTCTTTCTTTTTATTATCCTCTAAACAAACCGAAAACTTTTCTGCGGAGTTAGGAGTATCATCGGTGCGGCACCGGCCCTTTCTGGACGAATCGAATACGCAGCCGCAAAACCGAGAGATACCGTGGAGGCGCGTTTTCTTTCTTTTCTTTTTTTTCTTTTTTTTTTGTTTGGGAGAGGTGGGGTGGAAGGGAAAGAGCCAGGAAAAAGAAAAAAAGAAAAAGAAAAAGAAAAAAAATAAGTAGTTAACACCTCCTCTTGTTTGTTAGTTTGCCACAGCGCAACCGGAGAGTAGGACGAGGGAGAGTAAGGGACTTAGAGGAAGAGAGAGAGGCTGACTTTCCACCACAGACACGCTGTAAAGTGGGCATCAATGGCACGATCGCGCACAGAGAGGGACGACCAGTGAGGAAAGGAGCGGCGGAGAGCCGGCGAGAGAGAGAGAGCGCTGGATCGCAGAAACGGTGGCAGGCAGTGGTGTGAGGGGAGGGTGGCGGTGCTGCTGCTGCGGAGGAGGAGGAGGAGGAGGAGGAGGCGGAGGAGGTGGAGGAGAGGTGTGGGGAGGAGGAGAGTCACAGTGCTCAACAGCGACGTGTGTAAGGCTGGAGCTGAGCAGAGAGCGTGGGGGTGGATGAGGAGGGACGTGGAGGGGGAGGAGGGCGACCGCGGGTCCAGGGCGCACCGAGGTGCAGTGCTGCCGCGCAGCGCTCGGGTTGCTCAGTGCCGTACGGAGGCACAGAGAAGGAAAAAAACCAACAAAAAAACCCCAACAAAACAAAACATTTTTCATCTAAGAATCACCCGATTCTTTTTTTTTTTTCCCCTCATCTCAACTGTTGTCCATAACGCAGCGCCCTAAACCGAGCAGAAGCAAACTTTACGGATTAAAGCATTCACATGGCCTATTTAATAGATTAAACGCGAGAATAAAATTAGAATCAAATAATAATAAAAAACATTTTGTGGACTGTAACTGGGTTGTTTCTCCCCCCCTGCTCCTTTGCTGTCTGGCGTTTCGTTCCCCTGGGTGATTTCCACTGCGCTTTGTGCGCAAAGTGAATGAATTATCCCCCCCTACCCCCCTTCTCACAACCTCCTCTCTCTTTCTCTTCCCTCCATCCCAGCCCCCCCCCCCCCCCGTTTTTCTCTTTCACCGGCTAGAGAGAGACGGCTATTTGCCATAAAGCCAATGAAGTCCAGCTCTTAACAAAAAAAGAAGTGGACTAGCAGACACTCTTGGAAAGTGCGCACTAGAGACTGAAGTCGGTGAGACAGAGGGAGAGAGTTCACTAAAGCCGTGCTGGGTGGCTGAGGGACGCGAGACTCACGGTGATAAAACACACTTGTCAGAATGTGCAGCTGCGCGTTATTTCCAGATACTCCAAATCTGATCCACTGGATGCAACAATAAAGGAGTTTAGATGCATAATAATAAAGGGGGGGGGGAAATGAAGCTTTAACTAAGTTGTTTAATAATAGTAATAATAATAATAATAATAATAATAATAATAATAACAATAACAATAATCCAACACCTAATTTGTCTTTCCTGATTTGTTGTTTCTCTCTGTGTGTGAATTAAATTAGAAGTACATCTCCCGGTTACCAGCTTCCTAAATCCAACCATGTTGACCAAATGCTGTGAACACTGATAAAGAAGAACGTGTGTAGGGCTTAAAAGTTCATCTCACTTGAGAGAGAGAAAAATAATAATTGAAAAGCTTTTAAATGATCTGCTAAGGAGCCTTAAAACGACAGAAGCTCTCCTGTCCCCTCTCTGCTGCGTCCCCCTACTGGCCACACGTGGAAGTGAACATGTATCCTGGAGCTTCTCTTCCTCTCTGATGGCCTTCGAGAAAATGAAGACTGTGTTCCAGAACTTCAATGCCTTTTGCGTTCAAAATCAATATTTAAAGGGATTGTTTAGTATTTTTTTTATTTTATTTTATTTTTTTAAATGTAATGCCTTTTTAAAAGATGAGCGGCAGGTAAGATTTTGTCTATCTCAATTTTATATCGATGCACTGAAGTTTGTCCTTCAGTGTAAAAACAAGCAGCCAGTGTAAAAGGCCCCCAAACCACAAGTGGACACTTTTGTCCGCATTTGTAGACATCTTTGGTTTTTTTTAAAGGAAGGAGTATATGAGCTAATCTCAAAGCCAATGACAGGCTTAACTTTTCTACACTGCTAGTGCACAAGCCAAATGTTAAACATTCAAATGTGTGTTATTTCCATCCACCAGTGCAGTACGGATATGCAGATGCATTGCACATTCACAACTATCCATTTGAGCTTTTATTTTTCCGCACATTGATATCACTGTAGAGTAATACTAATAGTAAAACTTAAAAAAAAGAAAGAAATTAATTTGCTTTGGAGCTGACTTTAGCTTCAGTTTGAAGTTTCTTGTCATTTTTGTATGAATTATCCAACTTTATTGCACCTCTTGCAACAAACGCCATGTACCGGCAACAGCACTGCCTTACGGCTAAGAGTTCTATGCTTGGTCCTAATGCTGGGATCAGGTCGATTGCTCAGTGAGTAAATCAGGATTTATATGAAAAGGCAAATAAACAACAACAGAAAAAAACTGTGCAGGTAAGACGGCTGAGCTCCTTTTCTCAAAACCCTCAAAGGTTCTTTAGGCGTCCCTTCAAAGCCCTTTACCAACAAAATGAGCCTTCCTGTTCCTCCCCAGCATCTACAAGTACATCACCGACACATTGAGACTCTTCATCTACCACAACCAGCTCACGGCACATGGAGCCACGTTTAACTCTAACAGACTGGTGTGTTTTCGAATGGAAGTAACTCTTTGATCCCGACTCCAATATGTAACAATGGCGTGGGAAAAGCGAAAAGGGAACGTGAGTGAGTTTGGATTGTGTGTGTGTGTTTGTGTGTGTGCTGGGTGGTCTCCTTGCACATGGAGGGGCAGCGGCAGCAGTAGCACTGCCATTAGTGGTGTGTTGTCTTGCTAATAGGCTCAGTTTGGAGTCAATGGGCTGCCTGAGGAAGAGGACCATCCATGTATTAGATCCTTCTCCATTCAAAGTCTAATGCCACCCTTTTAGTCCAGCCCCCTGATGTTTTTAAATGGTGCCTCTGTGTGTATTGACAAGGAAGCACTTTGATTGCACCTGTTTCACTCCAGAAGTCTCAACACTGCTTCTTTTCCTCTCCTCTGTTAACCTAAAATATATATATTTTTTTTTACCGTATTGAAGTGCCCACCCGTATAATCCCACGGTCCTGTGACACGATGTAAGCGTCCGTTAAAAGAGTCGGGTAAACACGCGGGGTCGGGAGAGGGAGGGCTTGTTCTGTTCGGATATTTCTTGGCGTCCATCTGAACTGAGTCACGTCTCGGTGTTATGAAATCCCTGACATCTAACACGAAATGGCGGCAAGCTAATGAAAAGCCAAGCTGACAGTCGAGGGTCGGGAATGGCCTTTGGCGGCACGCTCTCAACTCTGCCTTGACCAGGTTTGTCTGTAAATTGAATCCCACTTTGGAAAAACAAAAAACCCCTCATAAATAAGAGGACTTGAATGAAAACTGCTGGAGAGGTTGTGATAAAATACTTCAAACAACAACACCAAAAAAGGATGTGGAAAGAGTTGTCGGTAAAGTTGGTTTCAATAAAGCAATGTCTCATTCTTTTGAAAAGTGATTTTATGCACGCACACCTGAATGATATTAGTAGTTAATTATCTGTTGTTGCTAAAATGGCAAGATTATCTTGTGCTCCAAGCAAAGCTGTCAAATATTCTTCCCTAAATTCTAACAACTTCACAATGTTACCTTGAAGTCATGGAGTTTACCTTTATTTAATCGCAGGTGCCTTCAAGCTTTCCATTGGCCGTTGAGCCTGTTCAGAGGGAACAAACCTGCTTCTGGGTAGATTGGCATCATTGTGTGCACCAGCCTGAACCTGGGATGGACAAAGCACCACTGAAAAGAACAATATTATACATTAATAATTAGTATCGGCCTCCATTTGGCTGCCCTCCACTGGGCCTTTTTGAAGGTGCGCTGTGGTAACTTAGCAGCAGATCACATAAGTCCTGTAAGTTACAAAGTGGGGCCTCTGTGAGTCAGACTTATTTGTCCGGCGCATCCTTCGGATTCTCAATAGGATCGAGATTCTGAGAGCTCTGGAGCCTTTAAACTTTAAACTGTGCCCCTCAAACCATTGCTGAACCATTTTCGCTTTGTGCGAAGGTGGCTTCTCTTGCTCAAAATGGCCAGAACCTTCAGGGAAAATGATTTCCATAGTAGGTACATATCAGAGTGGCAGCCACATAGCTGGCATAAAATTTCTTGGTACAAAACTATATAAAACATTCAACTGCTTTATGTCTGATTTGGATCGTACAGCATGGTACCTGCCACACATTCACAAAATGTCAAAAGAAAATTACACGATTTGTCAAACCTGGTCACGTTCTTTCTTTGCTCTGTGGCAGTGATTATTGTTAGCCGATTGGGCCTGGGCATGCTGACTTGTCTGATGCATTGTGTAACAATACTGCCTACTCTAAGGATCGGCACTGGTGCAATGAAAGGGCTAGGTTTCAAGCTGTTTTGCTGCATTTGGCATTAAAACTACCAAAAATCTTTGCATATAGTGTCAGACACGTCAGCTTCAGTCACAGGTTACAGTTGCTCACACTCTTTGATCAAAAGAAGAACGTTTGTTACGAGTTTTGATTGCTCTCAGTTCTTTAATGTATAGCGTTCATTCTGAATTTTAGGACGTTCGCGTGTTTAGTCGCTTCGTCTGAGTTAAACAGTAAGCAGATTATTTTGACCATGTTTGGTCCTTTTGTGGTTATACCGTGTCATTGCCCTTCCTCACGCTCGAACCACGAGATTCCCTCACAAGAGCGACCTCTTACGTTATGTAGCCTCGCCTGTTTCCCATGCCGATAATCACTCTCCTCTGTGTTAATACATCTAGTTTGTTTGTAGTTATTGACAGATCCGCCTGTCACCTTCCCTATCTCTTGCTGGCCAATTCCATATTGCTATCAGGTTGATCAATACAATTCTGGACATCTGCACATCTTCCAATAAATATTGGCTAAAGAAAGAACTTAGCAGGTGAAGAACGTCAAACATGATGCAAAGCAGAGTCTTGTCTGTTTGCAAAAAACATTGATCCACTGTCTTAAGTCCATTGAACAACTATGCAAAAGGGTTATTTTTTTTCTTTTTTTGGAGACGCCAAACCATCAAAACCTGAGAGCGAAAGTCCTTTACTTGGCAAGAGTGGGACAAACTACCTGTTGGCGATAGCCGTCGTCTCATTGGATCTCTATCTGTAGCTGCCACTGACTGCTGCCAAAGGTTCTGCTTCTTATTATTAAATGCAGAGCACCAACCTGTCTGTCAACTAAATTTGAGTCATTTTATGTAAAAGATTTAATGGGATCAAGACCAAAGTGGATTTTGTGTCCTTCATGGTGAACAGTTAGAAATCCCAAAAAACTTTTTTTTTTTTTTTTTTTTGTAATTTTCCAGACAAGTGTAGATATCTACAATTTTTTTTAGCTTTTTTTTTTTTTTTTAATGTGATCTAGCAGACTTTTATTTAACAGACAGAAAGAAAATAATTTTAAAAAATTGAACAACTGGGGACTGGACACCTATTTTTCCTCTTTGCATCCAAAGCGGCTTGAAGTCGACTCTTCTCGCCACTTTTGTGACTCGAGCCGCTCGGGACCTGATTCCTTAAACAAACCGTGTTCGAGGGCGATTTACAGCCAATCCGGACAGACACTGGTCATTTCTATCTTTTCCTTTCATAATTTATGATTGGTGGGGAATTTATAGCGCCGGCTCCCCGGCCGCGCATGCCGCCGAATCCGCATGTCTGTAATATAATGAGATTTTAGCACGGCTGAGATTATGAATTATGGTGTGATTTGTTCTCATGCTGTTTTGTCAGGGCATTGCCTTTGAGTCTCTCTGTCTCTCTCTCTCCCTGTGTGTGTGTGTAGCTTGGGGACATGGCTGGCATTTGGCTGCCACGATGCTCTAATTGCTGACGTACACACAGATAGATGGGACCTGATGGTCGGTGTCGCCACTGGAGGGAAAGGAGAGGAGGAGGAGGAAAACGAAGAAGAGGAGAAAACGGGGATGAAGAGAATAGAGATAGGGAAGCACAGCAGATTGGAAGAGATAAGGAGGGTGAAGAAGGGGGAGAGAGAGAGAAGCACAGCAATATGAGAGAGATGGATGGACAGATATGTAGAGAGACAAGTGAGGGCGAGAGATGTGGTTGGCGCACAAGCTCCGCGTCCAGGCGCTTCGCCGCGCCGAGGAAGCCCCGCTTAGGCAAAGCAGAGCCGGGAGGAAGAGGGAGGACGGGGAGCGGAGGCTGAGCCGCATCCATCTCGCCCTCGGATCCCTTGCTCCAGGGAGCTGTTGCAAAATGAAGAATTACATGGCCCTGATCAGATTACATTACAGAACAAGTGATTACATGCGTTTGACTCGCGCACAAAGGAGCAAAAATGAAGGAAGGGAAACATACATGATCTGATTAATTATGTAATTATGTGGTATTTGCTCTGGCTATGATACATGGCCGGCATTTTAAAGGGACGGCGGATGGGTAATTTCATCAATGTTTCACTGCTTGCCGTCTGAGGCCCGTCTCTCTCGACTCTACAGAGGTCTGTTTTTTTTTTTTTTGTTTGTTTGTTTTTTCTCCCGTTGGTGTTTTTAGGGGCCCAGCCAAAACGCACGTGAAAATGCTTCCTCTGCTTGAGATGTGAAACATTGAATTATATGATAAGTGGAGACAGGATGAAGACGGCGCTCTAATGATACCAGTGCTTTAAACAAACACATCGAGAATTGTCCAGAATAGACGACGTTAATGACAGAAGAGACCATCGACTGAACTTCAACCGACTTCCTGTTGGTCATGCTTTTATCTCCGTCAGGAAGTGAAAGCATCAAACAAATAAAAAAACAATGTAAATTACATATATATATATATATATATATATATATATATATATATATATATATATATATATATATATATATATATATATATATGGGGTAGGTGTAGACAGAATGACACAAAGGTGCCGATGGCTGTGAAGCGGAAGCGTTTTTTAGGAAAATAAATCTTAATAGTGTGGTGTGCTTTTATTTTCAGCCCCCGATACTCCGATACTAGAAAAAAAGAAAAATTATTGTCTATGACGTTTTTGTACTTCCTGAGCAGATTGTTGTCAAAAAAAAAAAAAAAGAGAATTTGTCAACTGACTTAGAAATATCTCAATGCAGTCGTCTCAAAAGTCCACCGCAATAACATTTGTATCCTCTCATGGAAGTGGCTTTGTCGTCTTATTACTAAAACAATGTTCTTATTTTGGCTCCGTGTCACTTTATAACCAAGTGTTCCCATTTCATCCGTTCCTGCTTCCACTTGTCGCGTATCCTGGTTGCCATATTGCTTCAACATTACAACAGAATTTACAGAACCATTGAAGCTCGCCTCTTAAATGACACACACACACACACCTTTTTGTTTCAAATCTCGACTTGACATGAAACAGGAAGTCACTTTCTAAACTACCTCTCTGTATCAATGACTTAATTATACAGTAAGGGTCGATGAATCGCTGTTATTCTTTACAGCAGTTATGCAAACGATTAAATTATTAGCATGCTCGTTCCGTAAAAGTGATATAATATTTATAGGAGATGATTAAATTAATATGCAGTCATTATGAGATTAATTAATCATCAATTTAAATTTTACGATCGTGACGAACCTGCACAGCACTTGCAGTCTTTTCCTCTCAGCAGGTACTTTACACATTCATCACTTGTCCTGACAGGATGACATAGGTACCGGGCATCGTAATGTGAATTAAACTTAATGATATTAATATAATGGAATAATAATAGGAGAGGGGGCAGGAGGGAAGGGAAATTGAAAAAAAATATATGTATTTGGTGTAGCGGTAATTAAAAATGTGTGGGAGGAGAAACGCCATTACGATATTCACCTCATGAAAATGACACGCCTATTAGAGCTTAGCGGGGGACAAAAAATGATGTCTGAAATTCAAATATTTTGGGGGAGAAAAAAAAGTGAGTAGAAACTGTTAATTAAAGACTTTGACCCGCGGAGGGAATCACAAGATATCAGCAAAAAAATAAAAAAAGAAGAAAAAAACAAGAAGAAAAAAAATAAACAAAATTCCGGCACAAGAAATGTTGGGGCTGAAATATCGTGTTCGTTTCAAGACGGAGGAAGGTGGGTTGGGGTTGGGGGGACAATCAGAGTGTGTTTTCTCCCTCACCGCTCCGGTCGCTCTGTCAACTTCAAACATATACGGGAGCTGGATTGTTATTTGCTCTGAGCAGTCTGCGTGGCTTTGCTTTTTGATTAGCAAGACACGGAAAGGCAGAGCGAGCAAGAGGAACAGAAGGAGAGAGAGGGGGGGAGAGAGAGAGGGGGGGAGAGAGAGCCTTGAGGCACATGTCAAGCAATGTCACAGATAATCACACATTGTCTTAAAATAGCTTTGAAAATGACAGTGTGAGGCAGGGAGGGTGCAGGTCGGGGTTCGGGGATGTGTGAGGGATGCGTCAGAGAGCATGTACCGTAATTAAAGAGCAGATAAAGTTCATTTCTGACAACTCCCAGAGGGGCACTTTCAAGGGCATCATGGAAAAGGTGTGTTATCTGTACACATATGAGGAAAAGCCGGTGGCTCTCGAGCATATTAGGTACACCTAGCGATGGTAACCTGGTCTGCCTACATTTCTGCGGAAAAGATCGAACGAGACCTGTAAAATGACTGAGCACTGTAACCTGTTGGTGGCTTTGGTTTGTCAGCAAATATGATTTGTGTGTGTTTGTGTGTGTGCGTGTGTGTGTAGGGGTTATGTTCAATTAGCAGCACATTTTCAAGATGTTTTCTTGATTTAGGCTGAAGTTGTGCACATGAGTACGGGGAGGGGCATGGCCTTCTCGACTGGTGGTGTCAGGAGAAGACGGAAGAGTCTCGAGAAAGATCTACAGTCGTCAGACATTTCTCACGGGCAAACGAAAGAGAAGCCCGGTTACAAATAGTGGGAAGGAGCTTCCACGTCTGTGCCGGCTCATTTAGGGCACTCGGTCACTTCGCTGTGACCCTTTTTGTTCTGTTTTGAACCGGAGAAATCCACATTTCCTGAAACCCCGCCTGAATTTCGCGCGTCGTCCGGGTCACGTGTCTGCAACCCAGCAATAGGGATGTCTCTGCGTCCAAAGTACCTTTTTCAAAAGACACTGGGGAAGAAGGAAGCCAAGTCAACAACGCTTAGAACAGTGATCTTGGAAACGACGATATATGTATAGCCAACTTATACAAAGTAAAATGGATGTAAACATCATTTAGTCAAAGCAGCCAATACATTTCAAGGTAATCGAGCTGCTGAGTTATATACAATAGTCATTAATGGTAAATTCAAGCAGTTTGTGAAAAAACATTAAACTTAGATATTTGACAGGAACATGGTTCTGCCAGGTCCTGTGAGCTGCAACCCACAAGCAAAGGCACCAAAAAAACCTCCACTTCCCAAGACCTTAGTGCATCCCCAGACTCCCGACCAAGTACTTTTCAGAATGAACAATGCGTAGTTGGTATGCTGCTTCATTTTCCACCTTGGTTTTTCTAGTTGTAGTGAGATTTCAGATTGCAGAATGCTACCGATTAAATAAATATCCTCTCCGTTGGATCCACTCCCATTTCTTTCAAATATGCGCCAAGACAAGCTAAAACCCAGTAGCAACAAATAGAGAAAAAAAAAAAACAAAACCCAGACTTTAGACATTAAATACCATTTTTTAATAATTATTATTATTGGGGTTTTTTTTTTTGCTTCCCTCATCTGCTCCCCTTGCTCTAAAGTTGGTAGAGGCTGGTAGCTGAGCTAAAAATAATGTTTATTCCTGCAGATGTTTAATGGTGCATCAAATGGGATAACAAGGACGGTTGATTTGTGGGCCTCTCTCTGCAATTACCCTGCCTCCCCATTTGCTTCCTCTTTAAATTAAACAAGCCATTGATTTTATGCCGAATATTATTGTGCCATATTCCCCCAACTGCCGTTTTGATAGAGATGTGGAGTGATTGGACGAAGGCTCGGGCACTTTATGACGCTTTAAGCAAAAGCTGTGGTGGAAAAAACACGTGAGAGACAAAGCCTCAGAGTTCTTATTGTTGTTATTATTTTTTCTTTTTCATCAAAATGAATTAATTGGGCTTCTGGGACATTTATTTACGTATTTTTTTAGACTGGAAGGATGGAAGGATAGATGTCGAATCTGCTGACGACTATTAGTCTGCAAAGTATCCTTCAGTAGTTGTGCTTTTTGGGTTTTTTTTTTTTTTGGAAGCTGGAAAAGAGTGTGGCGATTCGCTCTTTATGCATCACCGCTTTGCGGGTTTGCAGTAGGCCATTGTCAGGGGTTGAGTTGTTTAAGTTTTCCCTAAAAAAAATGAGAGAGCTTACCGAGCAGGGAAACTAACTGAGATCCTGCCAGATACAAACGTGCAAAATGACGGATCATTGTGCTAGAAAAGGCAAGGTTTAAAGAAGGGCTCTTGTCATTACTGAATTTTGAGTATTAAAAAGAAAAGAAAAGCAATTCTATGACATATTTAATAAGTTACACAAAGCCAAAAATCATCCTTCACTGATTTCAAATAAGACAGCGAAGCTTTTGCAGTTCTATACTGAATTCACTTTACTATGAACCTTAAGCAATTACAGCAGGAGCTTCATGAATCAAACTTAAACACAACAAATTAGAGGAAAATGCCTTTTCTTTTTCTTTTAAAAGCAATGCCTCTCGGGGTTTTAAAGTGTGTAAAAACATGTCCATCATCCCAGCTCACCTCCAGATACTCCGCTTCCTTTGTTAAAACACACACTGACAGAAAATACTGTACATGATAGAGAACTGAATGTCAGGTGGATGGAAAGGTAAGGAGGAATAACACAGTGTTATGACAGAAGGCAAACTGCCAATGTCCATCAGCTGTGTGTTGATACTAAAATATTCGGTAGGATAAAGACGAGACTTAAGGCATTTTTCTTTCAGTAGATGTTAAAACCTAATGAAAAAAAAAATTAATATGTGTTAAAGAAGAAATTCCAAAGAAATGGTGAAAAAAAAAAACTGGCCTGAAATCCTTTTGTTGCAGTGAATATATTGAGCGAGGTTTCAGCACAGTAGAGTGAGATCCACTGAAATTTTTTAACACCGCCTTAAAGAATATCGATAAGTTAAAACGTTTGGCATAGTTGACCGTTGTTACGTTTTGGCAAAGTGAGAACTAGGAAGGTCTAAGAATAAAATCTAAACTGAGAAACATGGGGATGACAGACTCAGGCTGTGTGGGTTTTTTGCAAGCTGGTCGGACTGGTGCAATTCGATTCAGTTTATTTATGTAGCGCCGCTTCGTAAGGTCATCCTGAGGGGTCATTTTAATTTAATCATATGCATTCCAATTGATCACTGTTATCAAATGGCACATCAAGCTCATTTTGTTTTTCTAGTTAGTTTAGAAAGTTTTCTAAGGAAAACCAGCAGATTGAATCATTTCGACAGTTTTATTTCAATAACCACTTTTCCTATTTCAACAGTTGCTCTTTTGTTCAGATGCTTGTTGAATCAACAGCTTTAAAGATCAAATATCTCTGGTTTCCAACCTGGAGATGCTGAGAAGTATTTTGTGCAGTGACAAAGTCCAGGAGTCAGAAAGCAGTATATATATATATATATATATATATATATATATATATATATATATATATATATATATATTTTTTCACACTGTCCTACTCCACACTGCTTCCTACACTGTGTTAGTCATGCCTCTGCAAGCGATTAAATTTCATTGTTGTTGTTTTCTTTGTTTTTTTTTGAAGGAAAAATGAGATCACCTGTGACAGGTTCATCATCATGAAGGCCTTCTGGAGGCATTTTCTCTGACTAGCCAGCCTGACAGTCAGCGACTCTATTAGCCATGTGTTTTCATCCAAAACACAGAAACCCTGTCAGCCAGGTTTCGAAGCTCTCGCGCACGTGTGCACACGCACGCACGCACACACGGGCCGGGGACCGCTGCTACCGAGGAGCAAAGATTACACCGAGAAAGAAGTCAAGTGACAAATTCAAGTGGCCAGAAGAAATATCAATTCATTTAGGACCAGTGAGCAGCGAGCCGGCTGTCAGACGGAGAAGGAGAGAGAGATCAAAGGGGTTTTACCCCTGAAATGACAGATGCATTAGAGTTTAGAGCAAGACAGTTAATTTGGTGTGTGTGTGTGTGCGGGTGTGAGCGCGTGTGTGTGTTTATTCATTCGGCAGCACACTCTACAGCGGCCATTAAAAAGTCAACGGCTCAATTGATTAGATGTGCACACTGTGTTTAGGTGTAAAATATAACATGTTGAATCACCTTAGACCATGTCCTTATGAAAAAAACCCCAACAAAGATCTTTTTTGTAATTGCTTAACAGAAGATTTTTATGTGTAAGTTGTTTTTAAAGGTTCCGTTGTGGCCTCTCTGATGGAGCATGTCATTCACCTTTTGCTTGTTAACAGCTATGGTAGGCTTTAGCTGGGAGTGCGACCCTGAGCAGAAAAGAAGGACACGGGAAACGTGTCCTTCTTCTGGGGATTTTGAAAACTTTTTTTGGTTCATCTCATGGTCCGAACAAGAAGCATGTCAACTAACCTTCAAGTTTACCTTTGATGACCAAATGTATAAACACAACCCAACAAACATGCCAGTACTAGGTCCAATTAAGGGTTACCGTTGGCAGTAAATGTGGCCCAATAAATGTGGCCCAATAGTCGTGGGCCTCGCACTGAGCCCCACGACTATCATAAATGTATGACATGTGGTGGCCATAACATATGGGCACACGGAGGAACCTGAATAGGTTAGGCTGACTTTGAGCTTTAGCCCTGTCAGGCCCTAGAAAGGCCCGTTATTGTATTTTGAAACAGCCTCTCAACCCACAAGTGACGGAGGGTACAAGTGCCCCTCGTTTGATGCCAGTACCTGGTCCCACAGAAACAGGCGGCGCACAAAGATCCCACCCGGGCCATACGATTTGAGGTCCATACGCGGCCCACCTTTCACACTGAACCTGAAAAACAGAAAACCCTTTGTGGGCCTCCTTTGACCCAATCTGTGCCTTTTGCACTGGCATCTCGGCCCGCAGAAACCAAAAAGGCCACCGTGGCCCTAAACGGTCCCTATGCTACGGAGGTGACACATGCCTTTAATTCATGCTGGTTCACAAAAAAAACCAAAAAAAAAAAAAAAAAAAACCGGGAAACCCACAAAACACAGTTGGGCCATAAACATGGGGCCTATACATCCCCTTGCATTTCATGATGATTTCTCTGCTTGCAGATGTGGCCTTGCCACCTTGACCCCGCTTGAGCCTCAAGCGCTCATAGCCTACGTTTCACCTTGGTATCTAGGACCAGAGAATGAGCAACCCGCCATTGCCCTGCCTTTGTTGTGGACTCCCTGTGTGCCATGATATTCATGCCGGTACTTCGATCTGAAAGTGGATCCTGTCTTGCCTCAAGCCCCTGGTTTCATAAAGTAACTTTTCGACATCACAGTGCGTTCTTTCTTCTGCAAAAAACATCGACTCTAATCGACAACAGTGCTTTGATAATTGCTCTCCAGTCGGAAACTGTGCTGTTAAATTAGCTAATGCCAACAGGAGGCTTCACAAAAAGGTTATTTGTTTAATTTCCCTCTGGAAATAGCATCTGATATTTAGCATTATCATTAAAACAAGTGGCTGTTAAGCATCAGAATGAAAGTCTGTTAAAGAGAGGCACTCAAGTTGTGAGTAGGGATGTAAACAAATACTGCTTCTGATTAATTGTTTAGAAATGGTTTGAAATGATAAATTGCAAATGATAAGTTGCTACGCAACCTCAATGGCAACAATAACTAACAACAATAACCCGGTTTTAGTGTTGTATCGTGGCTGCCATCCAGAAGAGGGCGTCTCTGCTCATCCTCAAGGCAACCCAGGGTAAGAACAGGAAAACAAAGTCCGATGTGGGACGCGAAATGCACTTATCTGTTTTCAAATACAATTACTTGAAAACCTCCTGAAGTTATCGCCATAACTGCAGGCGCTCCGCCGTGCTGAGTGGTGAACCAGCGTCAAACTTCTCAACCAAAAATGACTGCTGTGCTAATATGGCGACGATGTGTCGACAGAAAATCACGAGGCATTTTGGAAAAAAATAAAATAAAATAAAAATTGTAGCAACGAAGACATGATGCCAATAAGAGACTGATGGTGAGATTTTTAACTTTGCTTCGAGCGCAACCACAACCATCCATTTGAGGATGTTTGTGGTTCTACCTGAGTTAGAAGCGTGGCGAGGGGAACTGGAAGTGATGTTGCTTCCTCTCCATTCGTTTCCTATTGAACCTGTGTGATGAAGTAACAATCACTTGCCCTCCTCCAGCCGATGGACCTGCGACATACACATGGATGTATTTGCGCTCGTGACGCGACACAAGAAAGTTAAAAAAAATTTCAACTTTTGTCACTGCTACTGAGCCTATGTGCTTCAATATTTGGTGTCGTTGCATAAGGATTTTACTTTCCGTACCTCAAGTACAACGTTTTCTTAGGTAGGACACTTTCCACCATTTTAAACCAGTCTGGTCATCTTTCTCTGACCTCTGACAGTCTCATTGGGAGATGTTAGCATCATCAGCTGTTTACTGCCTAGCACCAAAAACCATGAAAGTTTCAAAGTCACACAGATCATAGATCTCACTTATTCTGATCCTCAGTTTGAGTTTCAGCACATTAACATTACCATGTATAATCACCAATATTCCTTTTATTCCAGCCATGTTGCTCGTGGCTATTTTTTTTGTTATTTATTCCAAAGCGTGTACCTAATAAAGTAGCCAATTAGAAGGCATTCTGTAGCTTAATACTCATTTTGTTGCTCAGCTCTCACTCTCAGTGCCTCCGTCCTGCGCATGGCAAATCTGTGTTTTAATTGGTCACCTTTGTGGCCAATCACATGAGATCATAGCATTGCATGAAAACACAGAGGGGGGGGCAGAAACGACAGTCAGGTGGGAAATCTGTCCCTCCCCTCAACCGGCACGCTGCGTTGAGGAAGACCTACCGAGTTTGGTTCCACTTCCGTCTCGATTAAACATTACACAAAACCAAGACAAATGTACGGCTTCTCATAAATACACGAAATGCAAATGGATGTGTTGGCGTACGAAACATTCCTATCTTTCCAAGTTAAGCTAAGATATGGGGCTACAGCCGTCCCGTCACCAGTCCTATAAATCCATTGGTAAACATTACATTAAAGTTAACATGCAATCCATTGATTCGTGCCAGTGTTTATCGCATTCATCTCAAACAGGTAGGAGGTAAGGAGTGGCGCTCTAATCCATACTTTATATTTAACATAATGTCGCGGTAAGAAACTCATTTAGCCATAATGGCCTTGCGGTAATAGCGAGATCACAGCAACGTTGCCGTGATGGAAACGGTGATGCTTATGGCTAAATCAATATTCATGTATGTATCGTACCGATGTTTTAAGAGTCCATTACGGCCGCCGTGCAACAACGGGCTCATTGAGAGTGAAACAAAAGAACGTGTGGAAGGCTTTGATTAGGCCTTTTCAAGGTGATCTCAGGACATTTTTTATTTGTCGCTTCATCCAGCTCGTCCCCCCTCCCCCTTCCAGTCTCGTTCCGTTTCTTTGATGAAAGAAAAGAAGTGTACAGATGTTGAAGTACGCTGACATGCCCTTGTGGAGAGATTTCAAGCATGATGCTAATAACAATAATTAGCTCCTAAGTGTTTGTGGAGGGGGAGGAAGAGACATGAATATTCTCTCATTGTGATGGTGTATTAATATGTGAGTGAGTGTGTGTTGTGTGGTGTGTGTGTGTGTTTTAGGACAAATGGCTTCCCTGCGTCTTTTTAAAAAGGACAAATTAGGCATAATTGCTTGTTTCAGGGTCTGAGGATGAAGGCGGCTTTTTGCTACTTCATTATGCTCGCGTTAACTCTCCGAGAACGCGCATGCTAACACACACACATACACACACACACGCACGCTTTGCATGTGTTCAAAAACATAATATTGTGACTATTTATGAGCAAAACAGCAATTAATGTGGGGGGGGGAAAAAAGAGCTCGTTTACTGAGGACCAATGGAACTGAAAGCAACTATTTAGGAGTAAAAAGTCCCATTATGATCATTTTGAAAAGAGATTACAATTCCCACTGAGTTCAAGCAAAGATTTGCACCACGAGTAATCGGAATGCGTCGGGATTGATCCGTTCATTTCATGGTCGCAGCGGACCCAAAAGAACCGAGTCCACACGCCGCTCGCGGCAATCAAGACTGGGAGGAAACTTTTGTGACGTGCGAAAGGCATCAGCTTTGATTAACGTTACAGTACGTCTTTCCCGGCTGTTGGATATTTGAGAAATTATTATTAATAACAAAATGATTTCCACAGATTAACCCCATTCAGGCTTCCCCCTTGATCCCTTGGCCCTTAGGAAATTGATCTGGGGAGAGATTGATGGGTCTCCCGCAGTTTTAAAGCGTTTGTCCTTGCTGGTCTGTTTCTTCTCCATCTTCCGGTTGCGCCCAAGTTACACGTGCAGACGCCAGTTTAATGATGCAACCGTGTTTCTGAATGTCACATTGAAACAAAGTGCATTTGTGAAGTTGTCGAAGGAAGTGCGACTTTAAAATCACTGAACATCCAGTTATGTCATTCCGCAATAAAAACAAAGGACAAAGAAGAAAAAGCAATTTTTTTCTTTCAAAACATACTTCAGTTTTAGTTGTTTATCTTATGACAAATGAGAATTATATTGTATCTAGTGGCTAAAAGAATTAGCAATCACACCAGTACAATTACTAGTTAACTACCAAGACATGAACAAAATGAATTAGACCTACGGGTCTCAAAAACTAGAATATTGTGGAAAGTAACATTTTTTCTATCACTCGTTTCTGAAAGTGAATTTTTTATATAGAGTCATTACACCGGGTGAAATATTTCAGCCCACTATTTCTTACCTACCGTTTCGATGATTGTGGCTTACAGATGTTGAAAGCCCAAAATTCAACATGTCAGAAAATTAGAATACTGTGAAAAAGCTCAATTCTGGGAATTAGCTGATCAGCGGTTTACCTCAAAACATTGCGGATGCTTCCTGAGCCTCTGACTGGTCTCTCAGTTTGGGTCGGTACGCTACTCAGTCAAGGGGAAGGCCGCTCACTGGTCCAATGTTCTCTTTTTAGATGAAATAAAGTCAAGCATTTTAATTGGAAGTCAAGATTCCAGAGGGCAGGAAGGGAAGAGCGGAGCATCTTATAGCCGCTTCCCTATTGTCCCTCTGCGGCCGGTTAATGTCTGGTTTGGTTCTGGCCAATTTGGAGCGTCTCCTTTGCAGTCTGGTCCTCACTATTCTTGGGCAGAAAGACGGGAACGTGGGCGGACGCGTGAGGGAGCGGTGGCTGTTGCTCCGATGATGTTGTCCGCAGCGACAATGGAGAACCTTGAGGTTTTGATGGACTCATGTAAACCCAGATACTTCATCTTGTCCTGCGGAAATTCATTGCTGGCACAAATATAAGGAAAACCATTCAGACTAGCCCATTAGTTTGCTGTACGTACAAATCTATCCATGTTGTGGTACTTTATCTTTATTTTTTTTAAACTATGCGTAACCTTTGGATTTAGGTAATGCAGTGAAAAGATGCAAATCACTGTCCATGCATGAACTGTGTTGAAAAGAGAATGTAGCTCTGACAGAACGCTGCCCATTTTTTAAAAATAATGTGTGGTGGCGCCCCCTGCAGCTACTGAAGACATTTTGATTTATAATTTTGATATCGGAGCAAGACCTAGAGAAACTCCTGTTGCTCTAAAAATTACAGAGTACTTAGCAACCGGGAACAAGAATCAAACGGGAAGAACTCTAAACATATTGAGAAAGATATTGTCTACTTAGCAACCCAGAACAACTAGAACATTTTAAAGCGTAGTTTTTCTTTTATTGTACTTGTATTGTTCTTCTAATTCATGCAAAGCACTTTGAACTGCCATGTTGGCAAAAAAAAAAAAAAGTGCTATATAAATAAAACGTCTTCTTCTACTATGGGTTAGTCTATCACACAAAACCCCAGAAAAATACACTGAAGTTTTTGGGTGAAACTTAACCTGTATGCTGCGAATCATATAAGTTATAACAGTAATGCAATCTCATGGTATTCCAGACCGCATCAGATATCACAGCAGTGCATTTATTTCCTTCATTTTTATACAAGCTGACCTTACAGTGAGACTGTGGCTTGACAGGCAGCTGCTTTAGGCTCCGTCGGGCGTCAGAGTTACACCCCGTGATAAACGGGACGTCGTAGTTCTTTAATGCTCGACTTCAATGAGGCCGGAGTCGGCAGGGGCCTTTAGAATACGTCCGCCCCCATGAGATACGGAGTTAGTGCGCTCAAGTCAAAGAATCGCAAATGTTGACTGAGAGGATATCAGCCGGGCACCTCGGTGACTGCAGGGTCACTGTGCGGATTTCCATTTCCTTTAAGAGCCTAAATGAGCTCTGCACAAACACGAGGAGACGGATGGAGAGACAGGAGAGAGAGAGAGAGAGAAGGAGAGAGAGCGAGTAGCAATGAGAGGAGAAGAGCATCCTTATTTATTGTTCATGCATTTTTAAACAGCAGAGCGCCGGGGTCAAATGAGTATACGGGACTTAACCTGAGGGTGACAAGTAAAGAAGGACGGCGTGCCGGAGAAACGGACAAATTGGACGCGTCGGTCGGAATGGAGGAGGAAACTGCAAAGAAAGACCCGAGCTCTGATGTAGCATTTAATACATTTTGAATGTAGTTTTAAGATTATGGCCAGCCAAGCTCCACTTATAGGGATAGGGTTTAGGGTTACAGCAATCAATGCTCACCTGTTCTGCAATTTGCTATTTAGCGCCTTCTGAATGTGAACCTGAGATTCTCGATGTTCAGTTCAAACACAATTGGTTTGATGCACTTCATCAACATATGCAAGTTCAGATTAGCAAAAAGAAAAAGAAAAAAAAAGCTGAACTGGTCCCCTCAGTCTAAGACTTACTAATTCTTTAAACCTCATGACCCTTTTATAACGTCCCATTTTTCCATTTGCTTAAGGACAACTCAACATAACCTGTGTGTCTTAGAAGGAAATGGGGTCTAAATGAGCCCCGCAGGTGTCCTGACCTTTGACTCTTGACCTTAAAGCTCAAACACTCACACACCAAAAGGCACACCTACACAAAGACAGACTGAAGCATTTGAGTCTGACTGATGTCGTTGAGATAAGCCACCGCAGGGAGAGAGCCACAGCTGTGCATGCGTATGTGTGTGTGCGTGTGTGGGGGTGTGTGTGTGTGTGTGCGCACTCATTTGTATTTGTGTGTTTGTAAGAAAGAGAAAGTGTGGAAAAAAAAACGAGACGGTCGACGTTTATTGGACAAACAGGAAGACAAGATGACTGCAGTAACCTCTTAAAAGCAACCCTATTTTTTGCATAAAAACACAAAATGGAGTTTATGGAGTGAAGCTTTGAGTTTGATTTATTTTGTGTGGTAATACTAGTTTTTTTTTTTTTTTTTAAATCACATCATCTCTGGACAGCTAATGGATAAATCTATGATTTCATGTATTTAAAAAAAGTAAATTTCAACTTAGAGGCTTAAATTAAAGGAGCAGTACTGTGTTTTACATGTAAATCAGACTAGACCCCCCAAAATATAGTTTGGCTTGTCAAAGGGTATCTGTTAGGAAACCAATCTTAAATGTGCAGCACATGTGTAACTTTTAAATTGTGACTGTGGTAAGAAAAAAAAACATATCGACAAATAAAAACGTGGCTCAAATTTGCCCGGCCTAAGGCAAGTTCGAACCCAGTTCGAAACTGGGTTCGAACAACCCAGTTTGTGCACAGGGCTGTTATTAGGTGCGCCGTTGTTCGCCAAGCCCGTGTCCCCACCGCTACCTCTCGCCCTTATACTCGCTGCCACGGAGCTGAAGTGTGATTAGAGCTCAGGCTAACCAAAATGGCTGACGGCTATTGACTTCCCGTCTGGTTCATGCAAACAGGATGTGACAGATATAATTTGTTTGTCAGCTCACCTTAATTTAAACAGAAGGCTGGAAGTGGCAGAGAAGGAACGACGGAGGAAGGCGAGAAGTGAGGCAAAGAGGGAGTTTCACACAGGCATCTCCGCTGACTAGCACTTGAAATATGTGTGTGTGTGTGTGTGTGTGTGTGTAGGAGAATGGGATTTTTGAAAGTTATAACGCAGTGCTTCATTTGTTGTTTAGTCATGTCTTGGCCCAGTAACTCTGGAACAAGGGCTATTTTACGACTGCGGTCATAAATGGAAAAACAAAAATTCTGACAAGAAAAATGGAGAAAGGGCTTAAAGGGGCCGACCTCGTCACGAGAGGACGGGTCGACGAGAGGAAACCGAAAGCGGTGGGTGGACAGCGACGGCGTCCTCACCGACAGCTTCGAGATGTCACGTAACCCAGATGGACAGTCGGGACTTGTGTGTGTCTATAAGACAATCCTGACGTCCGAAAGTGAGAGTGTGACAGTGAATACAGAGGGCTCCATTATTG